>ML682013.1:9206903-9242490 GCA_007922195.1 Podocnemis expansa
GTTTGTTTGTTTGTTTGTTTGTTTGTTTGTTTGTTTGTTTGTTTGTTAAAAATTCCCTCAGCTGTAAAAGTGTGTATCCTTGGACTATATCTGGATTAAAGGGCAAATCCAGACCCCACCTCCTGGTAGCAGAACCAATGCAGTTCTGTTGGGTTCTGAACATGTGTGGAGGGTGAGTTTGCACCAATACCCTACTCCAGAGTCAATCTCAATAGAGTGTCTTTGTATGACAGTACCCATGTTCATGTAACATCCACCAGCCCTCCCTTCTAGAGAAAATGTGTTGAGATGGAAGCAAACTACTGTACTTCATTCGTTGTGTGATGAAGCCCATGTAGATTGTCTACAAAGTTGCTCCATTGCCTGAAGGAAGGATTGAATTCCTCTCAGTCATCTTCAGAGGTAGATTTGATCTGTATCTGCTATGTGCTATCTACCATATTCTTCGTCTTGATAAGAATAGATTTATTTTTGCTACTTTTAATCCTGTTAAACGATTTCTCATGAAAATATCGCTGTAGCTCTAGTAATTGGGAAACCACAAAGCAATTATTCTGTAGAAATCAGGATGGAAATCTTGCTGAAAAAGTCTTTCTTTCTTCTGAGATTTCTTGTACTTCTTAGTTCCTGCTGAGTTGGAAATAGCACAGAAAGAACTTCTCCTGTGGCATTGTGGTATTTCTACTGTGGTCATAACTAAAGATGACCATGTAAAAATACAAAGAGAAAGAAGGTTTAAACATTAAAGAAAGCTTTTGTTTGAATTATGTATGGAAACTCAATCTTCTCTTAGCCCCCCCACCTCTAGCAAGAATGCTAATTCTATATAGGATTTGTAATGTTTAATTGACCTACTTAGATATTTTTCTATTCTATATTGTTATTAATTGATAATTTCTGTTCATCCCTGTTTATGTGTTCAAGAAGTTATAAGAGCAATTCAAGTGCAAAATACTCAATGAAGCTCCTGGGATGTATCAATGATGTCATAATTGGGTCCAGATTTTATAAATACAGTAAAAACTTGTAGACTTTTATAGAGGATATTAGGCATTTTAATTACAGCTCGCACTCCTTATAAATGTTGTAATATTGTGAGTCGAGAATGAAAAAATTGGATTTAAACTCATAGTGTTGGCATCATTTTTACTGTTACATTGTAACACTTTACAGAAATATAGTTGCTATTAAATTGCTACCACTGAATATATATGTTCTATTTTACACTGCTTATTACACTACTCTGGACAAAATAAGCCTCCATGTTTCTTAGAAAGAGTCTATGTCTTTAAAATGGCCATGTAAGTGGCTATAGTTCCAATCCATACTTAGCAACCCTATAAGAAACAGAAAAAAAAATATAGTTCATCATAAGGTGCTCATAGAAGCTTTTTCTTTCAGAGTTTTCTTGCAGATCTCTTGTGAAGAGATAAAATAGGAGTGGAACTGTCAATAACATCTAATCCAAGAGGGGTCAGAATTTCATCTTATAGGTTGCTATCCTATTTAAAGTAATCTGGTTAAAAGATGGATTACTTGTGAAAAATCCTCTTAACTCTGGACATGAACATTCAGTGTGGGCAGTCATTTGGATTTTCTCAGCCTAGGATCATGACCTTGAAATTCATAGATGGCTTATTTACATGTTCAGTTGTTCACCTGAAATACCCATTCATTAGAATGGCATGATGACTCTTTTCCTGATAATCAAAATCAATGTTTCCTTGATGTGTCTGAATAATTTTGATGAGGTGAAGTGATGCCATCAGGCATTGTGATGTAATCTGTTTGTAGACCAGTTATGTAATACATATGTCTTCAGAAAGCTCCGTCTGTACATAAATTGTTATGCTATTGACAGACGTTACATAAAAAAAAACAAACAAACAAAAAAAAACCCAACCCCCCCCCCAAACCCTAAAAATAGCCTAACAATGAAAAAAAAGAAGGCATGGAACTTTGGTCTCCTTGGTCCATAGTAGTCACAGGTTTGCTAGATAACCTACATAAGAGCAAATATTTTTCAATGTACTTAATATCCATTAAGATTGCCTGACGTGCCAGGTAGTATGGGCCATGCAATACTAACCCATAATCACTCAATCTGAAGGCAGTCCTATGTCAGACGCTGTGGATATGTCAACGTTGGGGGGAGGGGGCAACTTCAGGGTACATCTCTCTTGGAAACAGTGTAGGCATACCCTGGGCACAAGCCCAAGCCCTGGCCCCTGGCCCATCATGGGTCCTGATTGGGCTTCCTGGGCCTGATCCAGCTCCAGGGGCCTGATCTGGCCCCAGCCACCACTGGCAAGTGCCTGGTAGCCTGTAAAATTGACGAGGGTGACCGGGCTGTCTCCCTGGTGGTAGTGTTTCTGCTACTGGGGAGACAGCCCAGTGACCGAGCCTGGTCAATTTCACAGGCTACTCCTGATCTCAGGAGTAGCCTGTGAAATTGACCAGGCTGCCCAGACACCTGCTGGCAGCAGCAAGTGGACGGGGGCCAGATGGGCCTCCAAGCCTCCAGCCGTCGTCGGCAAATGGCTCGGGGTCCAATCTGGCTCCTCGCCCCTTGCCACAGGTGGCAGGAGCCAGATTGTGCTCTGTGCCCCTTGCCGCAGGTGGAAGGAGCTGGGGTGGGGCAGAGAGAGAGGCCCAGGGTTCCTGCCTTGTATAGTCAACTTTAAAGCTTAAGTCAACTTGCAGGGCTGGAGTTATTAAGTTGACTTAAGCAAGCGCTTAAGTCAACTTAATAAATTCTAAATATAGCCCTGGATTTGCCTAAGTTGACTTGAGCCTGGTTAGTCAACTTAAGCCTTCAATGTAGGCGTACCCCATGTGTGAGGAAATAAAATGAGCTACAAAACAATAAATAGATGAAGTTTGAGGGCAGGAGGCTTGGGGTGTTGCCCAGGAATAGTGTTCAACAACAAAATGTAAGGAAATATCTTTCATGTGAAACATAAGACACTTTGGCTATGTTCACACAGAGGCAGTTCAATCAATTTAACTTGAAGCAATCTAATTGAATCGCTGTAAAAATTAAATCGATTCAACTTAAATTGATTTAAGAGGCCACACCCAAAAACCCCAAATCAAACTAGCATTCCAGGGACTGGACTTGCTAGTTCGATTTAGAAGAGGGGCACCCTGGGAGGTGTGGCAACATGGCCCCCTGGCAAGGCCATGTTGCCACCTAATGCCCTGCGTGGCTCTCCCTAGGAGGGCCAGTTTCAGGGGAGAATCTTCCACCACTGACTTGGGGCTCCCTGAGCCTGGGTGGGGGGAAAGACATCCTGCCAGACTGGTTGCAGCCTTGGGCTCAGCCAGGCATAGGGGAGAAGGGGCCCTGCGTGCCTAGGGCTTCCACTGCTAGCCAGGAGGTAGGCAGAAGAGCCCCCTGCGCCTGGCTGCAGGTGTGCTTGCTGGTGCCGAGGGAAGGAATCCCAGGCCACCTAGAGCCATGCTAGCTGGGCTGCGGGGAATGCAACCCCAGCTCCTGGTACACTCCCCAGGCGGTAGGGGAGATGGGATACCCCTCCCAGCTTTTGGTGGATGGGGAGCACTTCAAAAGCTGTGTATGGGGATCTTGTGTCCCCCGCAACCCTGTTAGAGTGGCTTCAGCTGGCCTGGGGGGGTCCCTTCGCCTGTCAAAAGCAAGCATGCCTGTAGCGGGGAATGGGGGGCTCATCTCCCCACCACCCAGCTCACTGTGGGAGCCCCCGGAGTGCGTGGTGCCTTCCCTACCACCCAGCTTGCTTGCCGGGAGCTGGGCGTGTGGGGTGCCTTCTCCCGCAGCCCATCCAGTGCGGGGGAAGCTGGGAACGTGGGGATCCCTTCTCCTGATGCCTGCCAAGCGCTTGTGGACCCAGGCATGTGGGGGTCCCTTCCCCCACTCTCTGGCTAGCGCCTGGGGAGCAAGGCATGTGGGGAGTTCTTCCCCGGCGTCCAGCTTCCACGCCAGATGCCATGCAAACAGGGTCTCTTCCCCTGCCACACCGCTACAGCT
This sequence comes from Podocnemis expansa, assembly GCA_007922195.1. Lineage (NCBI taxonomy): Eukaryota > Metazoa > Chordata > Testudines > Podocnemididae > Podocnemis > Podocnemis expansa. Next base: position 9,210,910 of record ML682013.1, read on the forward strand.
GGGGAACCTGGGCATGGGGGGGCTCCCTTCCATCCCCACCCCCCGCCAGGCTGCTGAACCCTGGCCTTTTGTTCCAGGGTGCCGTGAACCCTGGGAGGAAAGTCTAACCGGGGTTTAAATCGATATAACTGTTATAGTGATATCACACATCTGTACAGTGTTATATCGATATAACAGTTTCAATTTAACTGTCATATGGATGTAAAATTGGGTTTTATGATATCGATTTGACTTTCCTTATAGCGAAATGATGGAGCTCATCAGTTTGCTATAAGGAAACATCGTGTGGACTGAACCATTTTTAAATCAAAATGACCAGTGTTATTTCTATTTAAAAGCTGCGTGTGGACATATCCTTTGTGAATGCCTTTTTCTTACAGAAGAGCACTTGAATGAGGCATAGCAAAAGAAGAGCTCTTACCAAGCAGGGCATGCATCTCCTAAGCTAGTTGTTAAAGAGACATATGCAAAGTAACATAATGCTACAAAAACCAGTCACAGAGCCTGAAATTACTTTTTAGACAGTCTCTATGAGGGACTTGCTTGTACCATATGTTTTCCTTTACAGCTGAACTGCTGAAGTGATGATATAGAAGCAGAAATTTTACACATGCAACATAAGGTACAATGTAGCCAGATAGATATCAGTGTAATGGGCACACATCTTCCAAAATTCATTGTCTTAATCCTCTTTGAATCATTATGGAAAATCTTATTTCACTAAGCAACAAAAGTCATCCAGTTTCATCCAAGTTTCCAGATTTCCTAATTACAAATTAAGTTGAAATTCTCTCTGCATTGTCCTCCCAGTCAGACAGGCTTATCACTTCTCTGTCTCCCAATTGCCAAAGCCTTGATCTATGTTCCCTTCATTCCAGCTACTCTAATATCTTCCTCTCCTGTCTCCACTACACTTCCCTTATAGTTTATCCAAAATACTACCATTAAATAATCTTCCTACCATTGATGTATGTTACTGCCCTATCTGTTGCTCCTCCTTCCCTGAATTCTTTCATTGTAAAACATGCATCCCATGGGCTATGTCTGCATAAGCAAATTAGTTTGACTTAAGGAACCTTAAATCTAACTAATTTGAACCATGTCTACACTAGGCTTTGCCTATTCTGAACTAAAAAAAAAATTTACAAAGCAAAGCTTAGTTCAAACTAGTTAGTTCAGCAGGTTAGTTCAAATTAACTGCTTAATTCTAACTTATTTGCATATTTAGTTTGAACTAGCCCAGTGTAGACATATTGGTCAAACTAAGTAAGTTTGAACTAGCAGTTAGTTCAAACTAACTGCATTTTTTTAGTTCGAACTACCTTTTAGTTCGAATTAGCTGTGCTTTTTTAGTCTGAACTAAAAAGTTAGTTTAAACTAGAAAAAAGTGCAGCTAGTTCAAACTAAGAAGCTAGTTCAAACTGAAAAAAATGCAGTTAGTTTGAGCTAACTTCAAACAACTTAATTTGGACTAAACAAGTCCAGACTAGGGTTTTAGGTTAGACATAGCCATTTAGATTACAAGTTTTTTGAGGTAAGGATGTGTCTAAAATTATGTGCAAGCATTTCACATACCAGTGGCACTATATTAGTAACAAATAATAATGAAAGTTTGGATTTGTTGTTTATTTCTCTAGAATGAAAATAAAAATCCAGGTGCTTGAGTCTGATTTAACCAACCTTTAGCAATAGCTGCCTTGCAGACTGTTCTACCATACTTTTGTGTACTTTCAACAAACATACTGCAGTTTCCAGTTCTTTTGCCCACAACTAGTATATTTCATTCCCTTGGCTATAGATGAGAGAGGAAGAAATAAAATAAAAATTACTCTCCAGACAGATTTGGTTTCCTAAGCATCCCTGGTAGGAAAGTTCTAAATGTGTCTGTAACGGATTGCTGCACGGGATCCATCTGACAAGTGCCTCCTGTTGTCATTACTGGGGAATGAGCTCAAGTTGTCTCTTCCAGGTGGTTGGTGCTCCATCTTTGCATTCTGAACTCCAGTCCTGAGTCCTGTTTTAGGACCTCAGAGCTCTGGCTAAGTCTGTGTCCAAGTCCAGCTTTCCTAGGGTAGAGTCACGCTCACTAATCCTGGCCACTAGGGAAAAAAATCTGTGGCTGTGAGTGTTGCATAGCTCCTGGCACTCTGAGGACCGGAAGGGACTTGAACCTATCTGCTTCTCCAGGCCCCCTCCCAGGGACCCTATGTGCTGTGACCTCGGCACTGACTGCCTCCCCCCACTCTGTTTCATGCTCTGTTTCCATGGGCCACTTTCCTGCAGCCCCTAGTTGCATGCTGACACCTCTGGGCCATGGCTCTACAGTGTGGGTCCTGGCCTGCTACTCTGAAGTCCCAGCTGCTGTCTGCTTCTGGCACCCTCATCTCTTCTGGCACCCTCACTTCACCCTCTTCTGGCACACTTGCTGCTCCAGCCACTGTTGCCATCTGCACCTTCAGGATCCTGTCTCCTGATCAGCTCCCAGCAGTGCACTCTGAGCTGTTTGGGATGCTGGTTCCCTTAGCCTACCATCTAGGAAGAGGACATTCTCCTTTGAGCACTTAACCCAGACTGAACTGGTAGTCTGTGCAGCTCCCTTCTTATACTGGGCAGTCTCCTGCTGACTGGCTCTCAGCTCCCAGCAGCACCCTAAGGCCCCTTTAACCCCGTGTGCACTGTAGCAGGGCAACAACTCTGCTACAGTGTCCTATACTAAAATATAGGGCTTCCTGCATCTCTCCATTTCTGCAAATGGAGGGGAACCAAAACCTCTGTGTGAAGTGGAAGACACATAGAAGTAGGAAAGCCAGCTTCATGGTATGCTTTCTGTTCCTTCTCTTAAATCCTGTGAAAACTGTGTGAGGTCATGGGAAACCATACCTGCAAATTGGTATGGTAAGGCAAGAGGCAAGTTTTGGGGAATGTTCTTTGCCCTAGGATTTCCCTTTAGACAAGTGTGGACAAGAAACATTGACTCTTGTAGTGCTTACATGGGTTTCTTTTCGAACTTTGGAACAACTCTTCTTCTGACTTAGAGGGGCAGTATAGTCAGGTAAGCCATTGGCAGCATGAGTCCCAGTGGAGCTCATATATCTAACTCTTATTGGAAGCAGAGGCTCTGTGTAACAGTGCAGAGTCTAAAGGCTGTGTGGATGGCACTTACCAATGGTGGAGCTCTCAAGAGTGCCATGGTTTACAAACCTCTGCATGTTTGGGGGCTATACAATGGAAGACAGAGAAGACAAGTTTCTAGTAGTTTCTATTCTAGTCTCAGTCGACTGGCTCCTGGTCCTATTGCACATCCAGCTTTCACAGATTAGAAGAGCTGTATAGACCTCTCACTTTTTTAACCATGTCAATGCAAACACGAAGAGCCTGCTGCATGGTGACCCCCAGAACGCATCACAGACAAGACTAAAAATCCCACAGCCCTCTATGGAATCACATTAAGACTCTTACACCCAACTTCAATACTGAGACACAATGAACAGCCAAGTAGAGTGTTTTGACTGTTCAAAACAAACAGCTTGTCTGTGACCCTATTGAAAAACCACTGAATTTTGATTTATGTCAGAAAGACTGGTGCAGACTGAATTGTATCATGGATCTCATGACAGTTCTGGACAAACCTTTAAATGGAAAATGAAACATACATATGTATATGATTGTGGTCACCAAATGATAGAGCACATGACATCTGAAGGCTAGTCTTCAGTGATGGTGGCAAAATCGCTGCCATGAGATTGACCTTGCCAATCAACTGATAGGGTCTGTGAAGATCTGTTCAGTCGATCAGGAAGTTGATCCCTGAAGACCACCTGTGTAAGTATCATAGCTCTCAGTCTAAGGCCCTTCATTCTACTCACTGTGGTGGACATTCTACACATAGAGAAGAGGGAGGAGGATACAGAAATTATATTAAGTAACTTGCATATTTCCCTTTAACTGCCACCAAAAACAGCAGGCAGTGTCAACCTGCCCTGGGTATCCTCTTCTTTCTTTTGCTGGGGCCATGAAGGACATTCACCAGTTCACTGCTCCAGCAGTACACTACCTATCAAATCTAAATGTAAATCTGTAGTTATTGCTACTTACCCAAACCATGTGAAAGAAAAGGAGGACCAATACAATAAACTAATTAAGAACACCGGTGCACTAGAGATCAATTTTGTGCAAAGATTCAGATAGAGCAGCTTCTTCAGCATATAAGACAAAAGATAACAAATGTAGAGTTTTATGTAGGGTTCATAGCACAGAATATATTGTTACTATTTGAAAGATCCTAATGTTACTGTTTAACTGTCAGCCTAATAAATAATTATGATCTGCTCTGCATGACTGAAATAAAGGCTTTTATAAATTTATACTAAACCTTTATCTCTAGAGTGGAACTTCTAAACTCTGTCTTTAATTATTCTACCTGAATACTAATGTGTGCTCTTTGGGATATTTTCACCCATGAATGCACTCACATATATTTTCTGTTAATATTAACAGGGACTGCACACACACGCGCGCGTGCGCGCACACACACACACACACACACACACACACACACACACACTGACCAGAGTATAGACCCTCTGTGGATGCAAAGTGAAACACTGGGCACCCCTCCAACATATGTAATTCCTCAAAGTCAATGCCAAGACCAATTTTTACAGGAGTTAGCACTAGCATGGTGCTTAAAATGACAGTGTCTAAGCAAGTAAGTTAGATCTAACCTGTCAGGTTTGCCAGCAGCTATGAGTGTCAGTGTACCAATGTTGTTCTTTCTCCTCAAGGTTGTATTTTGCCGTGCTTGTCAGCCCTGCTAAACAATGCTCCTTTCCTCCTATAAAACCATCCACAAGGGTGAAAATATTTTCACAAAGACCCCATGATCAATGATTAATTACTTTCTGGTTGAAATTGCTTTTCTTCCATTTTTTTTAAGTTCATACACAATTCTTTGTGTTTTATTTTGGAGATTCAGTGTTTTTGTTCCTTTAGAGATTTTTAAATGTGACACTCCGTTTCTATATTCATGTTAATAAGACTATGCATATTAAACTCAGGAGTTTTTGAAGAAAAAGACTTGAGCAACAGCTGGACAAAAATCTAAAAAAATAGATAATATCACTTCCTAAAAGATTTATTTTTGTCATAGAGTATTAAAGGACATCTACAGTGCAAGAAAGTTTCTAAGCCAACTCTCACAGTTCTTAGTTTTTTTCCTCAGGCAAAGCACCCATTATTATAGTCTATTAAAATAATTCAGATGTCTGCAGCTACCTAGTCATGGCTGATTCTCAGATGAATATGCAAATAGCTACTGGGGAGTGCAATTCCTTGAAAGAGCAAGATGAGAGTGACAGACATGGCCATCAACAGGCAAAGTGTGTTTACTTGGCATGTCTTGAGCAGGAGATTGTTTTCTGGGATGAGAATAGGAACAGAAGGCATGGGAAAGAGCTAGTGGCTTCAGCTTTGTTAAGGCTAAAATGGTGGCCATTCTCAATGCTAACTTGCACTCTTTTTTTAAATTTGTGATTTGAATGAAATTCAGTGAACTCACTTCTCACTCTGTGGTGCCACTGTACATTTAGTGCATCATTATGGAGAAAATCTAGTGAACTGAATCAGTATCTAATTAATACAGATAAATTCCAACAGGATAGTCCAAAATACCTATAAGAAAGTTAGTAGAAGGTGATAGGCCTGCTATAGAATTCAATAGGACTTGTGGAAGGAAGCTCATTCCCTATTAAGTTATGTAATATTGTATAGTAATTTCCATATGTCACACCCACGTAACCAGATTGAGTCTGCCTTGCAGGCAGCTCTGACCTGAGAAAGGGTGTGCACGGGAACACAGCAAGGAGAGCCCCTTTGCCCCCAGGGGCACCTGTTCCACACCCCCAGAGTGACCACACACACACACAGGGATGATGGGAATGGGGAAGGTTTATTTACAGGGCCAGCAGTAACACAGAGTAAACAGCTAACACAGGGCCCTGCAAGGCCCAACAATGCAGCAGGCTGGAGGCAGACGTGAGCTCTGCTTCTGCACCATGAGTTCAGGAGTCCCAGCACAGTTCCAGTCCAGAGTTCAGTCCAGCAACTCCTAGTCTTCGGCACCAGCACTTTCCCAGCAAATGAAAACCCTCTGATGCCTCTTCTGCCGCTCTCTGTGAACTCAGAGCGACACCCTCCCCACTTAACTAACTACAGCCTCCCCCCTCAGTCCCAGGTGCTGTACTCACGGCCCCACAGCTCCAGACGGCCAGTCACTGGATGCTGCTCTGTCCTTGGGCGATTCTCCCCAGCACAGTGTCCTTCTGTGGGTGCTGGCCTGGCATCCCAGCTCAGGTGCTCTCTCTTCCCTGGCTTCAGGCTGGGCCTCCCTCTCTCTTCCTCCTTCCCAGCCTCCGGCTCCAGCCCCAGCCCCTCCTTAGCTCCACAACCTCTCCCACAGGGCAAAAATTTAAAGGAACCACGTTCCTTAAAACCCCAGGGGGGTTACATTTCCCCCCCCCCCAAAAAGAAAAGGATCCTTGGTGTCCCCAACAAGGAGGGCAGTTTCAGTCCATGGATTCCCAGCAGGAGACCCAGGGCCCCCACTGGTCAGGAGTATCGCAGTCGCCCAACTCTTGGGACACTGAGGGGTGGAACAGGTTTCCTGTGAGGCAACTCACCCCCCCCCCCAGGGTACTCCAGCGATTTTTTACTTCACTGGGGTCTCCCAACCGATCATATGTCAGCACACACCTGGGCTTCCCTTCCCTGGAGGAACGTCTAAGTTGGCTGGCAGGCAGCGACTGCTGTGGCACTATTGAACGTGGGGGCATGGTGACAGATCCTTGAGGTGTAAAAGCAGGGGCATCAGGATCTAAAGTGGCTGTATGGGGTACAGGGTTCTCCTCCTCATCAGGCCCTTGGTGGGTCTCCACAGATTCGGCCAGTGAACCCTCTGGGACAACTCTTGTGGGTTCTTCCCCTCCCCCATCTCTTTGTGCAATGTTGGAAAGATCTGGTGTGGTTGAAACTTCTCCAAAAGGACATTGGCTGGACACTAGTTCTTCCTCACTCTCTGAGGAGCCAGGTGTTTGCAAAGTCCTATTATAGCTGCGGTGCTGGGATCATGTCCAACTTGCAGGACCGGGGGGCTCAGAAACTGTGGGGACATCCTCATCCTCACTCTCTGAGGCGCTGGGTGTTTGCAAAATCCTGTTAGATCTCTGTTGTTTGGATCGTGTCTGACTGGCAGGACCAGGGGCCTCAGAGACTGTGGGATCATCCTCATCGGGAAACAATACCTATCCAACTGGTAACAGGTGATTCTGGTGTAGAGTTTTAGTGGGGCCATGACTGCCCTCCAGGCATATCTGATACACTGGTAGCTCTCCCAGTTTCTCCTCAACAACATACGGGTGTGACTCCCAACGATCAGCAATTTTGTGTTTTCCCTGTAATCCCAGATTTCGGGCCAGCACCCGATCACCAATCTGAAGTTCCTGTTGCCTCACTCGCTGATCATATCACAATTTGTTCCTTTGATTCTGTTGGCCAGAAGCTTGTGTTGCCATCCGATATGCCTCCTTCAATTGGTCTTTTAGGCGAGCCACATACACCAAATATGTTTCAGGGAGTGCCCCATCAGAAGACACTCCAAAACAGAGGTCAGCTGGCAGCCGTGCCTCTCGACCAAACATCAACATGTATGGTGTGTAGCCAGTTGCCTCATGCCGAGTGCAGTTATAGGCATGTACCAAGTGCTTCACGTGCTGGCTCCAGGATTTCTTCTGGTGAGTCTCTAGGGTTCCCAGCATGTTGAGCAGCATGCGGTTGAATTGTTCAGGCAGTGGGTCCCCTTGTGGATGATAAGGGGTGGTGTGTGATTTTTTTGATCCCCATGATTGTACAAAGTTCTTTTATTAATCGACGCTCAAAATCCCGTCCCTGGTCTGAGTGTAGTCTTGCAGGCAACCCATAGTGAACAAAGAACTTGTCCCACAGGACCTTGGCAACTGTGGAAGCTTTTTGATTTTTTGTTGGATAAGCCTGAGCATAACGAGTAAAATGGTCGGTTACCACCAGGATATTTGCCATACCCTGGCGATCAGGCTCTAATGACAGAAAGTCCAGACAGACAAGCTCCATGGGTGCTGAACTTGTGATATTGACAAGAGGGGCTGTCTTCTTAGGCAAAGTCTTTCGTCAGATGCATCGGGTACAAGTGTGTACATGGTGGGCAATGCCACGCCCCATCCGGGGCCAATAGAACCTTGCCTTAACTAAGGCCTCTAATCGTTCTACTCCCAGGTGACCCATTCGATCATGGCAGGCCTCCAATACACCTTGCCGATACTTTTGTGGTAGTACCAACTGCTTTGGGTGAGGTCTTGGGGAATGCTTCTTCCCTCAATAAAATCGCCCACCTCGGACCAATAAGCGATCCCATTCCTTCAGCAAAAGGACCTCCTCTGGATGACTGGGTCGAATACTCTTGGGATCCTTTCCCCTTTCCAATCCATAAAGGACATCCTTCATTCGTGGATCAGCCCTCTGGGCATGTTCCACCTCCCGATCCTTTAGTCTGGGCAACTGAGGATCCTGTACTCTACTAAAACTTGAGTAGGCTATGGGAATGGCTTGTGGGGGCACCCCCAAGCAGTCAATTGCTCGTTCCCCATTGGCCGTGGAGTGTTCCTCCACAACAGATACTCATTGGCATAAAGCTCTCAATTCAGGGGTACCCACATTCGTCCAGTTATTTGCTGACAAGTCTTTAATGTGAGGCTGATGAGACAAGGCATCTGTATCTATGTTTGTTTGACCCAGACGGTACTGAAGGGTGAAATCATAAGCAGAGAGTGCCGCTAACCACCAATGTCCTGCTACAGATAATTTTGCTGTTGTCTTGATATATGTCAGAGGGTTATTATCAGTCTTTACAATAAACTTTGCTCCATACAGGTAATCATGAAACCTCTCTGTCACAGCCCATTTTAACGCCAGGAACTCCACTTGATGAGCAAGATAGTTTCTCTCTGATGGTGTGAGGCCTCAACTTGCAAAAGCTACAGGTCGAAGTTTGCCTTCACGCTCTTGATTAAAGGACAGCTCCTAAACCAGTGTAGCTTGCATCAACATGGAGCTCATATGGCTGAGTGGGGTCAGTATACACCAAAACAGGTGCTTGAGTAAGCTGTTGAATGATGCTATGGAAAGCTGCTTCACATTCAGAAGTCCAGCGCTTTCCGAACGGTGTGCTCACATTGAAGTATTTATGCCAGGGTGGTCTGCCCTTTTTCTTATTTATGGGAGGGTATCCCTTTGTGAGGTCTGTGAGAGCATGCACAATATGGGAATAATTTTTTATGAACCTGCGATAATGGCCACAGAATCCCAGAAATGATCATAATTCCTTGAGAGTTGTAGGCCTTGGCCAGGTGGTAACTGCTTTTACTTTCTCTGGGTCTGTCGCTATACCATCTGCAGATACAATGTGTCCTACATATCGCACAGATGTCTGGCAGAAGATGCACTTGTCTAAGGATAACTTGAGACCAGCCTCTTCCAACCGATCCAGGACCTTGTACAGCCGAGTTTCATGTTCTTCTAAAGTGCGCCCCAAAACCACAATGTCATCCAGATACACCAGGCACTCTAACAGGTGCATATCCCCTACAACCAGTTCCATGAGTCGCTGAAATGTGGCTGGAGCCCCAGATACTCCTTGTGGCATACGATTAAATTGGTAAAATCCCAAGGGGCAGATGAACGCTGTCTTCTCCCAGTCCTCTGGTGCCATGGGTACTTGACAGTATCCACTGCGGGGATCGAGTACAGAGAACCAGCGACTGCCATTCAGGCTATCCAAAGCATCATCCACCCAGGGCATTGTGTATTGGTCAGGAATTGTTCGCCTGTTCAGGGTGCGATAATCAACACACATGCACACCTTGCCACTTTTCTTTCGTACCACAACAATTGGCGATGCATAAGGGCTTCTGGATTCCTCAATAATACCTGCTTGGGCCAGTTTCTGTAGGTGCTGCCTCACATCTTCAGTATCTGCAGGGGCTAGTCGTCTTGATCTCTCTCGAAAAGGCCGATCATCTTGCATTTGAATGTGGTGTTCCACACCCCGAGCACACCCAACATCCCACTCATGCATAGAGAAAACAGCCTTCCTCTTGACTAACTCCTCACACAGCCGGTCCTTCCACTTGGCAGGAATGGGGGAATCCCCAAACTGGAAACTATCCTTCCCAAAAGGCTTAGCCTTGGTCTCCTCTTGGGATGTAGAGCGCCCCACTCGCTGGTATGCAGCTTTACATAAAGCATGCATTGGTAGCTCCTGCAGATAGTTATTCCCCGCCATCTCTTGACACTTCTGTGCTAATCTTTGAAACAGGTTTGCATTTGTCCCTAGGCTTAAAGGTGCATATTCTCTTCCCTTTGGATCTGGGCAGATCAATGCCAATGTTTCTATTTCCTGGGTTGTCCCAGCAACATCCTTTGGAAATTGGACCTTTAATAGGATATACCCCAGATAGGGGCAGGAGTCACCACCAATTCCCCAGACTGTCAAACCGGACAGGGAATGCAGGGGCAAATGCTGCAGGTGTTCTCGATAGTAAGATTCATAAAGTATGGTGACCTGCGATCCACTATCCAGCAATGCCTCACACAAACGTCCCTCTATACGGATGGGCACGACAGCTTGGGGCCCTATTAGCCCATCAGGGTAACCCTGATCTGTGTCCTTTTTGGGGGAGCCTTGGAATTTCAGGGCCTTGGATCGCTCCTTCTCCAAGCCCCGTTGGCATTTCCCTAAAACCTCCTACGGCTTTCCTGCAGTCTCCGAGATACCCTTGCATGGTCTGTCCTGTTCTGGCACTCCAATGCATAGTGTCCATCTCTCCCACAGTTATAACAGAACCCCTTTATTGGGCTATCACCCCTCTGGTTATTTTTTCTGATGGTGCAGCATAAGCCTTCAGTATGGCCACTTCTTGGGTCAAATCTCTCAGGGCTGCTGCTACTGATGGGGCATCCTCTGTTACTCCACGCACTGTGGTGGTGTAACTCCCTACCTTCCTTGGCAGTGCCACGGTATCTGCCTGCATAAATCGCTCCTCTTCTTCACGTATCTCTCGAATGAGATTGTGGAATGGAGGTGGGTTTTGGATCCGCTCCCTCAGCTGTAATCGCCACAGCATCAACCCATCTTGCCGGGTTCCCTGAAGGATCTGATCTAACCTAGCAGAATCAATGTGCTTAGTGGGAATTCCTCCCTTCTGCACTACCTGCTGCAGTAAATCCTCCAGCCTCCTGACGAAATCTGACAGCCTCTCATGAGACCCTTGATAGGTGTGACGAAACCGATAATACAGGTCTTCGCCTCTATCTGTTGTGCCGTAGACACTCTCAAGAGCAGCTAAACAGTCGTGCACTGTGGCAGCTGGTTGGGAGTCTTTCAGGGTTCGGACAATCCGCATAGCAGGTCCCCTCAGACTCTCAAGCACCCGTTTCCGCTTTTCAGCATCGGAGCATTGCCACTCTTGGACAAGGGGCACCGAAGATTCCCTCCAAGTCTCATAATCATCTTCCCCTGAGGGTACAGGTATGACTCCAGAGAAACAAGGTAACCGCTTGTATGGTGCACTTTCAGATACTGGCTTCAACACTTCTCTGAGGGCATTCCCCAACTCTTTTGCCCACTCCACTGGGTTGGGTGCTGCAGGTGTTGGAGGCCCTCCTAATGCCAATATTAATTCCTCTCGTGTCCGCTTCTCATTTGCCATCAGACTCTGTAGCTTCTGAGCTAATGAGTCCACCTCCAGTAACAAAGGTGCGCTAGCAGAGGACTGTCTTGGCCCTAGAATTGTCTAGGGCGTACCTCCCACTTGCACTTCTTTGGGTACTTTATCAGGATCTGCTTCTTTGGAATGAGTACATAGGGCTATCATGCCCTTCAATTCATGACTGTAAATACGAGCGTGGACCTTCACTCTCCCCAGTATTCCTACCGCATCTAGGCTCTCCTCAATTTCATTGGGTTCCATCTCTTCTGGGAACCCGGCCACCAGCACAGCCTGGGCTACTGAGATCTGTGCCCCTTGGCAAAGGTCTTCTAGTAATTCTCTCTCCATTCCCCTTTTCTTTTTCTTTCAGCAGGTGGTCTTTTTTCACTGTGAAGGAGCACCCAGAGTGTGTGACATAGAGGTTTGTGTCTGCAAGAGTTCCCCATATGGACCACCAAGTGTAACACCCTCGTAATCAGACTGAGTCTGCCTTGCAGGCAGCTCTGACCCGAGAAAGGGTGTGCACGGGAACACAGCAAGGAGAGCCCCTTTGCCCCCAGGGGCACCTGTTCCACACCCCCAGAGTGACCACACACACACTGGGATAGCGCAGGGATTATGGGAATGGGGAAGGTTTATTTACAGAGGTGCAAAAAGTGGGAAACCAACAGGGGAGATGGGACAGCAGTAACACAGAGTAACAGCTAACACAGGGCCCTGCAAGGCCCAACAATGCAGCAGGCTGGAGGCAGACGTGAGCTCATTCTGCACCATGAGTTCAGGAGTCCCAGCACAGTTCCAGTCCAGAGTTCAGTCCAGCAACTCCTAGTCTTCGGCACCAGCACTTTCCCAGCAAATGAAAACCTTCTGATGCCTCTTCTGCTGCTCTCTGCGAACCCAGAGCGACACCCTCCCCACTTAACTAACTACAACCTCCCCCCTGAGTCCCAGGTGCTGTACTCACGGCCCCACAGCTCCAGATGGCCAGTCACTGGATGCTGCTCTGTCCTTGGGCGACTCTCCCCAGCACAGTGTCCTTCTGTGGGTGCTGGCCTGGCATCCCAGGTCAGCCGCTCTGTCTTCCCTGGCTTCAGGCAGGGCCTCTCTCTCTGCTTCCTTCCCAGGCCTCTGGCTGCAGCTCCAGCCCCCTCCTCAGCTCCACAAACCCTCTCCCACAAGGCAAAAATTTAAAGGAACCACAATCCTTTAAACCCCAGGGGGGTTACATATAGATCCCTGTAAATTTACCTAGAGCTTTGGGTTTCATCCTTATTGATAATTTAGGATGTTTTGATAAGGGAAGAGATCTCCAACTACAACATACAGGCTGTGAAACCTTCCCTACCCCACCACTTATTGTAATTTGTTTCAGGGGCATAGCAGGGGTCAGCAACCCCCTGCACACATGCCAATCATGGCATGCTGGACAATTTGGAGCAGCACATGGACCCTCTATGGCACTGCCAAAACTGTCATTCTTGCCTCCAAGATAAGGAGCTCTGAGGGGCTTTTCCGGGGGTGTACCTGGGGACCCTCCCCAGCCGCTACTGAGAGAAGCCACTCTGGGTGGTTTCTCTGGGTGACATGCCTGGGAACCCTTGCTCTGTCACCAAAAGAAGCTGCTCTGGACAACATTTTTGGGGGGGGGGGTTACCTAGGGACACCCTCAGCCACTGCCAATGAAGCCCCACCTGTGGACCCCACCTCGACCAAAAGAAACTGCTCTGGCTGGTTTCTTTTGGCAGTGTGCCTAAGGCTCTCCCCCCCCACCCCCAATCCACTGCCGCCACCACAGAAGCGGCTCAGAGTCGCTTTCTGAGGTCAAGGTTGGATTACCACATGGGATAATGTGGCTTGTGCCCAGGGACCCACCATGATGTGGGGACCCTCCATCCTGGCGGCACTGGGGAGGGAAGTGGGGAGGACCAGCCCAGAGACCAGATCTGTACTCCTGCCCTACCTCTTCACCAGCTGGTCTGGCTGGCTCAAGGGGTAGTGGGGCTGACTGGCATGTGCAGGACGTGACCTCTGGCTTGGCCTTTGGACTGCACTGGAAGCCAAACTGTGTGCACAGCAGTTGGCCCGGCCTTCCCCGGGGGCCGACCAGCTAAGCTGCGGCCAGTCTCTGGCCCCAGGCCTCGTCTGCACTGGCCTGCTCGTGGAAGAGGCATACCAGTGTGGGGCCCACGGGTTGAGGAGGGGATTACCAGTTGAGGTGGCTCAGGGGTCTTCAGGCCCCTGAGCTGCCTCTGTGTGTGGTATACCTGGAAAGCCCACCTCTGCTGCCAAAAAAAGCCACTTCTAAATTTTTAAGCGGCAGGCTTTTTTCCCCCCTCAGTGGAGGAGGTTGCTGGCACCCACTGAGTGTAGGGGAAGAGGGGTTGGCAAAGGGGTTGGCAAAGTTTCTGACCCCTTTATGCGAACCCTTTCTAATTCCAAAATCTAAAATTTTGCTTCCCTTTAACAGCTTGGAGTTTCAGAACATATCCATCTTAGCCCTCACTGAAGAAACATAATATGCATGCTCTGTCAATAGGTTTTTGCAGGCTATCTACACATGTAGGACTACATTTTAAAGTCAAAAAAGCTCAAGAGCATGAGTCAGTATTATATCACTCCCAATTCAAGTGCAACTCTACTGGAACTAAATAAATGAATGGGTTTACACTACTGCTAAAGGGAGCACTGTGATGGGAAAATCACATCCCAAATCTTTATACCTAGACCCAGAGTTTTGCCCAGGGCAAAAGTTGCAATTTGAACTAAACAGTATTTGCTTTTCATTTGCCGGTCATGTGGGCTGGGTATTAAATGCAAACAAGTGTTGTCACTAATTCACAGCTCACACTTGAAAATATGTTCTCTGTATCACAGAAACCAAACACAAGGATCCATTCTGACATCCAAATGGAAAAAAAGAAAAATTACTGAACCAACTACCTCCTCAGCACATTTTCAAAGATCGTGGCTCCTAGTCTATTTTACATTTTTATCTAAGGGCCACACAGACAATTAGATCATGACCAGCTGGATTGTGAATCTTTTCTGTGCTAGCCTGTCAAGTTTTAACACTGCTGATGCACATTAACAGTTCATTAGGAAGCTTTGATCTCTTCCTCTTGGAAAGAGGATTAGATCAAAGTACATTAGCAGGTTACTAATGTGCATCAACATGGTGAACCCAAATAGTTTGCAGAAGACTTTCTATTTATTTATTTATTTATTTGGGTGCAGACTTCCCTCAAGTATATCTGTTTAGCATAGACGCTAAAGTGAACATATTCTAGCAAATTAAAGAGATTAATTCTAATCTGGAGTCACTCCCTTAGCCCCTTTCTCCACACCTCGCTGGGCTGGGCACCTGCTCCTTAACTACTTCCTGCAATCCTCTCCCAGCCTTGTCCACATCCAGAGCCAGGGACCTGCTTGCCCTCCTTCTCTCTACAGCACTTCCCTGTGGAGCTGCTCAGCTTAACCACAAAAGGACCTGCACACCCTCACCCAGCACCCTGCACTCAGCATCCACAACCCATCCCAACTCATCCATTCACCCCAGAAACCCCCTAGTCTGTGCAGCATCCTTCCACCTTTCCTAGAGCCTAGCACCCCACTCCCACCACATACACTCCACCACCTGCATCTTCCCAGATGAGCTCCTTGCTGTAGAAGCACTGGCTCGGTGTGAGTGGTAGTGGCAGAAGTCAAGAAAAGCAGGGAGAGCTCATGCGAGCCAGGCATTGAGTGCTGACGGCAGGCAAGGTGCTGACTTTAAACCAGGTGGGTTGTTGCACTTCTGAATAAAGCCGGAACAGCACAGTGATACCACCAGGAGCAGCCCCAAGTTATTCAGTCCTGAGCCATGGCCATCTGGATTGGGGGCGAGAGTGGCTGGGGAATGCGTGGAAGCATCTCCCGTTTGGGGTTGCTGCCTACTTCCCTCTGGAGTAGGCAGCTGTCTACTTTGCCTACAGGTAGACTGTGGTGCAATAACAATGGTGCCTAAGGTACAACAGCCTCTGCTGTATGGACCTCCATAACCTTGTCAGCTCAGGTGCGACTGCACAACTTACACCATTGTAGCTTCACCCTTGACAGGTTTACCCTGGGTATGGCCATCACACTTCAGTGGGTCCTTCAGTATTGCTTTGTGTTGGTTCCTGCACCTGTTTGCATTTCACCCCTCTAGCAAAAATTAAATAACAGTGAGCTGTCCATTTTGACATAATAAAGTCTATCCAAAAATGCAAACTTTTCAAAGGTCATGGTGGAGTGTGCACCCATACTGTTCTCCAAGTGTGTACACGCATAACTATACAGCTGCTAATGATACAACTATGCACTGTTTCCCAGATTGCAGTTGGCCCTTGCACAAGTGCACAAAGAAGGGACTGGGAGCAAGGTGTCAGTCTATATGGCTATGTATATACTGCCAAAGATATAGCAAAATAGTTATTTCAAAATAACTATTTCAAATTTATTTCAAAATACTTATTTTGAAATAGCATTATTTTGAGTTTATTATTTCAAAATAGGAGTCTAGTAAAAGTTCTCTATTTCAAAATAAGGTAGGAATTATTTCAAAATAGACTCTCTATTTTGAAATAGGGGAAGGCAGGGAAAAGTATACGACCATTATTTTGAAAAAAGCCAGTTCCGCGGCTTGGAATGGCTTTTTTCGAAATAACTATTTTGAAAGAATTGCTCTTTTGAAATAAAAGTAGGTTTTGTTATTTCAATATAGTGCTTCATTTTTGCAAAATAACAAAAGGCTTATTTCGAAATAACAAAATGCCTTCATGGACAGGTAAAAAGCTTTTTTTTTTTTGAAATAAGCTTCCTTATTTCAAAAAAGCTTTTCAGCGTAGACATACCCTGTGTGTCCCTTCCCCCCCCCCTGCCTGTTTGGGCACAAGCAACCCCAAAATGGAGTAGAGAGGAATGAGGAGGAAGCACAGTCAAAGACAGGAGTCCTGGAGGAGTGACGTAGAGGAGTACACTCTGTTTGTGCACCTGAGAACTCAAGGATTTACTGGTGGCAGAGAGCGATCCAAGGATCTGGCTAGGTGGTTATATGGGTTCTTTCACCCACTCCCTACTCTACTACGTACTGTCAGAGATTACAACTGTGTTATCATCCTCTAAGTTAAAAGTACACCTTAGTAGTACTAGCAGGGCAGTTTGCTTTGTAAAACATGGCTGTATCTTCAAATGTGAATATGACCATTTTTTTAGTCCAAGACTGATACAGCCGATAATACAAACCTGTTTGGTTTCACGTCTATTACTTCTTGGAAGGGGAGTGTGAGCAAGTTGAATGGGGTGGCATTTTTACTAGGATTTTGTCCAGAGCCACTTTTTTCCTCTCTTATAATCCTCCTCCAAGGCAGTTGTAAATGCACTATTTTCCCCAGGACATAAAGGAGAGATAAGCAATCTCTGGCTACAGTCAGTAGTGACTGATGACTAAAATGTAGCAAACATGTTAGACCAGCACATGGCTTTCTCCAGAGAGAAAGGCTGTCATCACTGCAATTATCCCTGCCTTTGCATTCTGTAGACACTTTAACAAGTATTATGATACTACTGCTTGTCACATTCATTTCACACCACATTTCACTAACCATCTTTGCAACAGGCTTGTGGACATGGTGCAGGACTGTTAGCTCCACATGTCTTTCTATTATGGTGAGAAAGCAGTCTCTCTAATGTTAAGAATGCAGCCATTCTTCTATTACAAGCTGGATGTTGACCTTCCGCTCCTCTTTCTTCATCACAATTGATTGAGGCAGTCTGAAAATTACCAGGTGTAGTCCTCTGATAGAGAAGATTTTGAATGAAAATCTATGGGCTAATAGGACAAGCTGTTTGTGAGATAAGAATAATTCAACAATCTGAAAAATGAATGATACCTCTTCTTAAATTATGCCTCTTTGCATCTAAGGAATACCTAAACCTTCCTTAGCATTTCTACTAAATTGGAGCAGCATTAGAATTCACTGTTGGCTTCACAGGGACTCTGCCGCAGAAGAGGCAATTCAGGTGAGGAATAGAATGATTGCATCCCTTGCTGTGCCCCTCCCTGGCCAACCATATTTATTCTCCCCTCATCCCTGTAATGATGCAGATTTTGACTCTGTGACCAAGCAGTTAAGGATTTAGAAGTGAGTTTGGGTTTGTATAAAGATAAAAATATGGGGCCAGATTTTCAGCTGGAGTAAGTTTTGGTAATTCAGAAAAGTAGTTGGTTTCTGGGAGAGTGAGCTGGTTTTTATTGTTGTAGAGTGATAAATGGCTTTTTTGTGCATCCAGGGCTTGAGCAAGCTGCTTTTATTGTAATCCTAGATCCTGACAGCCAAAGATTAAGGGGACATAAAGTTCAAATTCTTATGTCCATCATAATAGCGTTTTATACTGCTTATAGAGCACAGGTAGGCCCACAAAACATATTTATGCCATTTGAGGGTCATAAGGAAAAAATGAGCTCCCTGTCTACTTGAAGATGAAAATTTAGCATAATTCAAAGAGGAATGGAATTTCAGTGAAAAACCAGAATATCAATTCACATTTTTAAATGCCAGAACAAATTATGGAAGGGATATAAAACATCATGCTTCAGATCTGAATGTAATCTTTAGTTATCAGTGATTAGGATGAAAATTGCCCTGTCAGTCTAGGTGCGTTTTCTTGTGTGATCCTTGGAAGAATTCAGCACTGGGTATGGACAGAAACAGCATGGAAAGACAGATCATGGCTGAGCCAGTTTGACATTTTCTATGCTGCTACATTCCTACACAGTTTAAGAACAAAATATTTTATATAGACTGCCCCCCCCAGGAGACCCTTCAGCAATTAAAAATAATTTGGTCTGGGTGCTGTAATATTTTTTTCTCTTCTGTCTCTAGCTTCTTCCTCTTCACAATATCAACCTCCATGGCAGTTTTCTCTCAGTTTTTGAACTTCTGAGACTGTCTTTTGATGTGCAGTCTTGTAAACTTGTGCACCACCTGTTTTCCCACTTATTCTGTATGTGAGAGATCTGGTCATTTATTCTGCATGAAAGATAAGGTGCAAAAATCCCTGTTAAGAGTCTCTGGTTATAACAAGAAAGGTGTTTCTCCATGTACGGTGATTGTCCCTGCAGGTTTTAAATACATTTGTATTCACACTATTATGTAAATCTGCATCTATCATCCTGCTGTGATATTCCACTTGCATACCAATATATGGTATTTTCTTCTTAAAGAAAAATACTGCAGGTTTACTCTCTTGATTTCTCCTGATTACCAAGTTATTTTCATCTGATAATTCAAGCCACAATATTTAATGCTTTCTAAATGCATAATGTTTCTATTTTAATCTTAATAGAGGCTTTTACATTTCCCACAGTTAGTGGGATTCCCTAATTTGACATAATTGTTGTGGAATCAACAGTTTAAAGAATACCCCTTCACTTAGATGAAGTTACCTGCATATGGTTGTGTTCAGAACTCTTCCTTTCCTTCTAAGTGAGGAGAAAGAATGGCTGTGTTTACTAATGAACTGTCTGACTGCAGGAAAAAAAAAAAGATTGTTCCTTCTATTCCCTTTCTTCTGAACACATGTAAGAGTTTGTCATGCAAGTATTGAATGCTGAGCAATCCCGGAAATATCATAGTGCTCAGAACCTTGTGGGACTGATTTTATAGTTAGACCATTGATGGAAACATAATGATACTGCAAAAATAATTACACTGAGCTCCATAACATAGCTCATGGAGCAATCTGGGACTTGTTTCAACATGTAATTTATGAGCATTATAACTAAGAGTGAGCAGACTGTATTATAGTGATGACATCTCCACTGAAACTCAACACTGTGTGTGTGTGTGTGCTTGCGCACGCATGCGTGCACGTGTGTGTCTTTTAAAATTGAAGTGCCTTAGAATCACACACTCATAGAATCACAGAAAGTGGAAGGGACCTTGACAGGTCATTGAGTCCAATCCTTGCACCCATGGAAGGACCAAGTACCTCTATTAAACCATCTGACTTGTTTGTCTAACCTGCTTTTAAAACCTCTAGTGTAGGAGATTCCATAACCTGCCAAGACAACTTGTTCCAGTGTTTAATCACTCTGATGGTTAGGAATATTTTCCTAATGTCTAGGTTGAAACTCCCTTGCTGTAATTTAAGCACATTGCTTCTTGTCCTATCATCTGTGATTACGGAGGATATTTTTTTCTCCTTCTTCCTCATAACAACCTTTTAAGTATTTGACAACTGTTTTCATATCCCTTCTCAGTCTCCTCTTGCTAAACTAAACAAACCCAACTCTTTAAATCTTTCCTCACAGGTCAAATGTTTTAGACTGCCAATCATTTCCCCCCCCCCCCTTCTTTGGACTTTTTCCAGTTTTTCCATGACCTTTTTGAAATGAGGCACCCAAAACTGGACACAGTACTTAGGTTAAGGTCTAATCAGTGCAGAATAGAGTGGAAGAATCACTTCTCATATCTTACTCACAATATTCCTGTTAATACACCCCAGAATAGTGGGGTTTTTTTTTGCAAAGGTATTACACCGCTGACTCTTAAATTACACTGTCTTTAAATTGAGTTCATAGGGCAGGTTTCAATTTAGTTTTTAATAAATTGAGAATATCTTCCAAAATATTGAAGTAAAAATATGGTCATTTCCCCCCCCCAAATAAAACATTTGCAGAAATTTCTAGAGGGGTAGCTGTGTTAATCTGTGTACAGCAAAAGCAGCAGGAGTCCTGTAACACCTTATAGACTAACAGATTTCTTCAGGCATAAGCTTTCGTAGGCATCTGGTGAAGTGGGTTGGAGCCTACGAAAGCTTATGACTGAAGAAATCTGTTAGTCTATAAGGTGTTACAGGACTCCTGCTGCTTTTACGAAACATTTGTAAATTCCTTTCCAACTACACATAGCTGAAAAGAAATATGGGACTATTGCAAGTGTGGGGAGGCGTGGAACTGTGCTTTGTATGGATAATTAATGATGAATTTTCACATCTTTGTGTTTCAGTAGAATGTAGAGGAAACAAACAAAACATGGGGCCCTGCTGAGCTAGGCACCAGGCAAACACAAAGTAAGAGATGGTTACTGTTCCAGAGAGTTTATAGTTTAAATAGAAAAGACAGAGGATGGGAAGGGAAACACAAGCAGAAAATGTGAAAAGGACTTGCTTCTTTCATTTTGCAAAGTGGAATGGATTCAACAGCAGAATTTTAGAGAGCTCCACTGGAGAACACCCAATGGCTGAAGCTCTCCTCTAGAAGGTAGGAGACCTGAGATCAAACCCCTGCTATACGTCAGGCAGATGAGGTATTGAATATGGGTATTGCAGGGTATGTCTACACTTAGAGCAGAATTCAAATTTGCTGTCATCAGTTCAAATTCTATTAAGTGCATGGATATACCCACTTTCATCAATTCGAACTGAGGCACACCTCAGTTCGAATTTATGAAAGCTGACTTCAAATTCATCAAACCACATTTGACATCGAAATCAGGGTCAATTCGAACTGAGGAGTTCGAACTGACCCGCTGAGGCCATGTCAATTCAAACTCACTGAGTTCAAATTGACAAGGGATGACATTCCTCCCAAGGTGCCATGCACCCTGGGAGAAGACCATCCCTTCAGCGCCTGGGGCAGCATCCCCAAAGCTGCCTTCATCCCCCAGCCACATGGGGCTGGGGAGAGCAATGGGGTTCCTGTCCACCAGTTGGGGACGGGGAGCAATGGGGTTCCTGTCCCCTGGTTGGGGACAGGGACCACAGCCCCCACTCCACACCTGCTGGCGGCGCGCCCACAAGACACCCAGGTGCCTGGCATCTCCTCAAGGAGCCACGTGCCCGCAAGATGCCTGGGCACGCTGCTCCTTCACAGCTGGCCACCGTCTGGGCAGGAGGCTTCTGCCACTGGACGCCCACTGGGAAGATACCCCGGTGGGTGGTTTCTGTTGTGCTGACTGCCCACTGGGAATGCAGCCCCAGTGGGCAGCTTCTCCAGTGCTGGAGAAGCCGCCTGCTGGGGTGCTTTCCCGGCAGGTGACCAGCCTGGCAGAAGCCGCCTGCTGGGGTGTCTTCCCAGCAGGTGGCTCCCTGGGGAGAAGCCTCCCCACCTTGCAGGGGAAATTTCCCTTGCCAGGCTCTGGCACTCTGAGCCTGGCATTGAGTAAAGCATCCCCTCCCCAGTTCTAGCTGTGCTGTAGCTGTAGCTGGGCAGGGGATGCTTTTCCCTGTGCCCAGCTCAGAGTGCCAGAGCCTGGTAGGGGATTGGCTGTGGCAGTGGCCATTTTACATGGCCATCTTGCCAAACCTACTCCGGTGCCCCCCTCCAATTCAAATTGGCAAGTCCAGTCCATGGACATGCCATTTCGAATTGAAGTTTCTGGTGTGGCCATGTCAACTCAAATTCAGTCAATTTGAATTAATAATTACTCATTCAAATTGACCAATTTGAATTCAGTAATTCAAATTGAAAGGCCAAGTGTAGACATAGCTGCACATTCTGGGTGAGTGCTCTGCTCACTGAGTTAAAGGTTATATGGGAGGCAGCAACTCCTGCCACATGTTTTATGGGGCCAACTCTTAGCTGGCATTTGAGAATGCCTACTGGATTGGACTCTGAAAGAGAACTATGAAAGGGAATGACAAAACCAGGTGTTGGCAACCTTTGCTGGGTCCCAGGCCAGCTCCACCCCCCCCCATCAGGTGCCACGGGTTGGACCAGGAGGGAAAAAGAACTGTCCCTTCTTGGTCCTGCTGCCCAGCTGGAGAGTAGGGCCAACACAGGATGGGAGACATGGCACATGCGTGGATCTTGTGAGCCCTGGCCCTGCTGGGGGCAAAGTCAGAGTGGGAGCACCTACAGCACTGGAGGGCTTGGAGCCCTGCATGGCCCTGTTGGTGGGCATGCATGCCAAGGGTGTCCAACTCCTAGCCTAAGTTGAAGATTGTGCTGCATTGTAGGGATAAAATAGATGCCTAGGTTTCAGGAATGAGGTGGCTGTGTGCATGTCCGTTAGCAGATTTTTAGGTACCTAATGACCTTTATTGAAGGCAATTTAGGTGCCAAATAGACTTTAGGCACCTACAGGTTTAGGCAGCTGCTGATCAGGGAGGTCGCTGCCCCAGGGAATGACCCGGAGCACAGGCCCAGGCCATGCCCCCCTGCCCGCAGACCACGCCCCCGGCCGGGGACAGGGCAGGGAGCAGCAGCCGCGGCCACAGGTGGCTGGGCCCTGGATCTCTGGCCTGATCTGGCCAGAGACCAGGAGAGGCGGGGCCCTGACAAGACCCAGGGCACTGGCACCAGGATTCGGGCCACGGGCCCTGTGTGCCAGGCGCCAGCAACGCCCTTGCTGCTGAGACGGGGTTTTGAGGATTTAAGTTTCCAATTTTTGCGGTAAAGTGGAAGCTAAATCCCTATGGAGCTAACCCTTAGAATATATTATTATTATAATCACAAACATAATGTGAAATGATTTGCTTTAATAGTCTGATTTTTATTGCTTTTTTTTTTTTTTTTGCCAGTTTGCCAGTTCAAGTTGCCATGCAACATCTCTGGTCTGATGTATTAACATGGATATTTCTGTATTTTACAGTCACAACTCCTAACAACACCTTTTTTGTGTGAGCAAATTTAAAACAATAACAGAAAAATCAGTTTCAGCAGCATTGCTAGAAATAAGAAACCAAAGTTAAAGAGCATGGTGAAATGTTGACTTAAGAAAATGATAGCAGGCAAGATTCATTTCTGGTATAATATCAGCACAGCAATGCTAATTCTCAGTCCCTGAAAATGCCACTCGTACACCAGCAATGAAAGAGGATCAATAATCAAAGGAGAACGGTAAACAGCTCAGTATGAACTTAACACCCTGAACAAAAATATTGATCGTTTAAGCTAAAACACTAATTCTCACACTTTCCTTCACTTTCATTTGCTTTTCCCTCAATTCACTTGAACACCAATGTTCCATCTGAAGCCCTTCCTTCACTCTTGTCCAGCATCTGGAATGATAAAGCAAAGCAAAAAGGCAGCAACCTACATATCTGGCAAGGCACTAAAACACAAGTACTTATATTCACTGGCCATTTCTCTTCCAATATACTTCAGTATCTTTAGCTGTGTCCACACCAGGGTTTTATTTCGATACAAAAGCTGTTGTATCAAAATAAAGCCGGGCATGTCCAAGCGATGTTTTGTTATTTCAAAACGATGGGACCTCCTCATTTCAAAATAACGGCCATTGTTTCGAAACAGTAAAACCTTGTATGAAATCAAAATAGCTGTTGTTTTGAAACAATTGTTTCGAAACAATGCCATTTGGACATGTTGTTTCAAAATAACACTTTTGCCCTTCTCCTTCCCAGGGTGCCTTCCTTTTTGTATATATTGGGTGGGGACATGGCCCAGCGAGGGGGCCATGTTGCCACACCTCTCATGCTGCCCCTCTACTGAATCGAAAAAACACGCCCACACATAGGGCATGCTATTTCACTTTGAGGGTTTCCCTTATTTCAAATTAACATTTTCTTATTTTGATTTAAGTTATTTCAAAATAAGGATTTTATTTCAAAATAACTTATTTTGAAATAACTTATTTTGAAATAAGTTTACGTGTGAACACAGCCTTTGTCCTATGTAAAAGGAATTAGCTCTGCAACAATAGAACAAACCCAGGAATCTGAAACAATCACTTCAAATAAAAATATCAGTTACCACAATCTCAGTGGAAAATTCATAGGTGCCAAGGCCATTTTGATCATCACATCTGACTTTGTGTATAACAAAGACATAAAACTTCTGCAAAATAATTTGAGAACTAATATTTTGAAAGAATATGCAGTTTTGTTTTTAAAATTGCCAATAATGGAGAATTCATGATGAACCTCGGTGAATTGTTCCAGTGGTTAATTATTCTCACTGTTAAAAATGTATACTTTATTTACAGTCCAAATTAGTCTGTCTTCAAATTCCAGCAGTTGCGTGGTGCTAGATTTGCTGCTAGACTGAAGAGCCCATTGCTAAATATTTATTCCCTGTGTAGCTACTTATAGGCTGTGATCAAGTAATACATTAACCTTCTCATTATTAAGCTATAGCCTGTTATGATAAGTTATGTTTTCTATTCCTTTAATTATTCCCTTCCCTCTTCTCTGAATCCTCTCCTACTTATCAAAACCCTTCTTGAATGGATGAACTGACACAATATTTCAATAGTGGTGACACAAATGCCAAATATAGAGAAAAATTAACCTCTTTAGTTCTACATAAGATTCCTCCATTTATACATTCCAAGACTGCATTAGCTCTTAGCCACAGCATCCAACTGGGAGCACATATTCTGCTGAATATCCATCAATACCTCCAAATGTTTTTCAGTCATTGCTTCCCAGGATGGAGTCCCCTGTCATGTAAGTAAAGTATGGCCCTACATTTTTTGTTCCAATATACACATTTACATTTATAGTAAAATGCATATAATTTGTTTGTACCTGTTTACCAAGCGATTCAAATGGCCCTGCATCAGTGGCCAATCCCTTTCGTTATTTATCACTCCTCCCCAATTTCTGTGTCATCTGCATCTTTTGTCAGGGATTATTTTGTTTTCTTCTTTGATTAAACATGTTAAATGGTAGAAGACCAAGAACTGATCCCTGGGGGACTCACTGGAAACTCAACCCACTTTCCAGTTTACAATTACATTTGAGACCTATCAGTTTGGCAGTTTTTACATCATTTAGTATGTACCATGTTATTTTATGAAAGCCCAGGTGGATGAAATTGTATCTTTTATTGGACAAACTTCTGTTAGTGGAAGAAACAGCAATAAACTTTTGAGTTACACAGAGCTGCTTTTCAGGTCTGAGAAAGGTAATCAGAGTATTACAACTAACATAGCATGGGACATAGATCACTTGCAGGCTTCAACAAGTTCAAATAATAGATTCTCTGTAACCTGAGGTCTTTAAATCATGATTTGAGGACTTCAGTAACTCAGCTAGAGGTTATGAGGCTGTTATAATGGTCGATGTATGAGGTTCTGTGGCCTAAGACGTGTAGAGTTCAGACTAAATGATCATGATTGTCCTTTCTGGCCTTAAAGTCGATGAGTCTGTAAATACAAGCATAGGATCTAACAATTGTAAGGGACCAGAGAAACTGAACTTGTCCATTAACACTTCTACAGTCATAGAACAAGGAAGGATTTGGGGATTACAGATTCTTGTAAGGAGATATAAAAGCAATATCTGCTGAGTCCATGATTTTTAGTGTTGAAAGTTATGAATTTAAGCTCCCAGACTCATCTTTTGATGGTATTGTCAGGTTTGATTTGAAGAAGAACCCTCACAGGTCAGATTTGGAGTGATTGTTTTGTGATAAGTATTTACTTCTGGGTGATTTTATCTTTTGCCATTTTCTGGTGCAGGTTGATTTCCTGGTTTCACCCACATAGATGTTGGTGGGGCTTTTAATAGTATCATAGAATCATAGAAACTTCAAGGAACCATGAGATGTGATCCAATCCAGTTGCCTGCACTCATGGCAGGACAAATACCACCTTAAACCATCTCCAACAGATGTTTGTCTAACCTGTTCTTAAATCCTTCTAAATGATGCAGATTCCACAACCTGCCTAGGCCAGTGGTTTTCAAACGTAGTGTCGGGACTCAGTAATGGGTCGCAAACTCTCATGTACTGGGACGCAGCACCCCCTCTGCCACTGAAAAAAGACTAGAAAGCATTGCTCAAAGATATAATTGTTGGGTTGCGGGAGTAAACGATTTTTTTCAATTGGGTCCCAAGAAATAAAGTTTGAAAACCACTGGCCTAGGCAACTTATTCCAGTGGTTAATCACCCTAACAGTTAGGAATTTTTTTCTAATATCCAACCTAAACCTCCCTTGCTGTAATTTAAAACCATTGCTTCTCATCTTATCTTTGGCAGTTAAGGAGAACAATTTTTCTACCTCCTTTTCATGATGACATCTTAAGTACTTGAAAACTGTTATTATGTACCCTCTCAGCCTCCTCTTTTGCAGACTAAACAAACCAAGCTCCTTCAAACTTCCCTCATAAGTCAAGCATTCCAGACCTCTAATCATTCATGT
Organism: Podocnemis expansa; assembly: GCA_007922195.1. Lineage (NCBI taxonomy): Eukaryota > Metazoa > Chordata > Testudines > Podocnemididae > Podocnemis > Podocnemis expansa. Next base: position 9,237,834 of record ML682013.1, read on the forward strand.
TGCTCTTGTCTGGACTTCTTCCAATTTCTCCACATCTTTCTTTAAATGAGGTGCCCAAAACTGGACACAGTACTTCAGCTGAGGACTAATCAGGGTCAAGAAGAGCAGAAGAATTACTTCTCATGTCTTGCTTACAGTACTCCTGTTAATACCTCCCAGAAAGTCATTTGCTTTTTTTGCATCAGCGTTACATTGTTGACTCGTATTTAGCTTGAAGCCCACTATGACACTCAGATCCTTTTCAGCAGTATTCCTTCCTAGGCAATCCTTGCCAATTTTGTATGTGTGCAATCAATTATTGTTTCCTAAATGGAGTACTTTGCACTTGTCGTTATTGAATTTCATTCTGTTTATCTCAGACCATTTCATTCAAATCATTTTGAATTGTGATCCTATCCTCCAAAGCATTTGCAACCCCTCCCAGGTTGGTATGATCAGCAAACTTTATAAGTGTATTCTCTGTGCCATCATTTAAATCCTTGACAAAAATATTTAACAGAACTGTATCCAGAACTGAACCCTGTGGTTCCCTGCCCATTATGTCCTTCCAGTATGACTGTGAACCATTGGAAACTACTCTCTGGGAGTGGTTATCCAACCAGTTTTGCACCCGTCTTATAGTAGCTCCATCAAGGTTGTACTTTCCCAGTTTGCTAATGAGACGATGGTGTAAGACCATATCAAAAGCCTTACTAAAGTCTAGATATACCACATCCACTGCTTTCTCTCTATCTACAAGGCTTGTTACCCCATCACAGAAAGCTATCAAGTTGGTTTGACATGATTTGTTCTTTGAAATCCATCCTATCACTTAACACCCTATTCTCTTCTAGATGTTTGCTAACTGATTCTTTAATTATTTGCTCCATTATTTTTCCTGGTACAGAGGTTAAACTGGCTGGTTTATAGTTCCCTAGATTGTCCATATTTCCCTTTTTACAGGTGGGCACTATATCCGATCTCTTCTGGTCCTGTGGCACCTGTCCAGTCTTCCATGATTTTTCAACGGTGATAGCCAATGACTCAGATATCTCCTGAGTCACCTCCTTGAGTATGCAATGGCTGAGATTCATGACATATTGCGAGATACAGGGAATATTGTGACTGGGATATATGTAAGACCCCTGGATCTTGAAAGGTGTGTTGCTGGGAGTGTTGCTTATCATAGAAACAAGGTATATGTCTCTTCCATCAACAGATAAAAAATAAAAATATATTATCTCACCTACCTTGTCTCTTTCATCACCTGGGACCAACATGAGTACAATCCTGCAAACAGAACTGATAATTTTATACTGCTCTAGATTTTTTCATTGGAATGTGAGGCTCCAAGTCAAATGCTTTATAGAAGTTTAAGTGTACTACAGTAGCACTATGACTTTTATCAACCAAACCAGTAATCTCACCCAAAACCGACATTAGTTATTTTGAAGGGAGTCTCTGTTCCATAAACCCAGACTGATTTTCATTAATTATATTATCTGCCTTTTTAGTTCCTTATCAATCAAGTCCCATATCAGCTGCTCCATTAACTTCCTGGGATCAGTGTTAGGCTAACAGGCCTGTAATTATCCAGGTCATTCCATTTACCCTTTTAAAAAGTTGGCACAGCATTAGCTTCTTCCAGGCTTCTGGAACTTCCCTAGTGCTCCAACCAGAGCTGTAATGAAGGAATTCAGTGCCCAGGGTGCTTTCCAATTGGAATGCACCCCTTGCAATGGCTAGCACCAGGGGTGAGCGGCAAGGAACATGCCCTTTAATGGAGAGTCTCGATGGATCTGCTCTAGCACGCCCAGGGCAAAGCCCCACTCACCCCTCTGTAGTTATGGCCTGGCTCCAAGATTTACTGAAAATTGACTTAGAGGCTAAATCTATAGCCTAAAACCTTAGCTTGGAGTTTTAGTCCAAACTTTCGAACTAGTTGAACTTATTTTAGTTCAAACTAAAAAATTGTAGCTAGTTTGAGCTAAAAGTTAATTCTAACTAAAAAACTGCTCTGAGTTCGAACAGTTTTTTGAACTTATTTAGTTTGAACTAGTATGACTACCTCATGCTAGTTTGAACTAAATTTTGAAATAATTTCAAACTAAGCAGTTAGTTCAGACTAACCAGCTGAACTAAGTAGTTTGAACTAAGCTCTGCTTAAAAATTTTTTACTTCAAACCAGGCAATGCCTAGCAGGGCTGTAACTTCAGCGGAGCAAAAGGGGCAAGGCCCTGGATGAATGGTTTTACAGGGCGCCAAAACCGTGCTCACACAGATAGGTCCTGGCAGCAAAGAAGTGGAGAGTACTGTGGTCTGTTTCTCTCCAGACAAGAACTTGTGCTAGCCTGCAGATTAGGTATTCCCTTGCCAGGACAGCTTGTCTTACTTAGTGATTTGCACTATCCACCACTCTCAGCTCCTGATATTGAGAAAGCTGCCCAGGGGGCATGCAAATTGCTAAGTGTCAGAGCCTGCTCTCAGCTCAGCCTGCCACCCTCCCCCAGGCTTGCTGAGACACAGAGGAGGGCAATTTGAATTCCCCTCCAGGCAGGCAGCCTGTGCACATGGCAAAAAAAGCAAGGAGTCTTGTGGCACTTAAAGACTAACAGATTTATTTATTGCATGAGTTTTTGTGGGAGAAAATCCCACTTTGTCAGACACTGCCTCTGACTCAGTTTTGCCTCCCTGGCCACCAGCACAGGGGTAAGTACAAGGTGCCAGGGCTCAGGGGAGGGAAAGGGAAGCTAGGGGGTGAGGCAGGTGGGAAGCCACCCAGGGGGCCCGAGGCTTGGTGTGCTGCCCCAGGGACAAATCAGGGCCAGGCCAAGGGGGGAGGGGCTGGCGGAGACACAGTTTGGGGTGAAGATCTGAGCAATACTGGGGGGGTGAGCAAGTGAGAGACCCAGATGGGCCACTAGCTGGCCAGCTGCAGTGGTGTGGGCCAGAGGGTGAGGAAGTGGGTGGCTGTGGGGCAGTAGGGGGTGGGGTGAACAGGTGATTTAGGGGAAATGGGGGGTGGACAGTTTTGTCCTGGGCTTGGGGAGTGGTTAGGAGAGCCTAGGTGGGGCAATAGGTGTTCAGGGTGGTTTTGAACCAGGTACAGCACAGAGCTGTGGGGTGTTTTGGGGGGGCAATAGAAGAGGGCTGTTTTGGGACAGGTGGGGCAACAGCAGGAGGAGAAGAAGTAACACCAGGCTCCCTGTACTAGCTGGGAGAAGAGGTTGGTAGTGGGTTTTTGAGCTTGGGAGTCGGGGGGGCTGGAGCTGCTTTGGTTGTGTGAAGCTCTCTGGGAGACGCTGGGCTGCAGGTTGCTGGCTGTAACATGGATGGGCTGGGAAGGTGAGAAGCAAGTGCCAGACTCCCAACAGTGGGTCTCTGGAGTGTTTGAAATAACTCAGGTTTCCAGCAGAACTTTCATAAGAATAATTTTAAAAAATTGTTCAAATAAATTACCTGTTCATAAAAATAAATATTGTGCAATATAAACCCTCCTGGAACATGATGCTATGGGAACAGAGACAGGGCTGGGGGAAGATGCTATTGAGAGGGTGGGAGGAGGAGGAGGAGGACAAAGAGGGCAAGTGCGTTGGGGGAGGTGTGTAGGAGATGAATGATGGGTTGCTGGTGGGTGGGGTAGTTGGAGAAATGGGATGGAGCCATGGCAGCTGGTATCTGGGGGAGACAAGGAGGGATGGTATGGCTGGCTATAGTCATAGTCACTGAGTCTTTCAAAAGGCATCAATTTCTTGAAGTGACTGATCTTCCTCTGTGGCTGGCCTATGGATTTGAGAAATGGGGACACATCCTGCCATTGATAGCTAGCAGGGCAGATCCTTCTGTTCTTACTCCCAACAGGCCCTGGCACCTAATGCTCACAGCCTGCTATAACCCCAAAGGGGTAGCCGTGTTAGTCTAGTTCAGTAAAACAAACAAACAAACAAGCAAGGAGTCCCTGTGGCACTTAAAGACTAACAAATTTATTTTTCGCATAAGCTTTCATGGGAGAAAATCCCACTTTGTAGAATCCTTCCTTCTGAGCCATGGCTCAGTTTCCTTAGACACCAAGACCCTTGTGTATGTGGATGCAGGTAGGAGGCTGATGTTAACAAAACCTAGTGGTTTTATGCCAGGTCTTTTCTCTGCTATGTTATGTTTCACATAAGAAGAAAGAAGTGCTTTGTTAAATGAGTCTGTAGCTAGTCTCCTGCAGTGGTAAGGCAGGATGCTTTAAAAGCTTTCTTGATATGGCTGCTTAACATACATGTTACTGTAGCTCTCAAGTATTAGAGGAACTGACTGGCTGCAAAGAGGGATAATGAGTTACTGAACCTTTCACTTGTGGCTAGTTCAAATCCAGCTCAGATTAATAATGATTGAAGATTGTGAAAGTGCTGTGTGGAGGTGGTATGTGAAAAGAATTGGTAGTCTTAATCCATTTCCTGATGGACACACCTTTACAGCACCAGGACATAAATTAAGTGTAGAGAGAGCACTGGATGAATGGACCGTGGAGACTGAACTACTAAAGTTTGAGATTAAAAGGGGTAGCTGTATTAGTCTGTTGCAGAGAAACACAGTCCTGTGGCACTTTTAGGGTATGTCCACACACACTCCTTATTTCGAAACAACAGAGGTGGTTTCGAAATAAGGAGTGCCATGGCCACACGACGCA
>ML682013.1:9242890-9283824 GCA_007922195.1 Podocnemis expansa
CCCCAAGTGAAATAGCAGGTCCACACTGTGGACCTGCTATTTCACTCTCTTATTTCGCGGACATGGTTTTTGTCTAGCGAAATAAGTTGTTTCGAAATAACATATTATTTCGAAACAGCTTGTTTCGAAATGTGTTGTTTCGAAACAAGCACTCCCCATGTGAACATAGCCTTAAAGACTAACAGATTTATTTATCACATGTGCTTTTGTGGGAGAAAATCCCACTTTGTCAGACATGCTGACAATGAAGTGTCTAATGAAATGGGATTTTCTCTCCAAAAAAGCTCATGCAATAAGTAAATCTTTAGAAATGCCACAGGTCTCTGTTTGTTTCTCTAAAGTTTGAGAGTTTGCATATCTGTGTTTTACTGCAAGCAGTAAATGCAGTTTTGTGTTTTTGTTTGTCTCAATTCTTTCTGCTTATGCATTGTGTCCAATTACATATTGCATATCACTGTGTTGCATTATGTTCAATTCTATATCATATTTTATTTATCACATTGTTAATCACAATACTTATTGTGTTATGCAGTGTTTGCTAGTTGGTGACAATAATTAATATAAACATAAATGTGATCTAAAATTAAAAATATTTTTATAGAGAGGTAACCGATGCACATGGTACTGAAAAGTGGTTGCAAATGCTACTTACACTGGGCCCTGCACATGCATAAAGGGGGCCTGGATGATACAGGAAGGTGGCCCAGAGATTAGGTGGTTTCTGGGGCCAGTCAAATTATACTTTAACCGCTAGGTATGCTCCATTCCTTTGCTGCCACCTCAGGATGGGCCCACTAGTGGGGGGGAGGAGGGCCCAGCAGTTGGGGAGGGGCACTGGTGGGGAGGCTTCCCAGTGGCAGCAGGGAACAGATCGGGCTCTGTGCTGATGGTTGGGGGTGACTAGGGATGGATTCAGGCTATCCATACTGCCATCTGGCAGCAGCATAGTGTTGGATCAGGTCCTGGGCTAAACTGGGCCCTGGGTCGGGGCGTGGGGGGCATCTTATGGGCTGCTTGCCCCAGGTGACGTAAAGTCTAGTTACGTCCTTGAAGCCTAGTGTAAACAGGGCTCAAATTAGTTTGAGTGAAGGCTCCTGAATTTGAACTAATTTGCTAGTGTAGGCATACCCAAAGAGTCCAGCAAGCCCCTCAGCCAGTACTTTTAAAACCTCTTGGATGCAAATTAACTGGACCTGCTGATTTAAAAATGTCTGTTTTTAGTAACATCTGTTTAACAATCTCCAGTAATACTGCTTGAATGGAAAGAGTATTATCATCAGTATATGATGAGATTATATGATCAAGTTTTCTCTAAGTACAGAACAGAAATATTTACTGAACATTCTGTATTTTCTGCATTATTATTGATCATTTTAGTATTCCCATTGATGAACTAATGAACTAATATCAATACCGACCTAGCTCTTATCAGACAAGACTCCTACAAATACAACTTCCTACACATCAATTTACTTAATTAATGAGTCATTGGAAAGGCTAATATTGGAATAATGGTTTACAGGCTACCATAAAAAGTGTATTGTAAAAAAGCCAATAAGGGTACTACCTGAAATCATCATAGAACCCCCAAAACTCACCTCTGGGAGACTTTAATAACCATGTTGACAGTGCACCTATCCAAACCCCAAATCCATTCAAACTTCTCTGAGATTTCTCCATATTTTATTTAATCTTCACTTTAGGCAGGGGTACAGGGGTCATAAAATGACAGCCCTTCTCAGGTCAGAAACTTTTCCCTCCTTTTCCCTCAAATCTGGACCCCAAAACTGTGTTATTTTGTGGACTATTTTGTCCATCCCTAGAATATTTTCACATTTAGCAGGGACATGAATGTAGATTTTATATTGACTTGTGTCTCTATATTTGCAACATATGGAAACTTTCAACCAGAATTATTAACTTTTGTCAGCACAGCAGCTGGTGTTTTCTCTGTGATGCATGAGTAAATACATGACAGTTCTGTATTGCAGAAGAAAAAATAGAAAATAAAAGCTGCGCTTACTGCATGTATAAGGCAGTTCAGTAGTGTTTAAACAAGTGAAATCTTACCGCTGTAGCAATTCAGTGTGGACAGTAACTGTGCCGTTGGCAGTGGAAGTCTGCTCAGCTCCCCCAAGAGGCAGTGGTTAGGTTGCTGGAAGAATTATTCTGTTGACTTACTGCTGTTGCACTGGTGGTTAGGTCAATTTAAGTAGGCTGCTGAGGGGTGTGGATGTTTCATATCACTGAGAACTGTAGTTAAGGTCACAATTGTCTAGTGTAGATCAGGCCTCAGGATTACAGTACCACAAAAACTTTCCTAAACATTTCTAATGCTAAACCATTTCTCATCCCTTCTTTTAGTCATAAATTTTGGGTTATGTAGGCTTTACATTTAACTAGTCTGTGTTAGTATGATTTAGGTATTACTCTTGAGGGAATTCTGTGCCACTGTGTGAGGTCAGAATTCATGTCTCCTGCAGAAAAATGACTATCTGAAAGGGAAGCTGCAAAAGCAGTCATATGACCCTTCCAAGAAGTGCCAGCCCATTGCTTCAGGTGCCTTGAGCACCTGGAAGACAGGTCAGTTGCTGGAAGAGTGGGAATGTGGTGTGGGACGACCTGATTGGTGAGTCCTCTCCTGCACCAGGCTCAGCTGTAGTCCTGGCTGGGCTGGGGAGGATGAAACTTCCTGTTCCCCGGCAAGGGACAGCTGAGGCTGGGTCAGACTCATCCTCTGAAACCTCCTCAGGCTAAAGGAAACTCTGCTTTCCCTACCTTCACGTCCTTCCCCTGTCACTCCTTAGTCATGAGGAGAGAGCTCACTCTCATCTGCTCAATCCCTATCCAGCTGGACCTCCCCCCCCAACCCAGACCCACTGCTGAGTTCACCTCCTGCACCCAGACCTTCCTACTGAGCTTTCTGCACCTGGATCCCCAACATGGCCAGGCACATATCCCCTGCATGCAGACCACATCCTGCTCAGTACCCCATGCTCAAACCGCTACCCCTGACAAGCCACAGCCCCTGCTCCTGGCCATCGTGATAAGAGCCCTATATCTGGATCCCCCTCCCTACTAAATCCCATTCTCCCAGCACCAGGACCATCACAGCCTCTCACACCCACAGCTCTCCACTGAGACCCAGCCACCCTCATCTGATTCCCCCAGCAGAATCCCATTGCCCTGTTCCCAGAACTCACGCTCCCCCATAACCTCCTATGCGCCCAGATCCTGTGCACACCCAGACTGCCCCACATGGAACCCACTCACCTCTCACAGAACCTGCTCACCACACATCCCCCCACTACACTCCTCCACATTTGAATCCCACCCCACCACACACACACACCAGATGCACCAGTCCTTGTGCCGTGTCAGGGGAAAGGGCAGCAAGTCAGTGTCCTGAGGGGAAGAATGGCTGCACAGTGATCTCCCTCTGTGCAGTCAGTGGCCTATGTTTCCCACTGCCGTGCTTGAGCTTTGCGTTTATTTACTGTTCAATAAACTTTTCAGAATTTTGCAGAATTTTATAAAAAGTGTGTAAAGAATTTTAATATTTTTTGGTGCAAAGTTCCCTCAGGAATGTATTATTTTCTCAGAAGAAAAGGAACACATTTCTTGTTACACACTGTTTTCATTTCCTTGCGCTAATGATATGGTTTTCATTGTAGGACTGTGGTATGCTATATTACTTTAGCATGAGAAAGAGGGTTTGTTTCACATGTTTTTTTACTGTTCCTTTTCACTAACTTAAATTACTTTACTACAAAAGAAAGAATTGGCGGCAAGGCTTCACAGAATGATTTTCTTCAGGAAAAATTCTTCAGATGTCTCTTAATTTAAAAGGTTTTGTCTGAGAAGCAAAAAGAAGACAGGTGTGAAATTAAAATATATTGCCATCCATTATTAGACTTAAAAGAGTTCTACTAAAATGTAAACTGAACCTTCAGTGGTAATTTTAAGATTTGAAAATTCATAGCTAAAATCAATGCTGCCTGTTCTTGCTCATTTTAAATTGATTTCACCATTTGGCAAACTAGTGCAAATCAAATTCTATTTTACTTTTATTTTTCTACCATCAGTTAATCAATGACTAAGGACATCTGTTAGTTTGGGAGATTTTGACTAAAGAATTCCAGAAAGTTCATTAGTGATTTTATAGTATTGCAAACATGTGGGGGTTAAAGATAATAATTAGATGTTGCTCCTCTCTTTGTTATATGTTTTATGATATGCTTGTATATTGTTATATGTTTGTATGATGTTATATGCTTTTTATGATAATTTATTTTTTGAGGGGTGAATTTAGACAGAACCATGATTTCAATAGAGCCATATCATCATTGAGAAACTATTAGTGGGCTTGTAAATGTGAGGCCAACAGCTGTAATTGCCACGGTTGTTTACAATGTTTAATGTTGAATTCTTCTGTTCATATTTGATTGGCCCATGTAAATATGTGCATATTAGTCAGGGCCTGAATTAGATTTCTGCAGAGGGGCCTAAAGCTAACAGGCAAGTTGTGATCTACATTTAAAATTCACATTGCCTCCAGTAAGAGATTAAAAACTGAGCAATTTCCAAGCACTGCAATAGCTCCAGTGACTCCCCATGCCATCCCTTTCAATAACAGCATCGTTGGCACATGCTCTCTTGCTCAGGCAAATGCAAATACAACCCATGTGTTTGCATTGAAGCACTTCGTGGTGTAAATAAGGGAAGAATCAGTGAGCATGGTTATATTTGAACTCAACAGAGAAGGAGATGGACACGGACACAGACACAGAGGGAGGTGATAGAAACACAGTTTTTGGCTGGGACGCTAGCTTTATTGTTCAGACAGCAGAACTGAAACTAACATGAAAGTGAAGCATTCCCCTGGTGTATGGAGAGTGCTGAAACACTTAAAGGGGCAGGCCATTGCACTGAAGTTCATAGATCTTCGGGGACTTCATAGATCACAGTTTTTGTTGCTGTTGTTGTTTCGTGCCTGCAAACTTCCTGAAACAGGATGAGGTGACTCTGCTGGCCGAGCTGGAATCACCCATAAATTGGTTGCACCAGGCACAAGAGAAGCTCCTTAAGTGTTTGAAGCCATTTAGTTCATTTGTCAATCTTTACATGTGACACCAGACTCCTTGTCTGTGAAGCTGTTTAGCTGATTTCCATTGTGAGCAAGCAGACTGACAGGATACATCTAGAGCAGGGGTGTCAAACTCATTCAATGGAGGGGGCCACATTGTAAGGCAGGACACTTGTCATGGCCCATGTGGCTGCACAGGTTCCCCAACCCTTTCCCCCTCCATGTTCAGAGTGGTGTGGGCCCCCCTTTCCCCTCCCCAACCCTGCAGGCTCTACAATACCTTCTCTTTTCCCTGCCCTCTGGACTCCCCTGCCCCACACTGGCTCCCAGACCCCTCCCTCTGTTCCCTCCTCTTCCCCTTACTCCACCTCCCAGCGGCAGGCAAAAAAATCAGTCTTCTCACAGGCAGCCAGGCTGGGCTCCTGCCTCTCCCCCTCTCAGCGCACTCATTGTCAGTCATTCAGCACACTGGCCTTTGGTTTGGCTCAGTCCTGACTGGCCTTTGGGCAGCTTGTTCCCACATGAGTCTCAGCCACTTTTTACTTTTTTCTTTGTGATTCGTCCAATGTGCTGTCAATCAAATTAGCATGCTGACTGGCTGACAGTGAACAGTTGGAGTGGGGGACAGCGCGATGGTTCTTCAGAGGTGGCCTAGCCTGCTGTGACTGAGATTCTGATTGGTTGGCAGACCACAGCAGAGCTGAGCCAGGATTGGCTCAAGTGCTTCCTTTGTTCCTCTGTGCTGTGACTTGGACCATGCGAGTGAGTGAGTCAGTAGCATGGCCTGCTGTGCCAGGAGCTTGTCTTTGGAGTTTGCTCTTGCAGACAGCTTCCAGGTGCAGCCCAGACAGCCACTTCATGGGCTGGACCAGTACCCTTGGTAGGCCTGATCTGGCCTGTGGGCCTTGAGTTTGACACCCCTGATCTAGAGTCAGCCTCCGAGTGAGGAACTCGAGGGGAGGGAGAGGAGTTTATAAATTGGTATGAGGCCCACAGTGGGGGTACATCTACGCTGGATCCTTAGGTCAAATTAAGGAAGCTTAAGTCAACCTATAGACTTCTGCAACCACACTAGGCTTTTATTAAGTCAACTGAAATGCTTCCTGAATTTCACTTAATAACACTACCTCTTAAGGTCAACTTAATGGTTAAGTTCACCTTATTAAATTGACTTAAGCCAGTGTAGACAGGGAAAGCTCTTAAGTCAACGTAATTGGCCTCCGGGGGCACGTCTCTGGTGAAGTGTGGGACAGCTACCCACAATGCACCACTCCTCCATCAACCTAGCACCTGCCAGTGTGGACACAAGCAGTCAACAGGAGTTTTCACTGTGGACTCTCTATGTCAACTTAACAAGATAAAGTTGACCTTATTAGGTCAACTTAACAGAGCCTCCGGTGTAGACATATACCCTGGAAGACTCAGCAGTGAAGCAGTGCAGCAAGGATCAGAAGAGTCTGCTGTAAGGACTGCATTCCTGGGACTCTGCCAGTTTTTTTATTTATATTGCAGATTCCCTCACCACATGTATGAAGAAGACAACTAGAATTACTGCTGCAAGTTGTCACTGCAGAGATTCAGAGAGAGTTAGAAGTTGTTGGTGGGACTATCATTTGTTTCCCTGACTTTAAAGAGCTTGTGCACCCTGCAGAGGGTTTGGACACTATTCTACAGAGGCTGAGAACAGTAAATCCTCCCAGAGAAGAATCCTGGGATGTTTATGAATATCAACATGCATAATTATACTTTGTATTTGAATCTGTGATAATAACAAGTACTGAAGTATTACAAATTAGAAGGATTCCCCCTCCCCAAGAGCATTCTCTTTAAATGAATTGTTGACACTATTCACAGTTGTTTTAAGGATATAAGTGAACTCTTATGTGTTCAGAGAGTGACAGCAAGTGAGGAAGTGATTTTGTAAACAGTTTTCTTTAGAGATTTTGGGTCATTCTCCTTTTAACTTAGATAGATAGGTAGATAGAGAATCAAAGTCCTGAAAAAGCTAAACTCTGATCTGTAGCACAGTAGATATTTAAGGTGAGGTCCTTAAAGAAGGGAGAAAAAAATGCATTTCTTGATGCTAGTATATTGTCTCTCTCAAACTGGTTACACAAGAACTGCAGTGATAGCTGTATATCAGATGGAAAAGGGGAGAATTCTCCTCATACACTCCTCCTTCCTTCTTGGTGCACCCATGCAGACACTGATAACAGTTCAGTTCTATGAAGCATGATTGGAATTGAATACCCATCATTGAAACCAAAAAATTTATATGCTATGGCTAAAATTTAACTTCTTTCACATGTTGTAATAAGTGTGGTTAACATTCTCCATGTTGCACTTTTAAATGGGGCGGCCTATCAGCAACTAACGCGCAAGCCCTCTCAGACATCCAGAGAGGTCTGGGCTATGTCTGTCTTTTCAGGCCCCGAGCCATAATAAAAATAAAAAATGACAACACATAAAAACAAAACAAGGCACCAAAAGTGAGAAATAATTTGAATTTTTTTTGTTTAATAAATATTTTTCTAGCCTTTTTCTGTGCAAATACACTAATTACTGAGGAAAAAAATCTAACACTTGTGCAATGTCACAGATGATGTTAAGCATGGCAAGACCATTGAAATGGTCTTGTCTCATGAACAGTGATAGTTTTTACCTGTTTTGACTCACTGAATGTGCATTCACCTGAAGCCACTGACGCAGGAAAACTAACAAAAATATACAGTGCAATTGTGATATTAGGAAGCACCCCAGAGAGTCAAAGTTTGAGAATTTCTTGACGCAATTCCTTTTAACAAGTGTCAAAATGTGAGACTCCTCTGACCGTGAGGACAAGGCCAAATAGCTCTCCTGGTCCTCCCCTCTGATTAGCTCTGCTAACACATAATTTGAAGCTCTGGCTCATCATGTTAATTTACTCTTGCATTTTTATCAGGTTTCAGTGTTTACAGTGTATCTGAATGAGCAAGTGAAAGGAAAGACACAGCAAATCATTGCAGTCAATGCTTATGTAAGAACTATAGATTCTGAAACTGTGAAATGTGTTCTTTGGTCTTGCTGGGCCAAGACAAAGAAGCACATATGTTGAGAAAACCACTTGCTGTTGGGAGACCTCTGCAATTTCTTTTGCTCAAGAAGTGAGTTAGCATTAACTCTCACTTTTCTTCGTTGGGTCAGTGTAAGTCAAATACAGAGACAGAAGAGGGTGTAGATTTAGTAGGAAAATGGAATTTCCAATCTTATGTGACGAAATGTTACTTGCCAAAAAGCTTACAGCTGAGTGAATAGTAGAAAAATGTATTTATGATTATGTTCACTTAGTATGACTTTTAATTTATTTCAAATACCTTCATGCTCTCTTTCTTGTTTTTAAATTCACTCCCCCCCCCATACTTCTTGGTTTTCATTTATGTATGTTTGCAGAGGAGCTTTTTGTCTCATAAATACACAGTGTCAACTCATTATCTTACCACACCTGCTCCTGTACATATTGGCTTTGCACATTTGTGAGTGAGGGTATAAGGAATGAGACAAAATGCTATTTTAAAATAAATGGAATTATCAGACCAAATCAGTGCATCATCAGCATGAGTACCAGAAAATAGGAGAGGAAAAAATCTGAGAGAATATGAACATCAGAAAGATTCCTTGCTTAGAGATATTTTGCACATGGCTCAACCTCAGAACAACATGGTAAAAAATGGATCATCACTGGGGATACCTGTCTCTACCATAGGAGAGGAGGGAGAGCTATATCAACAAGGTACATGGAGAAATGTATCAACTTACAACTAGATAGTCGTGGCCCTCACTCCCACTACGATTGCTTGTGAGAAATGGGAAGCTGGGAAACAGTGACACCAATCATGGAGGAGGAGTGGGAAATGGTATGGAAACAGACACAGTAATTAATTAGTGAGAAAGTGACAAGAGAAAATGGAATGTGAAGTCTGCTAGACAGACATTTAATCTGGTTTAGATCTTATTCTCATTCTCTCCCAGACAGGAAAGATATCAGATATTTTTAAATCTAGGCTTCACATATGTAGTCAAATATGCTCCTTCTTGTGCAAAAAAGACCAAGGAGATAATTTTAGATGATCTAAATTTTCTTCCACCTACTTATCTCCTGCTGCATCTCTTATTCTAAAGCACTCTACGGTTTGTCGCTAAGACTCAATGCACTAATGATTTATTCATTTAGTTCTGTTTACATAAATTAAGTCATCCAGTCAAGGTAAAACAAATATCATACCATGTGATTTAGGTGCCCAGCCTAATGGTTTGAATATTTAATTAAAAATAAAAGACATTCTAAAAATATTGGGGATAGAGGAAGCCAGATAGTGGAGCTTGGAGGAGGGGGAGATGGTGCAAAAGAAGCGAAGTGGTGTGGGCACTGGCAGGGAATGTGTAGAGTAGGAAGGAAGTTTAATATAGAAAGAGGCAAGAGAATATGGCATGTCAGTTCACTATGTTATCTGAGTGAGGAGAGAGGGGTGACTCTGGGAAGCTGATGGATGAAAAGGGATCAAACTCTTGATTTTTGCTTTAGTGGCCAACCGTGTATCATTATGTACCTCAAAGAAACACAATAGATTGAACACTATATGTTTATTAGCCAAAGCATATTTTACCTCACAATATCCTGTGTCCATATCTATTATTTCTACCTCAAGTATTGTCTCAGAATAATATAGCCTGTCCCAGTTTGCAAGATACTCAAACCACCACTGTTTGGTAACAGTAGTGTGCCAACCTCCACAGTGGACTGTTACTATTTTACGTCAGGTTATTTATATTGTGATAAAGATGAAGAATGATAAAATAACAGTTTACATCTGATTGTGCCATGGATATTTTCTGTTTGTGCTGATTGCAGAGCATGAAACAAAGCCTTTCATCTCTTCAGGAGACTAATTTTGGGGTTCTCTGCCATACAGTTCAAACTGATCAGCCATTAATGGAAAAAAATTTGTTTTGATAAGAATAAGAGAAGGAAATGTAAAATTTCCAATAGAGTCAGGCAAGCATTTAGTGAGATAATGCAAGTGAGAACTAAATATAAACTATCTGTTTTAGATACTTCTGTGGCCCCATTGCTTTAGTATCCTAACACCTCAGAATCTTTTAATTATCCCTGCAATCCTGGGAGATGTAGGGAAGTAATACTGTCTCCATTTTACAGATGGCAAACTGAATTACAGAGAGACTAAGGACAAATTTGAAAATATGTCTGCAACATTCCCATCCTGCAATCTGGACTGGTGTGCCACTGTGCCCCCCCCCCCACCAGTTTTCCACTCTAGGCCCCTGATTTACCTTGCCTTGCTGTGTGAACCCCCACTTCTGGGTCCATGCCCAGACTCCAGCATGTAATTGATTTCTCAGTCAGTGGAAATACACTCACACTAGCCACTCATCGGATGATCCCCCAGCGAGCACTCCCAGCCTCCGATGCAACCACTGAAATTTCTGTCTTGCAAGGTTCAGTGCATGCACACCGAGCCTTGGAAACTCATTTACACTAGTTCATAAATTTAACCAAGAAATCAGAATGTACCAGCTTTTGCTCTTGTAAGACTTTCACACATACTCAGCCAACATTTCAATTTTTTAGATAGAACAAACATAAGTATAATGATTAAAACATGATTTTAAGTCAGTATATGTCAGATAATTAATCATTCAAGGAGACAACCACAAGCAAATAAAAAATAACCACATTCTAAACCAAGATCACTGTTACAGTCTGTGTCTAGCTTGCCCATATAGGTTTGGCTAACTGATGATTTTGTAGCCAGATTCTTCCTGCCATGTGGCTAGGTGTTGGCCCTTGATGTTGCTTAAAAGATGGTTTCCCGAGATGTCCCCTAATCAGTTCAAACTGCATCTTATGCTTTTCAAACTCTGTTGGCCCTGCTTTTTGCAGTCAGGTGATTCTTTTCTCTTGGGCCAAGGTATGTGATCTGTATTGTTCTTACATGAGTACCTATAGGCTATGTCTACATCAGGCAAATTAGCTCAGATTTGTTAGTCCAAACTAAGAAGTTTTAAGTTAGTTTGAACTAATCTCATGCTTACAAGTTTGAACTTGTTCTAATACACCTGTTCTAATACACCTGTTCTAATACAGGCTAATGCTTTGTTTGAACTAGAAGGTGCTGTTAGTTGGAACTAACTGGCTGAGTTTGAACTTCTTAAGTTCAAACTAAGCATTACTACAGATCTTGGCCGGACTTAGTTCAGACTAACGTTCAAACTAAGCTAGTTAATCTGGACTAAGTGCTGGTACTAACTAGTTTGAACAAAGGATTCCTTAGTTCGACCTAAGAAATTACTTAGTTCGAACTAGGGAAAGCCTAGTGTGGTCATGGGCTAAATTAGTCCAGACTAAGCCTCCTTAGTCTGCACTAATTTGCCAGTGTAGACATAGCCTTACTGGATGTGAGCAAACCCATTTCTATTTGTCTGCCTTCATTTGAGTCATGTGGAATATATTTAGGGACACATTTCATACATGTTTGACATATATGATGGTACACGAAACATGCTACCATAACTGTAAGGCAGAGTATGCCATGAGCATTCCAAAACACCTGACGTGACACACTTCACATTAAATCAAATCATAGGGCTGGAAGGGACCTCATGAGATCATCAAGTCCAACCCCCTGGGAATTGAACCCAGGACCTTCTGCATGTTAAGCAGAAGGGTTAGCTACTACACTATTTGCAGGGCTTAGATAACACACAGTTACATTCTAAGGGTGAATAGCAAAGATATACAGAACAGATTACAGAGGTGTGTGGGGTGTAGTGTGTCACACTGTCCTTAGGCACTGAAAGATGCAGAGAGGCTTTTGAAAGTCCCTGTACATAACTAAATTCCATTGTGTGTTAGGAGACTTGCTTAAGGTCACACTGTAGAGCAGAGAACTGTTGTCAGATAGGAGGCCAACAGCCTAATCACTGGACTATTCTTCCTCTTTTAGATTTGCATGGCAGCTTCCAGCAGAGGCAAATTCCCAGTGCTCTCCATAGGCAGGGAAAGGCTCCTTTAGTCCTCACATAATCACACCAAGGCCTATAGACCCTGAAGTTCCAAATTTAAGCCTGGGGTACTCTAATAATGGGCAAATCCATCACATGAGATTCCATTTCTGTCATATATTGTAGGCATTGTTCTTAACATTCTGAACACTGCACTTACAAATTGTGGCCTGTCAGGAAAGAATAATGTGTTTGGGTAAGTCCAGTGATTGGTTGCAGGAACTGGCTAATTGATTAGGTTGGCTCCATTGTCTGGCTACCAGTTTGCAGTCTTGAGATCCTATATTCCAAATCCTTGAATTCACTAAGGAAAAGGCAGCTAGATTGTTTTCACTTTTTTTGAAAAAATGAGTTGTTCTTTTCTTCCTCATTTAGATGTGTTCAAATTATAACTAATAAATCTAGAGATGACTGTTAATAATGTATAATCAAGAAAATCACTGTTTAGTAAATAGTAATTGGGATATCATTTACCTGGCAGTGTGCAAGAGATCCCTATATGTTTTAATTGAAGTTTGAAAAATGATAAATAAGGAAAAGAAATGGCATTTATTTCCTAAAATTAGTGTGTGGAAGAAAATACAAGAGAGAGCTACCCATTAGCCTTGTAAAATGTCTGAACCAGTTTCCTCAGCAGATTCTTAAGTTTCTTCTTAATCATTACAATAGATTTGTAGAGGTACTCAGAATAGTCTGAAAAAGCATAGCTAAGAGGTCTGCCTGTCTGGTTTAAAGCACTGCACCACTTTGAAAATGAGTAATCTCTTGTACGTTGGATCTGAATCCAGCACAAGGATCATAGGACCATAGAAGATACTTTATTTAACATTAATAATTAACATTTACAGAATATCTTTTGGGATAGGACACAATCTGTGTAATGGTCTCAAATAAAATGTGCCATATAAACACAAAATATTAGATTCAGCAAGCCTAAATCATAGACTCATAGGCTATGTCTACACTAGCCAGTTAGTCCACACTAACGAGGCTTAGTCTGGGCTAAATTAGTCCTTGGCTACACTAGGTTTTTAGTTTGAATTAAGAGATTTCTTATTCAGGCTAGGAAAGGCTTAGTTCGAACTAGTTGATACCAAGGGTTAGTTCGGACTAGCCACATTAGTTTGAACTTTACCTCAAGCTAAGCATAGGCAAGATCCAAACTAAGGCTTAATTCAAACTTAAAAACTCCAGTGTAAGCCATTAGTTCAAACTAGCCATGCATTCTAATTCAAACTAAAACTTTAGTTCGAACTAGAACATGTGGCTAGTTCAGACTAAGGCTATGTCCACATGTAGGGTGTTGTTTCGAAATAAAGCCCTTATTTTGAAATGACTTAATTCGAAATAAGGAAAAACCAAATCGAAATAAGGGAAAAGTGGGAATCGAAATAGCATGTCCAAACAGTGGACTTGATATTTCGTTTCAGGATAGGGGCACCCTGGGAGGTGTGGCAACATAGCCCCTTGGGGGCCATGTTTCCACCAACCAGGGCTGAGGAGGGGGAGAGGGCTTGTCAGGAGCCTGGGGTAACCAAGCTGCATGCCCTCTGGGCAAGCAGCTTGGGGATCCGTGGCACCCCCAGGCTCCGCTGTCCAGGTGGGGGGGCTGCAGCCCCCGTGGGGTGAGCCGCAGCCCAGCGGCTCACCCTGCGCCCTGGTCCTGGGGGCTGCAGGCCCTTGAGCAGGGCGCAGGGTGAGCCCCTGGGCAGCGGCTCACCCTGTGGAGCTGCAGCTCCCAGGACCAGCACACGGGGTGAGCCGCCGGGCTGTGGCTCACCCCGCGGGGTCTGGAGCCCTCCTAAGCTGGCAGCGGGATGAGCCGGCACCCCGCCGAGGGACTTGAGAGCAGCCCCAGCGGTGGGGAGAGGCTGGCACCCGGCACCTCGCTGCCGGGCTCCCTGCCCAGCTTGGGGGCAGCCCCCCTTGCCTGTGGCAGGTCACCTCTCAGCACCCTGGCCAGGGCTGAGGGGGTAGCCCTTCCTCCCAGGGTGCTAAGCACCCTGGGAGAATGGTCAAATGTTGTTTCGGAACAGTTTGTTCTGAAACAACATGTCCCAATGGCATTATTTCGAAACAACTTGTTTCAAAAGAACTGTCATTTCGAAACGGAAGGGGTTTAAGCCGTTTTGAAACGACGGCTCTTGTTTTGAAATGACAGAGCCCGTCATTTTGAAACAAGACAACGTCGTGTGGACATTCAGGTTTTTATTTCAAAACAATGAGTGTTGTTTTGAAATAAAAGCCTTGTGTGAACAAACCCTAAAAGGCCATGGTTAGTTCAAGCTAGTCCAAGGTTAGTTCGGACTAACCTTGAACTTCTTAAGTTTGGACTAGCGAGTCCGAACTAAAATTTCAGATGTAGACATACCATAGACTGTAATGTCAGAAGGGACCAGTATGATCATCTAGTCTGGTCTCCTGCACAATGCAGGCCACAGAATGTCACTCATCCAGCAATAAGTCTCTAACCTATGACTGAGTTATTGAAGTCCTCAAATCATGATTTAAAGACTTTAACATCCAGATAATTCAAAAGCAGGTGAGCCATGCCCCTGCTACAGAGGAAGGTGAAAAACCCCCAGAGCCCTAGCCATTCTGCCCTGGGGGAAAATTCCTTCCCAACATATTTATATCATACTGATATAACCAAAACTTAGCACTTTTGTCTGAATGCTATTTTTCACAAAAAACAAATGAAAATATGGTCCTGCCCCAAAGCACTTATATTCTCTGTTCAAGAAGACATAATAAGGGAGATTCAAGGACAAGTCTGGTAGAAGAGAAAAAACAAACAAACCAAAGCTGACAATAATTAGACCATATGATAACTCACTGAGATACCTTGGTAGTTCTAAATAATGATCATAACTCATTATTATTGCCATATGCTTTCCTGCTGGCTAACTCCCTGTAGGTGACATAGCATAACTGAGTTTTTATAAGAGACTTAGGCAAGCCTCTGAGTGGTGGCTCAGTGAACGGATTTGAACTGAAAGGCTATGTTCACACAGGGCAGGCTTGTTTCGAAACAAGACATTTCGAAACAAGCTGTTTCGAAATAACATGTTATTTCGAAACACCTTATTTCGAAGGACAAAAACTTTGTCCTCGAAATAAGGGAGCGAAATAGCAGGTCTGCAGTGTGGACCTGCTATTTCGCTTGGGGAGGGGACTGCAGGCTCTCACAGGGTGCAGCGCAGAGGGGCGCTGCACCCCACGGGTGCCTGCAGAGGGCTGCAGGAACTGGCGGAGTGAGGCGCAGCCCTGCGCCTCACCTGGAGGGTGCCTGCAGTCCCCTGCAGGCCCCTGCCAGGAGCCACCCCAGGGGTTTTAAAGCCCCGGCTGCCTCCAAACCTGGTGGCGGTCCCCGGGGCACGGCTGTGAAAGAAGGAGCTTTTAGAGAGGTGGAATAGAAGTGTTCTGGAATTTTTCAACTACGTATATTTTTGTCAGAATCTTTTTTCAAAATTGAAAATGTTGATGGAGAAAGTCAGTTTATATGCATTTTCCATTTCAAACATGATTTTAAAAAATAATTTTAAACTTGTCAAAATGGCCCACTGTGACCTGCTTGAAATGAACAGTTCCATTGTTTTGGTTTAAAATTACTTAAAGAATGAGTTAACTTACAGTAAAAAACAAAATAAATAAAGAAGTTGAAATGGAAAGTAAATGTTTTGAAATGATCAGAATGAAATATTTTAATTCAGTTGACCCAAACTAATTTGTTTGTGGTTTTTTGGTTTTCCAAAAATTTTGATATTTCAGTTTTTCATGCTCAGTTAGAATTTATTTATTTATTTATTTATTAGAAGTTGCAGTGGAGCAGGAATAGTCTGATCTCCAATGTTAAGACTAATGTCATTGATGGAGCAAAATAAGTGACAGAGGCAGAATGTGAAATCAGATGGACTTCACATAATGTTTTTTAACAGATGAGGCCACAGAAATTTATAACATAAACCATGCAGGGATACAGCAGAACAACAAAGACAGACTCAGACAAAACTTGTTGAACACATTTGAAAGGCAGTAGCTGAATTTGGGAGCATAGGAGCAGTACTCTTCCTCAATATTCACCTTCTAGCCACATAGTTCTACCCATTTGTATTTCTCATAATGTCAGAGAGCTGCCATATTAAGTTTTAATTCCTCTTTGAAATCCTCAGCAGGTACCAAGCCATCAGAGAAGCAAAGGTCAGAGGCTGACACATCAGCTCACATAGATCCTGATTCTAGTGATGATACAGTGTCACTGTATTGCCTATGAATGACACTAAAATTCCTGAGAGTACAGAGAGGAGGATTATTAGTGGTGAGGGTAATAATAAAAGTAGTATGGAAGAACTACACAATATTATTATCCAGGAGAAGCGAAGTGAATCCTTGTCTTATAGTGGCAGTCTGGTTTTTTAGTCTTATTTTCTGGTAGAACAGCTCAGAGAACTAGTCGTTTTGGAAGGAAAAAACAGTGATTATGGTGATAGTGGCAGTAGGGACAATGCAAGAGGCACAAAAGACTGTGGCAGCACCATTACTGGGTCATCTCCTGTTCCTCCATGACAATTTCCATCAATATCTCATGTTTAAATAAGAGACTAAGATCAGCAAAATCCCTCATTGTTGTCAGAGTCCTCCAGTTATCAAAGCCAAAAAACTTTCATGAGAAATCATCACTTTTACAGATTATTCAAATAGTCCCACAAAAGTGATTTGTTGCTGGGGGGGGGGTTCTGTTACAAACTAATGGATATCTGTTAGAAACAACTAAGCTATGGTAGTTGTTCCGTCTGTAAAAAAATCAGAGCCTTGGGGAGAAGAATATATGCATAGAGAGCAGCCGCTAAATTCCATTGAAAAGCATCCCATGGTTTTCTTGCTGAATACCAATATTAATAAAAAATGCTAGTAGTCAAGGAACTGTCATTCTCTTAAAGGGTGAGGACCCCCAGGAACTGATGCCATGTGCAGTTTCCAGGTGCTAAATGCCAAGTCAGGTATTTTTCTCCACAAAATCTAAGTAGTTCCAAACACTGTAGGCAGCAGTGCACATCTTTTGCAAAACAAGAATGGAAGATCATTTAGCTCACAACTGACATGTGAGGTAAGAGTCAGAATACTAGCTGTGTGCTTACTGAGTCTACTATACAGCAAGAAACTTGAACAGGCAGAAGGTGGTCTATGATAGCAGTAAAAACAGCATCACAATATGTGTTAAAATCATGTATCCTTTTGCACAGCCTGAAGGAGGTGATAACTTTCCTCTTTCGCCTGCACCAAGGAAATTGCCCTTGTGATATAGGCACAGAACTCAGGCAAATTTTGCTGGTTTTCCATTGTGTTTCATCTTCACCATTTACAGTTCAAACAAACCCGAAGTGAAACTTAGGAACTGTAAAGTCACGCATCTTGGATCAAATTAAAATTGTTGTTTGAATCCATGAAAACTGAAATTGACAGGGTTCACATAGCTCTTCCCATGCCATCATGAAGGCACATTGAGACAACTCAAGGAAGAGTACCAATTATTGTATCTTCAACATTGCCTGGAGCCTCATAAACTTCACTTGGAGATTTCCCTTCCTATTCACAGCCATAAATCTTGTTGCGTCTTGTATTAAATTAAACTGCGAGTTCATTGAGGGCATGGACTATTCTGTTTTTTCCATGTTTCCCCCAACAGTGTGTGTGTGTGTGGGGGGGGGTTCAGTGGTGGTATGTGTGAAATTCAAAAATTAATCAGAATAAACAAGTTTAAAATAAAAAAGAATAAATTCAGCTTAGTTTGAGATGGGATTACAGGCCAGGCAAAGTCTTCACTGTTATTGCTGCTCACATTTTTATTTCTGGCTTTGCTGGTCATATAGTATCATACATCATACCTACCATGGTGTGTGTGTCTGTCTGTGTGTCTTATGGTAAATATTCTCTAATTGTTCTTTCTGTGTTTTTGGCTCACATTGCACCACCCTGTGGTCAATATCGTGTTGACTATCTGGTCAATATTATCTTTTTTTAGTGATGACTAAAGCAAATTAGGCATTAAACACCTCTACCCTCTTGACTCATCAGTTATTAGCTCTTCTTTCCTGCTAAACATAGGATCTACACTTTCCTTCATCGTTCTTTTTTTCCTAATGTATTTAAAGAACGTATGTCCTTTTACCCATTACTAGTTGTAAGTCATTTTGCAGTTTAGCCTATCTGACTTTGTCCCTAAATGCTTGTACTCTTCTGTTACACTCCTCCAAAGCCAGTTGTCCATGTTTCCACTTTTTGAAGGATTCCTTTTGATTTTCAGGCATAAATCACATAGTTTGGTCTAATTATGACTGTTTAAAATTCAGCTTGCTTATTTTTTTCTAAAAAATGGGAGAGGATAGTTGTGAAAAATATTTTTCTATGATCACTGGACCTCACTCATTGCAAAATCACTAATTTCATTTAAGTTAATAGAACAATATAGTTTTACAGCACCTTAGGATCTCTCCATGTGGCATCAAACTTCAGCTGACATAGGAAATGGAGTCCATTAATATTTCCAAACAAGGGTGGCACTCTAAGATTTTCATGCACAAATTGCAATTGAAATGCATGATGAGGTCTAAAGGGACTTGTTTGATTGTTTGTTTTTCTTTATGTCTCTCCATTTTAGCTATTTCCTTGCTCATTACATTGTGCCTATTAGCATAGTAGACTGTTTGTGTTTGCACAGATTTTCTTGCCACAGGCTGACCTGCAGTTGTACAGCCATTGGACTAACCAGCTGTTACTTATGTAAGCCTCCATCATTTTGTATGACAGAGTAACTTAATTATGCCCTGCTTGAAGATGCTAAATAAAATTATCTTTTGAATGAGTGTACTTCACTTAATATTTTTACTGTCAAATACTTGAGGCCTGTCACTTGTGCCATATGCATTAAAATAAAGAAATATATTTTTAAAACCAACCTACCAGCATGCTAATTATTACAAAATCAGAGTCTACTTTATACTATTTGTAGTGCTTACTATTATATCTTTAGTTAAGTTATATTGCAGGTCAGGTGTTTCAGAAATTAGGAAGTGAAATGTAGCTAATGTACTATCAATCAAGATTAATAATTCTTTTCTGTGTCTTTCAGACATGGATATGGACCTCCAATACTGTTGATTAGGTCATTTAGTAAACACATGCAGATCAGGAACATTCTTAATTTTCCATAATTGGATAAGAAATCATATTCTTTGTTATTGAGCTAGAATGCTACAGTTCAAGGACTATGCTGATGAATAAAAGGGTCAGCATATATTGTAGTACACCACTCACTTTTAAAACCCTGGAGCTAGAGAAATGTAAGTCACTTCATACATCTTTACTTAGCTCATCTTTCTGTAATTCTCCCTAGATTGACTCCCCTCCCCCTTTTCATTACAAGGCAATCATGTATCTAAAAGTGACAATTTTGGTGTTGCCAACTGGCTTCTTGAGTTTTGAATGTTCCAAAATGTCAGCTCCCATATTTTCCGATGGATTATAACTGAAGATGTGCCAATGTTCATGAGTTTATTTTGAACAGTTGCCCATCTGCCAAATTTTCTAGTTGATTTAGCTTTTGGACAGCTATTACATTTGCATTCAGAGAAGATACCTGGAAACTAAATTCATTACAGATGGGCATCTTCTCTAAAAGGAAGCGTTGCTTTAAAATTCCAGAAATGCAAATATAAAGTGATTCTTTATACCATGTTGTGTTCTGTTTAGCTCTGGCTATGAGAGTGGAAGGTATAAGTCTGAATGCACTCTAGCTAGTGAATTTTGAAAACAGAGTGTTGCACATTTCTAGTATTTGAAAAGAAGCTGGAAAAGAGTTGTGGGCTTGAAAGAATTTATATTGGAAATTTTCTAGTATTAACTATGACAAGACAATTTTGTACATACAAAATTGAAAATATGAAAGGTGAAATTCACACCACTGTCGGAAGTTTAATACTGGTTGCATACCAACCTGTGCTTGGCACTGACCTCTTCTCAAGGAGTGAATTTTACCCACTGTGACTATCTGAAATTTACAGTGCCTTAAAACTCTCAGTTCTGTGTAAGAGAGTGTGTTACTTTAAGAATGTATATTACTGTGCATTGTTAATGTAGCAGGGCCCTAGGATCTTTACATTTTTCCCAGACAAAAAGATTTTAGTTTGAAATCATTAGAACTGAGAATATATATCTTGTATAGATTATGCTCATAAAATGCCATTGAGATAAAAATGAAACGTAAATCTTCAAAACCAAAGAAATGTCTAACTTTTATAGAACTCTGCCCTCTTCTCATGAGATATTTTCTCGTTAATGGCAGTAACTGCTGCCTCTTAGCATATATGTTCTTCCTCTGTATAATGATAACCTGCACCCACCCTTCTGACCTATAGTGACTGGAGTGCTGCAATTAGTGTTTTGGAGGTTTTCAACACAGAAGGGCTTCATTTTTCAAAGGTGGTGAACCACAGGTCCCACTGAATATGATTTAGGTTTTGGCTATGTATCAATGTGTATTATCAGGATCTTTTGTAGAATGTGGATTTTACAGGTTTATCTTGACCCAGCGTCTGCACAGTGAAACCTATTCACAATATGGATCATGAGGCAAATGGATTGCACTAGGGTGGACAGCCCACATGGGTATAATAGATGGATGTGGTGTGGTGCATGGAATGTAATTTGTGAGATGCTTTGGCATCTGATCTGTGTCAAGAGAAAGGAAAATGGTCAGACTTCTCACCTATAAGTAATAAATGAAGCTGGAGTTCTGCAAGTGAATCTGTAATGTATTCTCTGAGAATGTAAGGCTGAACTTGCATTTGATTGTTAGGTAGCAAGGATGGACCAAGGTATAGGATGAGATTTAAGATAGTTGTAGAAGGTAACTTAAACTTTGAATAGCTTTACTTTCAAACATTTGTTGTTTTTCTAGCTAAAGCATATAAATGAAGCAAATCTGAACTATGACTGTTTTAATGTTTCTATTTTTTTCTCATGATTTCCCATGAACACAACATTTGATGTTTCTTACTAATTTTTCCAACCTCTTGCAATACAGTATTATAAGTACAATTTCCTACACCTTAGCTTACCTATCAGGCTGCAGACTGATTTTTCTATTTATTTATATTGTCCCTATCACTATAATATTTGAATGCCAATTATGTAGTGTAATCTTGTCTGACATTTTAAGAAACTAGATGGTGTTGTGTATCTTAGTATATGGGCAATGGCTGTATTCTTCCCTCCTGTTGGACTCTCTGCTTTAGACAGTTTAGAGGTGGGAACTTTCCTGTCTCTTCCTAATAGCTGTTAATACAGTGTATGACTTGGTGAAGGGCAGGGGTTTGATCTATCTTATCCATTCACAGCTATTGAAGGCTCTGTGTCACAACTGCTATCTGCCTTCTGCAATGGCCACAGCACTTCCTAATAGTGCTCTTCTACTGTCTGAAGCTTTTCTCTTCTTTCTCCTCATTTCAGAGACTGCTTTATATTCTCGTCTGTGTCCTTGGAGCTGGGAGTTTCTATGGCTATGTCTACATCTAAAATCTTAGTTCAGACTAAAAAAGTGCAGTTAGCTGAACTAAAAGTTAGTTGTAACTAAAAAAAACAGTGCTTACTTCGAACTAACCACTAGTTCAAACTTTTTTAGTTTGAACTAGCATGTCTGCATTGGGCTAGTTCAAACTAAATATGCAAATAAGTTCAAACTAAGCAGTTAGTTTGGATTAACCAGCTGAACTAACTAGTTCAAACTAGGCTTTGTTTAGTTCAAAGTAAAAAAAAAAAATTCTTCAAACTGGGCAAAGCCTAGTGCAGACAGGATTCAGATTAGTTTGAATTAAGGCTCCTTAATCTGAACTAATTTGCTTGTGTAGACATAGCCTATGGATATGTCTACACTGAAGCCTTAGCTTGACTTAACCTTCCTTAAGTTGGCCTAAGGAAAACTCCGCCCACACTGGGAATTTATTAATTCAACTTCAGTGTCTCCTTAGATCGACTTCATAACACTACCTCTTAAGATCGACTTAATAATGCTTACGCTATTTTAACTATGCTTAAGCTATTAATAATTGACTTAAGCTATTATAGATGGGGCATAGCCCTTAAGTCGACTTAGTAAGGTTGACTTAAGTGTTAGGTCGACCTAGCAGCTGCCAACGTGGACATGGGCAGGCTACAGGAGTTTTGAACATGGACGCTCTAAGTAAGCTTAACAAGGTCGCCTTTAAGTTGACTTAAAGTCGACCTTGTTAAGTTCATTTAACAGTGCCTCCAGTGTAGACATACCCTATCAGACCATCCCATAGCTGAAGGCATACTCTGCATTCCCTCTCCCACTGCAGAGTAGCATTTTGATAAAGAAAGAAGGCATGCATGACCCAGTTTTCCTTCAGTTGTGGTGCACAGAGGATAAGCCTTTTTATATAGTGAAATCACATAGTCCCAATCCCTCCTCCAACAACAGAAAATAGACAGGAAAGGGAGAGAAGATCTAATCCAATCTCCTCCTATTGCCGATTTATATGAATACTTCACTTAGCTACCCATGACCTTTTCTTCGAGTATGTCCTTTGTTATGTGTGGTGCTGCTTGCTGATTGGTCACCCGGATCGTAATGTCGGAGATACCACATTCTGACTGGTGGATCAGAAAACAGTACCATAGCATGAATTTCATAATGAAAGACAGATGCAGAAGAAGTTAGTCAGGTTTCAGGTAAAGTTTTTATAACCCAGTAGGCCAGAGATTAAAACAAGATACTGAGCAGATCTAACTGGGGTCAGGTAGAGGAGTTAATAAGTACTCCACTTCCTCTGCAAAAATCCCCAAAACTTGGATCTGTAGATTTTTGTTTCTATTCTTGTTAATGTGAAAGCAAGATTCAGCTTTGCTTTAAAGAAAGAATTACAAATATCACCATTAAATTTAAATTTAAAGAACAATTTTCATTACTTTGCCCAAAGATACATGAAAATGGTATAATACATATGTATAAAAAGTATAAAACAAGAGTCTATGGGTAAGATTTTGCTTCAAATGTCTCTGTGGCTTAGAAAATAAGAAGATGTATCAAATTTTGTCCTTAAATATTCTTTGCGAAACCTATTAATTGAGGTCAGGCTGTAAGAGAAAATTTAAATCTCTCCCACCATGTTCACCTGCATATTATTTTTAACAACAAACATAGATTGTGATTTCTGTGTATTGCCCAGGAGAATGGGAAAACCAATTCTAAACTTCTTATCTATATATTGCAGTAGTTTTCCTATTTTAAGGGGAAGGAAATATATGATGTAGATTTGAAATTAAATGTGCATCAGCTTTAAAATGCGTGAACTGGCATAAATCTTGGGTGACCCCATGAGAGCTATGGAAGCCTGTAGTCTCAGTGGAGTCCATCTGTAGCTATGCTCCAAAAGATTAATGATGGTAATGGCTTCACTGTTTAGATATTTTTCATTTGTCTTATGTTTGACCTTCTGTATAATTTCTGTCTGAAACTGCTTCTGTTGTGACAAGGGGATAATTTCTGTATCTTTTATTTACTTTTCATTTCTGTATTATTTTAATAATAATACTGTATTCACAACCCATCCTTTGAAGGATTTATTCTAATAATTGTAGATCACAAATATTACATAGATTGCTAAGTAAGTAAGAATC
This sequence comes from Podocnemis expansa, assembly GCA_007922195.1. NCBI lineage: Eukaryota > Metazoa > Chordata > Testudines > Podocnemididae > Podocnemis > Podocnemis expansa. The sequence continues at coordinate 9,266,733 of ML682013.1, forward strand.
ATTTTTAGATTCTAGCACTTTCCCAAAAATGCTTTCCCATCAGGTACCTGAAGTTAATCTTCGATGGTGCTCTCAAGCAAACTATAACATATACCAAAGGTTTCTTTCTTCATAAGTCTACTGCAGACTCTGGGTGCATCTCTTCTTCAGCTAGGAGATGTAAAATTCCCCATCTGGGTAGATGTTCATACATCAAGTCTGTTTAGGCTTGCAATCTAGAAATAGCGGTGTGGACATGATGGCTATGTCTACACTTGCAAGTTAGTTTGAATTAAGGAGGCTTAATTCGAACTAACTTAGTCCCTGACTACACTAGGCTTTCATTATCTCAAATTAAGGAATTCCTTAATTTGGACTAATGAAAGGTTAGTTTGAATTAGTGAAATCTGCCTGTTAGTTCAAACTAAGCCCTTAGTTTGATCCTTAGTTCTAACTAAGGACAGTTTAGACAAGGATTAACCCTGTGTTCAAATTTAATAAATTTGAATTAAGGGCAGTTAGTCTGAATTAGCAAAGTGGACTAATTCGACTTACCATTAAGCTGAATTAGTCCACTTTGTTAATTTGAACTAATAAGTTCAAGTTTAGTTTGAACTGAACTCTAATTTATTAGTTGGAATTAACAAATTCGAACTAACTTTTCCTAGTTTAGACACAGCCAATGAGTCATGGACAGCAGCTTGAGCTAGCTGCCCAAATGCATATCTAAGATCTAATTTAGGCAGCTAACCCAAGCCACCACCTGCATGGCACCACACTGTTGTTCTTAGCACGCTCACTAGCTTGAGCAGATCCTATAGGCTGGCAATTAAACCTCTTAGTGTGGCTTCCAGAGATAGTTTCTAATAAAGAGAAACCAGAACTTCAGACTAGGACAACTCTAGTCCAAGTAAGCACACCCTCAGGAACTCATTCATTGAGAGGCAAGCGAACTCTAATTTGCTCACCTAGCCCCAAAATCCAGTCACATCCACCCAGCAACATTCATTACCCAGTTCCTCTCTGCCCACTCATGGTCTTTCAACCTCCCCTGCAGATTCCCTCACTTCATACACTACTTCCTGTACCTTGCTTCAACACATTTCTGGTTGAAGGGCCAACCGGACACCTTCGGAATGCTGTCAAAGGAAAGAGGGATAGCAGCTCACTAGGTATTTTTTTAACCATGGAAACAAAAAAGATGAAGGGAGTCTGGGCCTCTAAGAGGACGACTGCGCAGTGAGTGCACAGTAGTATGAAACTTAGTGGAAACTCAGTCTGGTTTTATGAGTTGCTTTCATAATGAAACCCCGGAAGAAACATTGCAGCCACCTTTTTTGTTGCTGTTTGTTCCCTTATTAAGAGCTCAAATGGCTTGTAATTTTCATGGCTACAATTTTGGAAGGAGCTCTCACAGATATTTCAACTGATGCAGCTATGATACTGTAGGCTGTGACCACACATGCATCATTATTTTGAAATGAGTTATTTCAGAATAAAGTCCTTATTTCAAAATAAGTTAATTTGAATTAAGGGAAAGCCCACTTTCGAAACAGCTGTTATTTCAAAATGGTTATTTTGAAATAAGGCCGTTTGGACATGTTGTTTCAAAACAGTTGTTTCGAAACAATGATGTTGTTTCAAAACAACATGTCCAAACAGCGTTATTTTGAAATAACCATTTTGAAATAACAGCCGTTTCAAAATGAATGGGGTTTAAGCTATTTCGAAATGACCGTTCTTATTTCGAAATGACAGATCTGTCATTTTGAAATAAGAAAACGTCATGTGGACATTCAGTTTTTTATTTCAAAACAACCAGTGTTGTTTCAAAATAAAAGACTCATGTGGACATACCTGTAGTGTGTCTGCTCAAGATGTTTTATGCTGATGGGAGAGAGTTCTCGTATTACCATAATAAATCCAAATTTGTGAGAGATGGTAGCTATACTAGCAGGGGAAGTTTCCCTGCTGATACAGTGCTGTCCACACAAGCACTTAGGTTAGTGTAACTTCTGTTGCTTAGGGGAGTGGCTTATGCACACTTCTGAGCAACATATCGAAGTAAGTGTAATGTAGACCTTGCCTAAGTGTGTGAGCAGTTCTATTAAACTTACCCAAGAGGTGGCAGCCTAACCCCTAGACTACTATTCTTAAAGTTAGCCGCCACTGTGAGACACATGGAGGATCATTTAGTATTTGCTAGCTTATTAAACTGAACTGTCTTTGCTGTTGTTCATTTATTTTATTGATTTTTAGAGCAGCTTTTGCTGTAGCAGCCAGCCATTTATTTACACAGAAGGATAAACGTACCCACAGCGCATAGCAATTAAAATCCCACTGTCCTTTTGTCAAAAGTAAAAATCAAATGGAAGATAAGAGTCAGACAAAAGTTAAACCAAATGTACTGTGTGCACTGCAGCCTACTAGACTTAGGCTCTGGCTCGACTCTAGAGCAGTGAATTCCAAAGATGAAGTAGACTGTCATGAGAGAAAATTCTGTCACTGGATATGGAGAGCCTCTTTTTCCCATTGCCCTTCATTGTATGTAGTCATTTGCATTTGCTTTACACTAGTGTACATGATGGTCCAAGTTGCAGAGGAGCAGAGAATTAGGCCTGGAGTGTTTATAAACACTGTGGCTATCAGACAACTTCCTAGCTGAGTAAAATGCTGCAATGAGGTATGCAGTAAAGTCATCAAAAGACTGTCCTTTACAAATCTGGCAAGCTGCTCAGGCTATGCCTACATCCACAACCTTAGTTCAGACTCACTTACTCTGAACTAAGCAGTTTGAACTTAGTTCAAATTAAGCACAGTTTTTTAGTTCAAACTAATTTTTAGTTTGAACTAACTGCATTTTTAATTCGAAGTAAAAAACGGACTTAGAACTAAAAATTAGTTTGAACTAAAAAGCTGCACTTAGTGTTAGAACTAGTTTGTACTTATTTAGTTTGAATTAGCATGTCTCCATCAGGTTAGTTCAAACTAAACTCTGAAATAAGTTTAAACTAAGCAGTTAGTTGGAACTAACCATTTGAACTAACTATTTTGAACTAAGCTTTAATCAGTTTGAACTAAAATTTTTCTTAGTTCAAACTAGCCAAAGGCTAGTGTAGACAGGGTTTAAATTAGTCCTGACTAAGCTTACTTAGTCCAAACTAATTTTGTAGTGTAGACTTAACCTCAGTGCCCTCAGCTCTCATTGCCTTCAGCAGGAGTTGGTACTTATCATCTTGCACAGTGGGGCCTGCAAAGAAAAGGACCTCTTGGTTTTTGAGTGCTCTGGAGGTTATCCTCAGCCATGTCTTTCCTGAAATCAATTAAACACTAATTGGAAGTTAACACAATGCTCAAATCATGGGTGCAACATACTTGCGCACAGTGGATTTCTACACTCAGAGATCAGGAAGTTTTTTCTATTAGTGGAGTAAGTTTTAGATGATGTAAGACACCACCATTACCCTGATATTAGTCAAATAATCAAATGATGTAAGTAAAGAACCGTTTGCATAATCAAAATATGAAGCCTTATTCTTGTGGAAGGATTTTTCAAATTAATAGAACATGAAAATTTGACAGGTATGTCCAACAGCAGTGTATTAATCACAGTATCTCAATGTTCCTGGTAAAATAATTAGCAGTTAAATGTTTAAGAATCTTGGTATTTAAGTAGCCATAATTAAGTTTCACGGGTAGTACATTAAAAACAAGAGGCTAATGTTTCAGTATGCCTGATGTCTGATTAAAAAGCACAACAGTCATTATAAATAATTTATTCTTCAAGCATCTCTTTGCAAGCTGAAAGGCAAAACCTTCATTTATTTTTCAATCCTAGATTAGATTAGTAAAATTCAGACAAAAGTTGCTGGTAGACATGATTTTAGCAACAGATAAATCTTAGGAAGGGGTGTAATCCAAAGGCATTTGAAGGCAATGGGTGCCACTTCATTAGGCTCAACAATTGGGATTTGGGTGTGTTTCATTGGAAGCTTATGTTACTATTGTGACATCTACAAATTGGGATTGTCTCTTTAAAGAGTCTTAGAAACCGGAAGGGACCATGACAGGACATCGAGTCCAGTTCCCTGCACTCATGGCAGGACGAGGCACCCCTATTAAACCATCCCTGACAGGCCTTTGTCTAACCTGCTCCTAAAACCTCAAATGTAGGAGATTCCACAACCTGCTGAGGCAGCTTATTCCAGTGTTTCATCACTCTGACAGCTAGGATTTTTTTCCCTAATATCTAGGCTGAATCTTCCTTGCTGTAATTTATGTCCATTGCTTCTTGTCCTATCATCTGTGATTAAAGAGAATAATTTTTATCTTTCTCTTCATAACAACCTTTTAGGTATTGGAAACCTGTTATCATATCCCCTCTTATGTTCTTTTTTTCTAGAATAAACAAACCCGGCCCTTTCAATCTTCCTGCTTCAAATGTTCTAGACCTATAATCATTTTTGTTGTCCTTCTCTGGACTTTTCACAGTTTTTCCACATCCTTTTTGAAATGAAGTGCCCAAAACTGGACACAGTACTCAAGTTGAGGCCTCATTAGTGCAGAGTAGAGTGGAAGCATCACTTCTCATATCTTACACACAATACACCCCAAAATGGCATTTGTGTATTTGCAACACTATTACACTTCTGACTCATATTTAGCTTGTGATTGACTATTACACACAGATCTCTTGCTGCAATACCTCTTTCTAGGCAGTCATTGCTCATTTTGTATGTGTGCAATGGGTTGTTCAACCCTAAGTGGAGTACTTGGCACTCATCTTTATTGTATCTCATTCTATTTATCTTAGACCATTTCATGAGTTTTTCCAAATTATTTTGAATTGTGATCCTATCCTTCAAAGTACTCAGAACCTCTCCCAGGTTGGTATCATCTGCAAACTTTATAAGTTTGCTTTCTATGCCATCATTGAAGTCATTGATAAAAATGTTGAACAAAACTGGACCCTGGAGAGATCCCTGGGGCACCCCACAGATTGTCCTTCCATCCTGCATGTGAACTATTGAAAACTACTCTCTGGGAGCCAACCAGTGTTTCACCCATCTTACAGTAGTTCCATCTAGTTTGTACCTCTCCAGTTTATTAATAAGAATGTAATGAGAGACCATATCAAATGCCTTACTAAAGTCTAGATATACCACATCTACCACATCCCCTCTATCCACAAGGCTTGTTATCACATCATAGAAAGCTATCAAATTGGTTTGACATGATTTGCTTTTGACAAATCCGCGCTGGCTAGCTCTGAGCACCTTAGTCTCTTCTAGATCATTCCAAATCAGCTATTCAATTATCTGTTCCAATTATTTTTCCCAGTAGAGAGGTTAATCTGATTTGTCTATAATTCCCTGGATTGCTCTTATTTCATTTTTTGTAGATGGGGACTATATTTGCCCATTTCCAGTCCTCTGGGACCTCACTCATCTTCCATGATTTTTTAAAGGTAATAGCTAATGGCTCAGATATCTCCTGAGTCAGCTCCTTGAGTACTCTAGGGTGCATATCATCAGGCCCCAGTGACTTGAAGATGTCCAAATTGCCCAAGAAATTTTTAACTTGCTCCTTCCCTATTCTAGCTTCTGACCCTATCTCATTCCTATTGCCCTGCTGTACATCAGACATCCAGTCTCCACAAACATTCTCAGTGAATTCAAAACAAATTATTTAGTTCTTCTGCCATTTCCACATTTTCATTTGTTGTTTTACCCTCTTTGTTGAGTAAGGGTCCAATGCTGTCCTTTGTCTTCTCTTGTTTCTGATGTATTTGAAGAATGTCTTTTTGTTACCCTTTATGTTTTCAGCTAGTTTGATCTCTGTTTGTGCCTTGGCCTTTCAGATTTCTCCTCTATATAATTGTCTTATTTGTTTACAGTCCTCCTTTGTAAGTTGACCGAGTTTCCACTTTTTGTGGGACTCTCTCTTTATTTTTAAATTATTAGAGGTCTCCTGGTTAAGCCAAGCTGATCTCTTGCCATATTTCTTATCCTTCCCACACAGTGGAATGGTTAGCTCTTGTGTTCTTAATAAAGTCTCTTTGAAAAACTGCCAACTATCTTTAGTCATTTTTCCTCTTAGATATTCTTCCCACGGTATCCTTCCCATCAACCCCCTGAGTGTGCTTATGTTTGCCTTCCTAAAATCCATTGTTTTTATTTTGGTATTCTTTCTCCTAACATTTCTAAGAATCATGAACTCTATCATTTCATGATCACTTCCACCTAAGTTACATTCCACTTTCAAATTCTCAACCACTTCCTCCCTGTTTGTCAAAATAAAATTGAGAATAGCCTCTCCCCTAGTAGCTTTCTTTATTTTTTGAAGTAAAAAATTGCCTTCAGTGCATTCTGAGAACTTATTGGGTAATCTGTGCCTTGCCGTATTATTTTCCCAACAGATGTCTGATTAATTGAAGTCCTCCCATCACCACTAAGTCCTGTGCCTCAGATGATTTTGTTAATTGCTGAAACAAAGCCTCATTGACTCTTCCTCTTGGTAGGGTGGTCTATAGTAGACCCCTACCATGATATCACCCATGTTTTTCACTCCTTTTATTTTTACTCAGAGACTCTCAACCTGTCTGTCTTCTATTTCCATCTCAATCTCAGTCCAAGTATATACATTTTTAAAAAACAAGACAACTCCACCTTGCTTTCTTCCCTTCCTGTCCTTTGTAAGCCAGCTATACTCTGCTATATTAATATTCCAGTCATATGTATTATCCCACCAAGTCCCTGTGATACCAACTATGTCATAGTTGTGTTTGACTATAAGCATTTCAAGTTCCTTCGGCTTATTCCCCATACTCCTTTCATTTGTATACAGACATTTAAGATACTCATCTGCTTTTCCTCCCCTGCACTTCTGATTAGTCATTCTTTTGTCTCTGCCATTACCATTCAGCCTCTGCTCAAGTTCCATCCCTTCCCCAAGGTTCCCCTGGTTTTCACTTACCTAGTTTTCACTTACCTGTGGGTTTAGGTCACCGGTGTCAATCAAACCTATTTTAAAGTTCTCCTCACTTGTTTAGCCAGCCTATGCCCAAATACACTCTTCCCCTTCCTTAATAGATGGACTCATCTCTGTCTAGCAGTCCATCCTCTTGGAACAGCATCCCATGGTCGAGAAAGCCAAAGTCCCACTGACAACACCATCTCCCCAGCCAGGCATTCACCTCCAGGATGCATTTGTCTCTGGACAGGGTCCTGCCCGTGACTGGAAGGATCAAGGAGAACATCACCTGAGCACTGAATTCTTTCACCCGTGTTCCCAGAGCCTTTTAGTCACCTTTGATCTGCTGAGAGTCATGCTATATCATTGGTTTCCACATGGATGAGTAGCATGGGGTAGTAGTCAGAGGGTTAGATGATTCTCAACAATCCCTCCATAATATCTCAGATACGGACCCCTGGCAGGCAGCACACCTCCTCAGAGACCATGTCAGGGTGACAGATGGGTGCCTCCACCCCCTCAGAAGAGAGTCCCTACGTTTCTTCCTGGGTGTGATGGTTGTGATCCTCCCAGCCTCGGTGGTCCATGGCTTCTCCTTTACCACCTCATGCCTCATCTGTCGTGCTGCATAACAGTTCTTCAGCACCATGGAGGGTGGGATGGGAGCAGGGGTGGAGCACTGGCTGCTGCCGGAAGTAACCAGTTGTCAGTATCCCCCCGTGCCAGAGCCATCTCATACTTCTCCAATAGTGGGGCAGCAGTCCTCTGGATAATTTCCTCAGCTGTGGATGTTTCCTCATGGCTGCTCTCAAGGAACTTCTCCAGGTCATGGATTCTCCTGAGCCTAGCCACCTTATCCTGTAACTCTCCCGCCTGCTTTCTGAGTAATTCTACCAGAAGGCACCTTTCACACTGAATGACCTCCCCAGCCAGATTTTCTGTGAATAGGAAATTCAGGCCACATTCCCTGAAAGTCCATTCCAGGATCTGGGTAGAAACATTCATAGTCAGAATGTCTGTCTGGCTACAGGCGCTGGTGGAGGAGACAGAAGCAGTGCTGGCACAAGTGATGTTGCTCCTCTTTACGTGCTTCCTTAAGGCAACTTAATAATACCACCTCTTAAGGTTGAGTTACAACTTAAGTTGACCTTATTAAGTCGACTTAAGCCAATGTACATGGAGATATCCCTTAAGTCAAGCTAATTGGCCTCCAAGCCCCCCCTCCCTGAGTTCCTGGACACCAGGGACAGCTACCCACAATGCACCACTCCTCTGTCAACCTAGCACCTTGCAGTGTGGATTAAGGCAGTCAACAAGAGTTTTCAATTTGGACTCTCTAAGTCAACTTAACAAGGTCAACTTTTAGTCAACTTAAAGTCGACCTTGTTAGCTTGACTTAACAGAGCCTGCAGTGTAGGCATACCTTAGGAAACTAAATACCTTTGAAAATGTGGCCTTCTCTACCTTAGTCCTCCCCCCCCCTGTGTAAAATGGGGGGTACATCTTGTTCTCTTCTCCTTTGGCTTCCTTATTTAGATTACAAACCCTTTACCACAAGGACCATCTTTTACTTTGTGTGTATAGTGGGCCTGACACAATGGGACCTTAATATGGGTTGGTGATGAAAAAAATTAATAACAATTATAAGATGTATTGCAAAACCACATTTCTCTGGATAAAGAAAATGTATATTTTATTTACATTTCTGAAGGCTGACATTTTAATTCCTCACAGTAGATTCTATTTACAGTAGAGAGCTTTGAAAATCTATAGTCATAATTTCTTCTTTAAAAAAATATTTGGATTGGAAAAGGACACAGTCAAATCAGAGATAGTAGCTCAGAGCAGCACCATTCTCAATGAGACAAACATAAGTAGCATAACAGAATTTTTTTTTTAAATTGTGACAGGGATGGTAGTAGAAGTGGTGCAAGCACTATCCATTCTGATTACACTCAGAAAAGAGCTTTCTCATGCATGGTCTTTGGTTGTTGCTGTTTTGTGTGTGTGTTTCCTTCTTTTCCAGTATAGAAGTGAAGTAACCACATTGGCTGAGTGGGCTATAAAATAGTGTTGCAGTGTGTGATATAAGTAAATATGGGACCTTGTTGCAAAGTTTGGATCCACAATTCTTCACCAAAACTGGGGGCAGAGTGTGTTTGGATATAGTAGTTGATTTGCTCCCCCCCCCCAAATGTAGGGCAGTGCTATGTAAAACTAAGTAGCTTCATTTTTGTGGGTTCATGCAACATTTTCTTTGGTTCTGCTCCATGCGCATTTGCATCCCTTATGCTTCACTTTTAATTTCAGGATGGAATTAACCTAGAATTTTACATTAAACTCACTGAAAAGAGCAAAATTTCACATGGTTTCACAAGGAACAAACCTCAAGCACATTTAAACTTTGGATGAATCAGGGATGAATTTTAAACTATGTCTGAATGTGGTATACGGTTTATTATTTTTTGTGTTACTGCAAATGTTTTCTTAAGATGCAGTTTTAAATAATAATATACAGGTACGTTTTATCTGTCCCTTCTATCGGTATACAAGGAATTCTATCTGGAGCCCTGGGGATATACACTTTCCTCTGAAAGTTGTGAAGGAAAGGGAAGAAGGCAGGCATTGCTTGGAGGGTGCTGCCTGAGCACCCACCCACACTGTGAATTCGGGAACTAAGGGACGAAATTGACTCCCTGAGGCATTTTTCATCCTGAGCTTCCCCTTTCAACTCATATAGATATTTGCCTAGTTTTACAACAGGCTACATAAAAAGCACTGGCAGAGTCAGCGTGAACTAAAATTTTATATGGATGATGATTTGTTTATATTACTCTCTATACTTCATATTGGTATGTAAGTATAATATTTATATCCCAATTGATTTATTTTATAATTAGGTGGCAAAAATGAGAAAGGAAGCAATTTATTCAATAATAGTGTCCTGTAGCACGTGCAAAGACTAATAAATGTATTTATTGCATGAGCTTTTGTGAGAGAAAAGCCCACTTTGTCAGACACTTTGAAGCTGGTAGAACTGACGAAGTGGGATCTTCTCCTACGAAAGCTCATGCAATAAACACATTTGCTAGTCTTTAAAAGTGTCTCAAGATTCTTTTGGAACTTTTGTATTTTTATATCTGATGTTTGTAAGTAGGTTGTTTCTAAGTGAGGTGAAATTTGGGGAGTACAGAAGACAAATCAGACTTCTGAAAGGACTAAGGCAAGACAGTTTAGAAAAAGTGAGGACCACTGGGCTAAGTGTCACAACATAGCCCAGAGCAGGAAAATCCTAGGAGAGTAAATTATAACTATTTAGATTTAAATTATGCCTCCTGACTCCAGCAATGAATTCAGTCTCTTGCCACCTTCTTGGTCAGTAAAGCACTGGGCTTATTATTTTCACCAAATAAATTAAACCTCAATGAACTAACATAAATTAGCTGCTGAATAATCCTATTGGCAGGAAAGGTGTCTACATCAGTGTTTCCCAACCAGTGTGCCATCCAGTCTGAGCAGGTGTGACACAACATTTTTTTGAAAAAGAAAATCTGGATTGGCTCATTGGCTTATTAATATTCATGAATTCATTTGGAAACTACATGGTGGTGTGCTTCAAATTAATTAAAGGTAGCAAGGTGTGCCATGGCAAAGAAAATATTGGGAACCACTGGTCTACATCATGGTTTGTCTTCAGATTATGTTCACTGTTTAAAAGAGCTGACAGGGATTGATGCCATTTGTCTGTAAAATATGCATTTCATATGTGTGTAAACATCTTTTCATATAAGGTTGGAATAGCCTTCCAGTTATTTTAACCAGATAAGGTTACCTGGACAAATCTTAAGGGATACTGTGGGCTAAAGTCTGCTCTTAGTGCCACCAATGTAAATCCAGAGTGAGCAAATTGAAATCAATGAAGTTTCTCCAGATATGTACTCAGATGAGCACACAATTTGTGTTCTTCTTAGAGCTAGTATGATGATGTATTATTGAAATGAAGAAAATGCTGAGTACTACTTACCATAACAAAACACAAAATCATTAGGAGCTGATTATCCTGACAGATGCATTGCATGCAATTTTATGGAGATGGACACCTTGGACACCTCTATGTTAAGTGTACTTATTGTTGCCAGGTTTTAATGTTCTCAATGTCTTCTCAGCGAATAAATTGCACAGGGTATTGTTGACCTTCTGGTGAGATTTGCACATGTTCTGTAGAATTTCACAGAGGGTTGTGGTGTATCCCCATGGTGTGAGTTCACACCACTTGAGCAAATTTTTTTCACTTTTCATCTAAAGGCACTTTAAGTGCTAACATTCTTTGTGATCTCTAAGGGTACAGAAGCTAATGGAAAAACCTTGTTCATGAGTAGAAGAACGCTCAAAACATACTATTGATGGGCAATTCTAGGCCAGTTTATTTTACCATTAGTTTACTGCTAAAGGCTGACATAGTGAAGGAATTTGTGGTAGTGAAAACAACGGATCTGGAAGCTGATGTTACTGACAGATTTTCAGAATTATATCTCATGATGATATTTGCTATGTCATAAAAATATATGTTACTACAAGATTAAATGTTGGTGAAGCTCTGTCGGGATGTAGAATAGGTTTTACATTCTCTCACGGAGTGAGCTCTGTGTTTCTTGTGAAATCACAGTGTTAGCAAGTTAGGAAGAGAAATTGGAAAGAGTCATACAGAACTTAAAGTAAAATTCATGTATAAAAAAACTAATATTCTTCTATGAGGTGTAGATGTTGAACATAACCACACCTAGTATTTTAATGAGCTTTTTTTAGATACTTGATTGCATACTGTGGAGCCATGATCACTTTTTCTTTAAGGCAGGCAGAAAAAGATCAATTTTAAAAGGGACAGCTGTGTTAGTCTAGTCCAGTGAAAAAACAACAAGGAGTTGTGTGGCACTTTAAGACTATCAGACTAGTTTGATTACATAGTAATAAGCGATAAACAAACCACTCCATTTGAGATGGCAATTCTTCCTCTTAGAGGACAGAGATCTATTTCAAACTGGATCGCTGGAGACATTATATTCTGATTTCATTTTTACTAAGTCCATGCCATATACAAGTATTTATGTGCCATATAATAGTATGATCAGAGTTCAACAGCAGTATATGAATGTTTAAAAAGAAATGATATTCAAGCTTCACTGTGGTGAAAGTTATTTTCTTCCAGGCTCAGGCATCAAAGAGAAAATCAAATGTTTCTCATTAAATTCGGTGTTCAGCGTCTTGCCAGTTGAACAGTATTACATGCATTGGTGCATCACTGAATGGCATATTATTCCAGAATATTCTGTTTATTAGAATGGGTGATGCAGGACCAATCTTGTTGTTAGCTTTGTTGTATACCGTTCTTGCACAGACACATTTGTTTATAATCTGAAAAAGGAAGTGATACAAAGGCTTAATTATTTTGGGGGGAATGGAGTTTAATAAGCATTAGCTGCTTCTGCCACCCACTCTTTAGTGGAAGAAAAAAGAACACTTGACTGTAATTAAGAACAAACTAAGTGAAGCTTCCTTCTAATGTATGCATAGTCAAGTGACAGCATGATACCATTTGCATGTTCAGCTGGTATTTTTAAAATAATTACTGCACTTGGCTGTATCAGTTTTACAAACATTGATTTTTATGTTGTTTTCCCCCCAGATGTACATCCAGACAACAACACTTACTGTCTCCATGAGTTTAAGTGCGTCAGTATCTCTGGGTATGCTCTACATGCCCAAGGTTTATATTATCATTTTTCATCCAGAGCAGAATGTTCAAAAACGGAAGAGGAGCTTCAAGGCTGTTGTGACAGCTGCCACGATGCAAAGCAAACTGATCCAAAAAGGAAATGACAGACCAAATGGCGAGGTCAAAACTGAACTGTGTGAAAGTCTTGAAACCAACAGTAAGTCATCTGTAGACTTTCCCATGGTCAAGAGTGGGAACACTTCCTAATAGATGTACGTTCTCAAGAACTCATATTTAATTGTAAACTTTATTCTTTCCTTTACTTGTACTGCATGAATACAAAGACGTGTCAGAATTCAAGTACCTCTGAGCACAGGAATTCCTCCAGTTGTTTCATGCAAATCTTTTTTATGGTAACTAAAAAGCATAAATAAATTCTGGGAAACCCATGTCTTTTTAAATGATCCAGTCTACCTCACATTAATTTGATGCATTGCATTTTACTCTGCCTGGCTCATTAAATACTAACACTTGTTAAATTTAGGTGAGCTGAAAACCACAATTTAAAAGACCTTTAAAAAATGGCTTAAAATATTAAATATGGGTGAAGATATTCTTTCCTTGACCTTCTGTCCTATATTAGAATTTTTTATATAACTAGTACATTTTCTCTTATTGATCAATACTCCTATAAGGCTTGCTTCTACCTGTTGAGGAATTTTGGAAATAAAAGGCTGCACAATCCCTTCACCCAAATCTTTGTTATAGGTTTTTAATTTTGTGCAAACCATAGTTAATCCCTTTTTAAGTTTATAAAACTTGAGTTATCTATATTTCAAGTGTTCATGAACAAATAGATTAGATCCTATAATTTTAGATTTACTAAAAAATAGATTTTTTTCCTCATCTGGAAGGTCCTTGAATCCTGGCACATCTGTATCTGACTCTTTGGAATTGACAGATTATTATAACCTCCAGACAGCAACATATCATAAATAGAAATGAGCAAATGTTTTTGTACCAGGCGTTTTTTCAGTGGCAGTTACAGACTCAGTTACACCAAAATGTTTAATGAATTAATATTGGTTTTGCCAAAACTGTTTTGGAAGTTAACAAAAAATTTTTTAAAAAACCCAAATCTTTGATTTTGACATTTTCTAAATGAAATGAATTGATTTTTTTAAAATTAGAAATGATTTTTTCCTTTGATCAGTTCCTTTAATTGTCAGAGGGGTAGATGTGTTAGTCTATGTACAGCAAAAACAATAGAGTCCTGTGGCACCTTAAAGACTAACAAATTTTTTCTGGCATAAGCTTTCATGGGCTGCATCCCACTTCAACAGATGCACCTGATGAAGTGGGTTAGAGCCCACAAAAGCTTATGCCTGAAGAAATCTGTTAAATTTTAAGGTGCCACAGGAATCTCATTGTTTTTCCTTTAATTACATTTAAAAAAAAAATAAACTGGCCAAAATTTAAATGAAACATTTCATTTTCATCATAACAAAATATTTCATTTGACTTGAAACAAATTTTATTGTAATCTTTGATTCGCCAACATTTTTTGGGGAAAAAATTTGCGTCAACCAAAAGTATTACTTTTGATTTTTTTTTAATTGCTAAGAAAGTGAAAAATCCATTTTTCCCAACTTTAGTAATTTGTATTTCTGAATAAAAAAAATAAAAAAGTTTCGAAGAAAGTCAATTATTGTCTCTCCCAAATTCAGTGGTAACAAAATAGAAGTTTCTGTGTTGGAGTTAGAACATCAGTGAAATGCTAGTTCCTATTATGGTTAAAGACAAATTCCTTACCCATTGTGCTGCAAAAAGATGCTCCAGAGTTTTATGAATCATTATGACTCCTGATGATGAAGGAAAATTGAACAATAATATTATGCTAAGACATATTCAGACAGTCTGATATCTGTAGATTTGTGAAAGTCATTGGACTAAACCCTGAGCTTTGTACTCCTTTTACATACACAGTCCCACTGAATTCAATCAGAGCTCTCCACAGTGAGGAACTGTATAAAAAGTGAGTGAGCATTTTATATTTATTCCATAAATCACATGTTGAAGGATACTGGGTAAAAATTGTCTTTTAGAAATTCAATAATTTACCTGCCAAATTTACGGCCATTTGTAAAAGTATGTACCTACCAGATGAATTTCCATAGGGATAGCCCTGTTAGTCTAGTCCAGCAAAAAAAAACCAAGGAGTCGTGTGGCACTTTAAGACTAACAGATTTATTTTTTGCATGAGCTTTCGTGAGAGAAAAATCCCACTTTGTCAGATGCTTCGAAGATGGATGAACTTATGTTCTGACGAAGTGGGATTTTCTTCCATGAAAGCTCATGCAAAAAATAAATCTGTTACTCTTAAAGTGCCACACGACTCCTTGTGTTTTTTCCTGCCGATGAAACAATGGAACCACTGCCCTTTGGATTGCCATACATTCATATTACTACATATAACAAGGACAGAGAGGGAATAATGATAAACTTCTCTCCAAATCATGTCAGCATGTAAATGTTAAAAAAACAACATTTTTACAATTCCTCAGAATTCACTGAAAGAAAATAGAAAGAGAGGGGAGGGTAAAGAGAATGTTTCCTTGCTGAGTTGGCATAATCAACTTTAGAGAAAAAGGTCAAATACAGTTCTACAATAGGGTGAAGAGGGAGATGGTAAGAAAGTCCTGTGTACCTGAGATTTATTTACTGTACCTAATTAAGAAATGCTGCGTCTGGTATTCTTTTAACTGTGACTATGCATAATTCATGAAAACAGCTGCCACTGGATGCAAGTCTGTTTTCTCCAGCAGCGCGATGCATGTGGGGAAGTATATATTTAATGTATTCTAAATTTAACACTAGCACAACTGTATAGTTTTCAAGCTCCTTAGTAGGACATCTCTTCAAGGCTTTGATCCATGTACTGTGTGCTAGAGGTAAGTATTAAATCAACAAATACTGATTCTAGAGAGCTAGCTTCATGTATTTGAGCTCACTTTACTGAAAGATGGGGCTTTTAGCTTTTCAAAAAAACACCCTATATCCACTAGATTTTATTAACTCGCCTCTTTCTTGCCACAATAATTTTTATCAAAAGGTTTTGAGTCTTTAATGAGGGACACAGCAAAATAAATCCTCTCCGCTAGATCAACTGCAATATTCCCAAAGTACAGGATAATGTCCCTTTGTACTGACATCTTAGGTGATTACAGTCCCAGCATGTGAGTCTGACCTAGAGAAAAGCAGGGTGTCACTCACACTTAAAAATGGAGAAAGTCACGGAATGTATGAAAAAGGGATGTCACCAGCACTCCAGAAACGGAGACACAAGTTTTCCTTCTCTGACCTAAGCGACAACCCCAACCAGAACTATTATTACTAAAAGCACAAACAGGGAGAAAAGAATTCTTTTGCTGATTTTTGGGAGGTGCCAATGATACATTCTGGAATTTCTAATTTAAAGATATACATCCAGTTTCTTACTCTATTTATATATCTGCTCTTCTTCCTGAAGTAAAGGAAGGTTGTGTGTGCATGTGCGCGTACATGCGTGATGACAATATCTGACACTTGAAGAAGCAGGAAGGCAACAACAGATAGTAGGAACAATACATCAGGAAAGCAACAAAAGGATTGTATACTCAAATGCCACAAAACATGGATGTCAATGGAGCTACAGCAATCTATACAGATTACAATCTATTCCTCCATTCAGGAGGAATTCCTATTGAAATTAAAAAAAAAATTTTTTTCTTAGACAAGGTCTGCATGATCAGGTCCAAAGCAGGAATCAGATGGACCTGATCAGTCACCAGCAGTGAGTGACCAGAGAGGGTAGAGTGAAAGTCTGCATGTGGTCAGGTGAACACTAGTCAATAAACAGCTGGACAAGGTGATTAACATCAGATGCTCAGACAGTCACCAAATCTGGTCTTTTTTCTCCTGCCGGTCTAATACTGATGATCTTCTGACATGATCTTTATTATTCCTGATGTCTTTCTTAGGTGGCCTTTCGTTTTTGTCATTGTTCTGTGTTTTGATTTTTCCACAGTTCATCTTTTTTAATTGTTCTGTTCTCTGTGTGGCTTCCTTTTTCTTAATATCTTTGTTTCTGCTGCACTTTCTTTTTTTTGGTCTTTTTTGGTGCTTTCTAACCCCCCCCCCCAAATTCTTCTTATTCGTTGTGGTGTTTATATACTGAGAGTTATTTTAGTTTTTATTTGCCCATCCTTTTATTTGTCTTCTGTCCTGTTTGTTTATATTTTACTCACTACAGTCATTTGGTTTTTTTGTTATTTTTGCTTTCTGCCTGCCCTTATTTTGTGCTTTACCTCTATCCTTTGTATCTTTTTCTTTTTACATTTCTTTGATCCATCTATTTTATCTATATCCCTACTGTCCTGTTTGTCCTTT
>ML682013.1:9284224-9319258 GCA_007922195.1 Podocnemis expansa
GTTTCGAAACAACTGTGCGTCGTGTGAACAGCTGAAACCTTATTTCAAAACAACCTCTGTTGTTTCAAAATAAGGAGGCTGTGTGAACACAGCCTATGAGATCCGTAACACAACACTCTTACACAAACACATCACTCTTACACCAACAAGCCACACTCATATCTGACAGACACAGAGCTTACTTAAGACTGCTCAGATCCAAGTGCTTAGGCCATAAAAGCTGCTTCAGGGGCCTAAAAGTTGCAGTCTCACACAATGGAAGTTGCTGCCTTTAGCAATTCTATGTTGAGGGAGATTACTTCATTCCTTAGAGGCACTTATATCTTGCACAAGTGTTTAACTGCAATGCTACCAACCAAGAAACATGTCACAAGACAATCTTGTTCAGATCAGTTGATTTAGGGAAGCCTCTACAATATGGAGACTTTTCCATGGGCCTTTGCCCAAGCTCCTATGGCCTGTACCTCCCTTGGCTAGGGATTTTGAGCTGCCATGCATGACAACACCCCATCCCAGGGTTCCTGGCCACCAGGAAGGGTCAACCTAGCACCTGCCAGTGTGGACACAGGCAGCTGACAGGAGCTTTCAGCAGGGACTGTCCAAGTTTATTTAACAAGGATTGACTTTAAAATTGCCACCATCAGCCCAGTGTTCCAGGTATAATTAGCAGCAAGTCTGAACTTGCTGGTGCACTCCCAGAAGTCAATCCCAGAAGTCCTGGCTCCCAGGAAATATAGTGGAAAGCTGACTTCAGGGGATTTGTGGTCAGCTTTCCCCCGTGTTTCCTGGCAGCTTAGGAAGTTGCCAGTGTTTACGAGGCCTTTCATGTGCCATGCGTAAATGCCAGTCAGCTGCTGCTGAAGAAAGTCCATAGTGTAGACTAAGGCTTTAAGCAGGGGGTCTTACACTCAAGTCACCATGAGGGCTGCATGAAGAGTAGGACATTAGCCCAAGGGCTGCACCACTAAAACCTTTCCATACAATGATATTGCAAATATTGGTAATGATCATGTCATTGCGGGCCGCAGGAAATAGCTTTAGGGGCTGCATGCAGCCCATGGGCTGCATGTTTGGGACCCTTGGCTTAAAGTCAACCTTGTTAGGGCGGCTTAAACAAGCCCCCCGCGTAAACATACCACTGTGTCTAACAGCAAAACAAATGAGGTGTCCTGTGGTACTTTTAAAGTCTAACCAATTTGTTTATTGCATGAGCTTTCATGTGAGACAATCCCACTTCATCATACACTTTGGCTTTTGTTTTTCTGAACTAGACTAACACAGCCATGCAAATAGTGTAGTGGCTAGCACTGCTGCTTAACATGTAGATGGTCCTGGGTTCAATTCCTAGGGGGTTGGACTTAATGATCTCACAAGGTCCCTTCCAGCCCTATGATTTGATTTGATTTGGCTACCAGTGTTCCCTTTAAGCTGCGTGGGCGCGCAGCCCAACGCAGCCCTCCCCCCCCTTGCTCAGAGAAGGCTGCCGGCCGCACAGGGCCAGCAGCCAGAGTCCTGGCTCACAGCTCCTCTGGAGCAGGGAGTTATTAAAATTCCCGCCCAGAAAAGCTCTAATGGAGCATGACCAGAATGTCTGAGCATGCTCAGTTAGTGCTTCTCTGGCCCCAGGAGATGTGGCTGGGCCATGCTGCTCCAGCAGCAGGGTAGGCTTGTGGGGAGGTGTTGGGTAGGCTGGGGGGTTACCAGGGGAGCAGGCTCGTGGGGGGGGGCGCGGCAGGATCGGGCTCGCGGGGGTGCCAGGATCGGGCCATGCGGGGAGGGGGGGGTGCAGCGAGCAACATGAGTTGCTCAGCTGCCTGAGGCTTTTAGAGGGAATATTGATGGTTACCCCTTGGAATGTGCCTGACAGGGAACCCTGCATACCTCACATCATAATCATCTCCCGCAAAAGGCAGTAGCAAATCTCAACTGCCCCGGGCCAGGACAGAAGCAACACTGCCCCAAAAAAAGACCCAGAGCCTGGGCTCAGGCCACATCCCCTGAGCCCAATTCAGCTCCCAGTCCCGATTTGCTCCTGGGCCCTGGGTGGGGCCCCTATTGGGCTCCTGCTGCCACTAGCTGGCAGCCCAGCCCTGGATCCCTGGCAGTGGATGGGGACGGATAAGGCAGTTGCTGCCACAGGTGGCCCAGCCCCTGGTCCCCAGCCTGGGACAGGGCCAGATAGGCTGCTGCTGCCATGGAGCACTCGGGGTACTGGTGTTGGTACTTGGACTCAGCGCACGTGCCCCCTGTGCCAGGCACCAGCAAT
The DNA here is from genome assembly GCA_007922195.1 of Podocnemis expansa. NCBI lineage: Eukaryota > Metazoa > Chordata > Testudines > Podocnemididae > Podocnemis > Podocnemis expansa. Next base: position 9,286,491 of record ML682013.1, read on the forward strand.
GCCTCTGGGCCAGGAACTAAGGGGCCACAAATTTCAGCCCTTCCTCAATGTGGATTGTTTCCCTTAGCTGCTCTATTCAGCAGACAGCTGCATTAGCTGATTCACTGTCGTGTTCTGTTAGTTTTTTTCCTCCATTTGTTTCCTTCCTTTATATCTTCATGCTTGTATATTTCTCTGCACTCTCTGTTTGTTCTTCATGATTTTACTTTTTGTTTGTAGTCTGTTTGGTTTATGACCCAAAACTCCATCTTCTGTTTAGTTTGTCTTTCCAAAAAGCTCTTTCTGTCCTTCTAGAAAGTTACAGTAGCTGAGGCAAGCTGTGGGGATCAATATGGGCACATCAATAACTTGGTATGCAGTAGAGACCTATTGAGTCAAAGCCATCCATGTACTGTATTCCTAGTCTATTTTCACAAAGCTAATCCCTGAATATTCGATGCTAATTTCCATCATTGGCACTGCCTGGCAAAACTGGAGGAAAAAAAATATGCAAAAGACTATGGAGGATTTTTGTGTGTCCTTTATTTGTCTTAATGGTGCCATTGATAGAAGTTTGTAAGAAGAAGCAATGTGGAGGCTTTGTAATAAAATAAATGATAGTATTTTATATCTGTGTAGTAACTGTCATTCAGGACCATTTAATCATATATGCTGTGTATGCTAGATTATGCAGTAAGTAGAGCTGGTTAAATTTTTTTGACCAATTTTTCACTGAATAGTTTTAAATAAAAATTGTATAACAAGTCAATACTGGAGAATGTTGACCAGCTGTAAAAATTGGACTTAAAGGAACCTTCTTTTGGTTTTAATAAAATGTATATTTTCAGATAGTTTCTAAATAATATTGTGGTTCTCATAAGTAACCACATTTGTACATTTATTTTTCTATACTATGAAACTTGGATGCAAACATATATTCCCACAGGCATTTTTGGTGAAGTTGTCATTATGGTTGCAGGCACAGCTCTAATTTGACTACAGTTTGCATTACAAAAGAGTGAAAACATTCAAAACCTGGGACTTGTGACTGTGCAATTACATTTTTCAAGCAAGGCACTCAGACTTTCATATACCTGACCTCATGTTAAAATTAGCCTTTCATTATTCCTTATTTGCATATAGAGGATGGAAAATGTGCCCCACATTATACTGATTTTATAATTTATTTCATGCATACATGTCTCTGACGGCAAGGTTATTTCATGTGGTAAGTTTGCCACACTCATGGGGTTCCACAGTAACTCAGGATGTGACCCATACGAGGAAGGAGGGCCAGGGCCTTGCTGTGCTGCTTTGTCAGTGTACAAGCATTTGTTTTAAGTTCTCTAATTTCATGACCTAGACCTATAGCATTTCTATACTGAGACTGAGATATTTTAGCACTGTTTCTCATAACATTTGGAGAGTTGACTGCCACATGGAATTGAGGGTCAGATCCTGCCAGGTATTAAGCATATCCTTAGGGGTGCTAGAGATCTCATCAACTTGCAGGCTTGGGCCCTTAGTGAGGAGTGGGAATGATTGCCTTCAGTGCCGTATTATGTGGAAGTAAAATGTGGAAGTTGTAAAAGTATTTTAAATTTATACCACATGATCATAAAGAAAGACCAAAGTGTAACCTTCAGGTGGCCCAGAATTCATTCATTAGCCCCTCTCCAGTGCCTAACAGAGAAAGCAGCTGGAGAGCCAGGATCCAGCCTGTACAGGCCTCATAGCGAAGACTGCTCCGAGTTACCATCCGCATTAAAATACTACTGAGAATACACATAGGAATAAACTTTATTAACTAACTTAACAAGTCTTATCCTTAGAAACCAAAATGAATTTAAACAAAACAGAAAGAAACCCAAGAGTCCCAAAGTTCAGGTGGAGTCACTATTTTCTCAATTGCACTCTTTGTTCAAGTCCTTGAGGTTTCAATGCAAAAGAGCAGCAAGCCTCTTCTTCTCTGGCTGCAGCAATCTACAGGAGAATGCCATGCAGTCTTTCCTTCTCCTCTGTAACCAGCATCATGCAGTCAGGTTACTGGTTAACCAGCTCTCAGTCCCATAGAAGAAAACTCCCCCGCAAAATAGTCCAAAGCAAGGAAAAAACATTCTGCAGTCTACTCCTGGTTCAGCTTCTCACTCAATCACTGAGCATATGAATCCTCCTTGCAGCTATCTGTAATTGCTCCTCTCAGGGCTGCTGCTCTCAAGCTTCTTCAAACATTTGACTCCAGCAACAATAGAAATTTGTGGAACATGCCCGAAACACTACTACACCCTGCTACCAGAAACTTCTGGTTTCTGGACAACAAAATCTGCCCAGCAATGGAACCCACCCTGAACAGGCCTCAAAGAGATAGCCCATTTTAGGCATATGGGTTACAAAAGCAGCACAACCACCGTTGAATGTAAGGGACATCTATAGTCCAAGTTGAAGTGATGGGAAAGGCTTAGCCACCCTGGCTATGTCAATACTAGCAAATTAGTTTGAACCATGTCTACACTAGCCTTTGGCTAGTTTGAATTAAAAAATATCTTAGCTCAGACTAGACAATGCATAGTTTGAACTAGCACGATGTAGCCATTCTAGTTCAAACTAAATAAGTTTGAGCTAGTGGTTAGTTCAAACTAACCATGTTTTTTTTTTTGTTTGAACTAACTTTTAGTTTGAACTAGCTATGCTTTTTAGGTTTGAACTAAAAAAAGCGTGGCTAGGTTGAACTAAAATGTTAGTTCGAACTAAAAAAATGTGGCTAGTTCAAAATAACTTCAAACCGCTTATTTCAGACTAAGAAAGTCCAAACTAAGCTTTTAGGCGTAAACATTGCCGCTGGCTATGTCTACACTAGCAAATTAGTCTGGATTAAGGAGGCTTAATCTGAGCCCCCATCTACACTAGTCTTTGCCTAGTTCAAATTAAATTTTTTTTTAGTTTGAACTAAGCAAAACTTAGTTTGAGCTAGTTAGTTGGAATGGTAAGTTCGAACTAACTGCTTAGTTTGAACTTATTTCGAACTTTAGTTTGAAGTAGCATGATGTAGTCATGATAGTTCAAACTAAATTAGAACTAGCAGTTCAAACTAACTGCTTTTTTAATTTTGAACTAACCTTTAGTTCGAACTAGCTATGCTTTTTTAGTTTGAACTAAAATGTTAGTTGGAATTAAAAAAAGGATGGCTAGTTTAAACTAAAAAGTTAGTTCAAACTAAAATAACACAGTTACTTTGAACTAACTTTGAACTGCTTAGTTTGGATGAAGCAAGTCTGAACTAAGAAGTTGGCTGTCGACATAGCCTAGCTTCTTGGGATATGTCTACACTAGGAGCTGGGAGGTGTAATTTCTATCTTGAGGAAATATGCCCACATAAGCTGACAGAGCAAACAATTTAAAATTAGAGAGTAGCCACAAGCAATGGAAGAGGCTAGTTGGCCTGAGTATAGGCCTAGGGTCTCAGCTGCCCAAGTACACATCTGGGGAGGTTGCCCTTCCTGTCATTTGTGCCCCCATGGCTATACTATATTTTAAATGTGCTAACTCCACCAAAGCTAGCACAGTTCCTCAAGATGGGAATTACAAGACCCAGCTCAAACTGTGGACTTGATACTTAGGTATGCCAGCTAGTTGTGGTAAGCTTCTAAAGACTTTGTTGGATTCTGAACCCCTATGAACCCCAGTTAGTTTAAAGCTCCTCTGCAAATGATGCATCCAAAACAGACTTGACAGAGGACAACAAGTTCAGGTTCATGTGGATTTAGGATTGGTCCTAATAGGCATTTATAATTCACGGATGGTGTGTTGAAGCTTGGTGCTTCGGCAGTTCCTAGCAAATCCATCTTATGGTTTATAAAACTTTATAAGAAAGGAGTTATGTCACTTCTGAGAGTCATCAGAGTTCTCCTTCCAACATACTTCAGTAGATTTCAAGAAGTGGGGATCAGGACTCATAAGTTATTCAGTCTCCCACCCAGTGCCCTTGATCTCTTTTTCCCAGTTCCATTTCACCCAACATTGACACGCAGACCTACTTGTGTGGAATATGGTATGCATTTCAAACAAATTATAAACCTGTCTAGGACAGGAAGTGAAGCAAAAGGAAAAAATACAATGTCCAGGTGTATCTACTGAAGAAACCAGTATGCCACCTACCTTAAATATGTGCAGGACTTCCCATGATGGTGTTTCTATACATCTCTCAGTCCTTTCATTTTGGTTTACTTCATTTCGCTCATTCAAAGTGCACTGTAGTAAATGGGCCTTGAAAAGGCTACTAAATTCAGGAGCATGATTAACTAAGTTTGTTACCCTTTTTGGTCAGGTAAGCTGGCAAAGCATGGCTCATGTAACAACTCTGAAACTGGCTATTGAGACTTTTAGGTCCCAGACAGGAGCTGCAAGCTCATTAACATAAACTGTATAGATATGCAAGATATTTATGAGGAAAAAATATGAATATGCTGGTGGTCTGTTTTATCCAGTCTGGCAGTGAGTTCAGTGTTCTCAAGTGAGAACTACTATATAACCCTCTATGGGAATACTTTGGAATATATCTGATTTTATTTTTGAAGTAATACAGTAAGGAATACATCTGCTTATTAATTTTTACTTTTCCTTCTTGACTCATCCAACACTTGATATGTCAAAGCAATGTATTAAGAATGACAGATAATTCAACATTAGTTCTCTCCCTCCCTCCCCCCCACATGCAGGAAAGTAATTGACATAATTTGAGTATACATGCTTTCTATTTACTCTCTCTCACTCTCTTTTTTTTTTTTTTTCTTTTAAACTGGGAACAAATTCTCTCTATCTTCTAAAGAAAGTGGGCACATTTCAGCAAGCCTGTTGTAGTTCCAGATGGGAGAACGAAGGGCAGGGCAAGAGCAATCTTCCTCAACAATCCAGCTGTGGGAATGTGAAAGAGCTCACATGGGAGTCTGTTGTCCTATGTGAAAATTCTCAAGAACATGAAATTGGTTATATTTGCTTCCAGAGTCTGCATACCCCAGGAGAAGGGCTATTTCATGTCAGGAATGTGGTACTTAACCCTTTAGGCAAAGTCCTATGACCCTCTTGCCCAGCACTATGCAGAAGAGTCTGCTCTTGAAATGGGACAGCCATGCCACTAGTTCCTTATTTTTGAAAGCAACACAATATACTTGCTACTTTTCACTGACCTGAGTGTTAGAAATTTGCATTCTTTTTCTCCAAGCCAAACTGCCCAGAGAGCATACTTCCCAGGCTGCAGAAGCGAAGCTACCAGTATGTGTGATGATAAACAATAAGCTCTTTGGCCGTTTTGTTGATGTGTATGTTCTCGTGATTATGCATTCCCATATTGTTAATGGAAAAGTCAAATTTGAATTTCAGTGGGCCCATTCCCTTCTGTCTGCCAAAGCAGTAACTGTAGGTTTACAGTCACATACCCTAGATATTCAAACACAAACATGAACTTCACACAGTATATTTATCTATCCAATGATCTTACAATAATACATCCCTGTATATAATGTAGTTGAGTGGGGTGTGGGCCAGAGAAGATTATATTTCCCTGTTTCTGTACTTCTGTTCATCCAGCATCACTGTCAAATTCAGAGGTCAAGTATAGAGTGTGTGAAGAACTATTTTCGTATTTCAGCTATAGAAAAACATCAGTAGATTCCTAACCAATCCTACCTAATAAAGGACTGTACTGTATGAGAGAGAGACAGAGCAAAAAAACCTCAGTTGTTACTGCTTGAGCCTTGATTCTGATCTCATATCACTTTTACACTGATGTAATTTCATTGACTTCAATTGCGTTATTGATTTAGGTCTGATCCTGTGCTACTTAACTTAAGTAAAGGGACCATATGGCCGAAGACAAAGATTAGGTCTACACTAGCAAATTAGTTTGAATTAAGGAGTCTTAATTCAAACTAATTTGAACACTGTCTACATTCGGCTTTGCCTAGTTCGAAGTAAAAAACTTTTTAGTTCGAACTAAGCAACGCTTAGTTCAAGCTAGTTAGTTCGGCTGGCTAGCTCAAACTAACTGCTTAGTTTGAACTAATTTACATATTTAGTTTGAAGTAGCACAAGTTACTTCAGCCTAAAAAAAAAATGTGCTTAGTTTGAACTAACTTTTGAACCACTGAGTTCAGGCTAACCAAGTCCGAACTACGATTTTAGGTGTAGACATAGCCAATGGGATTAGTCATGGCCTGCATCTTGGCAGAACTTTGGTCATAGGAAGTAGTGACATCAATGCAGATACTCATGATTTAATTTGGTGTGATTATAGAATTATATGGGACAGATTCTGTGGACCACTAAGTTCATTTTGGGCTTCCAGCTGCCTCTGGTATAAGTTGAGTATGCCAGAAGCAAACCAGAGATAGAAAGAGGTATCATGGAGTAGAGTTCCTCTGCACCTGATGTTCTACAGACCTTATAACAGATAGAGTTGGTACCCTATTGTTTTAAATTCCACTGAGTCCACACAGCTGGAGGTCAGGGCTGTGACTCTGTAGTCACCACTGCTCACTCTATCTGAGCCCAGTAATGAAGACCTGGTTCCTATACCTGTAGCACCAGTAAGGGACAGTGGCTTTTATGAAGAAATAGTGACTATTATGTTTAGGTTCAGTGATTGTCACCATTTTGTCTTAACAATAGTCATGCAGCTGAGTCATCCTCATGTATTGCACCTTTCTGCCCAAGTAGGAGAAGTTCTGCCCAAAGTTGATAGGGCAACTGACATAATAAAACCATCCCCTCAAGTAGCATAGCACTGCATTGCTGGAAACACATTGCCAATCAGCACAGAGCAATGAAGATGGCATGCTAAAGGGACCTTTGAAAGTTAACAGGAGTAATGCAACTGCTCTGTGTATCTTGCATAACTTCTGTCAAGTGCTGCCAAATTTTGCCAGCAGTGTAGATCTGGCTTAAGAAAGAGTGGCAATGTTGATGCTGCTAATCTGTCTGGTGAAAACCAATGCAAGGGCTCCTCTTTAAAGTACAGTCTGGACTTTCTAGTAAGCTTGTTTGTGGCCACTTCCGGGAGGCTGGGTGTTCCGCATCAGAGCATCTCCACAGTATGCTGTTCATGTACCTTTGGAGGCCAGCACTGCCCACTTTTGAGACTGCATCAGTCACATTTGGTCTTCTTTCCCTCATGTAAGAGCAGTTGTGTATGTCTTTTACCCCCATATCTCCCATCAGATTTCCATTCCATCAGTGGATGCCTAATTGACCTCAGTCTCCAGAAATTGAAGGGCGACTCAAGCCCCAGATATGAAATAAATTTACACTATTTTGCTATTTTGCTTTATAAATTATCCAAATAAAACATTGAAACTGAGGTATAGATATTTTAAAAAGCACAACCAGCCAGCAAGCAGTGCTTTACTGGTTAAAGAAGAAATATGTAAAATAGTTTTTAGAATAAAGAAGTATATGTTTTTGTCTCACCCCTAAACCACACAGAAATAAAATGTCATCAAAATTGTGGTATGTGTGCCCTGTTTCTGGAAAGTTATTTAGAAAAGAACCGAAGCATATGCTTAAAAATTAAGAATGTGCTTATGTGGTGTCTTGAATTTGTACCTTGGTGAAGTTGATTCTACAGCTGAATGCTGACCAGGTACTAAATGGAGTTCATTGGCACACAACGTTGATTTCAAAACCTGAAATGAACTTTACTTGTTTTGTTTTCTTATTTTTACTTGACAGCTTCCTCTACAAAGACAACTTACGTCAGCTACAGCAATCATGCAAACTGAGCAGGGAAATGAAACACATCTGACGATCTGAAGTATGTGAAACAAACAAACAAACAGTGAATTTACTACCATCAAATTTCAGTCTTGGAAAGAGGTATAGACTACAATCAAATCAAATGTCAGTCTCTTAATAGACAAAGATTAGTCACAAGACAAAAAGCAGGAGGGGTGAAGAAGGGAAAAGCTCAGTTTTGTAAAAAGGCAGACTGAATGTCAAACTTCTGAACTGTTTACTCACAAAAGGAAGTAAATCACAAAAGGAAAACAAATGTTAGCTTGTGAAAAAAAATGCTGTTGAAATAAATCATGTCTGATGTTATACTTGTAAGTACTTTTTGTGATTGTGAGAATTTCCATTCCTGTCCCACATTGTTCAACTTGTATAAGAAGATGACTTTGTTTCTTGTGATGACTGACTGAACTGAAGCCCTGAGTTGTGCTAAAATAAATGCAATGGTTGACGCATGCAAATTTTTATACAAAATAATTTAATTTCTAATAATAAAGGAATGTTTTGCAAATGTTGAGAGTTGTTTTGTTGCAATTTTAAGGAAGAAAAAGACAAATATTTGAAATCCTAACAGTATTGTCTATTCTTTGTTTAGAAACTGCAGTAAAGGGGTATGTGGGCGGGGAGTATAAATAAAAATAATCATGGTGTCAGAGGAATGCAGTGTAAAGTATAAGCATGCTGATGGGGATGTCTGTGTGTGTGTGTGTGTGTGTGTGTGTGTGTGTGTGTGTGTGCGCGCGCGCACGCATGTGTGTACTCTCCAAGGTGGGTGAATTTATTTGTTCAAAAACTTGTGACTATTTTAAAATTGCTGGTGGAAGGTTTTTCCTAAAGTAAATACATTTTGTATGATTTTGTGAATGAAGGATTCCTGATGTTGCACTCATCACTTATGATTCTGCGTCTGTTTTTTTTTTTCTTTCAAAAAATTTATGATCATTGAAAGTTCTGGCTATTATAGCAAAGATGGTAAAACTAAAAGCTCAGATTTCTTATAGTGATCAGAACCAGCAAACTGAAATAAAAGGCTAATCTTATTATCCAATACAATATTTTTATGTTGCTGATATTTCCCCACCAGCTTTGGTGGCATGCTGTTGTTGTCTAGCATGTTTTATATATTTCCAATACCTTGGAAATAACAGAAAGAAATCAGCAGAATATTTGGAAAGCAGTAGTCAAGTGGGTACATGGATTAATTTATCAAACCTTTCAAAATCAAAGGAAATGACTATTTAGGTACAATGCTGATTCAAAATCAAAGGAAATGACTATTTAGGTACAATGCTGATGTCTTCTCATTTTCAGAATTGCTATTCAGTAGTTAATGGTGCCATGCTATTAGACAAGGTTGTACCAAAGACAGAAAGCAAGCAAGAGAGGTTGGAACCAGTGTAGAGATCTATAAGCCACTCTAGGAAAGTTAAAAGCAGAGTTTTAGGGAATCTCAGCTCTGTCACCAATGTCGATGATGCGCTTTAAGACCTTTTTCTATTCTATACAATATATGCCATTCATCAAGTCAATGGGTATTCACTATCAGTTTGTCATTAAATGTTCTTTTTGATCACTTAGCCTGGATGGCTCATTGTTCTTCTTTCTGACAGACGCTCTCTTTGTAACATATTTGCAACAAGGAGGTTGCAGTGGACCCAGGAACACATCATCAAATAAAGGATGGTTAATGTATTTCAAACTCAGTTTCCTAAACATTACAGTGCCATACATTAGATCTCTGTACAGCCAGCAACCTGCCTTCAATCCACTGTCTCCTCAGTGGATTTCCATGTTCCAAAGCACTTCTAAAGAGACCAGTTAGGAAGAATCTATCCAAATATTTGGATATCTGAGTTACTCGCAATACATTTTGCAACTGAAATGTTTATGACTGCCCACTCACCAAAATATAAAATAATTTATAAGTGAAAAAAAAATAACGAACCTAGGATTAATTACTTTTCCTATTGACTATGCTTATGGGTCATTATGCACACATTATACTCTCTACCCTGCAAACGTACATACACTTAACCTTGTGTGCATGAGCAGTTGGTGTCAATGAGAAGTGTTTAAAGTGCAGCAGAGTTTCTTGGAAATGTTTTGATGAAATGTTTATTTGCAAAGAATGCCTTTGTGTCAAAAAAAAGTTAGTTTCAGTTAAGGTTTCAGTGGGATAGTTTCTAAAGTTCAGGGGGATGTGAGAGAGAAAAAGAGAGACCTGTCCTGTGCTATCTGAAAACAGACATTTCAACACAGTTGCAGTTGGTGCAAACCTTCAAAAAGTTTTGGTTTCATTCCAGTGCAGAATGAAAACAAACTTTGAAAATTGTCATGAACTGGAATTGTCTTTTGGCTTGCTCAAGCAGACATCATGAGTGTTCTCTGGGCCAAGCCTTTAATCAGTAACAGAGCTGATCCTGAAATCATTTTGTGCATATGACACTCATTGAAGGTAAAACAGACAGTCTGGGGACACTTTTAAGCTATGTTTACACTAGGAAAAGTTAGTTCAAATTTGTTAATTCGAACTAATAAGTTTGAGTTTAAACTCAAACTTATTAGTTTAAATTAACAACATGGACTGATTTAAACTAACATTAGTTTGAATTAGTCCACTTTGTTATTTTGCATTAACTGCCCTTAGTTTGAACTTTTTAGGTTCGACCTAAGGACTAATTTTTGTCTACATCATCCTTCGTTTGAACTAATGATTGAGCTAAGTAAGAGCTTAATTCGAACTAACTGGCAGGTCTTACTAGTTGGAACTAAGCTGTCATTCGTTTGAATTAAGGAATTCCTTAGTTCAAACAAATGAAAGCTTAGTGTAGACAGGTACTAAGTTTGTTCAGATTAAGCCTCCTTAATTCGAACTAAGTTGCAAGTGTTGAGATACCCTTAAAGACTAACAAATTTATGAATTGTGTGAACTTTTGTGGAAGACAATCCAAGTTTGTCAGATGTTTGAAGCATCTGATGAGCTGGGATTGTCTCCCATGAAAGATCATGGCTGTATTCACACACACACACGCTTATTTTGAAACAACTTGTTTCGAAATAATGCCTTATTTCGAAATAACATACTTCGAATTAACAAAATGTTATTTCGAAATAAGGAAAAAAGCGGGAAATGAAATAGCAGGTTCACACTGTGAACCTGCTATTTCGCTTCCTCAGGGGGCTGCAGGCACCGGTGGGCTGCAGCGCTGCCCAGCGCTGCTCCCCGCTGGTGCCTGCAGCCCGGGTCTGCAGGCGCTGGCCAGGGGACACCCCTCAGCACCCTGGCAAGGGTGCTGAGTGTTCCCTGGCCAAGGTGCTGAGGGGGCAGCCCTTGACCTGTTGTTTCGGAATGTCTTGTTCCGAAACAACATGTTCACACGAGTTGTTTCGCCCCCCAAGTGGGGTTTAACTTGTTTCGAAACAACACAGTTGTTTCGAAACAAGGGCTTCCCCTTGTTTCGAAACAACTGTGCGTCATGTGAACATGGTTTTTTTTTTGTTTCGAAACAACGAGGTTGTTTCGAAACAAAAGTGCTGTGTGAACACAGCCATAATCAATATCACATTATCAGTAGTGGTCACTGGCCATTTTTTACTGGTCCATCAAAATCCCTCCATGCAAAGGACCCCCTGTGATCATCTAGCATGACTTCCTGTATAACAGAATTTCCCCAAAATAAGTTTTCTTTAAAATAGGCCATATATTTTAGAAAAAACATCCATTCTTTAGTTAAAAATGTCCATTGATTGAAAATCTACTGCAATCCTTGTAAATTATTGTCATGGTTAATTACAAATTATATTGAACTAGGAGAACAAATACCAAAGTACAAGAAATGCAAAATTCACATGGGAACAAGGGTTCCTAACTGATACTTTAGAAACCTTGAGTATTACACTTAGGTGCCACAGGGATTTACAAACCCTTTGCTCTGCTGCCACCTAAATCTGGAGGCATCAAAAGTCCTTAGGCGACTAAATCTCCATTGTTAAAGTTCATAAGGAGCCTAAATTTCAGTGTCCAAGGATACGCGCAACCCATCTCAAATCCTAACAACCAGCAGCTTTGATGCCTGAGCCCCAGCAGGATTCACAAACTGGGTATGCCTGTGCTTATTTTGCCTTTGGGAGAGAGGTGAGGAGAAGCCAGTTCACAACTTTTAGCTCAGTAATTAAGCCCCACTCCTGCAATGAGGAAACCCCAATTCAGATTAGAAAGAAGGAGGAATCAAACCAATGATTCCCATATCTTAGGTGAGTGGGGCTAAACGTTACAAAAGGGTTGGGCAGCAGCATCATTCTTGCAAAAAAAGGCATAGGTACCTGAGTCCACGTGTGGGTTCATGGCTCCACTCACAATACTAACTTTTATAAATCCAATTCATAGGTGTCTAATTGTCTCCCTGCATAATATAGGGAACCTGAGCCCTTCACTCAGGATTCTGAAGTCCTCTAGGCATCAGTGCATCTAAAAGTAAGAACCTTTGTGATGCTATCCTGCAGAGTCTAACTTAAATTACTGGTGTGTTGATTTCACTTCAGCAGGCTACTTAGGCACATAACTTTGACTATGTCTTCTCTGGAGGCTTAAGTCAACTTAAACAACTCCCTGGCCACATTTGGAGTTCATTAAATTGACTTAAGTACTTGCTTAAATTGAGTTAATAACTCCTGCCCTTAAAGTCAACTTTAAGGGTTAAATTGACTTTATTAAGTTGACTTAACATAATATGCCCATTAAAGTCAACTTAATAAAGTTGACTTAGAGTATTAGAGACATTTAAGTTGACTTTATAAAGCCAGCTTAAGCCAGGGGATGCATTTAAAAATCAACTTAAATAAATGGGGTCTCACTAACTTGACTTAATAAGGTCAACTTTAAGTCAACATTATTAAGTCGACTTACCTGAGCCCAGTAGTGTAGACATAGCCTTTAAGAATGTGGGTAGTACTGTTGATGCCATTGGTTCAAACAATGAACGATAAGTTTATGTACTGTGTTGGATTGTGGGCCACAATAGTCAAGAAATAGTCATCCTAGCAATATGTCAGTTGAAAACACAGGTACCATATATTAGTATAATATAGAGATCCAAATCCTGCTTCCTTTGGCATTCAGAGCCCATAATGGAATTACTGGAATTTTTGTAGTGCACGGTAGAGTCCATAAAAAAGGAACACAGATTTCTCATAGATAGAGCCCTGTGTGGATACAAAAAAGTGGAACCGCATCCTATCCACATCCGCTCAGTGATAACATTAATCCGATCCAAAATCCGCATGCCAGGATTTAGCTGTATCTGTAACTACAGCTGCAACCAAGCTTGGGCTCACATACAACTATTCAAACTTTGATTGGTTTATTCCCCATATGGGTCCCACCCACTTTTTCCTTTCTTGTTTGTGGTTCACATGCTGTGCTATCAATCAGATTTCTTTGCCCACCTATGAAATCTCTGATTGACAGCAATGGCTTGCCAACTGGAAACAAGAAAAGGAAAAGGGAGCAGGGGAATGAGCCAATCAAAGGCCAGCGGTGAGTCTCCAAGTCCCACCTTGAGACTCTGATTGGTTGGCAGATCACAATCTAGGATTGGCCAGAGCGCTTCCTGGTTCCCCTGCATGCTGCTGACAGGGACAAGTGCAGCAGCTTCAGCAATGGATCACAGTGTGACAAGGTAACAATAGAAGCTGCATCTGTGAGTTGATCCCACGGATGCGGATACCTGCAGATCTGCAGCAAATACCCACGGATCTGCAGGGCTCTACTCATAGATATACTAGCATTAATAGTGAACTGACTCAAGACAGTTTTGTTTGTTTTTTGCACTGGGCATGCTTGTTATTAGCAATTATTTTGTTTTTATCTTATTTGGTTTTTTCCTCCCATTTTAACCACTATAAAAATTCTATTCCTAAAAAAGAATTTCAATAAAAAGAGAGCAATGTCATGACAGGGCTGACAAAAAATTTCTACAGTGCTGGAGTATGAAAATAGAGTGGAATGAATATTAGAAAAATGACTTTTTCTAGTGTACTTTACATTTTTAGGAGAAGATTTGGTAAAGTTGGACCACAATGAGAAACCTAAACTCCCTAGCGTCTGTGGTCACTGTGTCTTTGAATATTCATATAGCTGCTTCATTTCCATACACAAACATACTCTCTTTCTCAGTGAGAATCATCACCTATTCCTTTTATACAGCAAACACATTGTTTTTTAACAACCTTCTCTTGGGCTATCTCATTCTGCTCTTTATTTTATATTTCGTCACTCACGAAGCTGTAGTTAAACCTCTGTCAGCACTTTCACCGTACGTTTTATTATTTAACACAGCCTTACAAAGAAGCTGCAGGATAAAACTTGGCACATGTAGTTTTAAAATAGGTGTGAAATAATTTATATTTAAAAAAAACATCATTGGTAATATTTTTTTTCCATTTGTGTTTTATGTTGGTTAAAAATGAAAAGCTTATACACTGAATATATCTTCCAACCACATGTAACTGTTGGGTGTAAGCATCTTAAAAACTGAATGTTGGTCATTGCTTACAGCATAATGTGTTCCAATTGCTCTTGATACATTTTGAAGCATTAGATTTACATGGTGTGTAAAAAGCACATACTAAATTATTATCCTCAATGCATCATCAGCACATCTTTCTTTTTTCCAAGCTGCCGCTTAAGGATCCATAAAAGCCTTCCCATAAAAGCCTCCCCTTTAATTTTGATAGCCTTTGGGTCAGACTCCATGGATATGTCTACGTGCAAAGGCTTATTTCAAAATGAGTCATTTCAAAATGACTTATTTCCAGATAAAAGCCCTAGTTCAAAAGGACCTATTTCAAACTAAAAAAATTTTAGTTTGAAATAAGGTAAAACCTGAAAGTGAAATAGCAGGTCCTATGTGTGGACCTGCTATTTTGCTTCAGGACAGGGGCACCCTGGCAGGTGTGGCAACATGGCCCCTTGTGGGCCATGTTGGCACCAGCCAGGGAGGGAGGTCTTATCAGAAGCCTGTGGGTGCCCCAAGCTGCTTGCCTTCTGGGCAAGTGGCTTGGGGAGCCGACACCACCAGGCTCTGCTGCCCAGGTGGGAGGGGGCTGCAGCCCCCATGGGGTGAGCCACAGCCTGGCGGCTCACACCGCGCCCTGCTCTGGGGCGCTGCAGCCCCCGTGGGGTGGCCACTGCCCCGGCGGGTTGCCCCGCTGCTGGCTATGGGGGGGTTGCAGCCCCATGGGGTGGCTGCTGCCCAGGTGGCTCACCCTGCCACCAGCTACGGGGGGCTGCAGCCCCTGGGGGGTGGCTGCTGCCCGGTGAGCTGCTGTGGCAGCAGCCACCTTTGGGCGCTGCAGCCCCCCATAGCCGTTGGCGGGACTCCCCTCAGCACCCTGGCCAGGGTGCTGAGGGTTCCCTGGCCAGGGTGCTGAGGGAGTGACCCTTCCTCCCAGGGTGCTAAGCACCCTGGGACAAAGGTCAAAGGTTGTTTCAGAACAGTTTGTTCTGAAACAACATGGCCAAATGGCCTTATTTCGAAACAAGGGTTTTGAAATAATGGCCATTTCGATTAGAAACCAGGTTTAAGGTGTTCCGAAAGAACACCTCTTATTTTGAAATGATGGAGTTCATTATTTTGAAATAAGAAAACATTGTGTGGACATGGCAACTTTTCTTTCGAAACAACAGCTGTTGTTTCAAAAGAAAAGTGCCGTGTGGACACAGCCCATGTGATTTAATCGATAATGTAGGGCACTATTTTCTCCCCTAATAACGTTGCGTACACTGGTGTTCTTAGGTTTACGCTGAGCTCTATATTTAATACTATTACTTACATACATAATAAATCCAGAGTCTTAGGAGCTGATCCCACCACCACTCATGCAAATGACTAATTCAGCTGCATAAATTACCTGCGTGTTTATAAGACCTTCGCTTATATGTGAATTAGTGTTTAATGAGCACTAAGTTAGAATTTTATATTGATCTGATCGTCAGAGGTGCAGCACCCTTTCAGATTCATCTTAGTTCATTCACTAGAACCCACAGGTGTTTAGTGTCTCTGAAAATTAGGCTGTTTTAGCAGATTCAGTGTATGGGAGAAAAGGCAAAGGCCTGGACCCTAAAGATACCTAGACATCAAGGCTGGATTAACTGGCCCAGGGGCTCTGAGCTGCCTCCCACCTGCCCTGCCCCACTTGGGGTCACATTCCCCACTGCAAGAGCTGGACCCCAACCCCCATCACTAGGGGTCACTGGGGCCAGGTCATGTTCCTACCTCAGTCCTGTTCTGGCCAATCTGTGGCGTGGAGCAGCTCGCATTTGGAGTGGTGGCTGCTGATGCAGCTTCCCATAGGCCTAGAAAGCTGCACTGGGCTGGAGCAGAGGCCATGGCTGTGTCATCCAGCCCCACCCACAGCTCCTAGCCCCCGCAGCCTGCAGAGAGGGCCTGGGGTCAGATTGGACGTGCCACAGGCAGGGAAGGCACCCTGCTGGAAGGCCCCTGCCAGCAGTGGGGAGGTGCCCTGCCGGACGGGGACTCCTCTATCCGGGGAGTGCCAGCGACTATCTTCCCTGATGCTCCCAGGACAGGGGAACTTCCAGGGTTCCTACATCCGGGGAGGGCTGGGGAAGACAGCCTCCAGAGGCTCTTGGGACAGGGGAGTCCTGGTGAAGAAACTGCTGGTGGCCCTGGGAGCCCCAGAGGCTCCCTTGTCCAGGGGTGCCTGACAGGGGAGCCCCAGTGGCCACTTCAGGGCTTCCCTGTCCGGGGAGCCCCCACAAGCTCCCTTCTACCAGGAAACCCCAGCTTCCTTTTTGCCAGGGAGTCACAAGTCCCGGAGAAAAGGGAGCTGTGACTCCCTGATTGCCAGGGAGCCGGGGCTTCCCTTGTCCCAGGAGATGGGGCTCCCCTAGCCCTGGAGCCCCAGCTCCTTTTGGAGCCATGGTTCTCCCAATTCAATTTGAATTAATAAATCTTACTTTAATTCAAACCAAGAGTCTAGTGAAGGCTCTCTAGTGCAAATTAATAACTTTGATTTAAACTCAAAGTAGTTATTTCAAATTAACTAATTTGAAATAACTCTTTACGTGTAGACATAGCCTTGCATACTAAATAAACCCAGCTCTTCAGTCTCCCTCCATAAGTCAAGTGTTCCAGACCGCTAATCATTCATGTTGCTCTTCTCTTGACCTTCTCCAATTTGTCCACATCGTTCCTGAAATGAGGTGCCCAGAACTGAACACAACACTCCAACTGAGGCCTAAGCAGGGCAGAGTAGAATGGAGGAATTACATCACATGCTTATTTACAATACTCCTGTTCATATATCCCAGAATGGTGTTTGCTTTTTTTGGAACAACATTATACTGCTGACTCACATGTAGCTTGTGGTCCACTATGTTGCCCAAATCCCTTTACACAGTACTCCTTCCTAGGCAGTCATTGCCCATTTTTGTATATGTGCAGTGGATGGTTATTTCTAAATGGAGTTCTTTATGCTTGTCTTTATTGACTTTCATTCTGTTTACCTCTGGCCATTTCACCATTTTGTTCAAATCATTTTGAATTGTGGTCCTATTCTCCAAAATACTTGTAACCGCTCCCATCTTGGTATGCTCGGCAAACTTTATAAGTGTACTCTCTATTCCATCATCTAAATCACTGATGAAAATATTGAACAGAACTGGAGCCAAAACTGATCCTTGTTCTAGTAGTCATCCATTCTCTCTCTCTCTCTCTCTCTCTCATTTTTTCCTACTTGGTTTTTATTTCGCTGTGCCCCCAGCTATCTTTGGTGCAGGTGCTATATGGCACCTGCAAACACCCACACAAATTGCCTGTACCCAGCCATCTTCCTTCAGACTCTGATAGGTGCTGGTTCTTATTTGTGCTCAGAGCATGTCTACAGGATTGGACTCCACTGCTGAGATACTTGTTTCCCTGCTTACTTTAAAGCAACAGTGGAGGAAATAGGGAGCAGGGTGACCTGTAGGTGTATGTGTGGTGCATTTTCACATGGGGCTGGAGAGCAAACCTGCCTTGCCCTGAGCCAGCAGAACCACACATGCATATTTTAGTCCATCTCCTTCCTTGCAGGGCTGGACCTAGCTTCCTGATCCACATGTTGTGTCATGGTGCCGGAGGTCATTTGGCACCCTGACCTTATGCACAATATCACAATTGCCATTCACTGAAATTTGGCCTGTTTGGTCCTCCTGAACAGTGCTGCAAAAAATGTGAACCAGGTTGTAATGCCAGAGTGGGGAGCCAGGCTCAGCCTGGTGGGACAAGAGCTACCACTGGATGTTGAGTGGAGGGCCATCTTGTATTTCAAACTGACACCTTTCCCATTCAAGGGCTTCCCTCATACTCTATTTGAAGACATGGGTTGCAATGCCAAGACAGAAGGCGTTGCTGGTGCCCGCTTGGCAGGTCAAGGATGAATGTTCCCATTGACTAAGGAGGCCCCACTTAGGAACCCCCCAAACCCATTATAAAAATGACTACTGCTGGTTTTAGAATTCTCCCTGGGCACTCCAGGACACAAATTGGTATTTTGAGATGCTCATTAGCTATGTGGTCATGTCAGGGCTTAGGCAGCTTTGTGAATGCTGATGGGCAGAAACCTAGGCACCTAATCACCTTCATGGGTAAGTAACAGCTGGGCATCAGTTCTGAAAATGTCAGTGATACATAAGTGGTGGATTTAGACACCTAAAAGGAAGACAAGTGCCTAAGTAGCTTTGAGGAGTTGGATAAGAAAGCCTGGCATATCTGCCAAAATATTGTAGGAAGTGCCTTTGTTGAACCAGGGGATCACTCCTGCAAAATCCTCATGCCCAGCCCAGGCCAAGGTTACATGGTGTCTGTATGAGCCACACATACCTATACATCATTCTACAATCCATTCTACCTCAGAGACCACCACATCTGTCATGTATTGGTCCCTTTGAAGGCTGCTTCAGCAAAGAGGCTCAAATCCTTCCGTGTACAAATCCTGAAGTTTCTTCTTACACCAGAGGTAGCTAGTTCCACAACTTGGGGACCCAGGCATATTAGCTAGGCAGCAGGTGAACTGTCACTGCCCATGCTTTACTTGGACTTTGGATAAACCAAGTGCTCTAGTCCTGAGTGATTTCAATCCAGTTTCAAGAGTACCAAAAGTTAGCTGCCTGATCTGCGTTCTTCATGCTTAAATAATAAATTGCTGCATAGGTACAGTAACTTCTTAGGTTAAAACAGAAAAAGAAAGAAAGAAACAAACAAAAGAAATCCATAAGGGCTCATGATCACACAGACTTAGGGCTCAGTTCTGAGCACAGAAAGAAAAAGAGACCATAGCTTAAAAGCTCAATTACTGTGCATGCATGTGTGCACATAGAAGCTAATTCATCAGGACACATGACTTATACTATTATACATTGAAGATCAGATATGGGTCCTTAATGTGGTTTTGTGACTGCAGGATAGATACAATGGACTCTAATGGCATTACATATCAAGCCAATGAATCAGAAATTAAGCAGGATTTGTAAGAGAGACATTAAATATTCTGAGGACGCTATGATGGACCACTGTGTCAAAACCCCACTTTGCAAGAAATGCCTAAATACCAATTAAAAGAGTAGGGGTTTTAATACGTAGCACCAGCTCTCTGCAAATGAATAGATATGTTTTTATCACTAGCCCAGGAAGGAAATGAGAGAAGACAATTTTAACAGCTCAGATTTGTAAATATGTTTTGTTACAATATGGTTTACTTTGTTCGTGTACCTCATTTTTGCAAGCAGAAGTTGAAAGAGCTGGGCATAGTTTGAAGTACAAAAAGCAAATGTCTTTTTAGAGCATTCCTTTACTGTGCTTTAATTTTAAAATTTACATGAATGATACAGCATATTTTAACATCATGTCAGCCATTCAGTTAGAAAGATGGCTTAATATGATACACTTGCAAATAAGCTGCTCACCGTACAGTAAGCATAAGACAAATAAATATAAATCAGCAAACTACAGTCTGTTAAAAATTTCACTGGGCTAAGCTTGATCTTGGGATATAATAGCAGAGTCTCAGCTGACTTGATTTTGTTATCTCTTAGATTTGTTTCACGCTTTTACATCTGTTTTATCTCTCTTATACAAGGTTTTAACTTCATTTATTTAAAGGAGTTATAATTCTATTGATGTAAAAGACAGCAGAAGCAGGTCCAAAAATTCGGTCTTCACAGACAGGTTCATAACTCTTGGGCGTATGTTTACACTGCAATTAAAAACCTGCTGGCTTGTGCCAAATGACTTGAACTTGTGGGACTCATTCTAACGGTCTGTTTAACTGTGGTATATATGTTCAACCTTGGGCTGGAACCTGGGATTTAGGTCCCTCTGGGGGAAGAAGGGTCCCAGAGCTCAGGCTATAGCTTGAACATGAAAACCTACATTGTAATTAAACAGCCTCTTATCTAGACTGCCTTAGCTCAAGTCAGTTGGCACAGGCCAGCTATGTGTGTCTAAAGGGAATGTATACATGTCTTCGCTTGCTTCAGCCAACATCTCCAAAGACCACTACAACTTAATGCAAATTTATTTATTTTCACCAAGCAGGCAAAGGTTACGTGGTGAGGTTGATTGTTTTGGGGTGTGAAGAGGATGAGAAGATTGCTTTTTGCCATCCATTACAATTCGGTATTCCTTCACTTTTTATATTCAGGTTTGTTTCAGAAGGGAACCACTCCTCTTTGTTTCTCACCTGGAAACTCAAGTAATTGGCAGAAGTATGTGGCATGACTTTGTATACACTTTCACAGTTACTAAGAATAGGCACTGCAAACTAGCAGCAGTTGTGACTCATGGAAAATTACAAATATTGCATATATAAGAAGAAAAGTCTGATTTGTTTTCTGTAGATTTGGGTATGTGTAACCTTAAGGCCCATTTCACCTATTTTCTTGCCCCAAACTTTTGAATCCTGTCATGGAATTTGAAAATCATATTGTTCATAGAATTAAATAGTTACACTTCCACCATGAAAGTAAAGGGCACATGTTTGAGGTGAAAAACATATTAAATGAGCAACATTTCTGTTTAACAATGTAAAGGAAGCAGAGAACTTCATCTACTCAGATGGAATTTTTTGCTAGATATAACGGAAAAAAGAATTCTGCAAATTTAGGAGTGCACTACACTTACCTCGGGAATTATCTGATAAAATCTGCAAAAGAGCCACCCACCAAGTTTCAGTGTAAAATTCCTTACACATTTCATGAAGGTTGATATCTGTCCCCATTATACTGTAATACTGAAATAACTGAAAGGAATAGTTTTTTTGCTTGGTATTATAGTGTGACAGCAGGTGGTAAGCTCCAGGAACTTAGCTTTCAATAGTGTGGCAGCAGGAAGAGAAAGGCAAGCAGCATTTCCCTCAAAGCTAAATGAAGCAATGTTGAAAAGCACTGTAGGATTTACAACATCCTGGAAGGCAAACCATCCTTTTGTTTATGTTACACAAATGACAAGTACCACTGAGGAAGAAGAAGAACATGACATGCTCAGATGTGCATGAAGAGAAGAAGGAAAGGACTGGTGATGGCACTGTGGTAAACAAAGTACAAATGAAAAAGAACAAAACAATGGGGACCACCTGCTTTAAAGCATCCTGTTAACTTTAAAAAGTCAATAACAATCACCATCAAGAGCAAACAAACTTCCCTGGAGAATGAGTGTTCATCCATATCTATTACTTAGAACTTATTATTATTTAAAGGGGAAGGAGGCGAGAACTATTAATGGGAGGTCATTAATACAAATAGCTGGTGAAGCATATGATGAATATGCACTCTAATTATCCTCGGGAGAAAGTAAATAAGGAGAAGTTGTGGTAGTGTCCAAACAGTATACACAGGATCTACCGTGTTGTCCAGACCCCAAGAATACATTGTAACTCTTTACACTCAACACTTATTCCTTAGATCAAAATTTGCAACAGAATCATAAGGTTGCAACCCTTACTTTTCCAGTAGTGACCTCTGCAGATCATTTCCCTATCCTGCCTTACACCATTTCTTCTCAGCTGTTATGTAGGTACAGTTTTAGTATTAGATTGGCCCATGCTGCTGGAATGCTACATTTACTCCCTTGGTAAGTTCTTCAGATTCTTCGTGCCTGTTTTCCCTTGCTGTTGCTGGACCAAAAAACAGTGTCCCCAAAATCTCTATGCTCAAACCTAGTAGGACTATGGATTAATATTGTACAATATACCACACACCACTGGGAGGGCCACATAACCATCAGGTGAACAAGCAACTCCTTACTTGTAGTGCTGCTTACTAAAGGAACACAAAAGACATTCTGGAGTCATGCTGCAATTCACACTTACAGCTTCCAGACTGACTACTCTGGAAATGGTGAAAGAAGTACTATTGTCTAAATATTTGAGAAGAAGCTGCTTGCTGGTTCCTCAAATGTGAAGAAGTAAAGGACATATGACTTTTGGGATACTGGCAAAATATACTTTAACTCTGTCCATCAGGTACAGTATAAAATTAGTGTCAGTGAAAACTTTAGGAAATGTGAGTTGAGGAGGAGAGGGTCAAATCACCAGCTCTTTTAAATTAGGATAAGTAGATTGACGCAGTGGAACTATGATAATCCATATTAGCTGAGGGTATCGCCTGAATAGCTGTAGGACAGTACACATACATGAAGTCATCTGGGATGCACAGGATGATACACAAACAACATTTTCCTGGGTTTGAAAACAAAAGCGAAATCATGACCTCAAACATCTAATCTAAGTTTATGGAAAATTGTATTGAAAACTGGGTCCTAATTCTTCTGTTCCACCCTGTCTACAGAGGAAAAAATGGAATTTCTGGCCTATAGAGAATTCTGAGATATCTGAATTTGGTTTCATCCAATGTTCTGACAAAAAATCAAAATCCTGAAATATAGAAAATGAAATATCTCCCAAATCATCACTTTTGATCTTATTGAAATGTTTCATTTTGATAAAGACAAGGCTATATAATAATTTAAAAGTAAAAGCAATAACAAAATGTTTTGACTTTATCAAAACAAAATATTTTGACTGTATGAAAATTAAATATTTCCTTTTGGGGAAATGAAATCAATACATTCCTGCAAAATACTTTGAATTAGTTAACAAATTGTTAAACTGAGCAATGGCTGATGGAATGCAATATTGATAAATGCAAATAATACACAATTGAAAATATAATCTCAACTATGCATATAAAATGCTGGGATATAAATCACCTGTTACTACTCAGAAAGGGCACATCTACACTGGAGCCTTAGGTTGACTTAAGGAAGGTTAAGTTGACCTACAGACTCCTGTAGCCACACTGGGCTTTTATTAAGTTGACTTAAGTGCTTCCTTAAGTCATCTTAATAACACCACCTCGTAAGGTCGACTTAACACTTGAGTCAAACTTATTAAGTCGACTTAAGACAGTGTAGATTGGGAAAGCCCTTAAGTCAACCAAATTGGCCTCCGGGCCCCCTCCCAGAGTTCCTGGCCACTGGGAACAGTGCTATGCTCACTTCCTGTTTTAAAGCAGTGGCTAAAGGAGGAGAGCATTTATCCAGTGCAATGTGTGACAGTTACCCACAATGCACCACTCCTCTGTTGATTTAGCATCTGCCAGTATGGACACATGCAGTCAACAGGGGTTTTCAATGTGGTTTCTCTAAGTTGACTTTACAAGGCCTCTAGAGTTGACATACTCAAAGAAATCTTGGAAGCCATTTTTGATAGGTTTCTGAAAACATCTGTTCAATGTGCAGCAGCAGTCAAACAAACTAAATGAATGCTGTGAATCATTAGGAAAAGGATAGATAATAAGACAGAAAATATCATATTGCCTTTTTATAAAGTCTCACATCATCTACACTGCATGCAGATCTGGTTACCACATTTCAAAAGAAGATATATCAGAGTTGAAACAGGCAGAGAAAAGGACAACAAAAATATTAAGGTGCATGGAAAAGCTTCCATCTGAGGAGAGATTTATAAAACTGGAATTTTTCACTTTAGAAAAATATGGCTAGTGAGGACATGACAATGGTCTTCAAAATCATGACTGGTGCATAAAAATTAAAAAGGAATTTTTTTTAATCCTTCTCATAACAAGAACAAAGGAAATATTTCTTCACACAGCACAGCCAACCTGTGGAACTCCGTGCCAGAGAATGTTGTGAAGGACACGGCTACAATGGGATTCAAAATAAAACTAGAAAAGTTTTTGGAGGGTAGGTCATCAACAGCTATTAACCAGACATGAAGGAATTGCTGTTTGCGAGAACCTGACACCGGAAAACTGAATGGATCATTTCATAGAATCATAGGCTGTGTTCACACAGCCCCCTTATTTCGAAACAACGGAGGTTGTTTCAAAATAAGGATTCAGCTGTTCACACGACGCTATGATCTATGATTCTTTACTATGTGTTTCATCCTAATCATCATGATCACACGACGCTATGGTCCATGATTCTTTACTATGTGTTTCATCCTAAAATCTCCCATCCTAATGCAGACCTACACTGACACAAGTGGCAAGGCAGCAGTACAGAAGAAAACATTGTTTTGGAAATGGTAGTGAATTTGGACCATGAAGTGGTCTAGGGCCTGAACAACTTTTCTGTATAAAGAGGTAAGAAACTACCTTATTACTGAGAGACTGCAGCTAACATGAATTGCAAATATTGCTATTGCACAACAAACTCAATAACAACAGCCCCGAACTTCTGATACAATAAGTGTCTTTGACAGATGTGTCTGCTTCAGTGCATTCTGTCTTTCTCAGTGAATCTTAACAATTGTGGAGTTAGCCTTTGAACCCAAACCCAGATTATATTTGTGTGTATATATATATATATATATATAAATGTTTTAAAGGAAACATACCATCACAAAAAGGAGAATGAGAAAAAAAAAAAGCTTTAGAGATTAATATAACTGTTTGCTTACAAGCAAGCTCTGTGGGAGTTGGCTGTTTTAACAGAGATAGATAGATAGATAGATAGATAGATAGATAGATAGATTGTCTAGGAATATATCTCTATCTCTATCTTTATCTCTATCTATATCTCTCTCTATATATGGATATAGAGATAGAGATATATTCCTAGAAAACCCATATATTTTTAATAACCCATTGCTATTGCTTAAGGAGAACACGTATACAAATTCTTAAAAGCAAGGAGATTTGCAGTTAAGGTATCATTTTTAACATGCTTCAGGCACATCATATTCACCACTGTCACATTCACAACTTTTATTGTCACTCTTCCAATCTTCAGATGAGTCCCATAGGCCTTCAATGTGTACAGTAATAAAATATACACAATATACGCTACTGTGTAACATCTTATTTCCAGCCTTAACAGCATCAGCATATGTCTCATATATCCATGCACTAGGGAACAGTATGATGTGTTTTCCAGTACAGAAGCATGAGGTTGGAGTTAAGATTCATAGTGTGTACATATTTTGTGTATATGCATGAAATATATAAAATGTTTATTGTATATGTAATTTATATATTATATACATATAAACATAGAAGTATGTGTGTTTCCTCACACACTGCTGCCTACTTATCACCAGTGGCAGTCAAGTGATGGACTTTTCTCATGATGCCTTAATTTTGATTTCTTCATTTCTATGGATGGTGCTGTTATCTGACAATACAAAATAAGTTGCAATTGTTTTGCTATACGGAGGTTATCAATTCTTATGAGACTTTTCATCTGTCACCATCATCTCAACTGTGACACTGAACATGGAATGACAGAGTGATTAGTTTTTTATGGAATTTGGGGTATTTTTTTTTCTGAATGACAGCTATGAAGTGTACAATTTGCAAGCTAAAACAATGACAACAAAATGTGATTATTTTAAATGCCAGACTGATGGTAGTTCGTAAGTTATTGCCTAAAGCATTGAGTATTTGGACAGCTGCCTTGAAAGTGTGTTCTGGAAGTCGTATAGAAAAATTGTGATTTAGAATATATTTCTTCATTTAGGAAAATGAACTGTAACTGCGTAAAACCCGCAGAACGTAAGAACAGAAAGGAAAAAAATGCAGGCTCGAAAGCCATTTAGTTACTTAGGAAGTAAGATTCATTTGATTAATTTACTATTTATGTTTATTACTGCACCAGGAAACATAAATGAGATGATGCAAATAATGCACGTAAAACAAAACAAAAAATGCAATGCTTCTGGAATGTTCTGTATGCAATGTGTCCTGTACATTGTTTCTAACTCTAAAATGCTGCTATTTGGCTACTTCTGATTTGTGGTTACTGTATTTGAATTTCCTTTAAAGGTTCTGCTAAAATCCTGCCTAATAATAAGCCTAATTAAAACACAATTTTCAAGAACACAATTATATCTATCTATTCTCAGAAACATGTCTTTATAAGTAATCTTGTTTCCTTATTTAAGTAAAGTGTTTCTGTCCTAAATAGAAATGCATATAAGTAATTTTTACTGAATCCTCCTGACTGCCTGCAAGTACTCCTTTTAATACCAAGGTTCCTGCCAAAGCTCCTGATCTACTGTTTGATGTTATCCTCAAAGGCTAGCAAAGTGATGTGGAACATCATTCTTGGAACTATTTCTACCTGTTTATATTGCTCTCATATACAATGTCAAGATCTGATAAGTGACTTTACTGGTAAATGTAAATGTGATAGTCATCCTTTTGGCTATATCAACTTCACCATCTGGATAGGCACAAAGAATGTGGAAAGAATCTGTAATACATGCTCAGTAGTAAATTGTGTAAGCATGGGTATTAAACTATTTATCAGCAAGATTTTGGAAGATTTTTTGGTGACCAACTGATACTTTTTTTTGGTAGAATTATTGCAAATATCTGCATTGACAAAGGTTTACCATCCCCTGAACTTACTTACCTAACTTTATAGAACCATAGAATAGTAGGGCTGGAAAGCTGTATCTACATCTGCTTTTTTAGTTTCGACTTGCTAGCCTGAACTGAAAAAGCCTGAGGTTAGTCCAAACTAGCCTCAGGTTAGTTTGAACTAGCTGCATGTCCTAGTTGAAACTAACTTTTTAGTTCAAACTAATGGCTTAGCTGAAACTTTTTTAGTTTGAACCAACCATTACTCTATGTCTACATCGCGCTAGTTTGAACTTAAAGTTCGAACTAAGCGCTTAGTCTGGACTAATCACTTGAACTTTTTACTTCGGACTAAGCTTTGTTCAGTTCTAGCTAAGAAATGTCTGAGTTCAAACTAGGCAAAGCCTAATGTAGACAAGGACTAAATTAGTCCAGACTAAGCTTGCTTAGTCCGGACTAATTGGCCAGTGTAGACACAGCTGAAGGGACCTCATGAGGTAATCTAGTCCAGTGCTTGCCTAACTTTCTTTCATGGGACCTAGTTGAAAGAAATCATTTATTGCTGCAGCCCAGCAATTCCATCTTTGAGCAATGTACTCCGGTCTTTGGCAGTGCCAGCAAGGGGTGCCACAACCAGTATCTAAGGGTCTGTGACGCAGTACTGCCTCCCAACCTTAAGTTTAACAACCACTGACCTTGTCCAACCCCCTGCTAAAAGCAGGAATACTACCACTAAATTATCCCCGCCAAGGTTTTGTCTAATTGGACCTTAAAAGTTTCCAAAGATGGAGATTCTACCACCTCCCATTCTAGTGCTTCACCACTCTCCTAGTGAGAAAGATTTTCCTAATAATCAACCTAGACCATTATTGAAGCTATTAATCATTGTTCTGTCCTCTGACACCCTAAAAATAGTCTATCTCCCTCCTTTTTGAAGCACCTCTTCAAATAGTTGAAGGTTGCTATCAACTGTCCCCTTGGCCTTCTCTTCTGAATCCTAACTAAGCCTAGTTCCTTCAGTGTCCTTTTAAGTCATGTGCCCCAGCCCCCTAATAATTTTCATTGGCCACCGTTGGATTTTTTCTAATTTGTCCAGCTTTTTCGTACTGGTGAGCCAAAAACTGGACACAATATTCTGGATGCGATCTGACCGATGCTGAATAGAAGGGAATAATCACATCCCTCGATCTGCTTTTTAGTGACTAAAACACTAACCAAACTTCCCCATAGGCTACAGACTGAAAAGGCTGAAGCCAGGGGACCTTCAGTCTTCCGAAGTTTCTTTACTTGAATCTGTTTTCCATGATGTCGCACCTCAACCCATGACAGGAGCTTATGTGACCAGGTAAATAACTATCATTTATATCTTAGGAAGAGTGAAGATGGTTTCTAAATTTTTGTAAATGAGACTAAATCTATGGTGCCAAAAGGAAAAAAATAAATAATTTAATTCAAAATGGACTTTGCAGTGACTGTGAAGCTTAGTATTTCCCTTGAGGTCGAGTAGTAGTAACAGTTAGCATAAGGCCACATTAGGACTAATAAAAGTTAGTGTTAGTAGCTTTGGATCAGAAGATTGAGCAGTACATTGCTTTTGACAAACTGTCTAGAATGTAAAGGCTTTATTTAGCCTGATTTCCTTAACTGCACTGCATAGAGAGCCTTCTGTCTCCACAAGAGCTTTTGACGGTGCTTGGAGCCACACAAATGGATAGCAAGCATAGCAAATATGGATGACAGGCCAAGACTTAACCAATTATGGTCTCAAAAATAGGCGAAAACAGTAGTATCTGGGATTAAGTGGGGATGCTGACATAACGTGGAATCTCAAAAACTTTGGTGGAATCATGGCCCTCCTTTATGTGCTGTTTCCCAGTGTTTGAATCTTAACAACTGCTCTGATTTGCTGTTACTGTATGACCTGATCACATGTCTTACACTCCCTTGCATTTATTATCCCACTCTGTAAACTCCCCCATCTTCAAAGCATCTGACGAGGTGGGATTTTCTCCCTCGAAAGCTCATGTAATAAATAAATCAGTTAGTCTTTAAGTTCCACGAGACTCCTTGCTTCTTTTGGTGAACTAGACTAACACGGCTGCCCCTTTGGAACATGGCAATGAAAGGACATTATAATATCAGGGTACAAAATGTTTAGGAATAAAAAGTAGGCTGTGCTAGTGGGGGACTGGCACTGTGTAAGTAAGAATGTATACAGTCAAATACAGTAAAAATCTTCAATGATTCAAACTGTACTATAGCATCTCTACGGGTATGTCTATACAGCACTTTTATTTCAAAATAAAACTGGTTATTTCAAAATAAAAGAAATTTGGTCCACATGGCTATGTCCACACACAAGCCCTTGTTTTGAAACAAGCCATTTCAAAACAAGCTGTTTCAAAATAAAGACCTTATTTCGAAACGCCTTATTTCGAAGTAACAAAAAGCTATTTTGAAATATGGAAAAATAGCATGTCCACTGTGACATGCTATTTTGAAATAGGAGAGGGGAAGGGGA
This sequence comes from Podocnemis expansa, assembly GCA_007922195.1. NCBI lineage: Eukaryota > Metazoa > Chordata > Testudines > Podocnemididae > Podocnemis > Podocnemis expansa. The sequence goes on from ML682013.1 coordinate 9,315,662, forward strand.
GGGATGCCCTGTGTTGGGCCGGGGAGGCCTCACCCCCGGGCTTCCCCTGCCCCCCACAGCTCCTGCCAGGCACAGGGGGCTTCCCTTACCCCCCCCCCAGGGCTCCTGCCAGGGGCGGGGGGCTTCCCCTGCCCCCCCGTGGGTCCTGCCGGGGCTGCAGGGGGCTTCTCCTGCCCCCCCTGCGGCTCCTGCCATGCGTGGGGGGTCTTCAATTGTTTCAAAATAACATGTCCAAATGACTTATTTCAAAACAACTGGTTTCAGAATAACTCTTCTTTTGAAAGCAAAGTTGTTTAAGCTGTTTCAAAAGGAGGGCTCTTGTTTCGAAACAAGGAGCTCCCTCCTTTCGTAACAAGAAAACGTCGTGTGGACATAGGGACTTTTATTTCGAAACAACTAGTGTTGTTTCGAATAAAAGCCTTGTATGGACATACCCCATGGTGGTTTCTTATTTTGAAAAGATAGATCCCATCCTTTTGAAATAAGAATAGTCGTTTTGAAACAGGTTAAACTGCGATTGTTTTGAAACAGCAGTTATTTCAAAACGGTTGTTTCGAAATAACACCGTTTGGACGTGATATTTCGAAATAACACCACTGTTTCGAAACAACTGTGTCGAAACAACATGTCCAAACAGCCGTTTCAATAGCAGGCTTTCCTTTAATTCGAATTAACTTATTTCGAAATAACTCATTTTAAAATACTTATTTCAAAATAGCGATGTGTGTGTAGACATAGCCTATGGATAGAAATTTCATGTTGAAATAGGAAAAATTCAGCAGTAGGCACATACTTTCAAAAACATCAACAGGATTGTGATAGTCATGACACATGCTTGGGGTGATTAAAGGGGCTCTAAAAATAGAAAACTCAATCATAATGGGGAACTTCAGTTATTCTTTTATTGACTGAATACAGGTCACTTCACTGGGGATGTAGAGAGAAAGTTTCTAGGTATCATTAATCACTGCTTTTTGCAGCAGCCACACCTGGAACCCACAAAAGGTGAGGCAATTGTTGATTTACTTTAAAATAAAACACAAGATATGGTCTAATAGGTGAATGCAGTTGAACTGCTTGATAAAGCGACAATAATATTAAATTTAACCTCCTGGGGGGAAGAGGAAGAAATGCCAAAGAAGCCTACCATAGCAATATTTAACTTCAGAAAGAGAAACTAAAAAAAATAAGAAGCTAATTAAAAGAAACAGCTACAAGAGTGCCTTCTAGATGCATGGAAACCTAAAACAAAACAAAACAAAACAAAACAAAACAAAAAAAGAACCCACAAAAAACAAACAAAAACCAACCAAAAAAAACAAACAAACAAAAAAAGCCACACCATGAAAGAGGATCAACTAAATGTGTATCACACATTAATAATAATAATAATAATAATAATAATAATAATAATAATAATAATAATAAGACGACCAACCAAATTCCACTTTGACTAAATCACAGAATGAAAGAAGAGGTTAGATGCAAAAAAACCCCCAAAAAACAAAACAAAACAAAACAAAAAACCCCCCCAAAAACTTTTAAAAATCAGAAGTTAAATTCTGCTGAAGACAATGGAAAGAAGCATAAACTTGGCAAGTCAGGTATAGAAGTGCAATTAGGCAGGCCAAAAAGAAAAAGGAAAAAAAAGAGCAATTGTGAAAAGACTGAAAAAGTAGCAGATTTTTTTTTTAAGCATATCAGAAGAGGAAAGTCTGCCAAACAACCAACGGTGTCCCACACTGATCAAGATTCTAAAAGATCAGACCATTGTGGAGAAACTAAGGGTATGTCCACATGCAATGGTTGAATCAATATAACCAGCGTTATATTGATTCATCCACTGTCATGTCCAGCTGACGTTTTCTTAGATCAAAATGACAAGCACCATCATTTCGATCTAAGGATTGTCATATTGATTTAACAAAACCAAGTTTAATATCGATATGACGGTTATGTCAATTCCATTGAATGAAAATAACGCTGTTCGGATGTGTTATTTCAATTTAATGGTTAAATTGAAATAACACTATTTTGATCTTCTTCCTCCCAGGGTGCACTACCCCTGCTGGTACCAGAAAGCCCTGTGCCCTGGGACTTTCAGCATGTGTTGGGCAGTGAGAGAAGGCATATCGGAGCCTCCTGCTGCCAGCTCTGCCCCACAGTGTTGGAGGGCTCCAGCATGGACCCCTGACGAGGTCTGATGTCTCATATGGGACACAGGGGACACATGCATGGTTCCGGGCACAGCACCAGAACCATGACATATATGCTGATATGGCCAGAGCGATGTCAGCCCAGGGCTACCAGTGCAGCCTGGAGCAGGTGTGCGCAAAGGTGAAGGTCCTGTGGCAGGACTTTGCCTGGACCAGAGAAGCCAGGCAGCTCAACGGGGAAGGCAGCTTGACCACCTGCCCCTTTTGTCAGGAGCTGCATGCGTTCCTGGGGGAGGAGCCCAGAGGCCTCCCATCCAGGGACATGGACTCAACTGAGCACACCCCAGCAGCCACATCCCCTGAGCGACACCCCTCAGACAGCAAGGTGTCTCTGGACATGGGCAACACCACCTGGCCGGGGAGTGCAGCACCAATGGAGGCCCAGCCATCCAGCCCTGAGCTATTCTCACCACGGGAGCATGGGACAGGCACTCCCAAGGAGGAAGAGGAGGAAGGTCAGCAGACACCCGAGGCTCCCCCCCGTGGAGCCAGATACTGAGGAGGGGACATCCTGAAGAACCTCCACAGTGTCTGTTGGTGAGTGTTCTTCCCTGCTCCATGCAGGCTGGGTCAAGCCTGCCTGTGGCATGGCTGCTGAGGGGGGGCACTGGCCAGGAAACGGGCAGGGCACAGGGCCAGGGGGGCGTGGAGGCTCTCCCACCAGCCACGAGATATGTGCTGCCAGGGTCCCAGACCCATGTGGGTGGGGGGTTGCAGATCGTTGAGGTGCCAGTGACCACATGTGGTAGCATCAAGGGCGGAAGGCGTGCCACCCACATCAGTGGGCATTGTGAAGCCATACTCACCGTTGGGGTACTGTCTCACAGGACACAGTATAGGCTGCCTGTGGACAGTCGGGGCAGAGGTATTTGCAGCTGACAAGCTGCACGCAGCCAAGGTCAGTAGGCTGAAGGAGCTAATGATGGTTTAACCTTCCCTCCAGCATCTCGCAGAGACACCCGTCGCCCTGCCCCTGGGAGCCCGCAAGCCACTGCCCAGAGGAGGAGGAGGAGGGCCTACTTGACCTGGGATGAGGTCCTTTGGAAGCTCCTTGAGCTTGGCCAGAGAGTGGAGGACTTGACCCGGGCATGGCAGGAGCAGCTAGCCCACCACCAGGATCTTGCCCTCCAGCAGCTTCAGTGGGTGGCTGATGCTGACAAGCGAGTTGCCACAGCACTGGAGCGGCAGACCAATGCACTGCAGGCCCCTAGCGTTGCCGTGCAGGATGTTTCAGCAAGCCAAAAGTGCATTGCCGGGTACCTGCCCCCCCCGCCAGGAGTGGAGAGAGACTCCCAGAGGGAGTCTGGAGTCCCTTGCCGCAGGTGCCCCTGGACCTGGGGCAGACTTAGGGGATCCTGTGGCATGGAAGGTCATGGGCCAA
>ML682013.1:9319658-9402168 GCA_007922195.1 Podocnemis expansa
GGTTTAAGTTATTTCGCAAAGACCACGGCCATTTCGAAAGAAGTGGTTTGCTTCTTTCGAAATGGCCGTGCGTCGTGTGGCCATGGCACTCCTTATTTCGAAACAACCTCTGTTGTTTCGAAATAAGGAGTGTGTGTGGACATACCCTGTGAGGAGGAGGTGTGTGAGCAGGCACCTCCACAGGGCCTTCAGCCTGCCCAATGCCTGTTCAACCACCTGGCAGCAGCAGGTCAGGGGGTGGTTAAACAGCAGGCGGCCAATGTCGAGAGGTCCCCTGTAGGGGCGCATGAGCTAGGGGCGAAGGGGGTAAGCCACATCAGCAACGATGAGGACAGGCACCTTCACTTTCCCAAAGGTGATGTTATGAGCGGGGGGAGAAGTTGCCTGCCTCCATGCCATCGTACACAGCAGAGTTCTGGAGGACCCTGGCATCATGCGCCCTCCCTTGCCAGCCAACATAGCTGTTCTGGAAGACACCTTGGTGGTCCATAAGGGACTAATGAAGGATGGAGTAATATCCCTTGCTGTTTCGGTACTCTGCCGTATGGTGCTCTGGAGCTCGCACGGGGATGTGGGTGGCATCTAGGATCCCGGGGCAGTTCAGGAATCCTAGGGCAGCGATGCTGGCAATGGTGTCCCACAGCTTACTTGGGGTGACAAGGCATGGCTGCAGGACCATGTTGATGGCGCTGGCACCCTGGAGCAAAGCCTCCTCAGTGGTTGACATGCCCACACTGAAGAGGTGTGCCATGGACCTGTAGGACTCAGGAGTGGCCAGCTTCCAGAGAGTGATGGCCACTCTTTTGTCCACAGGGATGGCAGGTCTCATTAGAGTGTCCCTTTGGTGCAGGAGCAGGGCGAGCTCTGAAACCATGTGGACAAAGGTCTCCCTGCTCATCCAGAAGTTCCTGCACCACTGCTCATTGCTCCAGGTTCCCGGCAGTACTCACTCCCACCAGTCCATGCTGGTCTCCTGTGTCCAGATGCACCAGGGCACAGAGGCGGGGATGGGAACCAAGGCTGCTCTGAGACCCAGCAAAGGAATGTTAAGGGCCTCAGGCTCAGCGCCATCCCGGCCCAGGAACAATGTGCTCCAATGCTGGAGGGCACCCTGCAGACTTGCAGAGGGCCTGGATGCCGTACAGTGATGGAATGGGAACTGGGGAACATCCATTGCCATCTCTGTCACAGTCCCTTGCCAGCCAGAATGGACAGGGAGCTGAGGGCAATTCCTGCTTTTATGCAATTGGCCAGGGGCATGGCCCTGCCAGGCGGCCATCTTGCTATACCTCCCATGGTGCCTCTCCCCAGAATTGACCTAGCAAGTCCTATGTTCGGACATGCCAGTTCGATGTTGGACTGTCACTGTTGGAAGCAGTATCTGGGCTATTTGGACCATTGCTCTGACCCAGCATGGACTTTCTTATCTTCTTATGCTGGTGTAAGGAATAGGTGCATGAAAATTGAATCAAAGCAACTGTCAGTAGGGCCTCAGGATAACAGATCTGTGTTTAATGACTCTTCTCATTTTAAGGGACCTATATTCCCACAGCATCATGAATATACATGGTGCAGATTCTACAATTATTATCTTATTTTTCTAGTTCTCTGATTTTGCTCATACTGATCATAAAGTTACCGGTAATAAAACATAAAACCTCCATGTGGGTCTCTTTGCCACTAAAGAATGAATGTATTATTAGAGACAAGTGAGTTTTTTCACTAAAACATTAATCTTAAAACAACAATGGTGAAGGCTGACTTTGACATAAATAATGTGCCTGGTGCATGTGAATTGGGAAAGTACAAGCCAGGTATTCACTATACTTGCAAATTTTATATCACCTTTTATGTAAAGAAAGTCAGAGTTTCCATATTTAGAAAAAAAGGCCTGCCTGATTTGCTATTGCTGTTTTCTGCTTAGATGTACTATGTAAATAACTGTGCTGACATACATAAAGAGATCAAAGCACTCCCACAGTCAGCCAGAAACTCACTGAACAATTAGATGAGCCTAAAAAAGGCACTGTTTCTCCACTACAAGAAAGCTAAAAGTCTCTTATATTAAGATAAAACAAATTTTCCAGCATTCTCTGAAAATAATTAGCATGTCCCACAGACAACTGTGTTGTAACAGTTGACATTTTCAGTTTGAAGATTTTACAAAAAATAGTGCTGAACCTCAATAATAGTCTAGAAAAATCATGTCTGTTTATTAAAGATCTAGACATAATTTATTAACTTTCTAAGTGTATGATAGACCCAGTGATATTGCTGATCAACATGAGGGACCTCATGTGAATTCCTTTTCCCTTCTGAGTTACAAAGAAAAAGCTAATAAGACATAAGGATGGAAGAGCTACTTGGTGATATGAGCCATGTCAGTCAAACTAGATTCCTTCCCAGAGTGTTATGAAGGTGCCCTGGAAACATGGCAGAAGAAATAAGATTCTATGGTGATGCAATGCCCTCAGCAGCTTCAGAAGTTGAGCATCTTTGTCCGGGTCAACAGAGGACCATAACTTTTAATGATTGCATTCTCTGTCCCTGCCTTGTGGGCACTCAGCCTCTTTGTGGGATGCAAGAATGAGAGTCTGTGGCTGATTGGCTAGACAGACTGATGTTACATAAGCCTACTGGCTCTTGCCTACAAAAGAAGGGAATTTCTAAGTCCTTCCTCTTTATGCTGGGAGACAAGCAACCACCTCTCCTGCCCCATTAGGATTAGAATAGCACTAGGTTTTGTGGCCTTGATGGGGTAGCATGTTAATTGTCCTCTGGGAGCTGCAAAGAAATTGCTCTGTCTATACCAAATTAGCCTGGCCTTTGTAAGGTTGGTCAGCTTCCTCTTAGCATCCCAGGGATCCAGTGGGTAGTTTAGGTTGAAAATCATTTTCTTATAACTTGGCAGGAGCACAATGCAGTTCAGTATGGGCTCCAGTTCCCTGAAAAACTGGAATTGGAAGTGGGTTAGGAGATGGCATTGCCTAAAGAAACTGGGTAATAGAGATGAGATTCCTAGCATCTGGTACAACATGGAGTCATTCCCCTTTCCCATCCCCTTGATATTTGTATGAGGGGAAAACGGTCAGGTCCCAATAAGGGTGCTGGGCTTAGGTAGAGATGGGAGCTAATGGCAGCTCCTACACCAGATGGCATGGATTACAAAGAAAGGATGACTTCACTGGATGAGTTATTGGTGGATCATTCCCACATTTATTACTTAATAAAGCTGCAGGCTAGTTAAATGGCATTTCTGTTGCTGTCTGTCTTTTTGCAGTGTCCAGAACAATGTAAAATGAACCATGGGACTCTGGAACTGTGGGTTAGGTGTGTGGAGCTACCAACCCTACAGTGTAAATATCGTGTGTGTGTGTGGTGGTGGGGAGGTGATGCATGTTTCTTCCCCACAATAATTTCTGCCAAAGCATGACCACATCATGTTCCACTTCCAAGTGCATGAAGGGTGGGTTTGGGTGGAAAGACAAAGGTGAGAGCAGAACCCAGAGGAGGGAACTGGGTGGCTGCCATGACTCAGAAACTGAGGAGGGGGAACTGCTTTCCTTCTCATGCTTTCCAGTCACCACTGGCCCAGGCAGAGATAATTTTCCTGGGGGGAATGGCAGGTAGCAATGTACCAGCCACTATGGTAGGGTGAGGAATGGGATAATGCACTGCACCAAGGTTGAGGTAGGGGAACATTGACACACAGGGCACCAAACTTTGAAGAGAAAGCACTGGGTACCGAGCCCTGCGGAAATGCCAGGATGCTCCTTCTCAGCCAGGAACTGACTCCTCCATCCAGCCCATATTCAGTAATTTTCTTCATTCCCTTTCGTATCACTCCAATCCCATATTCACAGTGACCTCCCTCTCTTGCTCACGTCCGGCAGTATGTTGCAATTACTCACCAGGGACGCTTACATGAATACAGGTTATAGGAATAGCATGAATATGTAGATGAATAACAATCCCAGGATATTACCTGGAAAGTTGCAGTGAGGTGCTCAGACCCAAGATCTGGCTAGCTTACACAGAAGTTTTTTAAGGGGTTTTCGATTCTCTTTTACAGGCATGTCATAGTCTAGCCCTTCCTTTGTGTATATTAATACCAGCCAATAATACACATGCCTGAGTAATTAGGTATTTTATCAGTGTTCTTGAATTATGTACAGTGTTTTTATTTCACAAAATCCCATTATGATAGTTTGTACAGAATATGTGTTCTGGGAATCTAAATGATTTCCTGTTGGCTTTGACATTGCAAATCTTTTGACTTCATCATTTAAAGTCAGTCCTGAGATGGCGAGCAATACGATTTTATGGAAGTAATGCCATTTCCAAATTGTCAACATTTCAGACAGTGCATCAACATGGCAGCCTTTATTATGAACCTTTTGTTTGTACCTTTTTGATAGTGTCATTGATCTTTCTGACCATGCTACTTGTGGAAGACTTTTGAAGCAGAGCCCATCTATTTTGATCCTTGGCATTTAAGAATTGGTAAGAGCATATACACCTGTAATCCTGGGTGGCCTTTGGATGAAGTTTGGCATTAGTGCCACTGCTTCAGCATTAGTTATTAGAGACATTCAGGCTTATGGTGGCCCAATGCCTACAACTGCTTCACCACCTTTTAAAAGGTTTATTGTATATTGTATATAGAGTAGGTTGCAACATTTGTTGTTTTGTTGAAGCATTTTGCACAATGTATTGGTTTTGGTTCAGGTTTTTCAGTCTTAAAGCTCTCTGATCACTTCTGAAGAGAGAAAACAAATCTAAACCACCACCACCCCCCGCCCCAAACCAAAAACTACAACAACAAAAGCTAACCTGACTCACTCACGTTGGTGGTGAGATCAGTGATTCCCAACCTTTCCTCTGGTGTGTCTCACCTTGATACTTTTAATTATATTGAGTCACACCATGATATAGTCTCCAGATGAATATTCATTAGCCTATCCAGAATGCTTCAAGTAGCTTTTAAAATAATTGTATGGCACACCTGCTTAGACCTGAGGGCACACCTTTGTGCCATGGCACACTGATTGGGAAAATCTGGGCTAGGGTACTGGCCTAAGATATAGGGAACCCTCCTTTGCTTTATTCAGTGACCTAAGATTAAAAAAAAAAAAAAAAAAAAAAAAAAAAAGTTGTTCTGCATCAAGAAGCATTGAGAAGTCTGGCCTTGGGAAGTCTTTAGAGCTTACCTTCAGGCTCTGACAGTTGCTGAATGAAATTAACTTTGTAGACCCGATACACATACACATTTGAACTGGTATAACTATTTTGGTTAGGGATGTGATTGTTTTTAAGCAAAATAGCAATAATTATAACTCCAGTCCAGGGCTGTAACGATGCAATCACCCTGCTTATACCCAATCTTATACCAACACAGCTTGTTTCTTTCAGTTTTGAGAACAGCTATAATGATTTAAGCACTTTGTTACCAAAATAAGTGATTCCATGCTAGGATTTTTCTTTCTCTTTTCAGTTTCAACTATATTCAACATTTGTGTGTAGACATGTCCTTTGGTGATATATTACTCTATATCACTTTTATCCACCCCAAAGACACATTTTTATTCCATTTCATATACCACAGATGTGATATGTCTACAGTGGGAAGTTTTTTTCAAAATAAGGAGGCTTATTTCAAAATAAAACTTTTTTACCTGTCCATACAGGCATTTTGTCATTTTGAAATAAGCACTTTGTTATTTTGAGAAAAATTAAGCACTATTTTGAAATACTGTAGGGCAAACAGAAGACTTTGTGACGATATAACAATAGTCGGTAATGGAGGCCCCTTCCCCTAAACACATTTTCACTCTTCCAGACTATGTAGCAAGCAAGTAGTTATCTAGTTTGTAGGATAAAGGTGGTGGGAATCAACACCCCAGCAGACGGTCTACTAGCAGGAGAGGGCCTGATCACCCCTCCCTGTAAGTAATGGGCTATAACAATAGCTTGTTTCCATGATTTCACTGGACTTCGCTGTAGGACTTTGAAGGGTGCCTCAGAGGACATCACTCTCCTGCTGAAGACTGTGGTCATGAAGTGGGGTCCGCGACTGCTGATTGGCTGTAGGCCTGTCTATATTACTTTGTGTTTAACTCTGGATATATCTCTTTGTCTGGGTATTTAGTTAAGTAATCTGTTAGTTAATAAAACATTTTATTTCCTGCTATGTGGATCTTGGTGGATGTTGCTACTGGAATCCCAGACCTGAAACCCACTTGGTAGCGGGGAACACTTGGCGTATCTGGCAGGATTTCAGAGCAACAAGCCGACAATATGTTTGGGAAATGTAACAAGGGGAGTGACTGGGAGGTCCAGCTCCCAGGTTGGCCCACCACATCAGCCTGGATCCAGGTGGCACAAGTGTAGAACCGGGTGACCCCGATGGTGTCTGTTAATGCAAAGGTTGGAGATAGGCCACCCTGAGATTTAGAGAAGGTAGTGGATCCTCTCCCACTGGCCACAGGTAAAGGTATCCAACAGGCCGGATGGCTTTTTCTGACTGCCTTTTGGGACAGCCAGCAGCAAAAGTGTTACTCTTGAAATTTAACGGCCTCCAAATGTAAAAAAAATATAAAAAAAATTGTGTCCAAATATATTGTGTAGATCAGTAAGGTTCTGAAAACCTAAACCAAAAATCTTGGCTTTAAAATAGATCTTGCAGTGTGTCAAATGCATTGGCTTTGTTAGCATTTAACATTTTGAAAATGTGGCTGTGGGAATGGCAGCCACAACCAGAAAAATTGGGGAGGAAGTCTGTTTCTAGTTTAAGAGGTTGTTTTTAAGCAATGCACTGACCCCCTTTCCAAGGGGTAGGAAAATGTTCTTTTTGTCTTTCAGAAGTAAAAAGACCTGGCACCAGCAAAACACCTGAAGAAAAATCCATGGACCTGGTGTTGCAACAAAATTGTTGTTTATGTTTTGTGTTTGTCTTGTTACTAACCTTGGTGTATATTGTAAATTTTTGTTTTGGTGTATTTTGTTTTAAAGTAAGGTAAAATAAATATGTGTATAATTTGGTAAAGTCACATTGTGTAAAATCCTAATAGTAAAATTATACAATGGGGTCAGGTAGTGGCTATTACCATGTTTTTGTCCCCGGGAGTGTTTACAACTATTCAGAGGGGAAAATGGGCCCTTTTCCCAAAGAAATTGTTTGTAAACAATAAATTGTAAATAATTGGTCTGAACAGCACATATTGAAAATCAAATGCAAGATTTGCACAAATTCAGCCCAAAATTGGATGGGTATCACAAAACTGGGATTAACCATGTACCACCCCCCCCCAAAAAAAAAACAAAAAAAAAAACCTAAGGAAAGGTAATTGGTAAGCTCTAACAATTAAGAGAGCAGCAATGCTGTGCCTCAGGGCAAAAACTAAAGATGATGGCTAAAAAGAAATTTGTGGGGTTACAGGAGTTTCCCTGCCCAGTACACACTTGGAAGGGAATGCCCAAGAGGGAGTGGTTAAGTCAGGGTCTCTGTACCCAGATACTTAGCCTGCAATTAAGATTTCAGGAAGGGATTGTGTTTATCTTAATGTGATGAAAATTAACTTTGATTCTTTAAGTTAGAAGAATCCAGCTTGTGAATATTCCCTGTCCTGCCTGCTGACAAGGGGGAGAGACAGTTCCACCGTAAAGGTAACACCACTGTGTTTGTGCTAACTACACCAGCTACAGAGAATAGCAGCTCAAAAAGATCATGTTAACCCCTTAGAAAAGGGAAAGGGACTTTCTCCATATGTATAGTCCTAAAAATAAGGACTGGATACACAAGGGGCCAACTAGCATGCAGGATTCCTCCCAAATTCTTGTTACCCCTGACCCTGGAATTCCAACACCACAAAGGCATGGAAAAGGTGGTAAGGGCAAAGGGTTAGACCAGCCAACCCTGGGACCAAACTGCCTAAACAAGGATGTAGTATGGGCACATACTTGTACGCACCCGTCTATGAAAAAAAGTTAATCAATATTATATTCAGTGGTGGTGATCTAAATTTGCATGCTATCTTTGTAGTTAAGTATACTGTGTGTAGATTTTTGGTAGTTTTGTGCATGTACTAAAAATGTTAAATGGGGAAAACTGAGGCAGGCAGCCTTAAGATTTTGATGGTATGATTTTACAAGTTTTTAAAGGTTTTGCCCCTGGATTAGACAGCACCTAATCCTCCAACAGTATTTTATAGGGAAAAAATTGGCAAAGCAAGCAGTAACAACTGCCATGGCACTTGGACCCTGGGGACCAGGCTCAGTGAAGTTGCAGGTATTGGTTACCCACAGGGTGGCAGCATGGAGCCTGTGGCAAACTTGTGATCAGTGTCAGACCCCACTTGGAGCAAAACCCTACAGGGTGCAGCAGCAAATTACGCACCAATTGAGAAAATGGTTTTAGCATGGTATTGGGCTTTATAGGGAACAAAACAAATGACAAAAGAGTGGGAGGTTGTACTAAAACCAGAACTCCCTATTATGGCATAGGTCCAGGAACCACTGGGACCCAAAACAGAACAAGCCCTTCCAAGTACAGTGTTACAATGGAAATGATATAAACAGGAGCAGGCAAAACCAGGCCCCATGGGAGTTTCAACTCTGCACAAGGAGGTCGCCCAACTCCCTGTTGCAGAGGAGACTCCATTGCCTTTACCAGTTACTACTGGAATGGCTACCTGGGCCCCATCCTATGGGACACTTAATCCTTTGCAAAGACGTTATCCCTTGTTCACTGACAGCAGTGCTAGATACCAAGGCCCAAACCAGGTGTGGCAAGCAGCGGCCATCCAAGGCCAGGAAGGCATACAGCTCACCCAGGAAGGGAACAATAAATCCAGCCAATATGCTAAACTAAAAGCCATCCAGTTGGCAGTAAACAGGGCAATAGATTTGAAAGACCCCAAGTGTTACATCTATACTAACTTGTGGGCAAGTGGCTAATGGCCTTACCTTATGGGCAAGTAAATGGGAACAATATAATTGGAGCATTCAGGAAAAGGCAGTCTGGGGCCAGGATATATGAAGAGACATCAGTGCCCAAGCTAAACATATCAAGCTTAAAGTCAGGCACACTTAATGCTCATACCAAGCAAAACACTAAGGAGGCAAAATTAAATGCAGCTACAATGCTCTAGCAACTGTTCATAAGGTGACACAGGAACCAGAAGCCACAGAAGGGGTTCACCTTTTAATGCAGTTGGCTCATAAAAGAGCTAGGCATCTGGGGGTGGACTGCACAGTACAATGGGCTAAAGCTCATGGAATGCCAGTGACAGTATCTGCTGCCTGTAGTGTGGTTGAACAGTGTCCCATTTGTAAAAGTGTTAAAAAACACATAATACCTAGTAGACCTGCTGGTCATATTGCTAAAAAAACCAGAACCTCAGTCTGCCTCCGCTGTGCAGGCAAGGTGTAAATACACCTGCCTAAAAAAATACCCACAAATAATGTAGTTGGAAAAAATAGTGGCCCCTAGGCAAAAAAACCACTTACTGGGTTTTACCAAGGAAAAAAACCCTCACCTATATGTTATCCCTCTTCATGTTTACAAACTCATGAATAACCATGTGGGGTCTTCTGTATGTGTTTTGCTGTGTCAGACATGGGCGCTAAGCAATAGCTACATTAGCTCTCCTATAAACAACCAACATAAGCACAACCGAGGCTGGAGAACAACTCCAAAGAACTTCACCATTGGGAATTTTACCTGCACCGGCGGAAGCAACTATAACATAGCTAAGGTAATGTATTATTGCCTTACAAAATGTTACTCACCGTATACCTCTCAAATTGTGTCCAGACTCTGGGTTATAAAACCAAATAGTACTCTTCCTTTCAAGGTAAGCTGGGCAAGTAACACCTAGTGAGTCAAAACTGGCATCACTAACACCATATATGTGTAAAACACTTATGTAACTGCATGTGTAACTTTCCAATTAGCAGCCATACCACAAGTACATACTTTTGTTTTGGAGTTAACTACAGGTAACCCAGTGTGGATCTGTAAATTGTTTAATATCAGCCAGTATGTCTGGATCCAGCCTCACTCAGACACATTTCAGTTCAAGAACATAACTTGACTGTGCATCATTGGTGGCACATTTTCACAGTGTGGTCTTCAAAAGCCACTGCCTTTCTTTGTTTGTTAATTCACCCTATTGTAATTGTGTTATGTATTTGTTTTCTTTTATTAATTGGTACGTTATATACTTTTTTCAAAATGTATAAAATTTGGTATCTTGTTCAGGACCTAGCATGTCATTTTAACTTACAATTTGAAGATAAATGTAAAGGTTATGAGGCCCTCCATCACCCAAAGGGGTGGAGTGTAGAGCAAATGGAAGACTTTGTAATGGTATAACAATAGTGGGCAATGGAGGCCCCTTCTCCTAAACACATTTCCACTCTGCCAGACTATGTTGTAAACAAGTAGCTATCTAGGTGTTAGATTGTAGGATAAAGGTGGTGGGAATCAACAACTGAGAAGATAGTCTACATGACCAGGAGAGGGCCTGATCACCCCTCCCTGTAAGTAATGAGCTATAACAGAGGTGGCCAAACTTATGGAACTCAAGTGCCCCACAAGTTGATCATGAAACCTTCGAGAGCTGCACTGAGCTATATAGCCTTTTACCTACTCCAAAATTACTAAGTTTAAAATTCATTGCACACATTAATTTTATCATAAAAAGAGCACAACTACTGATCCTACTAATGTCAGATTCTCAGGGGTGGCCAAACTTACGGAACTCAAGAGCCACACAAGTTGATTATTAGACCTTCAAGAGCCGTACTGAGGCATATAGCCATACCTTTGCTTACTCCAAAATTACTACGTTTATAATTCATTAATTTTATTGTAAAAAGAGGGCAAATATTGATGCTACTAATGTCAGATTCTAATCATTACTTAAGATTACCATGAAAACTAGGCCTATAAAAAAACTTATTTTACTAAGTCATGCTTTAGAATACAAGAAAACAATGGACATAGATAACAGATATACAGCAAACTAGTAAATGAAATAGGTTTCAGGGCTCACATACAAAAATTTCCAGCACATGCAGAAAAACAAACTATGTATTGCACTGAAACAATTCCTATGCCTTTTGAGGTACTGTACTGCAGGGTATGCTATTAACAGCAATGATGTATCTGAACTGTAAACACCAGTATTTTTTTTTCTTTCTGCTGAAAACTTACAGAAACCTATGAATTGAAACCTGACATTGAATAGTTTGTCTCCCCTACACACAAACCATGATACTTATTTCAGTTTTTCCCCAGCTAGAGGACTAAAAGCATACTAGAAAATACAAGGGCACATGAGAATAGTGGGTTGCAGTGTTGTAGGTCATGTGCTCATGTGGACCTCTGTTTATCAGAAAAATTGCCTTGAGCACCACCTTGCCTACCTTTGCTGACTAGACTACTTCCTCTCCCACTGTGATTTTGTAATTTCCCTATGTCAGCTACATAATACAACTGTGATTTTCTAAAAAGCTTAAGAATTACAAAGGGGTTGCTGTGTTAGTTTTGTTCAGCAAAAGAAGCAAGGAGTCTTGTGGCACTTAAAGACTAACAGATTTATTTATTGCACGAGCTTTCATGGGAGAAAATCCCACTTCATCAGATTTTCTCCCATGAAAGCTCATGCAATAAATGAATCTGTTAATCTTTAAGTGCCACAGGACTCCTTGCTTTTTTTTTTATTTTCTTCTGATTTCAGGAAATCCTTGTGTGATTTTGGTCAACGATCCCAGGAAAAGCACAGGTCTTTCTATCAGAGGTGTCTTATTTAATTATCAGTACTGTGCTGAAAAGATGATAACTTTTTCTTAGTAAAGAAAGGCTGAGGTCTAGAAAGAAGTTAAGTTTAGTTACACTGTTAGATTAGACTTAAAAACAAAACAACACACAACCAATGGAAATTGCTAATATAATGAAGATCTTTCTCTCTCTCTCTCACACACACATACAGACACTGACCCCCTCCCCCCCCACCATTCTGGGCACTTGCCTCTCTGCTCCAGTCAGACTCTGAGTCGTTCTCCCTCCTGCAAACACCTCCCCCCTTCCCCTTTCCGCTCTGGCCAGACATGCAGTTCGCGAGCCACAGTTTGGCCATGGCTGTCAGATTCTAATAATTGCTTAAGGTTACCAAGAAAATTAGGCCTATACAGTAAAAACTTAGCTGCTGCTCAGTGTAGAAGACTGCAGGCTAGTGGTGAGTATTTTTAAAATCCCAACCATGCTGCACTTCTCCCCACTATCCCCAACCATGCTGCACTTCTCCCCACCGTTCCGACCTCTCCTGAACTCCTCGGCTGAGGCTGCTTTCCTAAATTGATTTGCTGATGTTGTTCCAGGAGCCACAGTTTTTCATTCAAGAGCCACATGTGGCTCCTGAGCCACAGTTTGGTCACTCCTGGGCTATAACAATAGCTTGTTTCCCTGACTTCACTGGACTTCGCTATAGGCCCTTGAAGTGTGCCTCAGAGGACATCACTCTCCTGCTGAAGCCTGCAGTCATGAAGTGGGGTCCCTGACTACTGGTTGGGTTGTAAGCCTGTCTATAGTATTTTGTGTTTAACTCTGGATATATCACTTTGTCTGGGTATTTAGTTAAGTAATCTGTTAGTTAATAAAACATTTTATTTCCTGCTATGTGCATCTTGGTGGTTGTTGCTACTGGAATCCCGAACCTGAAACTCACTTGGTAGTGAGGAACAAATACCCAAATTGCTTTTATTTCAAAAGAGCAATTCTTTCAAAATAGCTGTTTCAGAAAAACCCATTCCAAGCCGCAGAACTGGCTACTTTTGAAACACTGGCCCTATACTTTTCCCTGTCTTCCCCTCTTTCGAGATAGGGAGTCTAGCAAAGACTCTCTATTTCAAAATAATAATTCCTAACTTATTTTGAAATGGAGAGTCTTCATTATACTCCTATTTTGAAATAATAAATTCAAAATAATGCTCTTTTGAAATAAATTCAAAATAGTTATTTCAAAATAACTATTTTGCAATATCTTTGGCAGTGTAGACATAGCCATGGAATAAAACTAATTGGGCATGTCTACACTGCAAAGTTTTTCTTTTATATAAGGAGCCTTATCCCTAAAAGCCTTTTCCATGTCCAGGGAGCCACTTTGGTGTTTTGAAAAAAGTGCTCCAGTATTTTCAAATGCCAGAGCACTTTCTGAAAAGCTTAAACCAAGTTGTTTTTCAAAAAGCACCTTTTTTTGAAACAGCTATTTTTGGAAAAAATGCTCTAGTATTTTGAAATAGCGGAGCACTTTTTTGAAAGCACCAAGCTCGATTTCTTTTTTAAAAAAATAGGGTTTTTCAAAAAAAACCCACAAAACTTTTTTTTTTTTTTGAAAAAAACCTACTTAATTTTTCCATTGGCTTTCTTTTTTGAAAAAAAAAAGAAAGTCCAGTGTGGACTCTCTTTAAAAAAAAAAAGTGCCTTTTTTCAGGACAAAGACTTCTTCCTGGACTCTTTTCCTGAAATAATACTTTTGAAAAAAAAAAAAGTTAATTTGAAATAATTATTTCAAATTTATTTCAAAATAATTATTTTTTTAAAAAAACTGTTTTTGAAAATGTTCTACAGTGTAGACATAGCCATCCAGGCTAACTAGTGAATAAGCCTAATAAGGATCTTGTCTTCTGATTGTGACAGAACTTTTCACTATCTGCAGATCCTTCCCCTTTGCTTTATAATTTGTGCCTCTTTAATTAGAAGGATTATAAAACAAACAAGCCCATTCTTTTGCTCCCCAAACAATTCATATTTAATTTACATTCAGGTAGAGAAATTTAATGGAGTGTATGACAGCTGTTATTTCAAGGGAGCAACTATAGTCTGCAGAATTTTGGCTCCTTTCCAGAGACAGAATAATTTTGGAAAGGGGAATTTCCAGATGAAATTTACTTCCTTTTATGATGGAGATGTGAATTTATCTCAAGAAATCAGCGTTCCCATCAGGAGACTCTAGTAGGGAATGTGATAGTAAAAAAATTGCGGTTTCTTCCTTTCTGTGATTTCTGCCTCTAGAGAACTGCCATGCACATAATTACTTATTTACAGGTGAATAAAAGGAGAAGTTTACATTGTAAATTACCTTGAGAACAAAACAAAATGACAAAAGAGCATTAAGGGAAAGAAAGAGGAGTTGTAGCAATGCAACAAAAAGAAGGAAAACACTAGCCTTCATGGGTGTAGTTTTGTATATTTTATTGTTTTTTTTTTCTTACTCATAAATTAAATTTCTATAACTGATACATTACTGGTTTTGTCTCATGAATGCAAAAAAAAAAACAAAACAAAAAACAAAAAACAAAACCAAAAACAAACAAACAAACAAACAAACAAACCCAATGCCAAACACCTTTAAAAAGTGGCATTCTTGAAAACACTAAATCCTGTTAAGGAAAACAGAAAGGCGCATAAACACTGGCAAGGGAAGTGTGAAAATATATTTAGGAAGGCCAAAAAAGAGTTTGAAGAACAGCTAACAAAAGACTCAAAAACTAACAGAAAAGTTTTTTAAAAGTATGTCAGAAGCAGGAAGCCTGCTAAACAACTCATGGGGGCCACTGAATGATTATGATACTAAAGGAGAATTTAGGGAAGAGAACTACATTTTGGAGAAACTAAATGAATTCTTTGCATTGGTTTTTCACAGCTGAGGATGTGAGAGAGACTCCCAAATTGAAGATTTTTTTTTAGGTGATGAATCTGAGGAACTGTCCTACACTGAGATGTCTTTAGAGGAATTTTTGGGTAAAAAAATGATAAATTAAATAGTAATAAGGGACCAGGAACAGATGATATTCACCTAAGAGTTCTGAAGGAACTGAAATGTGAACTTACAGAACTATTAACTGTGATATGTTGCTTATAATTAAATCAAGTTCTGTACCAGGTGATTAGAAAATAGCTAATGTGATGCACCCCATCTCAGAAAAGATATATTGGAATTATGAAAGGTACAGAGAAGGGTGTAAAAAGATGTTTAAAGGTATGGAAAAGCTTCCATCTGAGCAAACAATAATGAATGGGGCTTTTCGGTTTGAAAAAGAGATGACTAACGGGAAGGATGTGATAGAAGTCTAGAAAATCATGACTGGTGTCGAGAAAGAAAATAAGGAATTAATCTTGATAGATAGTCATATACCTGGCTCACCATATAGGCCTGAGTCTCCGTTTGTTAGAAGGAACCCAAAGTTCTTCAGATGAGTTTAATCCATCTAGCATTGGCATTTATGATAGACCCTGCCAAAATAGCCTAAGACTCTGTTGTGTTATTTATGCTAAAATGTTATTTATGATAACTTCACAGGCATCTCATATCTTCATATCAGCTTAACACAATCATTTTTATTTGAATGACCTTTACAACTTACAACCTCTTTAGCCCCCTCAGAACTTATTTCTCCTTTAGAGTTCCAGTCCCCTCAGGAGGCCATTGAATGTAATTGTTTTTTGAATGGCTCCAGTGGTTTTGCTTTAACTACATTGCCTGATAAGCTGTTCCACACAGTTCTGATCTTCTTTTAAGAAAAAAAATCACTTCCTGACATCATCTTGTAGATACTTTCTCTGTAATTTCCAGTGATGTCCTTGTTCTGTTATTTCTGGGAGGCTAAAAATCAAAAGCTTTGATGTGATATCTACAATTATAGATTTCATGTGCTTTATTTAAACCAATTTAACCATTTTGTCCAAAGCTACAGCATATTCTTGCTTAGTGTCTGCCAGCTCGTACATGTATTTTTTTAGTCCAGGAACCTACTTGGCATTGTTTGCTAAGGGCTGTTATGTTGGGGGGGGGGCTATGATGTTTGGCTGATGAATTATGCTGATTTTTATATAATAGACTAGCCCTGAGTAGACCATAAAACAAATTTCACTGTGCTCTTAAATTATGAACCAGAAGAAGCTACACCATAGTTACAGATGAAACTAGCTTCTCACAATGAGCTCACTTCAGTAACCTGCCAGCACTCCTCTAAGGTGCAAGGCGTCCCAAAATCGTCACTGGGAGTTGTGTACACCTAGAATCTCACAGATGTGCCCAGTATGTTACAGAATGGGTTCATTTTCAGACAGCTGTTATTGCCTAGACATGAAAGGAGCCTACAGGAAATTTTACAGACCACGTCTCTCAGTGCAGGGTAGAATTTTTCTGGGAAGTTTAAGCAAGCTCAGAGAATGAGTACCATGCTCCAGTGGACCAGATACTAGAAGACAAGTCAATAAATCTAAATTTTAGTCTTGCTTTTTGGGAAAGTCATTTCCTGTTTCTGTTTCCTCTCCCACCCTTGATTTCTTGTCTGTTTAGATTGTGTTTGAGGAAAGGAACTGTCTCTCACTACATGTTGGTAAAGAAACAAGCATAGAGGTATTGTGAAGTGTTACTGTGATACGAATACCATCTCTTGTTCTGTATTTACACAGCACCTGTCACAATGGAGTCCTGGTCCATTACTAAGGCTTCTAAAATAATAAACTTCATAAATACAGAGTGTGGCCATTTCTTTGGATGCCTAGTAAAGTGAGTTACCATTTTATCCCCCAGCTTCAGTAAGAGGAACATGTTGGTTCTAAACTGGAAATTTAATAAATTAGATGTTCTTCCATTGATTTCCAGTCAAAACCAGGAACCAAGATTTCTTGAGCACCCAATCCACTTCAAGATGTTTCCACAGCAAATGGATACCAAAATGTTTTTTTTTTTTTTGTTTTTTGCATCTCCTTGTATTTCCCAAAACCATTTTTGGTTTCTTAAAAATCAGGATGACTCCCCATCATTCCCTTTCTGGTCTTCTGGCTTTTTGTTGCCTTGGAATGAAAATGTTGCTCCAACTGAGTTTGGCTTAGACTGCTTAATTTACATCAGAGACAGAGATGAACAGACATGGTTAGCCTGGAAGAAAACCTATTTGTCAAGGCTGCCGTGCCACAGGTTTAAAATATGTTTTAGCTGGTACACACAGCTCCTTACACATCCCCTATACATACATCTCACTATGCTTGTGATGACCAGTGTGGAGGAAATTTTAAAGGTGTTGAGTCAGTGGAGGCCACGCTTAGTAAAAGAGAAAAAGTTTATTGGAAATCTATACGCAGCTGTGGACTCTGGGGCCAAAGCAAAGATCCAAGATCCCCTAACAATGAATGGGGTTACCTTATATAGGTAATACATTATTATAATATATTCATGTATATCACCTAGTGTGACTTGGCTTCTCTCCAATCCTGTGATACTTGTACTATCCTGCCATAATGAGGGAACCACTTTGGTGTTTTGAAAAAAGTGCTCCAGTATTTTCAAACACCAGAGCACTTTTTGAAAAGCTTAAACCAAGTTGTTTTTCAAAAAGCTCTTCTTTCCTTATATGGGGGTCTGCTACCTGGTTGTTTTCCTAAATTTAGTTGCTGCTTCTGTCTCTTTCTTATGCTAATTTGCTCCACTACCCAACTCAACAGGGTATGTGACTCCTTGTTCAAGCTGAAAAGGAGTCTGCTGCTTACAAGATGGGAGTTAGCCAGATACTATACTTAGTTTCTTCCACAGTAGGGTGTCACCAGCTTTCATGTGATACTTTACAAGACTATTTATGGAGTGTGAAATATCAAGCTCAGAGGGCAGTACACGAGTCATAGAAGGGAGATACATAAGCCCCAGAATGCTGCAGGCATTGTTCCCTGAAAACTAGGAATTACAGGCGGCAATTAGAAGCAACTGAAGCTAATCAAGGCCTACCCATGTGACTGATAAGACCCCCTCCTCCAGAAAAACAGGACGCAAGCTGGTGGTGAAGTAGAGTAGAGTAAAGTAGAGGAGAGGAGAAGAGAGGAGAGGAGAGTTGTACTGTGTCTCAGAGAGGAGTTGAAATTACAAGCTCCCAGAGGGGAAAAAACCACAAGACAGACAGAAGACACTTCCCAGGCACTGAGGCCTAAGAGAAGAAGCCCTGCTGAAGCATTGAGGGAGCAGGTAACAAGGCACTGAAGGAGCAGAGGGGGAAATAGCCCAGGGGAAGAAATGCAGCACTGGACACTCTCAGCAGCACAGAGCTGCTGCTCAGGGACCCTGGGCTGGATCCCAGAGTAGTGGGTGGACACAGGTCCCCTTTGCATCCCTTTCCCATGGGACAAATCAGAGGGATCTCTCTCACAGGTGGGGCAACCAGAGGGGTGCCCTGACCCACTACCTATAAGAAAAGCCTGAGACCTGCCAAAGAAGAGCAAACAGTTTGCCAAAGGACAAATGCCATAAAAGCAGCGTGTTAGGTGTACTGAGTATGTCCTGAAAGATAGAATTTGCAGTTATGGAGCAGTAAAGCTTTCTCTAGCTGCCGTTAGAGGGTTCTGAGGATTACACAATCCAGTGAACACAATTGAAGGTCTCCTCTTGATTCTCTAGGCTTTGAATTAGGCTCTTGAGAAGTAGCATGGTGCCATAGACAGCAGTCTCAGAATGGGGGCTCATGGCGGTGGTAGGAATGGAGGACTTACACGGGGTTGATACACCTTGTCATTAGCATAGAGCTGTATAAGGAAGAAAACAAGAATTGAGGGAGGAAATCTTTCCCCTCATCAGTAACTTGGACTCCAGGGCCTAAATCAATTTTGCTGCCTTCTCCTTCAGAAAGACATGGCTTAGATGTATGGTTGACAAACCCTCCTCCTTGGGCAATAATCACACACAGTGGTAAGCAAGGCATGGGGTAGAGGGATCCAGGTCCATGCTGCTCCACCAGGTCCTGACCCAAAGCTCTGAGGAACCAAAACTCCTGTGTTCAGGCTCAGCCTCTTGCTGCAGCAGTCACAATCCTATGGTCACTTTTTACCCTTACTTCAAGCATCAGTACTCCCCTGTCATTAATGGTATCTTTGGCTGCGTCAGTGATCAACTGATCATCCACACAGAACTTTGTGTGTGTGCATGTGTGCGCATGCATGCATAGGTTTGTAATATGTATGCATTAAAATGCTTTTTGGATCCTTGTATTCACAATAAAAGCAGAGTAGCGCCTTATCCCCCCGAATAAGATCTCGTTGCTCATTTGCTAAGTATAACATCAGTGTAGTTGACCTCTGCAACATCGGGTTCCAGATTCTTGATATGTTCGCTCTTCTGCTCTGTCAATACAGACTGAGCTGAACTGCTTCTTTTTCTATTCTGTCTCCAGTCAGATCACGCCCAGCAACGGTGTGGGGGTGTGGCCTCTTCAGCCCACAAAGTTCAATTAACCCAACCTGCCAAGTGTAGGGTTGATATACTCTGACATAAGGGCCAGAAGTCAAATGGGAAAGGATGCAACAGCATGTGATGTTGTTGGAACAGGATTAGAATCATAGAAGATTAGGGATGGAAGGGAGATCAGGCATTCATCTAGTCGAGCATTCTCAAACTCACAGCCTGTGGGCCTCATGCTGCCCTTGAAGTTATTTACTGTGGACCACAATGACATTATCATTATCAATATTTACAATATCATTGTATGAAAAGGTTTCAGTGGTGTAGCCCACGGAATAATGTGCTAGTCCTCATGTGGTCCCCATGGTGATTTGAGTTTGAGACCCCTGATCTAGTCCAACCCCCTACCCAGCTTATGATCAATCCCCAACTAAATCACCTCAGCCTGGGCTCTGTCAATCCAGGCCTTAAAAATTTCTAAATGATGGAGATTCCACCACATCTCCAGGTAACCCATCCCAGTGCTTCACCATCCTCCTAGTGAAAAAGATTTTCCTAATATCCAACCTAGACCACCCCCACTGCAACTTGAGACCATTGTTCCTAGTTCTGTCATTTGCAACCACTGACAACAACCTCGCTCCATCTTCAGACTTACAGGCTGCTATCAAATTCCCCTTCAATCTTCTGTTCTGCCTACTAAACAAGCCTGCTGCTCTCAGCCTTTCTTCATAACTCATGTGCTCCAGCCCCCTGAAATCATTTTTTTGGTCCTTTGCTAGACTCTGTCCAATTTTTCCACATCCTTTCTGTAGTGGGAGACCACAAGTGGACACAATAATATAGAAGTTGCCCCACCAGTGCTAAATAAATGGGGAATTATGAATTTCTTCAGTCTGCCAGCAATGTTCCTACTAATGCAGCCCAATATGCCATTAGCCTTTTTTGGCAACAAGAGCATACTGTTGATACATATCCAGCCTCTTGTCTACTGTAACCCCCAGGTGTTTTCTGGGTTCCACTCTAGCGCTTTATATATGCCAAGATGAATTACATGTCCATTGCTTATTATAAAGAAATAGGAAATTTCCCAAACAAAAAGACTTAATGAGAAAAGTGTTATGATTTACAGTGTCTTTCACAAGATGCTGACATACTACTCCCACAGGCCATATTATATTTAGTTTACAAAAATATTCTTTTAAAAAGCAATTAAATATTAGAAAGTCTGGAAATGACTCCTGCTAATTCCTTATTGATTTATAGTCCTTCATTGCTCACTGTCACCACCTCCAGTTTATCTAGCCAAGCCATCCTTAACTTTATTCTGTGTTTTATTTTGCTGTGTGCTATTGATTTTATACACTGTGTATTACACATATAACAATTTTTCAGAAAGAACCTAGCCCCCTGATATAGTATGTCAGATATGTGTGGCTGCACTGGTATCCTACATTGTGATTAGTTGTGGGTTTCACAAGTATGTTTAGAATAGAATTGGAATAATTGATCTGTTTTGTCTTGTGAGGTATATTTAATTCATGGTTATGTAGTTTTAAGTATATGGGGACCCTGTATGCAACGCTACTGCATATCAGTAACAAAGCCTTTTTTTTCCCCTTCCAGTAATATTAGGTAATGTAGCAGTGCATGTTAGTCTGATGGTACAGTGTACTAGACACATAATTCCTGGAACAAAACATGGGATTTAGGTGGCTTAAATTCTGCACTGCTGGATCACTGTGATACTTTATAATGCTAACACAAAGTTGTACAGTGTCACTTGCTATGTGTGGGAGGCACATAGGGTATGTCTATACTGGAGGCTGTGTTAAGTCAGCTGGGGAAGGTTGACTTTTAGTCAACCTTGTTAAGTCAAATGTGAGCGTCCACATTTCAAACTCCTGTGCACTGCCCATGTGCATATTCGCAGCTGCTAGGTCAACCTTATTAAGTTAGACTTATTAAATTGACTTAAGCCAGTGTAGATGGGGAGTAGCCCTTATGCTGACCTTATTAAATTGACTTAAGGGCTGTACCCCGTTAACACTGACTTAAGTCGATTTAAGCATTAAGTCAACCTGAAGAGGTGGTGTTATTAAGTTGACTTAAGGAAGCACTTAGGTCAACTTAATAAATTCCTAATGTGGACAGAGCTTTCCTTAGGTCGAACTAAGGATGGCTAAGTCAACCTAAGGCTCTAGAGTAGACATTCCCCTAGAGAGGTTGTATCACTTACTATATCATCACCGTTGCTTCTGTGGCATATGGGGTATACATGGGGAAAATGTGTGGGTGGGCATTATTTTTGCCCAGGAAGTATCAACTATTGGATCTGGAATAAGTCAGAACACTCCTCAGACTATTTTATCCTGAGGAACAACTCAGCTACAGCTGGTGCCTGATCCTCCTTCTCCTAAAATGGGCATCAAACAACTTCTTCTTCAACCTCAATGCTTCTTGTGCTAATTAAATTCCTACTCCATGCAGCAAAGTAGGAAGCAGGGGAAGGTGAGTAAGGATGAGAATAAGATGAAACAAAGAATGAGGATAATGAAGAAGTGGATTCTAGTGTTATAAATTCTTTGGTTTGGGAAAGACTGAAAAATCTGTGACCTCCCCAGGCCTCAACAGGTGTGTGAGGATCACTGTAATCTCCTTCCCTTCACGTCAGACATTATGGGTATGTCTGTACTGGAGGTTCTGTTAAGTCAACGGCTTTGTTCAAACAGCACTCTTATTTCGAAACAACAAAGGTTGTTTCGAAATAAGAAATACCCTGTTCACACGACGCACGGTTGTTTTGAAACAATGGCACCCATTGTTTCGAAACAACGGCATTGTTTCGAAACAACTTAAACCCCATGTGTGGACGAAACAATGTTCTTTCGAAATGATTGTTTTGAAACAATGCTGTCCGAACATGTTGTTTCAAAACAACAGTGACTTGTTTTGAAATAACTGTTGCCTGAAACTGCTATTTTGCTTTGAGCTTTTTTTCCTTAATTCAAATTAACAAATTGTTAATTCAAATTGTTATTTTGAAATAAGGCATTATTTTGATACAAGTTGTTTCGACACAACTTGTATCGAAATAATGCCTGTGTGTGAACACAGCCAACAAGGCTGACTTTAAGGGTATGTCTATGCTGATGGCAGCACATATGCTGCCATCATCTCACCCTTCTGGGAGCAGATCACAACAAGTATGAACTCATCACACCTCTCCTGGAAGCCAACCCCAGAAGTCCTGGGGTGGGGGTCAGAGGGTGTAGGGGAAAGCTGATCACAAACAATTTGTGGTTGGCTTTCCCCTGATGTGTACTGGTGACTTAAAAAATTTCCATCAGTTATGCAAGAAATTTGATGTACTTTGCATAACCGGCAGTCAACTGCCGCTGAAAAAGCCCCAAGTATAGACTGGGGCTTAGTCGATTTAAAGTTGACCTTGTTAAGTAGACTCAGAGCATTCACATATCAAATTCTTATAGACTGCCCTTGTCTACACTGGCAGCTGCTAGGTTGACTTAATACCTAAGTCGACCATATTAAGTTGACTTAATGGCTATGCCCTGTTTACACTGGCTTAAGTCTCATAGACTCATAGGGTATGTCTACACTGTGTGTTTAAATCAACCTAAACAAAGCCCTGTCTACATTGCAGGGCAATAAAGTCAACTTTAGCATCAGGTAAAGTTGACTTTATTACTTCCGCTTATAAAGTCGACCTTACAGTTAAGTCAACTTTATTAAGTTGACTTAAGGCAATGTGGAGTGGAAGTTGCCTTAAGTTGACTTAACTGGCCTCCCAACCACAGAAAACATGGGGTTGGAGGCTGCCTAGAAGGCACAATACAGCTGGGAGTGTTTCCAGCTGTGTGGACCACAGCCAAACTCCCCATGTTCCCTGACTGAGCTCCACCATTCTGAGCTGGACCGGATATCACAGCCCACCTGGCATTTCCCCCATTCTCAGCCCACTCTGCATGTCTCCCCTGTTCTTAGCCCGACTCCGCATGTCTCCCCTGTTCTTTGCCTGACCCCGCATGTCTCCCCCATTCTTTGCCTGACCCCGCACGTCTTCCCCATTCTCAGCCTGACGCTGCCTATCTCATTCCTTTTCTGCCCAAACCCATGTGACTCCCCCTTCTCTGCCCAAACCTGTGTGTCTCCCCCACTGCCCTTCTCTTCCCGACCCTGGGTGTCTCCCCCTTCTCTGCCCAAACCTCTGTGTCCCCCCTTGCCCTTCTCAGCCCAATCCTCGGTGTCTCCCCCTTCTCTTCCCAAACTTGTGGGTCTCCCCCCTTGCCCTTATCAGCCCAGTCCTTGGTGTGTCCTCCTTCTCTGCCCAAACTCCTGTCTCCCCCTTGCCCTTTTCAGCCTGACCCTGCCTGTCTCTGCCCCTCTCCGACCAGCCCTGTGTATCTCCCTTTCTTAAAGGACACACTTGATATTGTTGTAAAACAAACAAGGAGTCCAGAGGCACTGTTTAAGACTAACAAATTTATTTATTGGATGAGCTTTCATGGGAGACTCCCTGATGGATCACCACCTTGCCATGGTCAGGGGGCTTGAGTGTCTCAGTGACCCCTGAGCTACGCCGACTGGAGTCTTAACTCCTGGTAGGGTCACCCATGTCAGACAGGTCGAGGGGTAGAGTCCAGACAAAGTGTGATCCACCAGTCCTCCAGGTATTAGGGGGTTGGGCAAAGGGCTAACAACCCATTCACATAAAAAGAAGTCATGTCACAGAAACTGAAACTAGAGACAAAGCTGCAATCAGTGGCAGTGGAGAAGTGGACCAGGTAACTGGCTCTTTGATGGCTGGAGGCCAAAGCCATAGGGATGCTTCCAGCCCGATAGCTGACATGCTCTCACCAAAGAAAACCATCACCATTGGGTGCTGGAATGTAAGAACGCTTTATCAAACAGGAAGGTTGGCACAAGTTCAGCAAGAATTGCATCAATGCAGACTTGACTTTCTTGGCATTACAGAAGCACGCTGGACAGGCAAAGGAATAAGAACCCTTGCAAATGGTGACCTCATACTGTGGTCGGGAAGAGATGACAACCATCATAGGCAGGGTGTTGCAATGATTGTTCCACAACATCAAAAGAACACTTTGCTTGAGTGGAAACCAATTAGTGAACACCTGCTGTATACCAGATATAACTCCAGGTTCATCAAACTCTCAGTCCTGACTTGCTATGCACCAACCGAAGAAGCAGATGAAGAAGACAAAGGAAAATTCTACAACAGTTTGCAAGCAGCAATGGAAAGTATCCCCGCTCATGATGTAGTAATAATACAGGGAGATTTTAATGGAAGAGTAGGAAACAAGAATGAAGGAAGAGAAAGAACTATGGGGAGGGAAGGAATAGGGGAACTAACAGACAATGGCAGCAGACTGTGTGATTTCTGCAAAGAAAATGACCTAGTAATAGGACGAACAATTTTTCCACATAAGAAAATACACAAATTGATATGGAAGTCACCTGATGGCAAAACAGAGAGCCAGATTGACTACATCATCATAAATGGCAAATGGAGACACACACTCCAAGATGTTAGAGTGAAAAGGAGGCAGATGTAGGCAGCGATCATAACCTACTAATTGGCAAACTCACCTTAAAATTAAGGAAATTGAAAGCAGGGGAAAGAAAACATCCTAGATTTGACACCAATAAGCTTAAAGTCCCAACGACCCAACAGGAATTTATCATCTCCCTGAAAAATAATTTCTGTACCCTGCAAGATGACACTCAAATGATAATTAGCAACTTTAACCAAGCAATGAAACAAGTGGCTGAGAAAACACTAGACTACAGAAAACCAGTAAAAGAGAGCTGGATCTCCCTGGAGACATGGAAGATAATT
Organism: Podocnemis expansa; assembly: GCA_007922195.1. Classification (NCBI taxonomy): domain Eukaryota; kingdom Metazoa; phylum Chordata; order Testudines; family Podocnemididae; genus Podocnemis; species Podocnemis expansa. Next base: position 9,344,769 of record ML682013.1, read on the forward strand.
GAGGAGAGAAAGGAAATAAAACACCGTCTGCTTAGCACAAAGTCACCCTGCTTAAAAGAGGAGATGGCAAAGAAAAATTCCCAGAAAGATAAAGAAGTAAAGAGTGCCAGAAGAGATAAAAGTAAGTTCATAGATAACATTGCTACAAAAGTGGAAGAAGAGGCAGTAAGACAAGACCTAAACACTGTCTACAAAATCATCAAAAGGTTAATGGGATATAGGCATACCAGCCAAGATCTACCCCTAAAAGCACTAGATGGGAGCATCTGTAACCCATGGGCTTAAATGAGGAATGTCTCGTTAAGAGATTTGCTGGGGTTTGAGTTGTTCTTGCTGGGTCACTGTTGCTGGGCACATTTAGCTGTCTAGACCCAGAAGTTTCCAGCATGTTCTGTGTAACTTTGAGCATGCTCAGCAAGGTTCCCTGCCAGTGCAGTGGTCAGATGTCTGAGATCAAGCAGCCTGGCCAGTTGCATTGAGGAGGGCACTTGTTGAGGAGAGTACTTGTGCTCTGTGCAAGGGGAGAAGCTGAGCCAGGAACAGACAGCAGGCTGTTTTCCCCAACTCTGAGGCATTTTGCTTCAGGTCTGTAGCATTGTTAACCTTCCAGCAGGGAAGTCTGGAGGCAGTGGTTACAGAGAAGAAACCACTGGGAAAAGAAGGGTGGTTTCCTTTTAACTTTATACTCTGGGTTATGGGCTTTACTACAGTTCTTGAGTGTAATAAGGGGAAAGAGGCAATTATATTTTGTTATTGTCAGTGATGTATTTTTCTTTTGTAACAGGCTTTTTTTAAAATATATGTGTGTATGTAAATGAGTGTGGACTGAGTAAGCTGAGTGGACAGCAGTGCTCCCAGCAGAGGAAGAAAGGTCTTCAAGGACTCATATAGAGGATTTCTGCTGCCAAAAAGGAGGGAGTTGCTTCTTCTAACACAAGCCTTTGAACTTTGTGATTTGAGACCATAACAGACTCAGATACTGCTAAATAGCCACTATGTATTATAGATCTGTATACTAATCATTTTGTCTGCTTTCATCAGAAGGTTTATAAAGTTAATGTTTAATATAGTACATTGCTTTTGGGTTTTTTTTATGAATTCTGAACAGTCTTCACTGTGAGCCCCTTTATAGACTGGATCCTGGCTCTCCAGCTGCTTTCTGCAGAGATTTCTCTGTGAGGCACTGGAGAGGGACAAATAAATGATTTTGAGCCCACCCTAACAGGTTACACATCATCACAGAAGAAAGCAAGAAAGCAGAGAGATGGAAGGAATATTTCGAGCAGCTGCTCAACCGGACAGATCCACCAGTATTGGCTAATATTCTGGAAAGTTAAGAAGATCTAGACATTAACCTTGGCCCCATCACAATAACAGAAGTCAAAGAAGCCATCAAACAGCAAAAAAATGGCAAGGCCCCAGGACACGATGGGATCTGCCCCGAAATACTGAAGGTGGAGCTTGAAGAAATCCCAAACCTTCTCTGTAAGATCTTTCAGAAAATATGGGATACAGAAGAAACACCAGAAGAATGGAAGAAAGGAATAATCTTCAAACTACCAAAGAGAGGTGACCTGGGAGACTGCAATAAATGGTGAGGCATGACTTTGCTACCTCAAACCAGCAAAATCTTCAGCCAAATCATTTTGAAAAGACTTACTGCAACTCTTGACAACATCATTAGGCAAGAACAAGTGGGTTTTAGAAAAGGGAAGTCATGCAGTGTCAGATATTTACCTTAAGGCAGATAATAGAACAAAGCACGGAACGGAAAAACACGCTCTTTGCCGTGTTCAATGACTTTGGGAAAGCCTTTGATAGTCTACTCCGAGACTAGCTATGGAAAATCATGTGCCACTATGGAATACAGAAGAAAATAGTAAATGTAATAAGAGCGCAGTACATGGATTTTCACTGCCTGGTGGTGTGTAGTAACAACAGGCTAACAGACAGCTTCAACATTACAACCGATGTTAAGCAAAAATGTATTCTGTCACAATTTCTATTCATCCTGGCCATGGATTGGCTCATGAAAGAAACAATAAAAGACAAAACAAGAGGAATCCGCTGGACAATTACTTCAGCACTAGAAGACTTAGATTATGCAGATGACATTGTTATACTATCCAGCCAATACAAGGATGCACAAGAGAAGATAGACAAACTAAATGCAACTGCACAAACAATAGGACTGAAAGTAAACATAGGTAAAACAAAAGAAATGAGACAGAACAGCAAGTCAACAGATCCCATCACAATAGACAATAAAGAAGTTGAAAAAGTCCAAGCATTTCCCTACCTTGGCAGCCTAGTCACAGCTGATGGAGATACTGGAAAGGATATGAAGAACCAAATCAACAAAGCAAATCAAGCCTTTGCCATGCTAAAAGAAGCTGGAAATCAAAGGTTCTAAGCAAGAATACAAAACTAAGAATTTACAGAAGCAATGTTCTCTCAGTTCTACTCTATGGGAGCGAATGCTAGAAGGTATCGGCAAATATAAAGAAGAAACTAGAGACCTTCCAAAATAAATGTCTAAGGAAAATTTTACAGATATTCTGGCCAAATAGAATCACCAGTGAAGAACTTCTCATAAAAACTAGCTGCGCAATTTTGGTCGTTATAATCAAGAAGAGAAGATGGAAATGGCTAGGGCAGGTGTGCAGAATGAAGCCAGAAGCACCACTGAAAACAGCCCTCCGTTGGACAGCTGATGGTAAAAGAAAACGTGGCTGCCCAAGAGAAACCTGGTGAAGAACAGTAGAAAAAGAAATGAAAGAGCAGGGTCTAACCTGGAACAACATCACCGAACATATGGCCAATTGATAGCAGCGGAGGTCTCTAGTAGACGCCTTATGTACCACTTAGGGACGAAGAGGATTAAGTTAAGTTTCATGGGAGAAAAATCCCACTTAATCAGACAGTTTGAAGATGGGGGAATTTACAGAATGGTAGGAAATAAATGCAGGGGAGTGTAAGACATAGGATCAGCTCACAGTCTAACAGCAAATCAAAGCAGGTGTGGAGTGCTGTGCTGGCACATTGCTGGGCTACATCAGGCTCCCTGGCCTCCATGGGCTCCCTGTTGCCACATGCAGTATGGAGGGTGGTGTGGTCACTCACTTCCTATAGTAAAGGAGTGGCCCAAAGAGAGGGGCATCTCTGCTGTGGTGCATTGTGGGCCTCAGACCCACAATGCACCACTTCTAGGGTGAGCTAGCAGCTGCCAGTGTGCACGTGGGTAGTCTCCTGGCATTTTGAGTATGGATGTGCTACCCTGGCTTAATAAAGTCTACTTTAAGCAGACTTATGAAGCTGGCTTAACCAAGCCTGCATTATAGACATACTCATAGACCCTAAGGTCAGAAGGGACCCATATGATCATCTAATCTGACCTCCTGCACAGTGCAGGCCATAAAACCTCACCAACCCACTCCTACAATCAGCTTCAAACCCATAACTGAGCTATTAAAGTCCTCCAATCATGATTTAAAGACTTTAATATGGAGAATCAACCAGCAAGTCAACCTTAAGAGGTGTTGTTATTAAGTCAGCTTAAGAAAGCTCTTAAGTTGACTTAATAAATTCCCAAAGTGGATGGCACTTTCCTCAGGTTGACTTATGGAAGGTTAAGTCGACCTAAGACTCCAGTGTAGACATACCTGATGTGCCTACATTCTGGCAATAGGCTTAGTGTAAAGGGTGGAAAGAGTATCCCCTACACTCTTTGGCTATGCCTACATTACAGGGCTCATTTAAGTCAAGTTAATAAGGTCTACTTAAAGCTCAGTTTATTAAGTTGACTTAATGAGGCCCTATTTGTTTAAGTCAACTTTATAAAGTTGACTTAAACAAGGGGAAACATTTAAAGTCAACTAAATAAAGTCAACTTTAAATGGGTCCCCTCACTTAAGTTGACTTTAGAAAGTCAACTTAAAAGTCTCTATTGTACTAAGTCAACTTTATTAAGTCGATTTGCATTAAGTTGCTTTAATAAAGTTGACTTAACCCTTAAAATCAACTTTAAGGGCAGGAGTTATTAAGTCAATTTAAGCAAGAGCTTATGTCAAATTAATGAACTCTAAATGTGTCCAGGGAGTTGCTTAAGTCAGCTTATGCTTCTTTAAGTAGACTTAAGCCCCTAGTGTAGACATAGTCTTTGAATCTCCAAGCCTAGGAAAGGAGAGAAGAGGAAGCTCTCTAGAGCTGTCTTAAGCATTGCCTTAGATCCTTGGGATCAGCTACTAGTCATGTTGTGGGGACATCTGGATATGAAGCAGCAGAAGAGATGAACATCCAGCAGATAGGTATGATAGCAGACAATAACACATTGAAGCATAGATTTAGGATGAGAGCATTATATCTGACCTCCCAACTGCCAGGCTACCTCTGAACTTGTAGAGTTACCATACATCTGTTTTCTCCCACACATGTCCTCCTTTTCAGACACTAGTGACTATCCAGTAAGCTGAGGTCCTCTTGCTGTTCTGAGCCACTGCTGTGTTAGTCATGTTGAGGCAGCTGCTTGGCCACCTATACTCACTGTTAGGACCTGGCTCCAGCATTGGTTGGATCTGAAAAGCAGGACAAGTCCAGGGAAACCCAGACATGTGATAATCCTAAACTACAGGGAAAACAGGTAGTAATTTAGGGCAGCAAAAATGCAGTTTGTGTTTGCTGTTGATGACCATGACTGAAGGAGAGAGGATGTTTGCATAAGGTAGCAGAAACCTTCAGAACTGGTCCCTCCCCCTTTCCTCTCACAAACCTTGTCATCCCCCTGCAAAAACATTATGGAGAGTCCTTTCCTGAATTACTCTTGACTGAGACATCATTATTTTGGATATGGTTCCCCCCTGTGTTGTGCTTAAATAGCCAATAGCTGCCTGGAGAAGTTCTGAGAATCTGACATTAAGTGAACTGTTAAAACAAAACAAAACAAAGCAACAAGAACAAACTTGCCTGGGAATTGTAACTGATCTAATAATAATAATAATAACATATTCCTTAAGGAATACTAAGACTAATGAAATATCAGAATTAAGTCCAGTGTTGAAGTGATGGGCAAAAATATTTATAATTTGAAATATTTAAAAAATGAACCTTTGAACACTGACAAACTTTTCAATTTCTATGGGATAAAATTCAAAGACTGCTAATAGCAACAGTCCCAAGTCTTAAGTAGCAGGATCATGTTTACAATTTCTAATTAATATTACCATGATAAATTAAAAATATTTGCATATACATTAGGAGCAAAAATGCACAATGAATTTAAAGTACATGAGAACATCACAATCTATGGCATATATTTTCCTAATTAAGGAAATCTCTTGATACCACTCCTTGAACTGAAATTTTTTAGCCTGCACTGAATTATAATTTTTTTCCCCATTTCCATCTCCAAAAATGAATTTCTTAAGTTAGGGCAGCATTGTTAAAATGTTCAGAGGTTTCTGGACAGATGATATTTCTTTGATAATAGGAAAGATAAGAACTTGGCCAGAAAATGGGAGATTAATTTCAGAACCACAACTAAATTGATATTTATTAACAAAAAGATCCTTATCTAAGAGAAAGAATCATATTACATTTCAGACAGGAATAATTTTAGCCTGTAATTGTTATACTTTTGCTACATTCTTCTCATATGAAAGAGATGTGACATATATATAGTGGTTAAGAGTGATGCATTTTGAGGCGGGAGACTAGGGTTCAAATCCTGGTTGGTACCTACCTGCCTTTCCGGTAGGGGTTCTTAGGCAAACGACCCCCTAATGCCTCACTTTCCTAGTTCGTGTCACTCTCATATTCGAGGTAGGCGAGTCATGCTGGCTCAGAAGTTGCCTGGATTAACAAAGTCTGCGCCAGGTGTTGGGGTACCAGGACAATCTGACAATAAGTGGGCTACTGGAACAAACCATACATGGAGTAGTCAAGAGAACCTGGAACTGATGGAATGCTACTACAACAGTAGACCTAATGAGAGGGGATATATGAAACGTATGAGGGAACTATGGATGGATAAAAGACCTACATCCACACTCACTGAGAAACAGCTAGTTACCCAATGCTTCAACATAGTAAAGAGGCAGCTGCTCTCACAACTTGAGATAGACCAACTCCACATTACATCCTGGGCTCAAGAAGAAGGACCCAGACGAACAACTAGATGTGCAGCCAACACCTGAAACTGGAACTTCACTGCCATCCCCTCCATTACAGAGCACAGCAGCTGATATGAGGCATAAGATCATGGATAAACTAGCTACAGTCAACCCTCGAGACCAATTACCAAGGCTCGTTGGAGAAGTACCATCAGCTAGTATGCTAGAAGATGCCAATAGAGCCCTAATGACAATTCCTACTACCACCATAACTCAAACCAATGAACTGGTATACGCTACAGCCTCTGTAATCCTGGAGATGCTTGGCTACATGATCAAGAAGAACAGCAGTACATACCTCCCCTGGAAAATGAGGTTGGAGGATAAGATCAAGGCAACTCGGAGAGAAGTTAGTCAGCTAGTGGAACTACAGAAGGGTGTAGAGATTAAGGATAAGATGTGGCTACTGAAAAAATACAAGGGCCTGACTCCATCTGAAGCCCTAGAGACTGCTAAACAAAGGCTCACAGCACTGGCTACCAGGTTAAGGAGATACACTAGAGAAGCAGAGGCCTAAAAGATAAATGCCCTGTTCTCCAAAGAACCATCCAAGGTGTACTCCCAACTGCCGTGCAACAACACAATAACAGCAGAGCCACCAACAGCAGAAACTAAACAGTACTGGAAGAACATATGGGAGAAAGAGAAGACTCATAACACCAGTGCAAAGTGGCTGCAGGACCTGAGAACAGACCACAGCAATCTCCCAGAACAGGAATCAGTCACCATCAGAGTAGCAGACATCCAACAGCAGGTCAAGAACATGAAAAGCTGGACAGCACCTGGACCGGACATGATCCACCACCTACTGGCTAAAGAAACTAACAGCAGTGCATGAACGCCTAGCAGCACAGATGAACCAGCTGCGAGCAGCAGGCTCCCACCCAGAGTGGCTAACACAAGGAAGGACAGTGCTGATCATGAAAGACCCCCACAAGGGAACAGCACCATCCAACTACCGGCCAATAACCTGCCTCCCCACAACATGGAAAGTCCGATCAGGCATCATAGCCGCCAAGCTACAGGACCATATGGGCCAGTATATGAGCACAGCTCAGAAGGGCATTGGGAACAACACCAGAGGCTCAAAACACCAGTTGCTCATAGAGAGAGCAGTCGCCCAAGACTCAAGGTCTAGACAGACCAATCTGAGCACAGCCTGGATTGACTACAGGAAAGCCTATGACTCAAAGCTGCACACATGGATCTGTGAATGTCTGGCGCTATACAAAGTCAACAAGACACTAAGGACCTTCCTCAAGAACTCAATGGGACTGTGGAAGACAACACTGGAAGTCAACTCAAGACAGCTTGCACAAGTGGCCATCAAGTGCGGCATATACCAAGGTGACGCGCTGTCCCCGCTGCTGTTCTGCATTAGCTTGAACCCCCTCAGCCAGATAATCACAAGGACTGGATACAGATACAAGTTCAAGAGTGGAACTACCATTAGCCACCTCCTCTACATGGATGACATCAAGCTGTATGCTAAGAATGAACGAGACATTGACTCGCTAATCCACCTGACATGGATCTACAGTGAGGATATTGGGATGTCATTCGGACTGGAGAAGTGTGGCCGGATGGTAGTAAAGAGAAGGAAGGTAGTCAAGACTGATGGGGTGGAACTACCAGCAGGCCACATAGCAGACATACAGACCACATAGCAGACAAGTACCTTGGCATCTCACAGTCACTTGGGAACCACGATGAGGAGGCAAGGAAGACAGCAACATCCAAGTACCACCAAAGGATAAGACAGGTCCTGAAGAGCCAGCTCAATGGGAAGAACAAGATCCATGCCATCAACAGGTATGCCATGCCAGTCATCAGATACCCTGCCAGTATAGTGAGCTGGCCAAAGAAGGACATGGAGACTGCCAATGTGAAGACCCGGAAGCTCCTCACAATGTACGGAGGTTTCCACCCCAAATCCAACACTCAGAGACTGTACACCAGCCGGAAAGAAGGCGGGCAGGGTTTGGTGAGTGTCAAAGCCACTGTCCTGGACAGAACCCAGAGCATCCAGGAGTACATCAGTAAGATGGCACCCAAAGATGAGCTTCTGAGAGAATGCCTGAGGCAGCAGCAGACATGGGAGGAAGATCAAGCAGAAGTGCCATGGGATGTACCATCGACAGATAGCTGAGGTGGCTGACATTGGGAAATCCTACCAGTGGCTGGAAAGGGCTGGACTAAAAGACAGCACTGAGGCACTGATCATAGCAGCACAAGAACAGGCACTGAGCACCAGATCCATTGAAGCAGGGGTCTACCACACTAGGCAGGACTCAAGGTGCAGACTGTGCAGAAAGACCTCAGAGACAGTCCAACACATAGTGGCAGGATGTAAGATGCAGGCAGGAGCAGCATACACTGAACGGCACAACCAAGTAGCTGGCATTGTGTACAGGAATATCTGCACAGTGTATGGGCTAGACCCTACCAAAACTAGATGAGAGATTCCACAGAAGGTCGTGGAGAATAACAGGGCTAAGATTCTGTGGAACTTCCAGATCCAGACAGACAGGCAGGTACTGGCCAATCAACCAGACGTCGTAATAGACAAGGGCCATAAGACAGTGGTGGTGATAGATGTGGCAGTGCCAAGTGACAGTAACATCAGGAAGAAGGAGTATGAGAAGCTGGAGAAGTACCAGGGCCTGAAAGAGGAACTAGAGCGGACGTGGAAAGTAAAGGCCAAAGTGGTCCCAGTGGTGGTAGGAGCACTCGGGGCTGTGACTCCTAAGCTGGGAGAGTGGCTCCAACAGATCCCAGGAACAACATCAGAGCTCTCTGTTCAGAGGAGTGCAGTGCTAGGAACAGCTAAGATACTGCGCAGAACCCTCAAACTCCCAGGCCTCTGGCAGAGGACCCGAGGTTGAGGAAGACACATACCACCTATAAGAGTGAGAGAGGAATTTTTTTTAATATATATATTCTTAAATTTTATAATCAACACATCAGAAATCTTTGGCTATGTCTACACATGCATTGTTATTTCGAAATAAGGATTTTGAAATGAGTTATTTCGAAATAAAATCCTTATTTCAAAATAAGTTAATTCGAATTAACAAAATGTTAATTTGAATTAAGGGAAAGCCTGCAATCCAAATGGCTGTTATTTCGGAAGGGATATTTTGAAATAAAGCCGTTTGGACCTGTTCTTTCGAAACAGCTCTTTCGAAACAACAGGTCTACACAGTGTTGTTTCGAAAGAACAGCTTTATTTCGAAATATCCCTTCCGAAATAACAGCCGTTTCAAGGGGGGGGGCAGGTTTTACTTTTTCGAAATGACGATTCTTATTTCGAAAGGACGAGGTCCGTCCTTTCGAAATAAGAAAACGGCATGTAGACCTAATTTCTTTTATTTCAAAATAACGAGTGTTATTTCAAAATAAAAGTGCTGTGTAGATGTGCCCTTTGAAATTGCACCTACAGAATTTATATAAACCTACATTTCCATGCCAAAATAATTCTTTGGGAGCCAAAATAAATCATTGCCTACAAAAAAAATGGTTGTTTGCCTGGATACATGGTTGTAATTTTTTAACTCAAATGTGAGGGTTTTGTTCATTCATAGACGAATGCTTGTAAATCTTTCAAGTATGATTTTGAAAATATGACTCATTTTTCAAATTGCAATCTAAACCACAATATCTTTTCATTTTGCTGGAATAGGCATAGATAGATAGCATGAAATCCAGGCCCATTGAAGCCTTTGACTTCAATAGTTTCAATCCACAGAGTTTATTAAAATAATTTTTGCCATTAAAATGTGGGGAATAGAACAAGAAGTTCTATTGGAAGTGTTAGTTCCAAATAAGAATATGGATTGCTTCCTGTATGTTCTTAAATGGTCTTCCTTTTAGGCAGAGATCCTCATTCTGCAGAAAACAATATCAGGAGTTTTTCAGACTGGATAAACATAGAACGGCATTAGATGTAGTAAACGTTATAACAGGCAAAGGTCAAAAAGTTCTGCTCAGCATCTGGAAGTTCAGAAGGTAACGGCCCAAGAACAGTAGGAATTTTTTAAGAAGTTGGATGAACTAGTATAATTTTCTTTAGATTCTCCTATAGGCAGCAGATTTTTTCTGTGATTAGAGCATATTCTGACAGACTGTAAGACCATCCCCAGCATGCAAGAGGTAAATTCCACCCCTTGACTTCAAATACATCTACCTTAGACATTTAGAATTTTGAATTACACTTGAGGCTCTTTACTTTCAATACTGTTTAGTTACAGAGGTAGCTGGGCTATCAATCTGATGAAGAAATCACTGTTTAAAAACACTGGATAACAAATTGAATTTTATATAAGAACAAATACATTTCCAAAACCGAAATCAATTATCTGAGTTCACTGTGGAACAAGCGTTCCACCCAGTAAGGTGCTGAGCTCTTTGGATTTGATTCAAAAAGGTAATTAGGCCCCTAAGGCCCACGTTTATATGCCAGAGACATGCTCAAGACCATTTCTCAGCTGCTGTCTAATCCTGTAGACATCTAAGTTTTCACCACTAGACATGCACAAAATACACTCACTCCTGATGCCACTCAACAGTTAATGAGCTGCTCAAACTATTCCCTGTAGGACCAATTCACTAAGTAAGCTCACCGCAGGGATGAAAAGATTAGCAATTGCTTGCTTGCTATGTATCTCAGTTGATTGAACAGACCAGTGGTTAGGGCTCTCAACTGGGATGTTGGAGAGTATTTTCTAGTCTTATCTGATTTGGAGAGGAAACTTAAACTTAACTGTATGCCTATGTTATTGGGGTGGGTATCTCTGCATCCTTCCTATTTGAGCTGTTCCACTTCACATAATAATTAAATATTTACAAGAACAGAGACTTGAACCTGAGTTTCCTACAGCATATGTCAGGAGACCTACTACAAGGCTATAGAGTCAACTGTTGCACTCTCTCTGGCACAAAGAATATTTAATTATTAATGCACAGTGGACCAGTTCTAACACCAGAGATTGAAAACAGCTCATATTAGAATATCCAATATCCTTATGTTTAGCAAGTTCACCTAAAACACAGGAGCCCTATAGTCACGTCCCAGCACCAAATCAGGTGAAGTAGGTATTTGGAAACAGACCTCTAGTATTCCCAATGAGTGCCCTTACTGCATGGCTAATCATGGTAGTTGGAGGGGGTTCTCTCTCTCTCTCTTTTTTTTTTTTTTTTTTCTCCAGAAAGGGCTGGCCTGGATTAGGCACAAATTTCTAGGGCTATGTCTACATTGCAGAGCATTTAAAAAAAAAAAAGAAGAACATTTGGAAAAAGTATTTTGAAATAAATTCAGAATAATTATCTTGAGATAACTTTTTTCAAAAATGCTATATTGGGAAAAGAGTCCAGGGATAGCTGTTTGTGACTAAAGACTGTTTTTTGTTTTTTTTTTCTTTTCAAAAAAGAAAGTCTGCACTGGGCTTTCTTTTTCAAAAAAAAAAAAAAGCCAATGGAAGAAATAGGCAGACTTTTTTGAGAAAAAGCCATAGCTACATCCAGCAACGGGTTTTTTTTGAAAAAGCTCTCTCAAAAAAGGCTTTTTTCCCCCCCAAAAAGAAACAGCTGGGTTTAGCTTTTTTGAAAAAGCACTCCAACATCTCGAAATACCCAAATGCATTTTTGAAAATGCTAAACCTGGTTAACTTTCAAAAAAAACCTTTTTTGAGAGAGCTTTTTTTGAAAAAAGCCATCACCAGATGTGGCAATGACATTTTTCGAAAAAGCCTGATTATCTCTTCCATTGGCTTTCTTTTTTTTTGAAAAAGAAAGTCCAGTGTGGCCATTCTTTTTCAGAAATAATAAAGCCGTGGTGTTTTTTTTGTTTGTTTTTGTTTGTTTGTTTGTTTGTTTGTTTGTTTGTTTGTTTGTTTGTTTGTTTGTTTCGGCACAGAGCCATCCCTGAACTCTTTTCCTGATACAGCATTTTTGAAAAAAGTTATCTCAGGTTAATTATTCCAAATGTATTTCAAAATATTTTTTCCAAACAGATTTTTTTCGAAAGTGCTCTGCAATGTAGACATAGCCTAGCGGAGCAGTCACAACTGAGAAGCCTGAGCAGAGGGAGTTAGTTCCCTCCAGCCCATTAATCAAGCACTGAGGCCCATATCAGTGGAAATTATTTGTTTAAGTAACTAAGCCTCATTCCTCTACCATTCATGCCTGGATGGCTTAGATGGCTTTCTATGCAAGCTCAGCTAGATATCTTCTGAAAATCCTACTCCTACTCCCTCCATGCATTGTACAGGGACATGAGCACCTAATTTTTGATTCTAAATGCCACTGGGCAGCAGGATAGCTAGGAGTTAGGCATTGTAATGCTGAGTGTTCCAACAACTACGTTCCCTTTGTGAATCTAGCCCAGGAGTCCCAAAATACAGAAATAGTTAAGCATATGCATAGCTTCCAGCAACACTCACAGGCTCAAGTATTTTATACGATCCTGGTCAGAGTTTTCAGAACCTTAGAAAGACTGAGCTCATAGGTAGCTAGACCTCACCCATGATCTAGATAATCTGTACAGGGACTAAATTATGCTCCTTCACTCTTACTACTCTTTGTGGCCATATATATACCAAGTCACAAGGTAGCACCAAATGGAAGAAATGGAATTAAAATCATAGCAGATTATGGTTGAAAGGTACTCAGGAGGTCATCTAGTCCAACCCCCTGCTCCAAACAGGGCCTACTCTGACTAAAATCATCCCATTCTTCACTCTCTTCCACAGCATTATCACAGAGCTGGCTGAATTCTCAGGCTATATTTGAAATCTTGAAGTTGATTAAAATTAATACACTATGGCTATGTTCACACATAGATGCTTATTTTGAAATACATTAATTCAAAATAAATTATTTTGAAATAAAATTGTTATTTCAAATTAACTTAAATTGAAATAAGCAAAAACGACAAATTGAAATAGCAAGTTCGGACACAGGACTTGCTATTTTGATTCAGGAGAGAGGTAGCATGGGAGGCGTGGCAACATGGCCCCCTGGAAGGGCCATGGAGACCCAGGCAGGAGAAAAAGCCCCCAAGGCAGGGATCCCCTTGCCCTGAGTCCCCTGCTGCTGGTGGGGCAGCAGGGGAGGGAGAGTGGGGCACCCCAACTGCCAAATGGGAGCAGGTCTCCCAGTCAGCTGGGCCCACAAGGGGGGCTTGCTAGCTGCTGCCCAGGAGGGGGGGTCCTGCAACTGCTCCCCCCATGGCCCTGGCTTACTGGCAGCTGGGGGGTGTGTGGAGGCTCCCACAGCCAGCTAGCTCCGCTGACCCGGTTTCCTGGCAGCCAGGGGGGCGGCGGGTCCCACAGCTGCTGCCCTCTCCAGCTGCTGGCAAGCGCTGGGTCCCACACCCGCCGCCCCTCTGCAGCCCCCTGCACCCCACTTCCCTCCCTCACCAGGGTGCTGATCGGCTGATCAGCTCCCTGGCCAGGGTACTGGGGGGGTGGGACTTCCTCCCAAGGTGCCATGCATCCTGGGAGGAAGGTCACCTGTTATATCAATATGTGTATCATATTGATATAACAGAGCCAGATGGGGCTATTCTGAAACTTCAGTTTCAAAATAATCCTAATTTTGATAAATATACCTAGGTTTTATTATATCATAGTGATTTTCCTTATTTCAAAACAAGGGAGCTCCTTATTTTGAAATATGGAAACATCATCTGGACATGACTCTTTTTCAAATTGAAATTACAGTCTTTGTTTCGATTTAAAGGCCTTGTGTGGACATAGCCTATAGTCTTTAAAGTGTTGTTCTGATTGATAATACTCATTGACATTTCAAGATACAGATCTCCCACTCTTCTTTTGATTCTGAGAGGGCATGTATCTGTCAACTCTGCTTATGACTAGAAAGAAGGGCTGTTGTTATTTAAAAGTCTTTCTACGTTTCTTGCATGTACCTCTAAGGTGAACTCCCCACCCACACACACATTCTATCACGCAGTATCTTTGTGCTGCTGAAATTGAATTAGGAAGATCTATTTTGTTCCTGAAGTATTTTATCTAATAAAAAAAAAGTATGTGCTTATACAAAAAGTTAATTGCTTGCCTAATCAAGCAGAAATTGCATTTATGTACACTTTAGTATTTTGAACAGGTGGTACTTACTAGTATAAAATCTACTGGAAATCTAAATGAGAAACAACAACAAGTGTGCCTGGGGACCTGACCATCTTTTTAAATTTGTAAGTGAGAAACTTGACTGAGTAAATGATTGTAGGTCCTGATTATTTTCCTGGACACTAGATTCCCAGTTGGAGGTAGGCACCAAAATAGCTTTGGGGATCTGAGCCAGTAGTTCCTATCTTGCTCTCACAGTTGATAGCTGGCTTTTTCTGTGTGTTCTGACATTTAGACCCTAATCATTCAGTACTTGAGAATTAACTCATTCTGACAAGTGAACTGAACATTTGGGAATTCAGACCAATTTTACATTGTAAATTTAATGGATTGTCATTTAGAACATAGCAAGGCTATAAAGAGTTGTATTCCAGACATCATATAAACAACAATAGACTAATTTGTGGCAGATCTAATTTCCATGGATAAAATACTCTCTGGGAGGACCAGTAATGTTGATAACTATCATAAATACCAGAAGAAAGAGAAAAGAAAAGGTTATAATTGTGCACCAGATCAATATTCATTCATTCAACTGTATTTGCATTAACAATATTAAGAAGCAGAATAAAATAAGCTTTAGGATACTTTTTATATGACAAGGCATGTGAAATTAAAGTCTACTGGAATATAAGACCAGTTTCTAAAACCAAAACCAATGGGACTTGTCAAAGAATACTCTTCTGTTCAATGTTGGTAAGGATGGCAGAATCCGATCCCAAGTTAGGAATCTGCAGTTATAAAGAACATGTAAGTGAATATGATGACCACTTTATGCTCAGTAGAACAGTTAACACAAAACTTGGACCATTTAAAGCTAATGTTAGCCAAGATAACATACAACCTCTTCTTTTCCAAAAAGTGCCATATCATCTTAAAACTTAATCTGATGGAAGTAATTTCAGTATAATGTCTCATTCAAATAATGGCAAATCTAAAAATGTAGTCGTTTCTTCCCTTAAAAGAAATGTATCTACCTGTTGATGTATCTACCTGTTGATGTATGAGTTGGTTGCTCACCTGTAGTAACTCTGTTCTTCGAGATGTGTGTCCTGTGATGCTCCACCTTAGGTGTAGCAGCATCCCAGCACTGTACAATGGAGTCTTCCTAGCAGAACTGCAGGGGCAGCGCTTGTGCAGAAGACAGCTCACGACCCCCTCAGCACGGCTTGGCACGAGCACGCCCCTCTCCCATCAGTTCCTTTTTAATGTCTCTAATCTGCAACAAGAGAAGGACAAGAGGGCAGGCGGGAGGGTGGTGGAGCATCACAGGGCACACATCTCAAAGAACAGAGTTACTACAGGTGAGCAACCAACTCTTCTTCTTCGAGTGCTGTCCTGTGCTGCTCCACCTTAGGTGACTATGTAGCAGTTACATAAGCAGGTGGTGGGTTGTCCTGCAGAGAAGAAGAGTATTTGTGAACCCATGTGTGCATCTTTCGCTGAGGCTACATCTAGGGTATAATGAGAAATGAAGGTATGAGGAGTAGACCAAGTGGCAGCTTTGCAGATGTCTTCAGTATGAACACTATTTAGGAATGCTGTAGTTGTTGCCATGGCCCTGGTAGAATGAGAGCGAACACCAGATGGAACTTGGCGGATAGTGATGCTGTAACAAGTGTGAATGCAATCCTTTATCCATTCTGAGAGTCTTTCACAGAAAGGCAGAAGAGTGAACTTGCGTCAAACCAAAGAGACAAAAATTCTATTCGTCTTCCTGAACACCTTAGTTCTATCAATATAAACAGCGAGCGCCCTTCTGACATCTAGGGTATGGAAGGAAGCTCGCAAAGGAGTATTATGAGGTTTTGGATGAAATGTTGGCAGATGTATAGATTGATTCAAATGGAAGGCAGAGACTACCTTGGGTAAGAATTTTGGATCAGGTTGTAAAGAGACCTTGTCCTTGTGAAAGACAGTATATGGAGCGTCAAATCTCAAATCGTTTAACTCACCAACCCTTCTTGCAGAGGTTATGGCAACCAAAAAGGAGACTTTCATTGAAAGGTGGTAGAGGGAACATGTTGTGAGAGGCTTGAATGGGGCCCTCATCAGTGCCCTGAGAACTAAATTGAGGTTCCAGGGAATGGTTGTTGGACGAATGGGTGGAAAAAGCTTTTGTAACCCTGTTAAAAACCTCTTAACGGTGGGGTGGGTAAATAAGGAAGTATCAGTGATAGCATGGAATGCTGAAATTGCAGACCAATGAACCCTGATGGAACTGTTGGAAAGGGCAGAGTGTTTCAAATGGAGAAGGTACTCTAAGATCTCAGGAATAGATTCCTTCTCAGGCGTAAGAGCCTTGTCTTTACACCAGGTAGAGAAACAGAGCCACTTCTGGATGTAAGATTTTCTGGTGGATGGTTTTCTGCTATTACACAGAATGTTCTGCACTTCCTGAGAACATGAATTTTCCATCATGTGGAACCAACTAAAAACCAAGCTGGCAGATGGAGTCTGGTGATGTCTGGGTGATGCGATGAGAACTTGGGTTGGTATAAGAGATTGCTGATCAATGGCAGTCGGATCGGTTTGCATGCAGACAGATCTATAAGGTGTGGAAACCATATCTGTCTGGGCCAGGCCTGTGCAATCAATATTACTGTCGCCTGGTCCTGTTTTATTTTCTGGATCATCCTCAATATGAGAGGAACTGGTGGAAATGCATAAAGAAGGTCCCTTGACCAATCTAATAGGAAAGTATCGCCTAGTGATCAGTGATTGTTTTGGGCTCTAGAGCAAAATTGGAGTCATTTCATGTTTTCTGCTGTGGCAAAAAGGTCTATTGATGGATAACCCCATATGCGAAAAATATTGTGGAGAACAGAGTCGTTCAACTGCCACTCCTGAGCCATGGGGAATACCCTGCTGAGAATATCTGCCATGGTATTTTGTAGACCTGGTAGATATGTGGCAGAGACTTCAAGAGTGTTGCGGATGCACCAGGTCCAGAGTCTTACTGCTTCTGCACAGAGCAAAGGAGATCTTGCTCCTCCTTGACGATTGACATAGTAAACACAGGCTGTAAGGACACTGTTACAGTTGCTCGGTCACATGGCTGGAGAACTTGTACATGAAAGGGGCCTCTAAAGAGGGACGGGGCAGGGTGGTGGGAAGGGGGAGTGGATAGAAAGGATATAGAATAACCAAATTTAATAATCTCCAAGACCCATTTATCTGTTGTAATGGTAGACCAAAAAGAAAAGCGGTGTGTCAAACAAAATTCAAAAGTGGAGTGGATAGGCTCTATGCTGTGAAAATTTTGGGGGTTTTCAGACCCTCGACCAAAGCTTCAGAAATGAGACTTAGGAGGAGGTGGCTGTGAAGATGAGGATGGCTGAGGTCTTGGTTTATGCCTATAGATTCTATTTTTAGATCTTTGTTGTTGTTTGAATGTCTTGACGTCGGATAGGGATGAATAGTGAGTATTATAATGACACTGGAATGGTTGTGAACGCACTCGTGTTCTTTGAGATTACGGGGCGAATATACCGAGGGTACGTAAGGTAGCACGGGAGTCTTTCATAGAATGCAATACCTTGTCCGTTTTGGTGGAAAACAGATGATGCTTCTCAAAAGGTAGGTCCTCAATTTTGTTTTGCAGGTCCCGTGCCAGGGCAGCTGAGTGCAGCCAGGAGGCTTGACGCAGGACCACAGCGGTGGCCGTCATTCTTGCAGCTGTCAGCAGTGTCCATGGATGTTTGAAGGAAGGTACGTGCAACAAGATGACCTTCAGAAATTAATGCTTTAAATTGTTCTTTCTTAAGATCCAGAATATCAGAGGTAAGTTTGGACAATTTCTCAAATATGTTGTAGTTGTAATTAGAGAGAAGGGCTGTGTAGTTTGCTACTCTAATGAGCAGTGCAGAAGAATAGACTTTCCTCCTGATGGAATCAATATGCTTCCAGCTTCTATCAGAGGTGGTGGACTTAAAATTAGGTTGTTTATTCCTCTGATTTGCAGCCTGAATTACTAATGAGTTGGGGGGAGGATGGGTAAAGAGAAATTCCATATCATCTGGGGGAATGTAATATTCCCTATCAGTGCGCCTGCTGGTTGGAGGAATAGATGCTGGATTCTGCCAGATAAGATTAGCAGGTTCCATAATGGCTTCATTCATAGGAATCACAATCCTGGATGAGGCTGTTGAGTGGAGAATTTTTAGAAGCTTATGTTGAGGCTCTGAAACCTCCTGTAAAGCAATATCTAAATCCTGAGCCACCCTCTTGAATAATTCGTTGAATTGCTTCGGATTGTCAGAGGGGTTAGATGAGAGCTGTATAAAAGGTTTGTCCTCCACGTGTGAGGATTCATGAGGAGGGTGGATAGTGTTGTTAGATTTAGAAGTAGTAATTGATTGAGCTCATTGAGAGGTGTGAATTGAGCTATTCGGGCTGGCTGCAGGTGAAAAGTGCTTGTCAGCAGAGGGCTATTACGTGATCCAGGCAGCCTGTCTGTCTGGGGAGGAGAGCGCTTGTCATGTTGATAGCACGAATGACAATGACGTGAGGAACAGTGAGAGGAGCGATGGTGAATATTCCTACTGTAGCTATGTTCATGGGCGGGAGTATATGAACGGTAGCACCTGGAAGCACAGTGTGGAGAGAAGAATGTAGATGAGCATTGTGAAGGTGGATAGGCTGTATGGTGATAATCAGAAAATTGCACTGATGAACAGATGCTAGGAGATCACAATCTATAATCCCCATGATAGGGAGAAGGAGAAATGTGATGCCACTTGTGCATTCGCTTCCTGGGAGGTGAAGCATGAGCAGAGCCTGAAATATTAGTGTGCTGCCCGGATGAGGATTGCCGTGGTGCCAATGCTGTGACTGGTGCTGGAGGGGGCAGTAGGTGGGGCATTATTCTGCAGCGGTGCTGCTTGAAGCGTAATGTCCAGCACCAGTAAAACCATGGTGCTTTTGTCAGGCACCGTAATATCAGGCACCGGTGTTGTCAGCACCGTAGTAGAGTCCAGTGCTGAAACGTGTGGCAGATTACGCTTGCCAGATTTAGAACCAACCTCCGGGTCCATATGAGAGGGACAATGCTGGTGATGAGGCTTGACAGAATTATCTTGGCTCCGTTTGAAGACTCGAGATGATAATGAATGCAAATCAGCCAAGGAACCTATAGCCTCTGGGGTGTTCTTTCTGGAAGGTTTTCTGAGACGAGAGCACCCCTTTCTAGAGGCGGGGGTTTCGCTAGCAGGCGGTTGTTTATCGGAAGTCGTTTGATGGTCTAAGCAGTGATCAGAATTAGTGGCTGAAGGAGGACAGAGATTTCTTCATTAAAAGAATCTAAAGCTGCAGTTCTCTGTCTTTCCTGGCTCTGGCATTGAAATTGGAGCAGTGATCGCATTTCTGAGGAATGTGTGCCTTGCCAAGGCAACGGATGCACTGAGCATGTCCATCAAAGACTGGCATGGCATTGTTGCATTTTGAGCACCTCTTGAAGCCAGGGGAGGCAAGCATAGCCAGAATTCCCTGAATTATTAGTAGAGAGAAACTGAGCGGGCGAAGGCAAGCGCCGTGGCTTGAGAGCTCTTCAGCTCCCTCTCTCTTTCTTCTTTTTTTTTTTAAATGAATGTACCAAACAAAAAAAGATGAACTATGACTAAACTAAGTGTTTTTTTGTCAAAATAGAAGTCCAGAGGAGAAGAAGTAATGAGCAGAGAGGAGAAACCATTGTCAGCCGAGGATGGTTAAAAAGAAACTGCGGGAGAGGGGCGCGCTCGTGCCAAGCCACACTGAGGGGGTCGCGAGCTGTCTTCTGCACAAGTGCTGCCCCTGCAGTTCTGCTAGGGAGACTCCATTGTACAGTGCTGGGATGCTGCCGCACCTAAGGTGGAGCAGCACAGGACAGCACTTGAAGAAGAACTACCTGTTGTCTCTTGTCTTATACTGAAATGGTGAGCTCTTTTGTATATAGAGTGTCTTTCTACTCTGTATCTGTACAGTTCCTAGGAAAATGAAGTTATAACATGGCCAGGTGCAACAACATTACAAATAATAAATATGTGGTAGTATTAGGCACATGTTCACTGATTCATGAGACTTAGAACCCATGATATTTTTATCTTCTATCATCTAAGCCAGTGGCTCTCAACCTTTTTGAGTTGAGGGCCACAGATATAATTTTTACTATCCAGAAGGGCCACCAGTCTCTGCCATCAGTTCCCCTGCTCTCCCCCACCAATGAAATGGAAGGAGTTTAGACTTGGTGCTTTCCCATCTCCCACGTTGCAGCAGGGAAACTGCACATGTCCTATAGCCCTGTGAGCTCCACCTGGGTCCACAGGCAGTGCTCCCCTACACCTGACTCTAGCAAGAAAACCATTACCCAGGAGCCAGGAAGAGTACTTTGTTCTCTGCTGAAACCAGGGAGAAGGGCCACTGATCTCCTGTCCCCTTGGCTGCAGCAAGGAGCCTGCACAGGTGCTTTAACCCCTCAACAATGCACTCTGTCTGGCTTCTTGGGCAGCTGGTCTCTTCTGCAGTCAGGGAGAGGTGAAAAGCAGGCCATTTTAAAAGCCCCCATGAGCCACTTTTGGCCCCTAGGCACAGGTGGGGAACCACTGACTAAGCAATATTATAGGGGTTGTCAAGGCTTTTTCCCCACTCTGGCACTCTGAGTGCAGAAGGTGGGGGCCTGCAATGGGCCTTAAAAGCTACTGGCCTTAAAGCCTGCTCTTAAAAGTCTCCAAGGCCTCCAATTCCTGGCCTTGGAGTGGTATCGCTGTCACCACCCAAATGCAAAAAACCTCTTGAGACCCAGGAAGGCGCACTTGGGAATGCCTCCCTGTGAGGTACTTTGCAATCCTGTTTATTTCTCTCTCAGAAAAGTGACTGGACCCCAGCTGCAATATGAGCTGGAACTGGAACAGGGTTCCCTCTAATAGCTGCCTGTGCAGTCTAAGGCACGTGCACACAAACCTCTTGCCCTTCCAGGACAGAGAACCAGAACTTACTTAAAAGGTAAACTCTTTAATCAAAAAGAACAGATAATAAACACAGAGAGTTGCTTCTCTGGGAATTAACTTAGGTAGTTACAGGGTAGTGGGGGTGAGAGGGGGGTTACATGTGCTCAGCACAGAGAAATCCAAAAAAAAAGCCAAAAACAAAGAAAATACCCTGACCGCGTCTAAATAAACATTCCCTGTTCTACTCACGCCTGGTCAGTACCAAACTTAACTTATCTCTGGTAAGGATGTTGCTGGATTCTTCCTCAGGCCCCTCTGGCCTCCTCCTGATCCTTCCAGGAGCTCTGCTGCATCCAAACAGGCCCAGGCCAGGCTGTTGTTAGCATTCAAAAACCTGTGCTTTGTTCCTACTGGCTGTCCTGGGACTCACTGACCAGAGTGTTAACCCTTTCCTCCCCAAGGGTTACTACAGGGGTGGTCAAATGTACTGACTCTCCTTCCCACCAAAACCTCCTTCTCCAGTGGGCAAAATTCTCTAGTCCCACCACCCCACCACAGAGCAGATCTCCAAGTTCTCTACCCCAATCTGGTAAGTGAAGAACAGTGTGTGTGTGCATGTATGAAGCTCTACAACTTTAACTATAAAAGAGCTTCATGCAGCTCACAAGCCACAGTTTGGCCACCCCTGCCATGCTAATACACTTCCACAAGATAAAAGTGAGACAAAAGAAATTTAATCAACATGTGACACCAAATATTATAGGAAGTAAAGCAACATGGTACTGACCCAGCAAGCATCCATCAACAAGTACACTTTAAAAGAAAGAAAAGATTGAAATCTATAATATTGACCATCTTGCTCGTCAGTGAAATGCATTACAAAATGTCTGCACATCAGCTTCACAAAGGGAATCTAGTCAAGGTGTCTATTTCAGGAAATAAAGGTGTTCTCTAACATAAAGAAGGGATATCTAGCCATTAGATACACTGTAATTTCAGTACACATGAGAATTCTTTGAAAAATCTAACAAAGCAATCCGCCACTGTGGTAGCATCATTCGAACAATATTAAAGTGATTTGTTTGAAAGTATCATGGTTATACAACATACTGCATATACAATAAAATAAGACGAAGCAAGATCAATTTAAAAAGCAAAATAATTTAAAAGCCAAGTTACTTGAACCTACATAGCCTTTGGGAAAATTCTGAAGAGACACGAACTGTATATGCCGAAAAACTGTATTATGTTAATGGAAGCTTTTGCAAAAAAACCTCAGATTCAATTTATAAAGATTAAAATCTTCATTTCTGTAGGGATCTGAGAACAGTATAGTGCCAAAACCTATATTTATATAGATAGATAGGTAGACAGATAGAGATAGATATAGACACACACACAGGCGCACACACACACAGGTTATGTCCACATGTCAATTTCCAAAGGGATAGCCGTGTTAGTCTAGTCCAGTAAAAAAACAACAAGCAGTTGTGTGGCACTTTAAGACTAACAGATTTATTTTTTGCATGAGCTTTCATCGTTATTCTGAAATCAGTTATTTCGAAATGAGTTATTTTGGAATAAAGTCTTATTTCAAAACAACTTAATTCGAATTAAGAAAAAGTTAATTTGAATTAAGGGAAAAGCTCAACGTGAAATAGCATGTCCGAACACAGGACTTGCTATTTCGCTTTAGGAGAGAGGCACCATGGGAGGTGCCCTGGGCCACGCCCGCACGCAATATAGACTAAAAGGAAGGCACCCTGGGAAAGAGAAGGGGAAAAATGTTATTTCAAAATAATGGTTATTTTGAAATAACATGTCTGAATGGCGTTATTTCGAAATAACAGCTGTTTCAATTTAAAGGAGGTTGAAGCTATTTCAAAATGATGGAGCCTGTCATTTTGAAATAAGGATACATCGTGTGGACCTAATCTCTTTTATTTCGAAATAACCAGTGTTATTCTGAAATAAAAGAGACGTGTGGACGGACACACCCACACCCACCCCCCCACCCACCCACCCACACACATCAAACGCCACTCCCCATGACTCAATATGAGAGGTCAGATAAAAAGGACAGGTGGTATTTTTAAACAAACTGGTTTGCAAAAAAACCCAAGAACCATACTCCCCCCTCCCAGTTTTGCTCTTCTTTTTCCAAGACTGGTGAAGAAAGTAATAAGTAATGAGGCCAATCAATTTGTTAATCAGATTTGTAATACAGTGTATGAAGCTCTCCATCCATCCGTCCATCTTCTGTCAATCTGTACATATGCAATGCTCTTCACCCAGAATACTTACAAAAAAGCTAGAGACTACCAAAGAGAACAGAGTAGGTTTTAAGATGAGGTGATAAATAAAGTTTTGAAATACAGTTTGTGAACACTAAAAAAAGATTGTATTTTGAAATAGAGTTTGGTGAAGCAACTAAAAATCTGCAGGTGAGGCAAAGATAATACATGTAAAAACTGAGGAATGGGAGAGAAGGATGATGCTCTTCTTAGATCAGCATTTTTAAAGCTAAGTAAAATAAACTGCTTTTTTTCCCCCCTGGAAACTTAATTTTTAAAACTTATATATGGCTCTATGGAAATTAAATAGGTTTCTACAGAGGCAAATCTGAATTATTTAGAATATAAGTAGAATGATATCCTATTACAGATTTTTTACTATCCTATAGATTTCTACAGGAGGCGTATTGTTCTCTATTATGTTCAGAGGTTAGAAGTCTAGAAGTAACTACTGTGATCACTTAGTCTCATCCTCCCCCACTGTCACTTGCACCATAAGACTTCCCTGAACTATTTTCACTAGATCATATCATTTAGGAAATTTTAAAATGTCTAGTAATGAAGAATCCATCAAAAACCTTGATTAATTGTTCCAATAGTTTATTACTGTTCATGCTGAAAACTTGCTTTTTATTCCTAATATGAATTTGTTTAGCTTCAGTTTCCAGGTATTGGATCTCTTTGCCTATGTATCCATCTGGCAAACTTCGTGCAGACTTGCGAGTCCGAACTAAGAAGTTCAAGCTTAGTTTGAACTAACCGTGGGTTAGTTTGAACTAACCATGAGCCGATTAGTTCAAACTAACCACGTGTTCTAGTTCGAGCTAATGTTTAGTTCGAACTAGAATGCGTGGTTAGTTTGAACTAACTGGCTTCGTTCAAACTTCTTTAGTCCAAACTAGGCATTAGTCTGAGTCTTGGCCATGCCCGGTTCAAACTAAAGTTCAAACTAAGTGCGTAAGTCCAGACTAACTCACAATACTTACAAGTTCAAACTAAGCTTTCCTTGGTCCAGACTAAGAAATTGCTTAGTTTGGACTAGGGAAAGCCTAGTGCAGCCAGGGGCTAGATTAGTCCAGACTAAGCTTCCTTAGTCTAGACTAATTTGCCGGTGCAGACATAGCCATTGTGTCTTTGTCTGCTTGACTGAAGACCCCTCTTGTATCAAATTTATGTTCCTCATGTAGGAACTTATAGATGTGATAAACTCACCCTTTAACCTAATTTGTGTGGTGCTTTTCTGAACCTTCCACATTTTATCAATATTCTTTGTGAATTGCAGATGTCAGAACCGAACATAGCAATCCAGTAGGTGTTAAAACAGTGTCAAATAAAGAGGCAACACAACCACCTACTCCTACATGATATTCCCCCTATTATACATAATATATACTATCTTATATCTTTTGGCTACAGTGTTGCATAGGGAGCTCATGTTCAGCTGATTGTTCACCACAACACCTAAGTCTTTTTCAGAATCTCTTCTTCTCTGGATATAGTCCCTGTCCCCATCCTGTTAGTATGATCTGTAGAATTGTTCAACATTTCTGTAGACAAATGATAGTTCTCTATTGAATTCTATAGATCTTTCTGTAAGAGAAAAACTGCATGAAAAATATATCTAGCTTCTCAATGAGACATGACCAAAAGCTAGCGGTTGGTCTTCCTTTGTGTCAAAATAATGTAAAAGCAGGGGAGTAGCTCTCTATGGCTACATTCACACACAGGGAGTTATTTCGAAACAAGTTGTTTCGAAACAACTTGTATCAAAATAACGCCTTATTTCGAAATAAGTTAATTCAAATTAAGAAAATGTTAATTCGAATTAAGGAAAAAAGCTTAAAGCAAAATGGCAAGTTTGGACAACAGTTATTTCTAAACGAGTCACCGTTGTTTCGAAACAACATGTTCTGACAGGATTGTTTTGAAACAATCATTTCGAAACAATGTTGTTTCGTCACCAAATGGGGTTTAAGTTGTTTCAAAACAACAGTATGTTGTGTGAACGTGGCGTTTCTTATTCCGTAACAACCTCTGTTGTTTCGAAACAAGACTGCCGTGTGAACATACCCTATATGTTTGATGACCCTTTCCTTTCATGAGCCCAGCAAGTGTAGCTTTGGGTTCTAAGTTATCTACTTCATACAGATTTAATGCACTGAGCCTTTCCTACTCAAAAAGTACAAAAGACACAAAGTTGAGAGAAGTCCTTGGATAAAATACTGTTTTGATTTACACTGATAAATCAAGAGTAACTCCATTAAGCTCCCCAGAGTGACAAAGCAGAATTTAACTAGTTAGATTTATTACTCAAGGTCTATATCTTCTTGGATTTTCATTCAGAAGCCAAAGTGCTGTCAGCTTCTTAAATAGTTAAGACAAGTTACTAGGCATCTGGGTAATGCTTCAAGTGTTTAGGCACCAATTGGGCTACATCAGTAATATGGGAATTAATAATTAGGTTTAAAAATTATATATTGCAATAGGATTCAGAAGAGATGTTTCTTCATTCATTAAGGATTTTTTTTCTGACTCAGTCACTCATGCCTTTAAATATATTAATGATACATATATAATTGCTTCA
The DNA here is from genome assembly GCA_007922195.1 of Podocnemis expansa. Classification (NCBI taxonomy): domain Eukaryota; kingdom Metazoa; phylum Chordata; order Testudines; family Podocnemididae; genus Podocnemis; species Podocnemis expansa. The sequence continues at coordinate 9,370,884 of ML682013.1, forward strand.
ACTTTTACCTTTAAAAATTGTTATGGAAAGCACAGAAACAGTTGTAGTTCACCTGAGGAACAGTTTGACTTTCATGAAATCAGAGAATCTCAGCTTTATCTAGTCTTATCAGAAAGCGTGAATAAAAAAGAAAGGAGTAAACACAGAAGACTTCTGAGACATGGAACCCGATTCTCTCCCCATGTTCCATCTACTTTTGCCACTCAGGCAGTGCAAAAGATAGACACTTCCCCTAACTGTCCAACTGAAAATTCCTCTAGTATAGGGAAGTTCCCACCATGCATAAAGCAGCATAGCCAGCCTACTCCCCAGCTCTGCAATGTAGGGATCAGGAGTGGGATAGCAGAGGCAAGGGCAAAGCACAACTGTTCTGTACTTCTCAGCTGCTTTCAAAGGAACCATGCGTGAATAAGGGCCAGGCCCAGCTCAACCCATGACCAAATAAGGCAGTGGCTTGGGATGCCACTGCCTTAGGGGTGGCTGCAGTGCTGCGTGGGGGTGAGGCAGGCCAATTCAGATGCTGGAACTGCACTGTCGCCCTCCTCCCTAAACTGGCCACTCCACCCCTGGGGGTGGATCAGGCCAGCCTATGTGGCGGGCTTCACTTTCTTGCCTCACCTCTGGGCTGACCCTCCCCACCCTTAGGGAGAAACAGCCAGCCAAGAGGAGGGAAGGGAGGGGAGCCCCACCTTTGAGCTGGCCCACTCTGCCTCTGGACCAGCTGTTCTCTGCCCAGGGGCGGAATGAGCTGGCTGGAGTGGAGGCCGGGTTCTGCACACCCACCCCTTGGGGGGGGGGAGCAAAAGCTGGCTTGGGGCACCACAGCCCCTTGAGCCGGCCCTCAGAAGGGAAATATCCCATTGAACTATAATTCACACTGAGCTGGGGTTAGCACATCTGCACCATGATAATCCCTAGCAAATTTATTTATTGCATGAGCTTTTGTGGGAGAAAGCATCTGATGAAGTGGGATTTTCTCTCATGAAAGCTCTTGTGATAAATAAATGTATTAGTCTTAAGTGCCACAGGGCTTCTTGTTTGTTTTGCCAAACTAGACTAATATGACTACCCCTTTGGAACATGATAAACCCTGTTAGACTTCTCCCCTAGACCGTGAGTGGTTTTTGAAGGAGGAACTTATTTAGGCCATAATCTCAATAATTTTTGCAAATTTTAATATATTGCCTTCTGAAATAGGTGGAAGACTTACATGCCAGTCATAAATTTCCTGGGAGGGAAAGGCATATCATTCATGGGATGGAGTTTCTATGTTTATAGTTTTGTGTATTAGCAGAATCGACAGCCCCAACTGGCCCTGGCCGGGGATGCAGAGCTGGATTGGGCCCAGGGGCTGGACCCAAGCCAGGGGTGGCACCGGGTGGGCTCTGGGGCTGGTGTGTGGGAGGGGGAGGGATTTGGGGGGCAGTGATGCCCCTGCTTGAAAGTCAGAGTACTGGGCATGTGGCCTCTGACAAACAATACCCCCTGATGAGAGATTTAGCAGCAGTTTTCACTTTCTTCAGTAGATGATTATATTAAAATACCCCTAACGTCACCATATTCGAAATGCTTTCATTTATAAAATACTTTTCATCCCAAAAGACTCCATCGTCACATATAGCATTGTTTAATTCCCATGCACAGAGCCCAAATCCATCATATGCATACCTCATGGGTAAAACTCTTCTTTTCCTTCCCACTTCCTGAAACAAGGGCCTGAAGGTACATTCTGCCAACTCTTGGGCTCCCTAACTGCGGGCACAGGCAATTATGTTACAGAGTAATAATGATGACTGATGTGAAAACTGACATAGTTAATAGCAAAATAAAGAAAAGTTGCCCACTTCGGCAAAGAACCTTCTCTGCTTCATTGCCCCCGTTACTGCCAATATTAGACTCAAGGCATGCTGCAATGCCTGCCTATATCAGTAACTCAATCGTCAGCTCATCTACTTTGGAAGGTGAAAGGAGATGGCCTGCCTTAGAAGAATGGCTAGGATTTTACCAGAGGTTTCCCTGACCTTTGGAAAACTTCCCAGAACAGACCAACTCTGTTGACCCCTGGGAAGACAGGGATACAGCCTTTCACTCAAAGGACTGATACTCAGGTAGTAATTTTCAGAAACAATAATATTCTTATTTAATACATCAACATTTCCTGACAATAAATCTCAAAAGAAAACACCAGAATAACAAAACACAAATTCTATTAGCACAGATAGCCACATCAAAGTATCCAATACAGCAATTCCATGCCATTGGAAATAGCGTTAAGTGGTTACTTTCTACATATGGTGATCAGTCACGTGTAGGATGCTGACAGCGAGTTCTTACTTAAACATTAAAACTATACATATTAAACATTAAAACAAATATGCATTAAACATTAAAACTGTATAACAAAAAAACATACACAAACATCCAGCTTATTATCTCAGACACACATACTCATATGTCTTTTTTGTTTCTTACACTATGGTCATAATGCTCAACTCTCTATAATCCTTTTTTCTCTGATCTGTCTAATGGTCCCTCTATTTTGGCACAGAGCTATTCCTGATATCACTGCTTTGCTTCTCTTATTTTCTTCTTCAGTGATTCCCACTCTTCTTCTTAGCTCTTGATCTCTTCCTTTTTCCTCTCCTACTTCTGTACTTTTTCCTGTCTTGACTGCTTCTAATAAGACACACACGCTGCACTCCAGCCCATCAGCTTGTATACAGGTTTTGGCCTATTCCTTCTTATTAGCATACCTTTCTACAAATCATCTTTTAGCCTTGTCTGATTGATTTGTTCTTATAAACCAATCACAGGTGCTACACTCATCTATCAATCAAAGTCACACCTGAATGAAGACTTGGGCCATGCTCAACTGATCCTTTCATTCAGGTTTTAGAGTGACCTTTACCTAACCTCATTCCACACCCAGCATACCAATTGAACAGTCATTGGTTGCAATGTTTATAACTGCCATCTCACAGTCCTTGGCTGTGTGCCAGCATTGATTACACACTAAGAATTACCTGACTTTGAACCAATAAATTATCATCTCATTTCTTTAATATATGTTTAATTAACTCATGCATCTTAATTTTATGGTCTACTGCTGCCACCCTGTTTCTTACCAATTTAATTGTATTTTGGTTTTTCCTCTGTTTTCAGTTAACAGTGGCAAAGGAGCATTTTTCAATTCTGTGCTTGGAAACAAAATAGAGCAGCTCAAAATCCTGCCTATCACCTCTGTGTAGGTACATTTAAAGGGCAAGTCCATTGTCGCCTTAAGGCTGCTTTTTAAATCTTCCAAAACTTTCTGCTCCAGTTGAACCCTTCACTTTGTTGTTGAGTAGGGTAAAGTGACTGATGCAACCTGATGTGACACATTACAGAGTGACTCGACATTCAGAAAATTTAAAATGACAAGGGTTCTGAGAAATGAGTGAAAGAAAATGCATCTTCAAATGGAAATGGAAAGCTTTTACCAGTCTTTTTTAGTCCCCCCCCCCCTTAAATAAATAAATAAACAAGCTACCCATGGAAGAGTGGGTACTAGTTTATTATTTTTGCGATGATAAAATGCTTCAGTCCACTCTCCTTCAATTCACATGATTACAACTAGCGTGTACATCCAGAAGGCTATCCCTTCCCCACATGGGCGATCAATTTGAAGGTTCCCCTTCCCCCTCATTCTCTTAAAGCAGTGGTTCTCAATCTTTTGTGGGTCGCAACACACTTGGTCAGGATATGCCACTCTACAGGACACAGCAACTTACTCTCCTAGGCCAAATCTGGCCATCTCCCTGGCTCTCCATAACACACTTACCACTGTATAGTGACACAGTAATGTGTCCTGACACAATGGTTGAGAACTGCTGTCTTAGATGATGAGATTGTGTAGCCTATGACATAACATGTTTCCTTGCATATATTCAAATATATCTTTTCTTTATATGGTTAAAGGATCATTTTATTGTATGTTATAGACTTATTATAGATTCATATAGTAATGCATACATTTTATATCAAAAGCTGTAACACAAAGTACCTTTTAGCACTTGTGGAGATTATAGTGGGTTGTATAAGACATTTAAAGGCATAGGAATTTATATATTAGCATAAGTTAGAATATTATATTTATTTGTGCATTGTGTAGTGATGTGGAAATCCAGGGGCTATATTTTGATGACAAACTTTGTAGTAGGCCATTCAGGAGACATCAGAAGAAGGAGGGATTTACCAAGTCAGAGCCCTAAATAATCTGTGTAAATATATTATGATGCCCACAAAAATATCTAAAAATAATAATGGGAAATTTAGGTGAACATTCTGAAAGGATGGTATACATCAATTATATGCATAGACCTACCAGCCAATAGAATTAATGTACCCCAATAAATTGTGGTTGACAAAACCAAGTTTGGATTTAGAAGGAGGACCCATACTAGTATATAAACAGAGCAAATGCCATTATTTGGATGGGATCATCAGCTACTTTTTTCTTAAGTTTCTTGTAATTAGTGTTTGCTAGAATCTTTCTCCTTATAGCTCTTTAGTTCTAGCACAGCCAAGCCCTCCAACCACTCCACCCAAGAGCTGAGGAAAAAGACATTTCTCTTAACCAGGTCATCATCAGGGAAGGGTATGAGTACATTAATCCAAAGCATAAAGTACCTATACATGCATACATATATACGTGTAAAATCATATGTATCTTAGAATAAAACTGTAATTCTAATAATTACCTATATAATTATTCATTTTCTTTTAATCTTTCATTTGTCTACTAGTTTGTGCTATCTTAATAAATACTTATAAAATTGTACAAATTCAATTATGAGTGAGCATTCCTGTTATGCATCCTGAGGGTCCTTGAAAAGCTCTTCTGTAGCTTGACTCCAGGACAAGAACCTCAGTATCTTCTGATCAAATTCATTGGGGAGCCTATAACTCCATTCAAATTAATAAACATCCATAAATCAGGCAAATTTGTTAATTTTATGCAGAATCTTCCATTTGAGCAAACCATCCCAGAAGCAAAGAGATCTGATGACTCCTGAGAATCTGAAGCACTGTCCCCCAGGCAGGGTAAGTATGTGACAGTCACTGGGCTTTGCCTATTGGCCTTCTCTCTTTGCCTCTGTAGTTAAAAATGAGATCCCATTACAAAGTAACTCATACATGGAGAAATCCACTAGCTCCACGTGAAACAAAATAACATCAATTTTTTAAGGTGCAGAGGGGAGTTGTCTCTTGCATCCAGCTACAGATTCCAGACGGTAGGCCTAGAAGCAGGCAGCTAGGGACTGCTGCATTTGGGAGGTAAAGCTGGGCCCAGCCAGGGCCACCTCTCACCTGTCACACTTTGGATCTAGAATATGGGAGGTAAGACACCACACATACCCTGAGGCCATTGGGATTCAGGTGGTGCTGTCCCAGCCCATCTACCCTGTGATCGTGGGCAACAAATAGAAATCAGCCATCTCAGGACTCCTGCTGGTAGAATGTTCTTTCTCTTCACTATGCTATTTAGCTGTTTGTCCCAGTCTTCTCCATCCCTCTCAATCTCATCACCTCAGAATCACTCCACAGCTTCCCCTTCCTTGCCCTGTCCCCCACACCCTCCTTCCTTCCCCTTTCCTTTGCTTTCTGCTTTGCTGAACCCCTCCTAGAGTCCCAGCTCCCCAAAACACAAAACAAAAGAAAATCACAGAACTAACATGCCATTTTCTGCTTTCATATTGTTAACTCTGCTTGTGTGTTCTAGCCTGTCCCTCACCCTGATTCTATTTAGAAAAGATTGTCTCATTGTTTTCTTGTACTCCTGTTTTTTGCGGTTGCTCTGTTGTCTCACCCCTTATATTTATATTAGAGCAGGAACAGGAATTGTCTTTTTAGTCTGTATTTATTCTGCATTTAGCATAACATGGTTCTGATCCAGGACTGAGATCCCAAGACTCTACAAAAATAGAAATAAAAGAATAGGAAATATTTGGCTGCCCTAGTGGGGAACAACGTTCCCTCTAATTACTCGTAGACTGTGTGTGCAAACAGTTTCTTTGTGTGCATAAAAACTTTTCTTTGTGAGCACCAATATTAGCACTATTGAATTTTTTTGTGCGCACTTTATTTTGTTGTGTGCGCAGGTTTCATGACCTGTGTGTGTGCGCCCACGTGCACAGCTTAGAGGGAACAGTGGTGGGGAAACATTTTTTCTTCTCTGGGTGCTCCTATTTATTCCTTCCCTTGCCTAATTCAATATCTATTCATATTCAAAGTTTGTGTAGGTTCTGGACACAGTGCAATCTATTTGCTATCTCTACCTGTTTATTTTTCAGTCCAGTATTCATTACTTTATATTTGTCAGCATTTAGTATGATTTGCCACATCAGCCTGTTTACAACCCCTTTTGAGTTTGACTTACTAGAATTTACATGCTCTTGCAGTCCTGCTCACTTTCACAGTATTGGCAAATTTGATTTGTGTCCCTATGGTGCCTGTCTTGAGGTCATTTATATTATTTGAAAGCAGCAGAGGACCAAGCAGTGACCCTGCACAAGTTCAATTACCATTAAGTCAAGTTAGGCGTAGTTCTCATGTGTCTCATTTTGTGCATTCTCTGGCTTGTTTATTTACATTTATCTTTGTCATGCCATAGATAAGCAGGTGAATGATGATATTGCTGGCCTCTCACACAATTAGCTGTCAGAAAAATTTTACCTAGTGGAGAGGGGGCACAAGTATTTCCAAAGAGTGGATAGTATATTCTGTTAAACTGCAGAGATCAAACTATGATTTTTCTCTGCTACAATGGGTGTGTTCACACAGCCTCCTTATTTCGAAACAACAGAGGTTGTTTTGAAATAAGGTTTTGGCTGTTCACACGACGCACGGTTGTTTCGAAACAAGTTAAACCTAGTCTGTGGACGAAAGAACGTTGTTTCACAATGGTTATTTTGAAACAATGCCGTGTGAACATGTTGTTTCGAAACGATGGTGAGTCGTTTCGAAATAACTGTTGTCCGGAATTGCTATTTCAATTCTGGCTTTTCTCCTTATTTCGAAGTGACTTTTTTGCTAATTCAAAATAAGTCATTTCGAAATAAGGCGTTAGTTCGATACAAGTTGTTTCGAAACAACCATATCGAAATAACCCCCTGTGTGTGAACACAGCCAATAACTGTAGAACTTTGCCATCTCAAACTTTTATTATTAACCTCTATTTAGAGGTAGTAAAATAAATGTTTTGACACACTGACAATGTTTCATTCTTTCTCTTACCTCAGCATCCAGCTTAAGCATGGTCTATATAACATCCATTTGATTTCAGTACTTAAATGGTCTTCTTTTTGTTTTGAAGCCCTTTAAGTTGAAAGGCCCACTTATCAGAGTATTCATTTTTGCTTCCCTTTTCTATGTCAGAAGACAGATTCAATCCTGAGGCATAACTAAATATTTCCATACACCTTTTATTGTCTTTCTTTTTGTTGCATAACTTTGCTAAACATGTGGTAGCTGATACACATGCTGTGCACGAATGGTGCACCTGGGACTGTGAAGTCAAGAAATCCTTCCTCAGAACCAGTTGCAGAATCATGACACGTTGCAACCACTCTGCCTACTAAAATGCCACCTGTTGTCTCAGGGTAACCATTCCTTACTGATCAGACAGTTGGAACCCCAGATTATCTATGGCACGATTTAGTTGGCATTGGTCCTTCTGAGTGGGGGGTTGAACTAGATGATCTACTGAGGTCCTTTCCAACCCTAATCTTCTATAATTCTGTGATCTATACCAGCGGTTCCCAAACTTTCCCTTTATGTGGACAACTACATCATTGACAAAAGGCTTTTGTGGACCAGCATGTAAACGAACCATTTTAAATGTTTTAAGCTATACAAGAGTCAAACGCCTATACTGAGGGGTATTAAAAACACAGATATTTGTAATAATTTATTATGCTCACTTTCAAACATATTTCACTCATCACAGAACATTTACCTGCAGTAATTATCTCCCCCCACCCCATGGACCACCTGCAGTATCCTCATGGACCACCAGTGGTCCAAGGTCCACAGGTTGGGAACCACTGATCTATGCAATATTTCAAAAGTCAAAATTTTATGAAGCCGCTTCACTGATCTATTCATTCAAGTTTGACCTATATAGCACAGGGAAGAGAAAGTTAAAACATTCCCTGCCCGGGGGTGTGATTGGTGTCCAGGGCCCTGATCTGGTCCTGGGGGCCCAATCCAGCTCCTGCTGCATGGCAAAGAGCTGGGAGCTGGATTTGGCTCCCAGCCCCTTGCCACAGGTGGCGGGGGCTGGCAGCTGGTTTCTACAGCCTGTGGAGAGAGTCTGGGTGCCCAATTAGGTTCTTAGCCCCTCTTCACGGGCAGTGGGGCCTGGCAGCTGACTACTGCCCTGGCTACTTGCAAGTCATCACGGGTATGCAAAGTTGACTCCTGCCCTAGAAGTCAGCTCCTGCTTGCAAGAGGCCAGGGCATGATCTGACTCTGGGTGCCCCTGACTGCTTGCAGGTGGCCAGGGTACGAGCCAACTCCGGGCAAGCAGCTCAGAGCCTGTGAAGTTGACCAGGCTCCCAGCAAAGCAGCTCCAAGACTTGTCAATTTTACAGGCTCTGAGCCTGTGAAATTAATCAGGCTCCAAGCTGGCTCCTAGCTGGTCTGGGGCCTGACTGGGCTCTTAGACCCTTGCTGTGGATGGCAGGAGCCAGCTTCCAGCCTCTACTGCCTGCTGCAAGGAGCTGGGAGATGGATCCAGTTCCTAGTCTCTTGCCAGTGGTGACTGGGGCCTGACTAGCCCCCCAGAGCCGGATTGGGCTCTGGGAGCCCAATTGTGACCAAGGGTGGGACAGGAGATGGGGTGGCCCTGGATATGTCTGCACCATGTCCAGTGCAAACATACTCAGATGTCAACTTAACAAAGTTAAGTCGACTTCCATGGGTCCCCCCAGTGTAGGCATAGCCAGAGATATCTATAACCCTAGGAAACACAAGATTCCACAGGTCAAGATCAAATAGAATGCACACTTTCTAACCCTTTCTCCCCACTGAGAGGACTTGTCTTCTTGGGTAACTTGAAGTTGACTTGTAGCATATCTTTCTGTTCTCCCAAAAACTCAGTAAAACAGCTGGCCTGGTCTAGTCTGGCTCCTGTTATCAAGGTATACCTAATATGACTTTCTCCTCTAGGCAAATCTAGCTGAACTTCTCTTCAGTGTGTCTAGTTTGCACTTTCCTGGAATGTCAGATCTAGTCTGGCTCAGGTTCCCTGCTGCAGCAAGTTCCCTTTGAGCATGTTATGCAATAGAACATCAATCTGCCTTGTGTGTCAGTTCTGTTTGGTGCCCTTCACTTAAAAGGTTCCATCTCCCTACAGTCCTCCACAAGCTAGGATTACCAGTGCAGGGAACACCCCCATTTGTCCAATATGCATGAACCAATCCAAGGAACAGCAATGTAAACACTATGCCTATCACAGTGTAATGTAAAAAATAATGTTACAGTTACCAAAAAATATCAGCTTCTTGAGAGTCCTGTATATACACATTTTCTTACAGTTCACTTTGTTATTCCTTTTCTCCCATTAATTTTCTGTACATATATTACAGAATATATACCAAATTACATAAAAATATTCAATAACTGGCTGACAGTCCTTTATCAGACTGAAAAATCTATGAGGCAGTAGCCATCTTTTAATTTTTGTTTGTAGAACATCTAAGACAACTCTGATTGGGTCACCTAGATGTAGTGTATTGCAAATATTAAATAAGACTATTGATTAATCAAAGTTAATTAATGCAAATCAAAGTAACTGGATTTGGAAAAAAGGTCTTGATTAATCACAGTTCTAACTCTACTGTTAAAGAACAACAGAATACCAATTTAAATTTTATTATGAATATTTTTGGATGTTTTTCTACATTTTCAAATATATGAATTTCAATTCTAACACAAAATAGAAAGCATTCAGTTCTCACTTGATAATTGTTATTTTTTATTCAAAATATTTGCACTGTAAAAAGATAAACAAAAGAAATGGTATTTTTCAATTTACCTCATGCAAGTCTTTTAGTACAGCCTTTTTTGTGAAAGTGCCCCTAACAAATGTGGATTTATTTTTTTTTTCCACATAAGGGCATTTAAAAACAAAATAATGTAAAACTTTTGAGTACACAAGTTCACTCAGTCCTTCTTGTTTGCTCAATGGCTGAGATGAAGTTTGTTTATATTTACAGGAGAGAATAATGCCCACTTCTTAGTAATGATGTCATCAGAAAGTGACAAAGGCATTCAAATAGCATTGTTGTAGACAGTATTGCAAGGTATTTATTTGCTAGATATGCTAAACATTCATATGCCAATTTATGCTTTTACCTGTAAATTGCACCATCTTTTTTTTTACAATGTAAAAATAATAATATAACATAAGCAGTGTACACTTTGTATTGTGTTGCAACTGAAAGCAATATACTTGAAAGTGTAGAAAAACATCCAAAATATTTATAATAAATTTTAAATTGATATTCTATTATTATTTAATACTGCAATAAAAACTACTATTAATCATGATTATTTTTTAAAAGTCTCATGATTAACTGCAATTTTTTAAAGCACTTGACAGCCCTAATAATAAGTAATGGTGATGCTAACTCATCCCATCTGTAATCATATGCTGGCTAGGCAAGTCAGCAGGAGAAAGAATTAAAAGCTTTTTGTTTATTTTTTCTTGGTTAATCTAATCAATATTTGTGTCAATAAAGTTTATTTCAAGGAAAAAAAAACCCGTCAAACTAGGTGATCTTAATGGTGCCTTCTGGCTTTATAAACTATGATCCATAGCTGCTTATGCATGTTTTTTTTAAAAAAAATTGAATAACAGCTCATTATGTCTATTTCATAGGGCAACAAAATGTTGACAACATGAAGGATGTGTTGATGCCAGAAGGTATAGAACACAACGTATTCCTTAACTTTTTCATAGTTCATAATTTGAATGATAGTCTTACAGGTATTTTTGTTTTGAAAATGAAAAATGAAGTCCTTAAAAAACATCTACACACGAGCAATAAATATCACATAATGAATGGAGCTGTATCAACATGTCAAGACTCCTACAAAAAAAAGCTTATTGTAATTTCAGTAAAAGAAATAAATATTTAAAACCAGACAATGAACACAGGGTCCCACATGGCCTAGGAATACATGAAATATAATTTTTGTACTTTTGTTTATTGGTTACATCACAGCAGAATTATGACTAATGCCATGTATTATATGTCCTGGCTAATAACCTTCTAGTAAACCAAATATATTAAATGGATAGTGAAACATCTGATTGCCTCAATAGATATTTTCAACCAGATTTTACATTTTGTGTATGCTAGTTCTGGGAATTTCCAAACATTCTCAGCTCTACAGTCAAAAGAAACCAATCCTGTTTCCTTAGTGAAAAATCCTGCTTCTTACTGTAAAATGCCTACTGAGCCTAGCTGATGACTGGCTGCCAGCTAACTGAAAAAACAGTATCTTTTTTTCTTCACTCTCTCTTCTATGATCAGTTCTCGTCTGGAGGCTAGCAACAAAGGGGTAGTATGGTATGAAGATTAAAAAAAAATAAATGAAGACAAAGAAGTATGCAAAGTGCACATTGCATAGAGCACTCCTAAACACAATACCAGACACGAGGTTGACCATAACTGCTTTTCCCCCTTCTACATCTCTGTAAAAGAATTAGTCTTGCCTAGAACTGGGTGAACTCCTGCTTCATGCATTGCTGTGATACGGAGTTGAAATTCCTGAGAATTTTTTTTTTTTTCAGAAATGGCAGTGCATGGAAGGTAGATGAAATCATCAAACCAGCTCTCAGTTCTCAAGGTATGTCTACACTGCTGGGGTTGTACATCTCAGTGCAACAGGATCAACTGAGTGGGCAATGGAGATCTACTCAATCAATTCTATAAGTGCTCTCTAGCCAATGCGATAGATCAACCCCCTCCAAAAGAGTAAGGCTGCATCAACAGGAGAATGTATCCTGTTGATGTAGTTCAGTGGAGATGCTGCAGTAAGAAAATGTAAGTAAACTGATGGATGATACAATAGCTACAGTATGTAGCTTGCGTATATCCTGTCAATGACAGTCGGCATTGTTCATCTGGCCTTGGACTGCTCCACATCTTTGACATGGAGTTTGGTTCCTTTGACACACTAACAATTCTGTTTAAATAGGTTAGCCCATTGTGGAGAAAATCTACGGTCCTTTGCGGCTTCTAAGGCCAAAGATTTTGAGGTATGCACTTCAGCCAAAGATGTTAGATTGAGTCATGCACTTGAAGGTATAACTTCCATTTGACCCTATTTGATTAATTTTAAGTTGTCTTTCTCTTCTTCTGAACACTTTTCTTTGTTTACTCAATTTCTCTTATTCCTTTCTTGATCTCTTATGCATTTTTCTCTTGCTAATTCCCAGAAGAGAGCCTTGATAAGCATGAAAGAGTGCAATATCTTCAGGCACTACCTCCTTGATATTTCTTTTCCAAATGAACTGACGAGTCAAGATGCAAAAGCTCGCTGCCACATTGGGGTGTATCTAATTTAATTCCCAAGAGGATAATTCACCCATCTAACTTTTAGAGAAAGTGCTTATATTCTCAAGAAGGTTTATGTCATCTTCCATTGGCTTTATTGTACAAGTTATCTTCCTTTATTTAAAAGGAAAATACAATTTTTTAAAAATGCACTGTTGAATGGTTAAAGTATAGAACTGGGAGTTGTGGAATCTCTTTTTCTCTGCAGGTCAGCCACAGACTAAAACGTATTACTTAAAGTATAGTGCTGTATAAAATGGTACTTTTTTTTTTACTCTTAATGTGTACGTTCTGTGTGTATGATTAGTCATAGCTTCTCTTTGTTTTAGTGGAAAACATATTTATATCATTTTTTAAACTCATTAATACTGCAGAGGAATTCAGCAGAGAGTTTATGAATTGGATTCTGCTCCTTATGAAATCAGCAACACAATCACTTAGTAAATTCTAGTTATTGAGCGACTCAGTGTTGGGTGCAATCTCATTTGAGTTAATCAGGTTGCACAGGTATCATCTAGGGCTCAAAGTGAGAATAATGAATAGGTGTAATTTAGGGGCTAATTTGGCCAATATAACTTTTTATTAATGGTGATTAGAACTGATTAGAACTTGGAAGAACTTTTCCAAATTCATTGGGAGAAATTCTGCTCTGACATACCTCAGTGTAAATCTGGAGAAATTCCATGCATTGACCCTTACCTATTTTTCTTCTAATTTTTACATAGGTACATTTTAATCCTTAGAACATTCATATTTTCCAGATTATAAGACACATTATAGCACAGGATTAGTCAATAAGTGGACTACAAACCAAGTTTTGATTGCCAGATGCTTTTGAAGAGTCTCCAAAATCATTTTATTTACTTATTTTTATAATTTTAATTATTATTTTCTTGAGTGCTTTATCTCTTGAGTATACCTTGACCAAGAGATTTGGACATTGATGAAAAATAATTGACTTGTGTAGCAGTTATACTCTGTGCTGAGTGGGTAGAACATGCACAACTCTCCGCCATTAGGTGGCAATAGTATATACCAGTGGCTCCCAACCCATGGCCTAGGTGCCAAAAGTGGCCCTTGGGGGGTCTTTCAAAGTGACCTTCTGCTCCCTTTTGGCTGGCTGCAGAAGGGAGCCACTGCCTAAAGACCCAGGTGTAGCGTGTTGCCATGGGGATACAAGACAAGTCCAGGGTCCTTGCTGCAACCAAAGTGAGAGATCAGTGCTCTCCTCCCTGTGGCTGTAGCAGGGAGCATGGCAAAATTTTCTGCTCGAGTCCATAGATGCTGTGTCCCTGCTGGAGCCAGAGGGAGGGGACCGCTGATCTCCTGTCCCCCTGGCTGCAGAAGGGAGTCATTTCCTCGGGACCCAGATGGAGCATAAGGAACTGCGGAAGATATGCAGTTTCCCTGCTGCAGCCAGCTGAATGGGAAATTAACAAGGAGGCAGCTTTCTGGTTTGGCCTGCACTTAGCAGGCAACCTGCCATGACTTAGCTGTCAAGCCATGCAGAGTCGTAACTGTGACGCGACCAATGGGGCGGCACGGAGCAGCTCAATAGAGCCACTCTATTAAAGGGTGGCTTTTGTAGTGCCAGCTCCAAGAGCTGCTAATGGCAAGCAGAGGTGGTGCGAGGCAATTGGGGGCCCTAGGTAAAGGCCGTTTATGGGGTCCCCTATGGGCCTCCAATGCTGCCCTCACAGGGGGTCTGGGTCCCTATTGCCACCCTAACTGCCCCTCCCATTCCCAACTCCCATGGTGGGAGAGAACCGGGGAGCCGTGGATTGCCAGGTCCAAAAGCTTTGCTGCCTGCCTGCCAGATGGGCCTCTCTCCAGCAGGTGTGGAGCAGTGGTCCCCACCTACTCCCAGGTGGCTCTGCCTCCCCAGCTGGGGGGAAGAAGAGCAGCTGGTGCGGCGCTGAGGCTTGCCGGGATTGGGGCCCCTGGAGCGGCCTGCTCTGAAGAGTTCAGCTGCTTCACCCCAGGCCACCACAGATCTAGAAGCAGCCAGAACTCTTTGGAGCAGGCCACTCCAGGGGACCCCGCTCCTGGTAAGCCACAATGCTGTGCTGGCCGCTCTCCACCCTCCCTTTGGGTACGGCTACCAGATACCAAAGCAGGGAAAGGAGGACAGGAAAGTATGAAAAGGAGGACATTGGAGGACACATGGAGAAAAATGTAGTATTAATGTAATATTCTTCTGTTTTTAGGGGGCCCTGGAATGCTGCCCCCTAAAACTAAAGTATTCCATGGAATTCCAGCATACTTTAACCCCTATAAGTAAAAAGCCAGACAAAAATCATGTATTTTAAAATGCCTGCCAGATGGAAGCCATGAAGATAAAAAGGAGGACATGTCCTCCTTTTGCCTGACATCTGGTAACCCTACCCCTGGGTATGTGCAGCCCGCTGGGAGTAGGCAAGGAGCGCTGCTCTGCCCCCATTGGAGAGAGGCCAGTTTGGCAGGTCAGTGGCAAAGCTTCTGGTCCTGATGTTCTGCTGCCCTCCGCTTCCCCACCGCCCTGCCAGCACAGGGCTAAGTGAAGCAGGAGGCTCCTATGGGGCCCCCTTACAACTCGGGCGCCCTAGGCAACTGCCTGCTTCGCTTACCTCAAAAGCCGCCTCTGATGGCAAGGGGTGTGTTCCAACTGGAACGCGCCCCAGGCAGCAAAAACTGGTGTTACAGCTCTGAAGCCATGTGCTTCACTGTGTAGTGACAGTCATTCATCTACACTAGTGCCTGTGAGTGACACATACTGTGAGTAACTTGTAGATGTAAATCTGTAAGTGTAAAAATGAGCACAGTAGCATCAAAATGTTTACTTTAAATACATAGTGATTTGTAGTCCTTAATAGTGCACGCATCAATGCATGTTTTATGAGTTGCCAGACTGTTGGTCCTTCAGGGTTGTAAAAATAGCATTTGTGGCCCTCAAGTCAAAAAGGGTTGGACCTATATGGTAAAATTAGGGCTGAAGTGTGCTCAATTCTTTCTTTGGAAGGAAGAGGTAAGCAAGAGCCTTTTTACAATGATTGTCCTTTCCTCAGCTATTCAAGAGCCACACACAATTATGATAGATTTAACTCCTGATTTAACAAAATGCTTGGCACATGTTAAGTTTCCACTGGATCTGCTAAATACAAGGTTTCTATTTTATTTTTCCCATAATCTTGGAAATGCCTTTATTCTGAGGATTAAAATATTTCTTTACAGCAAACAACAATTCATTTCATTAAAAAAAATCTCCACATTCAAAAAATGAAACATATAACAGTTAATAAAACATGGAACACATCATTTCCAGCTATACATAGTGTCTGGAATATCAAGTACACTGATCACATTTATTAATTATTAATGTGAATACTATAGCAGATTAACATAATAAATAAAGTTCTAATTACAGGAACTATACATACAATTACTAAAGGAACAATCATCATTAGCAAGGGAGCTTTGTTACTGCATTGAGTGGGAATAATTTGCAGTTTTATTTGTAACTGAAAGTTCTTCCAAGCTAAATAATAGCTATTCAAGATTAGAAATTAGTAGATCAGTTTTGCCTGAACAGAATGGTACACCAGGGACTAAAAGTCACATGAAAATAAACATAAGGTCCACCTTAGGTTCCTTACTCAGGTTAACTTCTCATTGGCTGTCTCTTTGGCATGAGAATCTATTCAGCTTCCACTGCTAGAAGATCAGATGCAAAAGTGTTTTTTTGTTTTGTTTTGTTTTGTTTGATGGCCTGGGGTAGGAGCAGATCTTTGGGAGAAGTTTTAATGCACTTATATTAAATATAAAAGGGGGAAGTTGTATTCTGTGCTTATCTGAAATGTGCCTATTTGAGCAATTGTGTTATTTTTGTTGATAAATTTCATATACACCCACCATATAAAAGCTAATATTGTTGAATAAAGACATTCAACATTTAAATATGGGCTCCCTGGCTTTACAATAAAAGAAATATGGTTGGAGAAGGATTAATGGGTAAATTAATGGGTAAGGGTGGTGCTATGTACCAACTGACTTATATAAGATAGAAATTACAATGTTAGGCTAACCTGCTTCTTGATAAATGAATCCTAGAAATGGATGAGAGTATTAAAAGAATACTCTTACACTCTTTGAGAATAATCAAACGTGAATAATAAATGTTAATGTTTCCTGAACTTAAGTGAGTATGCCTGTTCTGAATAATCTTACAAATGAAAGTTTACATTTGAAGAACTTTAATTTCCTGATATGCACCAACTCCTTTATTATGCACTTCCTTTCTTCATCAATTTGTTAGAGATATAGATCAGATTTTTATTTAGTGGACCATGGATGCAGGTAGATGTTCGTGCCCGATATAATAATAGGGGGCCGCTTGCCCGGGCACCCCATTCGCCGCCAAGTGCACACTAAAAAAACCCCTTATGGACAGCGTAAGAGGCTCTGGCCTGGAATCTGGGAGGCTACAGACTAGCATAACTCAAAGGCACTAACTTTGTGGGAATTGAAACCCACCTAGGAATTTATGACCACCAGGAAATTTGGGTCCCACCTAGGAACTTATGACCACCTGGGAATCTGGACCCACCTGGGAATTTATGGCCCACCTAGGAATTTAAAACTTAACTGGAAAATTACTAACTCAATCATGAGAACCACTAATATGACAAACCCTCCCCTAGTGTGGGAACCAGAAAAACACTGAGCTAAAAATCCTATAAAAAGGAGATGCCAATTGGCACAAGTTATGGAGGTTCACGTGTATACCCGCCAGACCTGATCACTCTGACAGTTGGATCTCCTGAGGAAAGCTAGCTCGTGTTGTGTCCCTTACCATGCCCCTTGTGTTCATGCTTCTGGTCAGTGGTGCCTGGGTTCTGGTACGTATATAAAAATCCCCTACGAGTACAGTGCAGTTTGTTTTACCTTGCAATTTTGTTTCGTTGTGAATACCTAGCAATTTTAATTTGTTGCAGATACCTTGCAGTTTTGCTGTGTTACTTATATAGATTTGCTACCTCAGTTAGTCTTGTAAGATTGGTGTTTTAGTTGTTGATTGTTACCTCAATTGTCACTGTGATTATCCATTGAAAAATTTTCCCCATTGTTGTGCTAAATAAACGAACCAATTTCTCAGTTAGAACTAGTGAGTCCAGTGTCTCCTTCTCCCATCACAGTTGGGAACCAACAGTAGACATCTTGTGGGATTCTCAGAAGTACCTAGATACCTAATTGCTTTTGAGAATAGGCACCCACGTGCTTATGAAAACCCAGCCAGGCACATATCTGCATCTTCAGATACCTAAATGCCTTAGAAATCTGGCCCCATAATTCTCCAGAAGGATTCTGCTTCACATTGTTGTGCATGATGATTCACATAGTTTTTATAGATCCAGCTAACAGATTCATAAGTTTTATGTAAGCTACACAAGATGAGGTTTAAACTTAGAAATGCATTTGCTATTATTGCTATGGCAGCATGGTGTATTTTCATTATATTTTTGATCAGCAGGAGTAGCAAGAGGCAAAAAGAGGTCATCAGAAGGGGACAAGAGGAGTTATTTCCTCAGCATGATAATGCATTTGAGCTGTGTACTCCTCTGAGAGCTTAGAAATGGATCAAAAGTATTTCCTTGCATGCATGGTGCAAATAAAATATAAAGTTAGTTCTCTGATACTTAAGATTTCTTTCAGGACTTTGCTTTAAAGAAAAGTAATTGCAGACAGTTGTGATGGAGGATATAATACAGATCAACTGGGAGAGAAGTTGAAAATTATGAGGAGCAAGAGCTAAAGCAAAAAGAAAAAAATCAGGTAAGAAGTTAAAATAGAATAGATCTGTTTATAACAGACAAACAGAAGGCATGGTACTGTAAGCTGGCTGAAAGGAAGACTGTAGCTTCAACTTGTTAGGTTCCTTCCCAGGTGATAACTTTTAAATGAATCTTTTAAAAAGGCTGTTCTTATTTCATCTTCATGAGGCAGCTTCTTCCACCCTCTCTCTTTCATAAACTGCTAAGTGTGTTCCTTGTTTATTAACACTCTTCTCTCTTGGGTGCAGGCTCAAAGGGGGAAAGGGAACGATGTCTCTCTCTCTTTCCTTTCTCTGTTTTAGTATATTCTATTTGTCACTCTTTTTTCTTTCTTAAATTTCCAAAGGGATAGCCGTGTTAGTCTAGTCCAGCAAAAAAAAAAAACCAACCAAACAAAAAACAACCAAACAAACAAAAAACCCCACAACAACAAAAAAACCCAAAAAGAAAAAAAAAAAATCAAGGAGAAGTGTGGCACTTAAAGACTTACAGATTTATTTTTTTGCATGAGCTTTCATGGGAGAAAATCTCACTTTGTCAGATGCTTCGAAGATGGGTGAACTTACAGAATGGAATGAAAATAAATGCAAGGGGGTGTAAAACATAGGATCAGGTCATACAGTAACAGCAAATCAGAGCAGTTGTTAGGTTCAAACCATGGGAAGCCTGAAGTCAAATTACCTTTTGTAATGGGAAAGAACCCATAGTCTTGATTAAGTCCTGCTTTCACAGAATTTAGCTTGCATATTAATTCAAGTTCAGCTGTTTCTCTCTGAAGTCTCGATGTCCCAGCCACATCTCTGATGACAGTCATTAACAAATCATTTATCGAGTGATTAGAAAGATGGAAGTGCTCAGCAACTGGTTTCTTTGTTCTGTGATTTCTGATATCAGCTCTGTGTTCATTTATCCTTTTGCGCAGCGATTGTCCTGGTTGTCCAATATATAAGGTGTTGGGACATTTCTTGCACATGATGGCGTAGACCACATTAGTAGATGAGCAGGTAAATGAGCCTTTGATGGAGTAGGAGGCTTGATTAGGACCTATGATGGTATTTATTGTGCAGATATGTGGGCAAACTTGGCAGCGTGGTTTGTTGCAGTGGTGTGTGACTGCTTTAATGTTTCAGTATATATGTTTGTACGCACTGTGTTTTTGGAAAAGAAGTATATGGTGAATGCCAAACAGGCATAAAAATATCTGCGCTGCAGTATATAATCTCTGTTTTTTGTGTGTATGTATGCATGAAGTCAATAAGCCAACAATTTTTAGATAATATATGGCACCAGGTGCAAACTATTCTGGTTCTTATCTACTGAGCTATTCTTTGCACAGTAACTGCAAACCTACATATTGCTGTCTGGTTATACAGTACTTTATAGTGTACCTGGGCTACTTCCAATGAAAATATACTGAATTCTCTTCTAACCTTCAATGCAACTGGACTCTTAATATTCCTGTAATTTGTAATGCTGCTACCATCATTATTACTTCCTATTTAATAATTTAACTGTCCATTTTCATGTATGCTTCGGGCACCTGCTTATACCATTGTGTATAGATCCAGATGTATTCTGCAAAGCTAACTCCATAGCTATTTACTCTGTTATCTGCCTGTAACTTGCAGTGGTGATGAATATATGTTTGAAATTACTTCATAACGACTCCTAGTACCATATGTCCTACTTCACAGAATTAATTGATACAAGTAAGAAGCCCAGTTTATTAAATATCATCATGTTATGACACTGCTTTGTTCACATTCACATAGTCCTAAAGTTCTTAAGTGTAATTTTCTTGTTTTTCTAAAAGGTACGTCTTACTTCAATGATACATGATTGGGCTGCATGGGGAAAATACTAGAAGAAGTTCTATTGTTTTTATTATGCTGTAGCTCAGACTACATAAAGATAATGGTGCTTTTTATACTTAAAATCTATGAATCTCTAAGGGTGTGTTCACACAGCCTCCTTATTCCGAAACAACAGAGGTTGTTTCGAAATCAGGTTTCGGCTGTTCACATGACTCACGGTTGTTTCGAAACAAGTTAGACCTAGTTTGTGGGCGAAACAACGTTGTTTCACAACAGTTGTTTCGAAACAACGCCGTGTGAACCTGTTTCAAAACAATGGTGGTTTTGAAACGACTTGTTGTTTCGAAATGAACATGTTGTTTCGAAATGACGGTGAGTCGTTTCGAAATAACTGTTGTCCGGAATTGCTATTTCAATGTATCCTTATTTCGAAGTGACTTTTTTGCTAATTTGAAATGTCACTTCGAAATAAGGCGTTATTTCGATACAAGTCATTTCGGAACAACCGTATCGAAATAAACCCCTGTGTGAGAACACAGCCTAAGTGACTATTTTGAAACACCACAGTCACTAACACCAGACCCACATAGCAACTAATTCAATTAACTAAGAAGTCAGCAATGGAACCAGAGACTTGACTTTTGGGGGAATGATCTGTATCAAAGCCAGGGTGCAGTTCCACTAACTTTTGGGAGCAAAGAGATTTTTATATTTTACTCATAACTCTTTACAGAAACCTGCTTAAAAAAATCAGCAGCATATAATACAAAATCCTTGTTGGGATTTACTAAATTAGAAGAATAAGAACTAGCAGTATCAAAGGTCAGAGATGAACACAAGATGGATTAAGTGAGGGGAAGAAGAAAAAAGAAACTGTACTTCTATGGGTATGTCCATATGCAGGCATTGAATCAAAATAATGCTGGTTATTTCTATTCAAAAATCATTTAGTCCACACAACATTCTCTTGTATCAAAATGACAAGCTCTGATTTTGATACAAGGGAAGTTATAGCGAATCAATAAAACCTGGGTTAAAATCAAAATAGTGCCTAGATCAAAATAGTTGTTTCAAAACAATGCCATTAAGGCACATTGTTTCAAAACAACATTGTTTCAATTACAAGGCTTTGACCTTCCTCCCAGGGTGCATGGCATCCTGGAAGGAAGGCCCACCTCCTCAGCACCCTGGTTAGCGAAGGAAGATGGGGGGACAGGGGATGGATCTGGCACCCCTCTTCCCCACCACTTTCCTGGTGGCGGGGAAGGGATGCTTCCCAGGTGGTGGGGAAAGGAGAGGGGGGTGCCCCTTTTCCCTGCCGCTTCCCAGGCGGCAGGGCAAGGATCAGGGGCACCCCCCTCTTCCCTGCCGTTTCCCAGGTAGCAGGTAAAGGATTGGGGGGTGCTCCTCTTCCCTACCTCTTCCCCAGTGGCAGCAAAAGGATTGGGGGCACCCCTTTTCCCTGCTGCTTCCCTGCCACCTGGGAACTGGCAGGGATGCAAGGCACCCTGATCCCTTCCCCAGCACCTGGGAAGTGGCAGGAATGCAGGGTGCCCCTTATCCTTTCCTCCCTGCCTAGGAAGCAGCAGGGATTCAGTGGCGCCCCTGTCTGTGCCCTGGGGGTTTTTTTTCCCCTTCTACTGGCTCTGGAGAGCCAGTGGAGGGGATTGGGTGGCAACATGGCATTGCCAGGGGGCCACATTGACACATTTCCCATGCTGCCCTTCTCCAAAATCAAACTAGCAAGTCCTGTGTCAGCACATTCTAGTTCAATTTGGGTTTTTTTTTGTTTTGTTTTTTGCCTGGCCTTGTTAAATTGATTCAACTTGAATTGATTTAATGATTTTTATATCAATTTAGCTTAAATCACTTTAAGCATGTATGTGTGGACATAGCCAAAAGAAACTGTACAACTATGCATTTTTATGCTCCTCCTGAGTAGAGGAAAAATGGAACAGTGGAGGAGCAAGAATCATCATCAAATGGTTCAACAGAAATATGGACAACTTCAGAGTACATGAGACAGGATATGTCAAGTCAACATAAAAATCAACTGGCAGTTACGAGGTGAACATGATTCAACTTTCTGCATCAACAAACATCAATTGGAATAAAGAGGGAGAACTGAATGAAGAGTTATACAGACTGCCAATGATAAGAGGAATCTCTTTTGGCATTTTTTTCATAGCACTGGAAGAGGCAAAAAGAACCAGGCAAAATGCCTTTTGAGGTTTTAAAAATGAAACATGAGACCACCTGCGTGAATGAATGTCTTAGCTTTCCTTGGGTCATAATTGCTGTTCTGGAAGAGGGAATTAGAGGGCCTAAAGTCAAAGTGAAAAAACAAATAAAATCAGGTAATCATTATATCATAGACATATCTGATTGCTTTACAAAGGCCTGAAATAAACATTGTAATGTCTAGACAGGCATTTGAGGTCAAAGTAAGGAGGCTTAATTTGAACTAAATTAGTCCCTGCCTACATTATATTATTAAGTCAAATTAAGAAATTCCTTCATTTGGCTTAATGAAAGCTTAATTTGAATTAATAAGAACCACCTGTTAGTTTGAATTAAGCCTTAATTCAACTCCTTAGTTCGAACTAAGGATGGTGTAGACTTGGATTAACCCTTAATTTGACTTTATTAAGGTCAAATTTAGGGCATTTAGGTTAAATTAACAAAGTGGATGAAGTCGACTTAACCTTATGCAAACTTAGTCCACCTTGTTAATTCAGCTTAATAAGGTTGACTCTAGTTTGAATTAAAGTCAAAGTAGTTCAAATTAACAAATTGGACCTAACTTTTTTCTAATGTAGAGATAGCTATATATCCCTAAATAACAGATGTTAATAATTCTTACCTTGCCATGTAACAAGTTGTATTAGTACAACTAGGGTTTTTGAACGTAGATTGTAAGCATTCACCCCAGAGCTAATCCACACTTGTAGAGAGAAGGACCTCTTTTAATTAATATTCTAGAGGCCAGTCTCTTCAAATTGTCAAATAGTAGATCTCTAGAAATTGCACTTACTTCCAGGGAGCCTTTCAAAAAGAACACTGAGTATTTGAATGGGTTTCTGAGTAATACTTGAAAATATTTCTACTTAAGAGTGCTGAAAGACTTGCAGAATGCTGCCTCAAGCAATACATTTGTCAACATATGCAAACTTCATGTGTCCCATGGTTGCACTGGATGGTGATATTAACCTGATCCTGATATTAGATACTCTATCATTCCTCCTTCTTGGTTAAAGAACAATAGCAAAAATGGATATAATGTTTCATTGTGAGATAGCCTTAGGCTTATGTGACTGTATAATTCTCTGTGTCGCCAAATCATCATACACATTATCAGGTATTCCCCAGTTCTGCTCTTTACTATCATCAGTAGGCCATGCATCAGTATGCCATTTCACGATCTGTCTTTGTAACCCTTAAGCCTAAAGGAGCTCTCTCTTTTAAGGATCTCTTGAGGCTGGGTTAATGTTGCTGGGCAGATCTGGATGCTCAGATTGAGAAGCTTCTGGAAACTGAGTGGTTGTATTAAGCATGCTCCACTGGGTTTTCTACTGCTGCTGTTGTCAGAATGCATGCCAGCAGCAACCTAAGAGTTGCAATGAGAAGAGTCCATGTGTGACTGAGAGAAGGTGAGCCAGGAATGGACGGCAAGATATTTTCTCCCTGCTGTGGAACATTTTGCAGCAGACTTTTCTCATGTGACTGATTGCTGGTTAAGCAGTAAACTGACTGCATGCAGAAGAGAAAGAAAAGCCTGCGTGGATTCCCAGCTAACATCCCTGCAACCAAAGAGGATTTCTGTTTCTTGCAACTCAAGCCTTTGGACTTGAATAGAGACTCCACTTGAACAGTGAACTCCACTAAACTTTAGGGCTCTCAGGTTTCTTTCCTGACAATGTTTCTGAAGGAACTATTCTGTTTAAATTCATTTTGTTTTCCCAGGATAAGATCTATCATGTTAGTAGTTAGTAACATTCATTGTGTTTGTTCTTAGGTAGCATTTTAAGGTGGGGAGGGTAACTGAACAGTCTTTGTTGTGAGTCCCTGTCGCGGAGTAAGCTACTTCTGCGGGCGCAATCGTTAGGAAGCCCCCTGTTTTGCGCCACAGGCACAGCCCCTCGGTTCTGGACGAGGTGGCCTAGTTGCAAAAAGCAATGGCCAATGGCCCTTCAACGCAGGGCAGTGTGGCCTAGCAGCCAGAGTCAATAGTCCCACTCACGGGATGTCCCCAAAGGGGGGGCCATGGGCCCAGGTAGGGGGGTTCAGGCCCTCCCTCTCCACTGAACCCCAGCCCAGGGCCCTAGGGGTACCATGGGTGTTGGCCCAGTCGGTGGGGATCCATACAGCAACGCACTGAATGAGGCCCTGACCATACCACAGCTTACCCCCCCCAGCACTGCCCTGGGCTACTTCCTACCTGGGCTGTAGGTGTGAAGTGTTCCCCTTTTTTACCCTAGGTGTCCAACTGGGTGCACCACTTCCCCAGCCTGGGCCTCCGGATCCTCACGGTAGGCTAAGTCTCCCTCAGCGTCGTCCCCTGTTGTCAGTGCCTGGGGCTTCTCCTGAGGGTGCTCCAGTAGGGTAAGGACTGAGCTGGTGTCTAGACAGGAACCCACAAGCAGACATCTGCTCTCTCTGCTGGTCAGCCCCTGACCGAAGGCAACTACTGCCTTTTATACCTGGGCAGCTGTTGGAGCATGCCCAGCAGGTCCTAAGGGGCGGGGCTGGCCCAGCCTTAAAGGCATAGGCCTGTTTGAGTGCGGGGTGGGTTTACCCCGTTACAGTCCCTTATAGACTGAATCTTGGGCCTCTGGCTGCTTCTGAATAGGAATTGGGTTTGTTTGTTTAAGCACTGGAGAAGGGCAATTATATGAATTGTAGCCCACCCAAAGGATACATCTTCCCTTACAAACCTCACTTGGAAAACTGCATTGTGTTTCAGCCGTGCACCCTTCAGAGCCCACAAAAAGAAAGGGAAATGAAACTGGGAAGAAGTCTCCTCCATCAGCTTGTGTTTGGCTGCAAACAAGGTAGTGGTCACAGAGACTGTAAATGTTTTTAGGGTAAGAAAATAATATGTAGGGGGGAGCTGACTGGGTCTGGAGCTGATGCTTCTGTTTCATGTTTTACATAAGGACATACAAAGCCTGATATTGGCTTTGTTTGCAAAACAAATCTCTACAAGTGAATGGTGTCATTTATGAAGACCCATACTGTACCATACTCTCAGGGAAAAGATGATAGCTGGACCCTGTAAAAGAACACAAAGACAAGAATTTGAAAGCCACTAAGCAGCATAAAATCAGAGGACAGCGAAACAGATCAATTTTGCTATGCTGAAGTCATGCCCAGCTCTGATTTACTGCAGCATAATGGAAAAGACTATGGCTTTGTTTCTAAAGGAAGTGCTTCTCTAGGACTGTCAGGAGTTGGGGCGAGGATGTCTTTTGTATTTGTAGGACATTTTCGTCACATGATTTATTTAGTGGCTGCTGCTGGTAATATTATGGCTATAGCTATTTAGCATTACTAAAATAGCTTTTTAGAGAATACTGAATCATCTCTTGTAGGAAAATAGTTTTTAAAGATGTGGGTTTAGTCAATGCCTGGCAAAATTAATCACTATGGGCAAAATTACTAGATGTGGATTGACCTTATTGAGAGTGCGCCCTCATCACCTCTAAAGATTTAGCTCTAAACAATTTCTACCAGTTACTGTTTTCTAGCTAAGCTGCTGTCTACTGAGTAAGTATTCAGCATGCATGTTCACTGCTGTTAACATCTTACTGGCAAGCAAATCTATTTTGTTTCAGTTTTAGGAGTCAAAAGAACCACTTTTCAGAGGCCCAGTTAAGGAGATATATTTAGTTACCATTTATTCCCAGAAAAGAAGAAAAAAACACAGTGGCTATGTCCACACTTAGGCAGTTAAATTGATTTAAGTTAAATCAATTTAATAAAATCAATATAAAATCTTAAATTGATTTAAGTTAAATTGATTTAAGATGTCACCGCTAGAAACTCAAATCAAACTAGCATGTCCATAGAGAGGACTTGATAGTTTGATTTAGGAAAGGGGCACCATGGGAAGTGTGGCAACTTGGCCCCCTAGAAGGGCCATGCCCCCACCCAATATATGGAAAAAGGAAAGCCCCCTGGGAAGGAGAAGGGCAAAAAATGTTAAATCAAAATAACATGTTCACACAATGTTATTTTGAAATAACAATTTTGATTTAACTGTCATTTTGATATAATACTGGGTTTTATTATATCAGAATGACTTTCCTTATTTTGAAATGAGGGAGCTCCTTACTTCAAAATAAGGAAGTGTAGTATGAACACGCAATCTTTTAAATCAAAATAATCATCATTATTTCAATGTAAAGAGTGAATGTGGACATACAATTAATGTAAAACATACTTGGGTAACAGAAGACTACTGTCTCATCCACACTTCTGTGCAAAGTATGCAGTAGCATGTGTTTAAGTAGTAGTCTCTGATAAGAAGGAGGGTACCAGAGAGGTCAGAAGAGTTATACCACCAGCCAGCAGCTGAGATAGAGCAGGTGTTGCAGACAATAAGAAAAAAACATCAAGAAAAAGAGAAGGTGTTAAATTAAGCTCTCTGAAGACCAATTTAAAATGGAGTGGAGCTATTTAAGTGTGAGAGGACATAACAGTTAAACTTTTAGGGATAGATCTTCAACACACCTCTTTGTTGCTTCCTCTAGCTATTTAATGCAAAAGTGGAAGAAGTGGAACCTGTAGGAGAATTAGAATGGGCTTAATCTTTCAGCAGTTGTTAGTGTGTTAATATTGCACTTTATTGGCTAGAGACTACTCTGTCATTTGATCAGTGAAATTACTAAGTAAATTATTTCTGAAATAGCATAAGAACGTTTGAAGTTACTTTTAAACTTAGCTGCCTCTTTAATAACCTGTTAGATGTTTTGAACTGGTAAAGCACTGAGGCAGATCATGCATGGACAGCTTTAAGTTTGTGTACAGTTCCACTAACTTCAAGTGAGAGAATGGAAGAGACAAATTCAGAGAAATGGGAAAAAAATGGCCTCTTACTGCTACTATCTGCTTGCCCTTCTTTTCTTTCCACATTTCCTGGCCTGAAGCTGACTCACTGGGCACTCACACATACCACTGGTCCCTAACAGAATGTTAGTTGATTGAACTGCAGCTGGCCAACTACCAGAAAAAAAAGTAACAGTTGAACACAGTGTTCAAGGAATAGTTAAAAACAAAACAATACCCCCCCAAAAAACAAAACAAAACACACACACACACACACACACATACACACAGACACGCACCACTAAATAATATATTCACTGAGTGGTGTGTTTCTGGGCACCACAGGATCAGAGGAATTTAGGATCTAGGGAAAAGAAAAACCTTAATTTTCCTTGCTAGTGACTACCAGAGAAACTACCAGTTTATTCAAATAAAATATAATAATATCCCCCCCCCCAACATTCTCAGAGAAATAATATAGAATGCAGATATTTTCCCTCTTAGAAAATGATTTTAAAAAGCTTATGGTGATGATTGGAATATAATCAACTGCAGAGAGAGAGAGGGTTAAAAAGGTGTGATGTGAACAATCAGTTTCCAGCATATAATTTTCTTACACTGATTCTCAAAATTCATGGTAAAAAAGCAGTTTCTACATTATTCTGAAGATCAAACAAACAAACAAACAAACAAACAAACAAACAAACACCCAATAGATTTTCAAAGGAGCTCAGCTCCCACATGAGCACCTAAATAGATTACTTAGACTAACATTTCACTTTTATGCATTTCTTTCTTTTGTAACAATTGTCATTGCCTTCTTACCAAGGGAAAGAAGGATGGTTCAGGTGTAGACCTATGCCAGATGAACAGAACTGCATTCCCAGATTTCATATTGACTTATTGGTAACCTTGAGCATGTTACTTTAGTATCTCCATTTGCAAACAAAATGTGACTACTAAAACCTAATACTAATGTACTAAGATCAATCTTACAGGATGGTGCTGAAGTTAAATTAATTAATACTGTATTTAAGGCTGAGATCCTTCAAAAGAAGGTGCTGTAAAAATGCAAATTATTATTACCATACCTCATATCTTTTCTTTTCCTCTGTACAATACCTTTGTGCACAGTTGAGAATTGTGCTGGGCCTTAAAAACACAGAAATATACATATGTAAAGTTACCTCTATACATCTAAATATCAGCAAATACAGCCCATTGGCATCTATGGCTTCAGACTTTACTTCCCTCCACATGATAAAAATAATGAAGCAACTACAAAAATATGATATATTCTAGACAGTTGACATTACAGATCAGTTTGTACTTGTAATTACCATGGAAAAGAATGGGAGGGCTCAAGCGGTAGGTCTACAGTGGAGCCTTAGGTCAACTTAACCTTCCTTAGGTTGACCTAAGGAAAGCTCTGCCCACAGTAGGAATTTATTACGTTGACTTAAGTGCTTACTTAAGTTGACTTATGAACACCACCTCTTAAGGTCGGCTTAATGCTTAAGTCGACTTTAAAAAGTTGACTTAAGCCAGTGTAGATGGTGCATAGCCCTTAACTCATTTATATTTATATTTTATGCACCATTTATACTGGCTTAAGTTGACATAATAAGGTCAACTTAAGCATTAAGTCAACCTAGAAGCTACAGGAGTTTGCAATGTGAACGCTTTAAGTTGACTTAACAAAGTCGACTTAACAGAGCCTCCAGTGTAGACATACACAAAGAGTTTTTCCCTGTTCTCTCCCACAATTACAGCCTCTCTGCTCTCCTGAGCACAAGCTGCGCCTTCTTGTTAGTGTCCCCATGGAGCATTAGCTCAACGAAATCAGGTGGCAAAGAGCAAGGAGGTGATGGGCCATGGCTCTACCTGCCTTCTGTATTGATCACTCTAGAAGGCTGTATGAATAGGAAGGATTATGCTGCCCCTTCTTAAAGGGGGAGGGGGTGCAGCTAGCATGTTCCCTCTGCAGGTTCAGAAGTTCCAGGAGGCACAGTGATGTTCAGTCCCCCATGGGGTGGTAGAGTGTGTAGCCATGCCTATGGAATTCTATCTATCTCTGTATATACCACACGTTTAGATAATGGGGAGAAGGGCAGTTTGCACTGGCTGCTCTGCTGAGCAGCCACTTTTACCAGCTGGTAACATCTCTGCTCCTTGAGAATTACTTTTATTTATTTATTTTTTTCCCCATCTCAGGTTTATAGTTGTTTTGCTCTTCAATTAGCTAAGAGAAACTCTTATTTGATTTTACTTCTGCATGAAAACCCATATCCATTTTAACAGTCGCTTTCTCCTCACTGCCTTCACCCTTCTTAATTCTGTGTTTAAAGCTGTGCTGAATTGTTTAGACTGATCACCGCGAATCATAACTATAGCTTACCATATAATTACAGTAAACAAACAAGTCTGTTTAATCATTTCTGTCAGAGCTTTCTCTCAGACTGGAGAAAGAGTATCAAGCACAGGTCTTTTATTAATGGTAGTCTCTTATTTCACTGACTCTATTAAGAGGTTTCTTAATTAAATTGTTTGTATTCCTATGATCATATGTTCCTTCTGAGTTCAAAACAAGGAAGTTATTTTTGCTCATAACAGGTTTGTGGAGTTTTTTAGGCTTCTGCAATGTTGATTTTATTGAGCACATTGTGATTCATTTACAGAAAGAGAAAAAAGAAAACAACTTAGCATAAGAGATTAAGTTTGATGTAACTTTAAGACCTCATCTGCACTAGAAATGTATTGAAAAAGCTATTTCTATGGCTATTTGATGTAAGCCACTCTTCAAATATTCCTGTTCTAAAAGAGGGATTGATGCCAAAATAATTATTTTGGATAAGCTATACCAGTAAATTTTCACGTATAGGCAAACCATAAAGATTTATGGACAATCAGTCACATTCTAGCAGCATTGTGTCAGTTCTCAGTCTGACAATGGTGAAGTTAGGTCCAAAAAACAGATATGTGCTCTCAATTTATGCATTATGCACTAAAGAAATTGTGCTACAGTATATTCAAAAATACTGCTATGTTTGCTTGGTTAGGTAACTGCATCAACAGTCTAAGGGAAATTGCAAACCACTTTAAAAGTGAATCTAAAGATGTTTTGGGTTTTAAATATAGATGGTGATATGTCTGATGAAAGATTTCTTGATTTGATCATGCTATTCTCAATTAACATAGGGCTGTTTAAGAACTTGTTTTTAAATTCTAAATAACCAAACAAAACCACTTTATTGTTAATAAAGTATCATTATTTTCAAGACTTTAGGCCAGATTGTGGCCTATCCTGTATGCTTGGTAGAGAAAAAGAAAGCTTGAAACACTCCTAATGCCTTTGTGCCAACAACTCATATCATGGATATAGGTCATTACAGGGCCTTTGATCCCACACAGCTGCTATTCTTCCTCCTGTGATGATGAGTAAGAAGTGGGCTGGCAGAGAAAGTCATGGGATTTATTATGTTCCCTTTATAGGCCTATGACAGGATATTCTGGAGAGGGGAACCAGGAAGCAGATTAAAGACCTAAATTCCAGGCAGCTCCTAGAGCAGCACAACAACCCATTACACTGGCCTCAGTGGAGCATGGCACAGCTAACCAACTGTGATTTTGCGTAAGACCACTGCTGTCACTGATTGCCAACTTCTGTAGCATGCCATTCCATTGGTAAGTGAAACTCATAAGTTTGTAATTGTTTATCTTTGTATTCCAGGCTGGCAAATGGAGTTTCTATAGAACTGAACAGAATGGCATTCCTTGTTTTCGCAGAGCTTGCTTACATAGGTTCAACTGAGCTCAGTTGCAGTCTATTTTTAATTTTTAATTAAATCAGCTGGCTTTTTAATTTCTCTGTAGATTACTCGTGACGTCTCACTCTGAATGCAGCATTTCCCGATCTCTTTCCTACACAGGTTGGCTGTGTTCTCACACAGCCAGTTATTTTGATACGGTTGTTTCGCAACAACCTTATATCGAAATAACGCTTATTTCG
>ML682013.1:9402178-9414600 GCA_007922195.1 Podocnemis expansa
CCAGGCCTGGGTGGAGGCCTCCATCCTTTCACCCAGGTCCTCCAGGGCTTCGAGGAGCTCCAGGCGGGTCCGTGGGGCCCTCCTCCACCCCTGGTGTGCCCGGGAGCTCGGGTGTCCGGCTGCCGGTGGTGGTGGCGGCATCTGGTGACGGGCGGACCTGCGACCTGCCGGAGGGAAGCACAAGACACAGTCAGCCCCTGCCGCCTGTTGGCCCTGTCTGTTCTCGCCTGTCCGCTGTACACAGCCCTGCCCTGACTGCCAGAGGGCCCCGGGATCCCATGGGGGAGTGTCCAGAGGTGGGGTTCCCAGTCCCCAAGGCCCGGGGATGAGGCCAGGGTGGTACCCGGTTGGGGACATTGGGGGACACCGGGCGGCGATGCTGTCCGGCTGGGGTAGTCGTCGGGGCCCGGGGGCCCTGGACCACCTGCCTTTACAGATGAGTAGTCTATGGCAGTGCAGGCCCCTTCCACCCCTCCGGTCCAATGCCTGGCAAACCCCTGTAGCTTACACAGCCTGCCGGACCGGGACTCAGGGTCTGGACAGGGGCACAGGATGGCACGAAGGGGACCGTGTCCTCCTCCTGCCTGCCACCTGGGGACCATTCCCTGGGGGGCACACATGCCGGTCATGCCCACAGGGGTGGGCTGGGCTGGGTCACACCTTGTCCTAGGGGGGCCTCCCACAGCTACCTGCCAGCGGTGTGGCCTGCATGCTGCCCACCCCACCCGGGATGCGGTCACATCTCCGCCAGCCAGGCCCTGTCCACTGCCTCCAGGCGCACAGGCCCCTGTGCGCCCGGTGCCACCCATCCCCATGGGCCCTGTCACCACGGGGGTGCCTTTGCACCCACCAATCCAGTGCCGTACCTGCCCTGGTACCCAGCCCTGGCCCCCTCGCTGCCTGGGGCCTGCTGGACAGGCCCAGCCCTGTGTGCCTCGGTGGGGGGGTTACTTACCAACAGGGGATCCGGCTGTCCGGCGTGATGTCCCGGGCTCTGTGTCCGACCCTGGGGCGGTGGTCGGCCCCTGATCCTCCCCGCTGGTCTCCGGCTTGGGCCTGGCGAACAGCTCCGGGCTGCTGGCAGTGGCCTCCGCCACGGATGGTGGTGGCGCGGCCGGAGGCCCCCCGACGGACACATCTGAGCCCTGGGCCTCAGGGCCCGATGAGGGGCTCGGATGCCCTTCTGAGTCCAGAGACTCAGCGGGGTGGCCGCTGGGCTCTGGACCCAGGAAGGCGTGGAGCTCATCAAAGTAGGGGCAGGTGATGTTGCTCCCTGCCCCCTGGAGCTCCCGGGCCTCCCGGGTCCGAGAGTGGTCTTGCCAGAGACCTTTTATTTTGTTCCGGACCTGCTTGAGGGTCCTGGGGTGGCTGGCGGCGGACATGTCCGCGGCGATGTCCGCGTATATGTCCCGGTTCCGGTGTGATGCCCGGAACCGGGACATGATGTCTGGCCGCTGCCAGACCCTCAGGAGGCACAGGGTGTCCTCCCTTGTCCACACTGGGGCCCTGCGGCGCCCCCCAGCAGAGGAGCCTGCCTAGGTCACCATATGCCTGTCAGGCAGTGTGCACGCTGGCTGACAGGCACGCCCAGACCGGAACTTCCTGTTCCCCAGGGTGCTGGGCACCCTGGGAGGAAGGTCCGGCGGTTGTTTCGAAACAACCGTTGTTTCGAAACAACGTGTTCGCACAGCATTGTTTCGAAACAAGTCATTTCGAAACAACGTTGTTTCATCCCCGCATGGGGTTTAGGTTGTTTCGAAACAACGCGGTTGTTCCGGAACAACGGGAACCGTTGTTCCGAAACAACCGTGCGTCGTGTGAACAGCTGAATCCTTATTTTGAAACAACCTCTGTTGTTTCGAAATCAGGGGGCTGTGTGAACACAGCCGTTTTTTTCCTCCACAAATAAACATTGGTGTTCAGGAAATGCAGAGTTTGGTGTCATAGGCTGTGGTCACCACTGGGTAGTTTAAGCCTGTTCTGAGAAGGTAGTTGTTTCTCAATAGGAAGGCTGAGGAGACATGAATGCAAATCCCTGTTCCACCACTGCCTTCTGCATGAGTCTTTGGGCTTCAGTTTCCCATCAGTAAACTGGGAGCAATAGTACTTCCATATCTAACAGGGATCTTGTGAGAGTAAATAGATTAATGATCGGGAGGTTCTCAGATAATTTTGTACCCCTTCAGCTGCCTTACCATAAAGGGCTCTATGCAAATTGTCAGAGTCGATGATTACGTCCCATAAGCAATGATGTCCTGTTGCCAGATGACCTTCTCCTTAAGCAGAGAGGCGGCTGGAAGGCGGGAGTTAAAACAGCAGCCCAAGATGTCCCAGAAGAGGGAAGCTCTGTTGCTATAGAAACAGATGCCAGGGAG
This sequence comes from Podocnemis expansa, assembly GCA_007922195.1. NCBI lineage: Eukaryota > Metazoa > Chordata > Testudines > Podocnemididae > Podocnemis > Podocnemis expansa. The sequence continues at coordinate 9,404,554 of ML682013.1, forward strand.
AGAGGAAGTAGCATCTGCTTCTGAGGTGACAACTGAAAGGGAAGACAGAGGATAAGTATCAGAGACAGCCAGAGACTGAGGGAAGCATGCAGCTTCCCTCATACAGTGACAGTTTTGTCAATTCTCCCTCAAATTAGGCAACCACAGCACCATCCACACCACTGTGAAGGGAGTGACTGCCTGACAAACAGTTCCAGCTGGCTACCTCAGCTGTTTCAGCAGACATCTTGAAAACTGATAGTCAGGAGGAAAGGCAGAAAATTTGTTTGTTTCCCCATCATGAGGAGGATTCAGATCATCCCCTGGAGCTGAAGAGCTGTTTTTGGGTATGTCTATGCTACAGGGCTCAGGGAAGTCAACTTAATAAGGTTGACTTAAAGTTGACTTTATTAAGTCTGCTTAATGAGGCTCCATTTGTTTATGAAGTCAACTTAAACAAAGGGACACATTTAAAGTCAACTTAATAAAGTCGACTTTAAATGGGTCCCCTTGCTTAAGTCAACTTTATAAAGTTGACTTAGAAGGCTCTATTGTGCTAAGTTAACTTTATTAAGTTGACTTTAATGGGCACATTGTGTTAAGTTGACTTAATAAAGTTGACTTAACCCTTAAAGTTCACTTCAAAAATAGGAGTTATTAAGTTGACTTAAGCAAGTGCTTAAGTTGACTTAATGAGCTCCAAGTGTGCCCAGGAAGTTGCTTAAGTCAACTTAAACCACTATTGTAGACATAGCCTATGAGACCCAGCCACTCACAGATGAAGTCCTTCAGACAAGACACCACACCAGACGCCAGTTTCTGAAACATCTACTAATGCACCAACAACAGGGATCTAGACCTGGGACTGACTTGTCAGGTGGTTGACTTAACAACTAGAGTCAATGAGACTTTGAGTGGTTGTGTTAAGTTATACAAAAGGGGGGGGGGAGTTTATGGAATCTTCTATGGATGGCTATGCATTTTAGCAATATATATTCATATATGCTTAGTATAACTTGTTCTTTGCACTTCTGGAGTTTCTAATCTTTGTTGTTGTAAAGTTTAAAGGAGCGCTATGATAATTTGAGAATTCTATGCATGTTTATGACAGTACCCACTGTTAGCATGGATTATTCATCATTTTCCAGGGCACGCCATCATTAGATTAGAAAATCAAATAGTCCAGATCACCACTGGGAAGCATTGTGAGTTCAACACGTGTATCCACATTGGCAGGATGACTTGGGACATCAGGGATAGAACACTTAGAGTTTGTCTCCTCCTGACGTGCTCAAGGATTACCATATGGTAATGAGGGGCATACTTACATTATGTCTACACTGCAATGTGAGGTGTGATTACAGTATAGATAGACATACCCATGTTACCTTTACCTGTGCAAACATGACTGAAAATAGCACTGTAGATGTGGTGACATGGGCTTCAACATAGGTTAGCAGTGTAAATATGTACTCAGGGACCCTGGTGTGCATGGGAGGCTCATGCTGAAGACTGTGCTTTTTCATCTAGGCTATTTTTTTTATTAATATAGTTAAATTAAAGTTAGCACAATTTTATCTGTGTATGTTACAGCTGAATGACAGCTTGTGGACATATTTATAGAAAGATGCACTGGTAATAGATGAGTTCTCCTTGTTGCTACCAACAAAATGGAAAGGAACATCTGAAGAGAAATACTAGAGTGGATGTAGCCTCAGAATCTGATCCTGCACTATTTCATGTCAAGTCCTCAAAATCGATGGAAGTTTTGTCTTTTGAAAGTCAACAGCTTTGGTGAGTCAACATGCCAAATCAATGCTATTTACACACTGATCTCTGATACATTCACAGTAACATGTTATTTTCTCCTCCAGAAATCAAACACATTTCATATATTATAATAAAGGACTACAATGTGCTTACTTTAAACCCAAAGGAAATGTTCTGTCTCATACTTTGAAATATTATTTTATGTGTGAACCACTAGAATATAACATGGATAAACATGACTGTCTTTGATAGAAGATAATTGCAAGCTTGAAAATAGCAAGCCAATTGCCCTTTCCAAGATGCTGTATTTATGATTACAGACCTCCTAAGTACTCACATAAACGACGAAAGGGAACTGAAGTCTAGCTGGTAAATAACGACTAGTTCTGACTAGTTCTGCTGAAAAGAAACTGCCCTTTTTATTTCCAGATAGAAATTAATAATATTATGCAGCTGGTCTTCATTTATCTACACATAATCAATCACCTATTGCTTCTACAATTCCCTTACGACTAAAAATATGGCTTAAATAAAGATGTCTTATTTTCTTTTACCTGTGGATAGACTGTGCCAGAGAGCAACCAGTGTGCAAGGGGAACACATGCACTTCACCCTCTGTTTAATCAGTGTGGCTTTTTTGACATATGTCTTGGACCAGCTGAATGGGGGTGGGTGGTTGCCTCATCTTTTTTTTATTGGTACTCTTCCCCTTGTAGGTTGATTTGCACTCCCTGAAGTCTTTGTCATTGACTTGTGGTAAACCTGCAAGAAGGGTACTGGATGGAAAACTTTGCAAGGTCCCGTTGTGCAATCTTCCTCAAATCATTTCAATTTTGGGTTTTTTTTTATGACAACTTTAGGATTTATTGGGCAGCAAATACAGTGCCAGACAGTCAGACTCAAAGTAACTTTAATAACAGTGAACATGAAGAGTAGTTCACATGAGTATCCAGTCACTTGTGGTACCTTTAGGAACACAATCAAGGGAATATCTGTTATTGAATTCAATACTTAAAAACATTTAGGCCTTGACTGCACACACACTTACGCATGTCTGGCTTTCCCAGTGAAGTTCTATTAAAAGTTAAACACATACACAAGTGATGGCAGGGCTGGAAGTAGATCTAGTTGTCTCATCTGGCCTGTGGAGAGCAGCCAGTGTTGTGGAGGAAATGGCACTATTGCTTTCATTTTTATGGCAAATTAATTTTATTCTTTTACATTCTTTTCATTATCTTGCAGATAAGTCCAGGGTGATCTTCACAACTTCTGTCCCTGCTTTACTTGGAAGTGGGCTACTCATAGCAAAACTGTGATAATAGTTTGAGCCATTGTGATTCCTAGTAGTGCTATCTCTAAACAGTCAGGCGTCTGTGGGGGTGATCATGTGACAGAAGACAAATCCCAATTGTCCCATCTACTTCTTTCACAAGGGAAGTAATTAGTGATGCTCAGATACCCTAGTTCAGATCAGTGAGACAGTGAGCAGCTGGCTATAAGTCTGAAATGAGTTTCCTGTGACTGTAAAGCTTAAAGAAACATCAGATTATGGGGGTCAGTTTTGGCCTAGATTTACATGCTATTAGAAGAACCATCCCAGATGATGCTACAGCACACCTTGTAGCTGAACTTTGTGACTTGGTACTCACTCACAACCATTTCAGATTTGAGGATAATTTATACCTTCAAGTCAGCAGCACTGCTATAGACATACACATGGCCCCACAATATGCCAACATTTTTATGGCCGACTTAGAACAACATTTCATCAAGTCTCATCCCAAATCACCTCTTACACTACTTTGATGACATCTTCATCATCTGGACCCATGGTAGAGATACCCTTGAAGATTTCCACAGAGATTTTATCAGTTTCCACTCCATTATTAAAGTTAGCCTGGAACACTCTGCACAGAAGATTCACTTTCTGGACACTACCCTAAAAATTAGGGATGGACACATAAGTACCACCTTATACCAAAAACGGACTGATTGCTATAGTTATCTACATCCCTCAAGCTTTCATCCAAAACACTCCACAAGATCCATTGTCTACAGCCAAGCCCTAAGATATAACCATATTTGCTTTGATCCCTCGGATAGAGACAGGTACCTTCAGGATTTCTATCAAGCATTTTTATAACTACAGTGTTCACCTGCAGAACTGAAGAAACAGATTGACAGAGCCAGGTGGGTACCCTGAAGTCAACTAGTACAGGAGAAATCCAAAAAAGGAAACAAATAGAATGCTGCTAGTCATCACCTAAAACCCCCCAAGTCAGACCTCTACAGTGTATCAGAAGGGATCTATAGCTTATTCTACAAGACAGTCCCTCACTCTCTAAGGGTTTGAGAGACAGACCTCTCCTCGCTTTCAGACAGCCTCCCACCTTCAGCAGAAACTCATCAGCAACTACAGACATAAAAACATCCATTAAAGCAGGGACACATCCCTGCAACAAAGCATACTGCCAGATTTGCCCACATATGTGTGCAAAAGACAGGACCTAATAAAACCAGCTACTTCATAAAAGGCTCATTCACCTGCTAATCCACCAACGTGATTCATGCCATCATGTGCCAGAAATGCCCCTCTGCCATATAGGTTAGACAAACGGGGCAGCCTTCATGCAAAAGCATAAATGGACACAAATCTGACATCAGAAATCAACATTCTAAAACCAGTGAGTCAGCATTTCAATCTTCCTGATCACTCCATTGATGGTTTACTAATTGCAGTGCTCAGACAGATGAAGACCAGATCAAGGCTTCAAACAGAAGCTGCTGAGATCGAATTTATTTGCAAATCTGATTGCATTGCTTCAGGGCTTAATCTGGAGTTTGTATTTTTCTCTCATTATAACAAGTAATTTGATTTCATCTTCCTCTATATGCTGTTATAGAATCATAGAGTCATAGGGTTGGAAGGGACCTCATAGGTCATCTAGTCCAACACCTTGCCAGAGGCAGGACCACTCCCACTTAAACCATCCCAGTCAGGGTTTTGTCCAGCCGGGCCTTAAACACCTCCAAAGATGGAGACTCCACCACCTCCCTCGGCAGCTCATTCCAAGACTTCACCACTCTCCTAGTAAAAAAGTTTTTTCTAATATCCAGCCTAGACCTCCCTAACCGCAACTTGAGACCATTGCTCCTCGTTCTGTCCTCCGTTACTACCGAGAACAGTCGAGCTCCATCTTCCTTAGAGCATCCCTTCAAGTAGTTGAAGGTTGCTATCAAATCCCCCCTCAATCTTCTCTTCTGCAGACTAAATAAGCCTAATGCCTACAGTCTTTCCTCATAGGGCTTGTGCTCTAGCCCTTTAATCATTTTGGTTGCCCTCCTCTAAACTCTCTCTAGCATGTCCCTGTCCTTTTTGTAGTGGGGAGCCCAAAACTGAACACAGTATTCTAGATGTGGCCTCACCAGTGCAGAATAGAGGGGAATGATCACATCCCTTGATCTGCTGGTAATACTTCTTTTGATGCAGCCCAGTATGCCATTGGCCTTTTTGGCAGCAAGAGCACACTGCTGACTCATATCCAGCTTCCCATCCACCATGACCCCCAGGTCCTTTTCTATACTGCTGCTACTTAGCTGAATGTTTCCCAGCCTGTAGCAGTGCATGGGTTTTTTTTGTCCCAAATGCAGGATTTTACACTTATCCTTATTGAATCTCATAAGATTTCTATTGGCCCACTGTTCCAATTTATCTAGGTCTCCCTGAATCCTGTCCTTGCCCTCCAACATGTCTACTGGTCCCCCCAGCTTGGTGTCATCTGCAAACTTACTGAGAATGCAGTCTATTCCATCTTCCAGATCATTGATGAAAATGTTGAACAGAACCGGCCCCAGGACCGACCCCTGGGGCACACCATTCGTGACCGGTTGCCAGATAGACATGGAACCATTGATTCCTACACGCTGAACCCATTGATCTAGCCAGTTTTCTATCCACCTTATAGTCCACCTATCCAACCCATACTTCCTTAATTTGCCTATGAGAATGCTGTGGGAAACTGTATCAAAAGCCTTGCTAAAATCAAGGTAGAGCACATCAATGGTGCTTCCTGCATCCAGAAAACCAGTCATCTGATCATAGAAGGAAATGAGATTGGTCAGGCATGATTTACCCTTGGTAAATCCATGCTGACTGTTCCTGATCACTTTATTTTCCTCTAAGTGTTTGAGGATGGATTCTTTGAGAACCTGCTCCATAATTTTTCCAGGGATTGATGTGAGGCTGATTGGTCTGTAATTCCCTAGATCCTCCTTTTTCCCTTTCTTGAAAATATGCACTACATTTGCCTTTTTACAGTCCTCTGGCACCTCCCCCATTCTCCATGTGTTTTGAAAGATAACGGCCAGCGATGCGGCTATTTCGTCGGCCAATTCCCTTAGCACAGTGTTTGAATCCATACAACTCTTTGATTTGCTGTTACGGTGTGACCTGTTCCTATGATTCACACTTCCCGGAATTTATTTCATCCCATTCTGTAAGTATCCTCGTCTTCAAAACATCTGACAAAATTGTATTTTCTCCTAGAAAATCTCATGCAATAAATAAATTTGTTAGTCTTTAAGGCAATGTCTACACTAGCAGGCTCAGTTAAGTTGACGTAATAAGGAGACTTACAGGGCAGGAGTTATTAAGTCTGCTTAAGCAAGTGCTTTAATCAACTTAGTAAATTCTAAATATAGCCCTGGTTTTGCTTAAGTCGACTTAAGCCTGCTTAAGTTGACTTAAGCCCCTAGTGTAGACATGGCCATTGTAAGAAGCACAATGCCCATAAAAGCATGGTTTGGGCTGGGCCTCCAAATTCAATCTGGCATCCTTTTTCGTAAGAAATCTGTGTGAAAAGGTAAGCAATGTAGGGTTTTTTATGACAATATTGAATGTCAAGTTGTATGTGGGAATATCTTTGTGCCCCAACTCTTGCTGAGTTATAAGAAAAGTTCTGCATATCAAAATATAATGTGTTTTATGTATATTAGTCTTTTAGTTGGGATGAGTGCCTCATACTGACTGCAGTTAGAGTGAATTATTCAAGGCTTGTAAAATAACCCCATCTGTGATTTTCAGAAAGAAGTGACTTCACTCTCCTTTGGAATGCCACATCATACACGAATTGATTTCTTTTTGTCCCATTTTGTGGGTGTCTGTCAAGGGGATGCCATTTCACTTCAAGAACATTTTAGGATGGCCCTGTAAGGGTAAATGAATGAATCCCTTTCAGGAAGATAAAGAAAATCTTTTATACTTGCATGAGAACAGTTGTTCTCTTGATATGCAGAACAGACACTTTCTGATATACATGCTTAGTTTGAAACTCTATAGATTATTTCATTGGAGGAAACAACAGAAATAAAGCACTATTGCCAATACTTCCATGAGAATTTCTCTCAAGGAAATGTTACTGTACAGATATGAGCTGGAATACGACATCCTGCAGGGAACATAAATAACCCCAGGTATTTAAAATGGTCCTTGTTTTCTGTGAATGATATAGCTATAGTTCACTATATTTTGGGAAGTATCAGATATCTGGGAAAGTTTATCCACTTGTCCAATTTGCATCAAAAAGACAATATGCATTAGAATTATGTGATCTACACACCAAAATGCAGGTACTTTCAGTTCTGAGGATTCCATTCCATCTTCTTTGTGGTAGGAAGTCAATTACAAACTATATATCACAGAGAGAAAGTAATTGCAGTCTTCGTCTTGGGTGCAGAGAAATTTAACAAGATTAATACTTGGCATATTGAGCTAGATAACAGTTAATGTTTAAAAATTCAGAAAATATAGAACAGTCAAGCTTGAGTCATTTGTGTTCAAATGATAGAAATGGTATTATCTCTTGCATTTTCCACTTGCAGGAATAATTGCAAAAATTAACTCATGAATCTATTGAAAATGCATTAATTTATTATTTTGGTTTGAAGTGAAAATTTTATTTCTAGAGTAAACACACAGAGGGAACACAGTAGTAGATAGTGATGGATATGTGTAATCTCCTGTCACAAAGCAGTGTTACTGCAACTTGCTTTATGAAAGCAAGGACCCTGATTATTAGATGTATTATTTTAAATTCCAATATATTACATTATTGAGATTCTGATTAGGTAAAGAAAAATATGTCAATTTACAACTCTCTGGTCTATAGTATTATGAGCCATATAAAAATGATGATATGACAATAAATGGTTTAAAAAATCAGAGAGGCACATTTTCTGTGGTTACTGTCCTTCAGCATGAGGTTTATATTATCGAAGAAGATTTCACCCAAGATGGCAAAAGAACATGCCCCAACATTATACCACATGACTGTAACCATTATTAAAAAGTTATAAGTAGCCAACAGGTACCACACAATGACACTATAAATTGCATCTGGTTTTGGTATAGGAAAATATGCTTCATGATAAAGGCAGATTTATAAAAAGGATCAACCACTTTCTTTGTACTGTATCCAGAAAAGACAACAGCAAAGTATTGGATCTATTGAACTACATAGCTGTAGCCCATAGGGATAGCTTGTCTTTATTAGAGTCATTCACTATCTTGCCCTTATTATACTGTATTCTGTTTTATTATATTTGCCAGTAATGCAAGACACCTAAAGACCAGTATCTTGTACGAGATTAGTTTCAGCAGTTAGTAGAGAGGTCTGCAACCTGCAGCTCTGGAGCTCTTCGGTGGCTCTCTTGTGGCTCTGGGCTTTAGTCCCCCCCACTTCACCACTCAAACGCCCTGTGGGTAGCCCACTCCTGGCTCCTCACCATCATCTGGGGACCCTATGGATGTCCTGCTTTTTGTTCCATGCTCCTCCCACTCCCGCCATAGGACTCTGCTGAAGGTGCCTGGGCTCAGCTCCCTTAATCCCCCACCAGGAGGCTACACCTATTGCAGCTGTCAAAATACTTGGTTATTGAAAGAATTTTTTAAAAATGGCTCTTCTTATCTTTCAGATTGCTGACCCCTGAGTTAGCGTAAGGTTTGAGGCCTATGAATTTGGCACACATAAATGACTTAATGGTCACTTCTAAGTTTTGCAGGGGCTGAAGATAGGGTGTTCAAGAGAAATTTCTGACTATAGTCAGAACAGTGCCACAGCAACAAATTCATGTATATGATAGTAAGTTGAGATCATTGCTATTACTAACCTATCGGAAAAGGACACTCCAACATTAGTGGGGGTAAGGACATACAAATAAGAAAGAGGGGAGAAACTTTTACTCAATGTGCATCAGGATGGTGGCCTTGGATTAAAATATAAAGGGTACATCCCAGTCTATGGGCAATAGGATAGAGATTTGTGGCCCTTGCATGGTGCCAGTCTGTTGCCCATTCAAGATGAGGGGAAAGGTGTAAGTGATGAGAAAAATGATAGCTAATATTTCAAGTTGTTCTACAAAGGATGATTTGAGTATATGGCTGTTTAGCTGTACATTTTGTAGTATCTCTGTCTACTTTATTGAGTTGGGGTGTCTGTGACTGTGATGAATGTATTACTAAACTGTAAACATAGCTGAGTTTCTACAGAGTGAATGTCGCAAATGTGTATATTGGGGTTCCCAGCTCTATAATAATTAGGCCTGATCTTGGGAAAAGAACCTCTCAAAGGGGTAACTGGAAATTCTTAAGGTCCTGTGCAGACAACTAGAATATTATAAAATAAGGTACTGTAACAGTACCTACCAGAAACTAAGTATCCAAAACCACTCATGATGCCACACAACTTCATTTCATTTTAGATAAGTTAGCAAAAAATTGTAGCACACAGAAGTATTTCAGTGGGGAAAAGAGACCTCCCAGGTAGAGAACAAAGCTGGAACTGAGTTGTGCATTTTGTTCACTGTTTGATATAACTATTTATCTCCATGTTTGTTCCCCAGTTGTGAGATCTGTTTCCTCCAGGCAACTATAATTTCCTCCAGATACTGATTTTTTAAAAATGTATTTATGTTGCAATCAAGACACATGATGTGCACCCGTGTTATCAGATGCTATAATGAGTAGTGTCACAGTGTTACTGAAAATAGTGCTTGCTGTGTCAGAATGATCTCTGATTCAGACATATAGGGAAAGAAAAAATAAAACAAAAAAACCTTAGATACAACAAATCAGTACTTTATTTGCAGTGCTGGCAATTTAGGTGACAGGAGTATCAGGCTAAAAATTCTTTGGCATCACTATAGGCATTCTAGTTTAGAATCACTGGATAAAACATTCTATTTCCTTAAGAAAGAAAGAAAGAAAGAAAGAAAGAAAGAAAGAAAGAAAGAAAGAAAGAA
>ML682013.1:9429045-9444923 GCA_007922195.1 Podocnemis expansa
GCTGGCGGGGTCCGGGAAGCAGCCCCGGCTGCGGGCTCAGCCCCGTGCCCCGGACCCGCTGGCGGGGTCTGGGGGCAGCTCTGGCAGGGGGCTGAGCCACCCCGCAGCGGCTCACCCCCTGCTGGTGCCTGCAGCCCCCTTTCTGGGGCTGCAGGGTGAGCCAGCAGCGGCTCACCCCCAGGGGTAACGAAATAGCATGTTCACACAGTGAACTTGCTATTTCGTTTCCCGCTTTTTTTCTTATTTCGAATTAACATTTTGTTAAGTCGAAATAAGATATTTCGAAATAAGGTGTTGTTTCAAAACAAGTTGTTTCGACACAACTTGTTTCGACATAACCCTGTGTGTGTGAACACAGCCTTAGAGATTAATAAGGGAATAATCACCCACTCACCATCAGAAGTTACCACAGCACTATCTGTGCAATCCTATTTTATTCTTAAGGTGATAGTAGTACAGAAAAAAAAATTGAAATGGTAAAGGAACCTACATGCAAGCTAATAAGCTTACCAAGTTAATAAGCTTACCACAGATCATCCAGATACTAACATGAGTTCTGGCAGGTGCATTCCTTCAAAACCACACCCAAAAATTTCCTTCTTGTTTCAAGTTCATCCCAGCTTCAACACTGAACAAGCACTTTTATGACATGTTTAGGCCACCATAGCAAAAAATTGGTTTCTCTCCCCAGCACTTCAAAAGGATGGATTTCAAATTGGTCATTTAGATTCCTCACACTCCCAGATACTTCCTAGGAAAGCTATCTTAGATGCCTTGTACCAAAAAGTCCTTTGAAGTTTCTAAAATTTTACATTAGTAAATTCCCTAGAGAAGTTATGCACAATCCTACAATACCACATAAATAGTTATATTTTGATGCAGTGGTCCCAAAGGTATTAAACCTAATTCAGTACAGTTTACTTCAATTAAGTAAAGTTTACCTTAGTTCTGTATGTTTTTTTCAGGCATATTGCAGGTTATTTTCAGTCTATCACAAGTGTTTCCATAATATAATTTTGTTTCCACAAGATTTATATACAGCCCACATATTTCATCCCATCTGTTGGGTACAATATGATGTTCTTGCCTTAATCCTCTTCTGTATTTATTATTTGCAATTACCATTATAAATGTGTAAAATTTATTAACTGAAACAAGGAATATTACACACAATGTGTGTGGAATACTAAAGACAAATGTATTGGTAAATAGTAGAGCATTTCTGTTTGGTGACATTCAGAGCAGATGATAAAAAATGAAAACTAAATCTGGACAAAAAATTAGTGCATATGTTTTCACAGTTTTGGGATACTGAAAATTATTCATTTGGCAATGCATGAATTAATGCCAGACTTAGCATGATATTACTATGATCACCACATTCATTGCCTTGCTGAGATAATGGTATGGGAAAAGACTATACTTACTTTAGGATGACCTCTTTGGGGCTGGGATCATGTTTGCTCATACATTTCACAATTTTATGTTGTACATTGCTTCTTATACCTAGTCTTTTCTAATATTTTTGTTATTAAATGTTTATAGATAGATATAGATTTTGATTATATGTATATGTATGTTTATGTTTATATTTATAATACTTTATTTATAAACTATTTTGAATTAACCTTGTACTTATATGTTTGAACTAACTGTGCATTCTAGTTTGAACTAGAATGCGTGGTTAGTTCAAACTAACCAGCTTAGTTTGAATTTCTTTAAGTTCGAACTAAGCATAGTTCGGGTCTTGGCTGGCTTTAGTTTGAACTAACATTTGAACTAAGGCAGTTTGTCCAGACTAAGTGCTGGTACTAACTAGTTCAAACTAAGCATTCCTTAGTTCGAAGTAACAAATTTCTTAGTTTGAACTAGGGAAAGCCTAATGTGAATGTGGGCTAAATTAGTCTCGACTAAGCCTCCTTAGTCCAGAATAATTTGCCAGTGTAGACATAGCCTTCCAGACCAGCGTTCTGCTCCTTCTCCAGATCTGTCTGCCTTCCAACTGCATCTTGCCTCCTCTCATATACTCCAGTAGGTATCTTCACCTCATACTTCAGCTACCTTCTTTCTCTGGAGAGAAAGCTTTTTAATATGTCCTGAGCAGTGTTTTAATTAGTTTTAGGTGAGCTGGTAACCACTCCTCATCTACACGGAGAAAACAAACTCACTGAGCCTGAAGTTAATATATTGGCTTTCTAGCATTCTCCGGAAACCCTCCAGTCTGACCCTGTCACACTATATATACAAAAGAAACCAACTATATATAAACTGTGGTCATACGTAAACTTGTCATAATGTTGCCAAGTCCAGAAGCTTAGTCATATTAGTCTATATGGCAAAAAAAAACCCAAGGAGTCTTGTGGCACTTAATGACAAAAAAATTTATTTATTGCATGAGATTTTGTGGGAGAAAATCCCACTTTGTCAGACACTTAGAACACATACCAAAACATAGGCTATGTCTACACTGCCAAAGATGATATGAAATAGTTATTTTAAAATAACTATTTTGAATTTCTCAAAATAATTATTTAGAAATAGCATTATTTTAATTTATTATTTCAAAATAGGAGTCTAGTGAATACTATTTCAAAATAAGGTAGAAATTATTATTTCAAAATAGAAAGTCTTCACTATACTCTCTATTTCAAAATAGGGGAAGGCAGGGAAAAGTATAGGGCCAGTATTTCGAAAAAAGCCAATTCTACAACTTGGAATGGCTTTTTTTTGAAATAACTATTTTGAAAGAATTGCTCTTTTGAAATAAAAGGTGGTTTAGTTATTTTGAAGTAGCACTTAGTTTTTTTCTAAATAACAAAGTGCTTATTTCAAAATAACAAATTGCTTTCATGGACAGGTAAAAAGTTTTTATTTGAAATGAGCCTCCTTATTTGGAAAAATCTTTTCAGTATAGACATACCCATATTTGATAAGATCATTCCATTACTTCCAGGAAAATATCCTATATCTCTGAGAATTTTTCTTGAGTATTTTATTTCTGTTTCTTTCCTTGTTGGCTAAACTTATGTTAACTATGCTCCAGTCTCCAGTTGCTGGATTTCCATTTTTTTTAGTGGTAGTCTTTTAGTGATCATTACTGCTACATTTGGTCAAAGTTTTCCAATTTATTCAGCTCCCAATTTCCTTGGACACCATAAAGTTAATTTTCAATTAAGTTTTGCCCAAAACATGCAAGTGGAAGCTCATTCCCAAAGCATATGGATTAAGTTAGTACCTGCTGAACCACAGTGCCAACATTTATTTGATTTAGCAGCACCTGTCTTTGAGACTGGGGGAGAGGCCCAATGCATTCTTCATAGGATTTTCTGCTGGAAAACATAAACAGAGGTCCAAGGGATGCTGACTAAAATTTATTTTCATTGATAAGCAGAGAATAATTTGTCTAGGTCCTGCTCCCATTTCTTTTTAAGTGAATCTATTTTTAATTCAAATTCGCTGGCCAGGTGTACATATGTGTGTGTGCCAGTATGGCCAAGTGTAGCCTTAGTTTTAGAAAACTGGGTAATATTTGGATAAATAAAAGCAGTAGGTAAGGTGTAGCACTGGCACTAGAACCAAACAGATGGGAGATGGCATGCTTAAGTTGGATATATTGATACTTCTTAGTTACTAGATTGAACCTTTCTTTTAATATTGTAAAAGGGAGGAAGATATTGTTCTCAATAAGTGAACTGATGGTTTAGTAGCTTTACTAATACAATCTGGCCAAATGATGGTGTTTCCTGCTACATACGCAAAGTTATCCCAGAAGGAGGCCTTAGCATATAGAATTTTTAAAGTTAGTGGATATTATCCACCAAGTTTTTTTGGATGCCACAATTGATAATTCTTTTATATGAAGCCGGTAATAATCTCAGTGCAGTGCATTGGAAACGGGTAAAATAACAACTAGTTCCGTTTCCAGCTGGAGCCAAATCCAGAGCTCTGCGCATAAATCACTGTGCTGCTTGGCTAAACATTACTGCTGGATTGTAAAGTAAAAAGTTAGGCAATGTAAAGCAACCGATTTTGATAGGGAGCTGTAATCTTTGTAAACAGATTCCAGATTTGTCACCAGCACCACCACAAGAAAACCCTGAATGTGTTGTCAACTGTTGTAAATTAAAAACGAGAAATATGGTTAGAGAGGGAATTCAGAATAAAATGTATCCTGAGAAGACCGTTCATTTTAATTATGTTTATTTTTCCCAGAAGGGGAAGAGTGCTTGTCATTTACTTATAACATTTTGCTAACAGGATGATTAATAAGGTTAGATTAAACTTGACTATGACTTTAATTTCTTTAGGGAGCAAGATGCCAAGATAGCTGAGGTTTATCTACTGCCATTGAAATGTCCCTATAGGAGAGTCACTTCTATCTAGAGATCTCCATTGCTTGTGACTTATCCCAATTTATCTTTCAGCCAGAGTAGTTGTCAAAGTTATCTATTGTTTTTATGAGACTCTATTTGGAATAGATTAGTTTGAATTTTTAATAAAAAGGAAGATGTCATGTACATATAGGAGGATTATTGACTCTTTGTTGCTTTAATGTCTTGTTCCCTAATTAGTATGTTGGTGGAATGCCATAACATTAAGCTAATGATTTGTGTTATCAGAACCATGTCTTTTTTTTTTTTTAATAAATCCACATGACTGGGATGAACCAATCACTTGTTGCTTTTTTCCAGCCTCTAAGCCAACGTTTTAAAAGTATTTGTATATCCACTGTGATAAAGTTCCTCCTCAGTGGGTGTATTTCCCTCAAGCCTGGGAAAGTTCCTTTGCCCCCTTCAGAAAGGGGGTTTTACTTCCCCCAATCTTTGTATGTATGGGGCTCTTCCTGACCAGTGTTCTGTTCCTTCCCTAGATCTGTCTGCCTTCCAACCAAACCTTGCCTCCACTCACATACTCGTGTAGCTCTCCTCAGTTTCACACTCTAGCTACCCACTTTCTCTGGAGGGTAGGCTTTTAACAAGTCCTGAGCAGGTCTCTAATTGGCTCCAGGTGTGCTAATTAACTTGGTGTAACCACTGCTCATCTACAAAGAGAAAAGAGATGTGCTGAGCCTGGGGCTAATATTTTGGATTTCTAGAACTCTCCATGTTAGTATAGAGTTACTAGAAAAGAGAAAGGAGCTGCTTCTGCTCCTGCTGCTTGGGGGCCCTGGCCCCTCCCTCCGTGGGGGGAGTGGGTGAGTGGCCTCACTGGCCTTCTGGGGGCTTTACTGCTGCTGCTTCTGCTGCTGCCAGCTACCTGCTGCATGCTGATGCCTGTGATGAGGAGGACCAGGGCCACCACTCTTGCTGCTGCCACTCACCAAAGAACACCACCACTTTGACTATGTTCACACACAGGAGGTTATTTCGATACAAGTTGTTCCAAAACAACTTGTATTGAAATAAGGGGTTATTTCAAAATAAGTTAATTCAAATTAACAATTTGTTAATTCGAATTAAGGAAAAACGCTCAAAGTGAAATAGCAGGTTCAGACAACAGTTGTTTCGAAACAACTCACCGTTGTTTCGAAACAACATGTTCAGACAGCATTGTTTCGAAACAACGTTGTTTCATCCCCACATGGGGTTTAAGTTGTTTCAAAACAACGTCATTGTTTTGAAACAATGGAACACATTGTTTCGAAACAACGGTGCATCGTGTGAACAGGGTAATTCTTATTTCGAAACAACCTCTATTGTTTCGAAATAAGAATGCTGTGTGAACACACCCTTTGGGATACTGTGGAGGAGGTTGGTTTGTTCAAAGTCTGAGTAACTGAAACATCTGTATTCTTATGGTGGTAGGGAAAGAACTGTTGCTGTGGAGGGGTGGAGTGTCATGGAGCCCTCTCCCCCAGTTTGCCTGCTCCCTAAGCCACCCCACCACCATCATCACAGCCCCATCAACCATCTCCAGCTGCCAGCCTTGTTGCCTCCTCATCCCAAACTCAGCTGCCTGGTCCATTTCCACCTAGACTGTTGTACTGAAGCAGCAAGCAGAGACTTTACCATCTAGGCATTCTTGGGTGCACACCGTGTCTTCCCCCACCGAGAACTTTCCCTCCCTTCCCCAGCCCAGTTTGGCTGAAGGGCTCCCCTACCCTCTGCCTTGCCCTATAGCTGCCCTACAGAAGTTCCCCCCTTCCTTTCAACCCTTGTAACCTGCCCCACCCACCTGTTGCAGCCCTTATACCTCCCACCCTTCCTTGGGGTTCTGTAGTGTTTGGTTTTTTTTTCCCTACCCCACCCTAGTCACTGGTATTTGTTAGGGATCTCTTCCACCCAAGCCCTCCTAGTATTGTTTGCCTCCCTGCTACTTTCCCAGCCCTAAGAGCCTGTTCTGCCCCTGAGTCTGTTTGTCTCCTGGCCCCACCCTTGCCCCTAGAATTCCCTTGGGTCCCTTATCCATTGAATTTGTTATTCTCTTACCCCCCACACGTCCCATCTTCTCAGTGCACCCATGTCTCCAATGTGCACATAAGCCCCCGTATTCCCTCTTTTTTGTTGAATCCCTGATTCACTGCAGCCCCTAATGATATTATGACTCCCCTTTTTTTCTTTTTACCCTAGTTCAGCTGGAGGAGCTGACTCCTGTGCCCCTTCCCTCTTGGCACCCCATCCCCTTCTCTGCAGCCCAGCGGGGAGAAGAGTTAGACTAGCCTTCCCTTCTCTTACCTTCCTTCCCTGTCCCTTAATTCCCCCAACCCTTGCCCTCCCCTCATGAACCCTCCTCCCCTGCCTACACCGAGCGAGGAGGAGTGGCGAGCCTTCGTTTGGCCATCACCCTTATTGTGTTCCCCAGTGTTTTTCTCCCCCATCCTCATGACAGATGTGGATGTCCCTTCTGTTGTCCCACTTCCCACTCCCTACCTGCTCCCCCGCCTGATGCTGTGGCTAGCATGTTGCCACCGCTGCCAGAGATGTTGCTACCAGTGTCTCTTCTGAGGCACTGGCAGTGGCTGGCATGGGAATGGCTTCTGTTGCTGCTGCTGCTGCTGCTGCCGCCACCGCCACCTCAATTGGGAGAAAGGGTCAGGGGCCTAAGAAGAGCAAGAGCCCTGCCTGGAAGGCAAAGCCCTCAAAGGCAGATGCTCCCACTAAGGCTATACCATCACTCAGGGCTCCCCTTCTGCCTGCCATTCCCTCCACCAGCTCTGGGGGTGCCTTGACTCCCAGAGAGTACCCCAAGGTAGTCACCACCCCTCCACCCAGTGCCATTATGACATCTGCCCCTACCACCTCCTCAAATTCCATCTTGAGTGGCTGGCACCCTTTCCCCACCCTGACCAGGAGGCAAGGCATCCACTGCCTCCTGGTGGCGGCCTCGCCCCACATGGAACATATGTGTGGGCATTGGTGTGGGTGGTGGGGCATTCAGCCATTGTGGCAGCCTCTGAAATGTACAGGAGAGTGGTGGTCTTTTTAGCCTCAGAGGCCACCACTCAGGAGGTGGTGGAGAAGGGCCTGCTGGTGGGGGGCATCTTCATTCACTCTGCAGGGTGATGGCACATGTCCAAAGGGACTGCCCCCTGGCCCAGCATGGAGGAGCAACTGGGCCCCCCTCCAGGTTGCAACAGGCACCAGCTCCAGTGACCCTGAACAATCAGCCACCATGACCGACCCTCTGCCTAACACTCCATTGACCATTGCTCAGGACACGGAATTAGTTCCCCTGTTGTCTGAGAGTGAGCAATCAAGCCCTGTCATCACTGCTGCTTGATCTGGGACAGTGCCTATGGAGAAGAGGGTGGCTGGACTGGCTTCTGATGCAGGAGAGGGCTTACCCCAGGGGGAAGGTTCCTTTCCTCTCATTGACCCATCCCTTTCCCAGCAGTCATCTCTGCCCATGCCCTTGCCTTCTGACTCTGATCCCGCTGGCCAGCTGACTATTAGAACCATGAAGGGCTGGGTGCTTGTTGAGCAGAGGCATGTCAAACAGAAGGCAAGGGCTCAGGACATCCCCATCCCTTTGGATGGGGAGGAACCCCCCCCCCCCAAGAGTCTTTGGGGGAGGATAATAATATGATGAATGAGCCCTCTGCCACACTCCCCAACAAGGTCCAGTGGGAGGTACTGGATGGGGCTGCAGCGGCAGTAGCAAAGAGGAGCAGACCAGTTCCTCTTTTGGAGGCCCTTTTAGATTCCTATCCTACAAAGGCAATGGAGGAAGCCACCTCCCCCCTGCCACCATCTCTTCTATATCCCCTGCTGGTGCAGAAGGGCATGCTGTCCTAGCACCTAGGGGGGTGGCTCCTGGAGTGATGGGTGAGGATTTTTGTACCATCTTTGAAGATATTTAGGCCCTGGGTCTGACCCCAGTTATGCAGGGGGAGAATGGCCCACTGCCAGAAGGCCTTGATCTGGCAACGACCTCCTCAAGCAACCTTCTCTTTCCCTGACTCCCTTAACTGAAACTGATGTCCCCTTCCTTGAGTCAACTTTAGCATCTACCACCTGCCCGGCTGCAGAAGGCACCTTGGCCATGGTCACTAAGCATCTCGAGTGGATGTTTGATGCCAAACAGCCAGGCTCTGGGCTTCCAGCCCAGGTGGGACAGTGGCCCCTCCATTTTCCCAACACTAGAGACGTTCCATCTGTTGCCATGGCCCTGGGTGCTGAGCCCATCACAGCACCCAGGCCTGGCACTGGTGAGGGGTCCCCTTTAGTGTTGAACCCTTGACTCCCTTGCTGGGTCACATGGAGCCGCACCCCTGTGGCCTGGCTACCAGGGCCCCTGATCCTAGCCCCACTCTTTTCCCTAATCCTGCCCTACCAAAACCCCAGACCAGAACCCCAAACCTATTCTTGTCTCTGTCTTCGTTACTGCGTCTGATCCTGACCTTGCCACCAACCTTCTCCCCATTCCCTTAATGACCTTGGTACCTATCCTACCCCTGATATTGTTCTTCCCCTTCTCCTTCTATTTCCCATTCTACTGCTGCCCTGGGGATCATGCCATGCCCATTACCATCTATTGATCCCTGGGGAGTGGTATTTGTTGCCCCCCTCCCACCAGGGGCTGTGTCTTCCCTCTGCCACCACTTAGGCTGGGGGCTGAGGTGGGCAGTGCTGCACTAGTACCATGAATGCTGTTCTGGAGGTCTGCCCCCTGCTTGCCCACCTCAGCTGGCAGTGGGACCATTATGGGGACCCAGCTGAAGGACAGCCGGGAGTTTCTTACCCCGGACACTCTGGCGCTGCAGGATGAGGTGCGTACCTTCCTGGCCAACACTCATGGGACCAGGAATAGGGTGCCCCTCACCCTGGAGCACTGGGGGGATTTCCAACTCATCCTCCAGACTGTGAGGGCCATCCCGAAAGAGGGAAGAAGGACTGGGAGGCAGGACTCTGTGGCTTACCAGAGTGCCCGTGGCTTCTGTGACTCCCTCTTGGCTTACAGGGTTAGTCATGGATTGCTGTGTGGCCCAATGGGGATCACTGGCATTCCCACTCCTGAGGATCCTCCCCAGCCCTCATCATGGCCTGGACCATCTTCGCAACCCTGAATGCCACGGGCTGTAGGGTGGGTCTCTGCAGGAGCCAGGTGTGACTTGGGCCTCTTGGGATAACCACCTGAATATGCAAAGTTCAGGGAAAGCTGCAAAAAAGAGGAACAGATTCTCCCAACACTGGTGGGTTACTTGGAGATAAACTTCCCCAACCAGTCACAAAGAATGCTTCTGATCCCCCACAATGGATATCAAGAAGCCACAATATAGTATACCCAGGTCTCTTTACTGCATTCCAGTCACTGGTCCCAAGTACAACCACTAGGTCTATTAAAGAAATAGGTTTTCCTGATCCCAAAGGGTCAGCCACAGTACATAGAACAATATAGGCTTGAATCTTACCCAAAATACCAGGCTGCCAGCCAATCCTTTAGTAACTATAACTAAAGGTTTAATAGAAAAAGAAAAAACAAAAAACAAAATGAGAGACGTTATAGGGTCAAAGTGAATCACATACATACAAATGATTTAGAGTCCATAGAAGATAAATCCTGGTTTCACAGCTTCAGTTATTAGAAATCCAGTTTTAAGGAATAGAGACCAAATAATCCAAGTGTAGAGTTTGTTC
The DNA here is from genome assembly GCA_007922195.1 of Podocnemis expansa. Lineage (NCBI taxonomy): Eukaryota > Metazoa > Chordata > Testudines > Podocnemididae > Podocnemis > Podocnemis expansa. The sequence goes on from ML682013.1 coordinate 9,439,122, forward strand.
TAATTCTCCCCATGAGAATTAGCAGGGCAGTTTCCAGGCCAAAGCCAGCTGGCATCTCAATCCTGTGGCCCAAACTTTCCCTGAGAAGCTTGGACAAATGTGAGATAAAGGAATTATGTTCCCAGCATCCTTTTATAGCTGTAGCTAGCAAGGTGGGCATTTGCACGTCAATTCTTCTTGTGGGCTTTGATGACAGTTCCCAGGTACTTTAAGTGGAGCATAGCAATATATATTGCCCTTTGAAATAAAATCTTCACCTGCTGGGCACCCCATGCAATTAACTGTATTAGCACCATTAACAGACAGCTTACATTGGTACATCAAAGGTAAATTTAGATGTTAATGTTCCCACTTGACCCCTTCCAATAAAACAATGGTAACAGATAGAGGTTAGCAAGGGAAGCACTTCATTCACCTAACAGGATACATGTAAACATCATCAAGAAAGCACTAATGGCTTATCAAGGCGCTAGCCTACTTGTAATACTACCATTGTATTTTCCTATAATGTCTTCAAAGGTTAGATTTAGGTCATGTATTTTACAAAGATGGCTTGCTTCTGTCAGGCCTAGCATGACACCAGGTGCTCTTCTTCCTTCGGGAGGGGGGATACTTTGTGGTTTTCCTGTAGGAGACCCATGCGGGTTCTACCTCTGAGGCTAGATGGTGACTTGAGTAGGGGAACAGGGTGTTTTTGAGCCATCTCTCCACCCATGAGGGCAGAGTGGCCACCCTGTTCTCCCCGACCTACTGCCTGAGGTGTTGGGGTCACTGAGGTAGTGCCGGGATGCCTGCTGCACCTCTGGGTCTGTACAGAGTGGCAGGTGGTGAATCTTGTCAACGTCTATGTCCCAACATTGGGCCGAGAGAGGGTATGTTTTTTCCAGCGGGCGTCTGCCTATCTTGGCACTCTGGATTCTCAGGAGTGCCTGGTCCTGGGCAGGGACTTCAACACCACCCTTGAGGAATGGGACTGCATGAGGACCGAGCCATGCCTGGCCACCATGGACATCCTCAGGAAGATCATAGACCGTCACTCCCTGATGGATGTCTGGCATGACCACCACCTGGATGACTCACCTGCACTTTTGTCACTCCCAGCTGGACTGCATTTATATATCATGGAACCATTTTCACAGGCTCATTCCTCCACCGTGCAGCCGGCCCTTTTCTCAGATCACCATGTGGTGACCGTGACAGCCTCTCTCGCTGCAGAAAGAAGAGGGCTGGCCTATTGGCATTTTAATAACAGCTTCCTGGAGGATGTGGGGTTTGTGGTATTTTTCTAGGAGTTCTGGCTGGCCTGGTGGGGCCAGAGGGCTGCCCTTCCCTTGGCATGACAATGGTGGGATGTGGGGAAGGTGCGTGCATGGCTCTTCTGCCGTGACTACATTCAGATGGTCAGCCGGAAGAGGAAGGCAGGTTGATAGAGCAGTTGGAATGGAAGGTCTTAGAGCTGGAGAGGTGTCTGGCTCCCAGTCCTGAGGATCTGTCCTTCTGAGGAGCATGCCAGGAAAAGTGGGAGGAGCTCCAGGCCCTCGAGGACCTTTGTGCCCAGGGTGCTTTTGTTCAATCCCACATCCGTCTCCTTCGGGAGATGGATCACAGCTCCTGTTTCTTCTATGCCCTAGAGAAATGGAGGGGGGCCAAAAATCATGTCACCTGCCTCTTAGTGGAGGACAGCATCCCCTTCATGGATCCGTGGAGGTGTGCAGAAGGGCCAGGGCCTTCTACACTGATCTTTTCTCCCCAGATCCGACTGAAGCCACTGCCTACTGGGTGCTCTGGAATGAACTTCCCACAGTCAGAGAGGGTGACCAGGACTGGCTAGAGTTTCCTCTCACTGTGGCCGAGTTCTTGGAAGCCCTCCATCTCATGTCCACTAACAAATCTCCAGGCATGGATGAGCTGATCATGGAGTTCTACCATGTATTTTGGGATGTCCTTGGCCCAGATCTTGCCACTGTCTGGGCCGAGTCCGAGGAAAGTGAAGTGTTCCCCCTTTCTTGCAGGTGAGCCATGCTCACCTTGCTGCCTAAGAAAGGGGACCTCTGTGACCTCCAGAACTGGTGTCCCATCTCACTCCTCAGCGTGGACTACAAAATAGTTGCCAAAGACATCTTGCTATGTCTGGGGTCTGTGCTGCAGGACGTGATCCCTCCTGACCAGATCTACACTATCCCAGGCCATTCCATCTTTAACAACCTCTATTTGGTCCAGGATCTCTTGGAGCTTGGGTGTAGGAACAGTCTGTCATTTGCCCTCTGGGCCGTGGACCAGGAGAAGGCATTTGACAGGATGGACCATGGGTATCTCCTGGGTAACCTTTGGGCATTTGGCTTTGAGACCCGCTTTGTGGGGTTTCTCTGGGTGCTGTACGCCTCCGCAGAGTGTCTACTCAAAATCAACTGGACCCTGACTGAGCTGGTCAGCTTCGGGAGAGGAGTGCTTCAAGGCTATCCACTCTCGGGCCAGCTGTATGCTCTGGCTGTGGAGCCCTTCCTTTGTCTCCTCCATCGGAAGTTGATGGGATTGGTGTTCCATGAACTGGAGCTGAGGCTGGTCCTGTCGGTGTATGCCAATGATGTGCTCCTTGTGGTGCAGGACCCAGGAGACCTGGAGCAGCTGGAGGCCTGCCTGGCCATCTACTCAGTGGCCTCCTGCGCCCAGGTCAACTGGGCCAAGAGCTCTGGCCTGATGGTAGGGGCCAGGTGGCTGGTGAGCTCCCTCCCACCCGCGCTTCAGGTCATCTGGTGGAGTGCCTGTCCGCTGCTCTATCTGAGTGTTTAACTTTCCACCACCCATCCCTCCTCAGATGAGAACTAGCATGCTTTGAAGGACAGGGTCACTGAGCAACTACAGAGATGGACAGGACTGCTGCGGTGCCTCTCCCTACAGGGGAGGGCACTGGTCATCAACCAGCTTGTCCTGCCATGCTCTGTCACTGGCTCAACACACTGGCCATACCCCTGATGTTCCTGGCTAACCTCCAGAAGACAATTCTGGAGTTCTTTAGGCCAGGACTCCACTAGGTTTCTGCAGGGATTCTTAGTCTCCCCTTGGAGAAAGGGGAACAGGGCCTGGGCTGCATTCACAATTGGGTCCACATCTTCCACCTCCAGGCCCTGCAGAGACTCCTTTATGGTGCAGGTAGTCCAGCGTGGAGCCATCTGGCACACACCTTCCTCTGCCATTTCTGGGGGCTCTGCTATGACTGGCAGCTCTTTTACATCCACCCAAGAGGTCTTCCATGAGATCTCTCCAAGCTGCTGGCCTTTTACCAGGACATCCTCCGGACCTGGAGACCTCTCTTGGTCTCCAGGTCCATTGTAGTCACCGAGGGAGAGGACCTCTTCATGGACCCCCTTCTACACAGCCTCGAGCTTCGTGCAGGTGGTGGAGGACCCCTCGGTGCAATGGCAGTTGGTCCTGGCAGGCATCACCAGGATTGGAGACCTCCTGGACTATGCTGGGTGGATCCCCAGGTGCTGTTGCAGCACATGAGGCTCTCCAACCTCTGAAACCCCCCTACTCCAGGAGGTGAAGATGGCCTTGTTCCATGCTGCTCGGTTTTACTTCAAGAAGGTCTTGCAGTAGGGTACTCCTTGCCCCCCTCTCAGCCCCGGCCCTCTGGACATTTTTATCAGGCCCTGATTCTGCAGGCCACCCTGGCCGCCCCCTCCCCACGCACCAAGCCAGCTGCTAGATCTGCAGCTGGTTCCATTTAGAACTGCACCCAGAGACAATCTATAGATGCTCATGCAGCACACTTTATTTCCCCACCCTCGCGTCCCACCCTGACACCAAATGGTGGGACCTCCTACAACCCCTGGAGGGTGAGGACCCCCAGTGAGCCAGCCTATATTCTGCCTGATACCACGGCCCACCAGGGACATCATGTAGTGGCTCCTGCATGGACCTGTCAGCACGAGTGTGTACCTGGCACTGTTCACGCCTCACCCTGACACTTGCTGTTTTTGCGGCATGAGGGAGACCCTGGCATGTCTATCTCGAGTGAGCCAGGTTGCAGCCCCTTTTCTGGCTCTTCCAGAACCTCTTACTGAGGTTCTGGCTGCACTTTTCCTGTCACTTGTTTATTTATGCACACCCCATCCATGGCCCCATGAAGTCATGGGATCTCCTGGTCAACCTGCATCTGGCACTGGCAAAAGTCACCATCTATAACACCAGACAGGAGAGGTTGGCTGCGGGGGTATCCTGTGTCTGTGGGGCCTATTTCTGTTCCCTAGTCCAGTCACGTATCTGAGCAGAGTTCCTCTGGGCAGCGAAAGCTGACTGCCTAGATACCTTCTGGGAGCAGCGGGTGCTGTCTGAGGTTCTCTGCTCAGTGTCCCCCTCCATTTCCCTGCTTTTGTTCCTTTGACCCCTCATGCCTGTTCCTGTTTTGATTATTTTGTCCCCTGTAATCAGTTGATCCCTCGGACCAGTTACTCCTCCCTTGGGCTCAGGGAGGGTTTTTAGCAGTGGGTGGCCTTGCACCCACCCACTACCTAGGGCTCAAATAGTAGAACTCTCAAGAAACCCTCCAGAATGACCTTGTCACAACATATGGATTGAAGATTTGGGTCTATGGCTATTACACTTTTGTCCATCAGTATCTGGTCTAACTAGTACAGTAATTAGGACTTTCCTCATATTAGAGTTAAAATACCTTGCTTTATGGAATCCTTGTGACTGTATAAATGCTTAGGAGTCAGAATTTCTTTGAGACTTGGATAGAATTCTATTGGTAAGACATCAAGACTAGGGGCCTTGCCTGAACTCATTTTCTCTATGACCTTGATTATTTCTTCTGACTGGAAAGGAGAGGCCAGCCTTGTCTGCTCCTCACCCAAATACCTTTGGGGCTCTAAGCTGAAGTGCAAGATTCTAATAGCCTTTGAAACTGCTGAGACTTTTGGGTAACTCCTGCCCAACTTGAATAAAAATACCAGATCGATCATTACTTCTTACTGTTAAAAGTGTCTTAAAAAATAAAGATGAGGACAAAGCTGCAGAAAATACATATGTATCTTCTGCCAGCTAGAGGCTGCAGCAGCAAGGATCAGAGTCAATATCTAGGAAGTCCATGTCAAAAATACAACATATACCATCTTGAGCTCCCATCCAGTAACCTGGGGCAATTACACAGCATCTGCAGAGCACCTCTAGAGCCAACACTCCTTTCTCACAAGCACAGAGATTGAGTGTGGAAAAGAAACTTTTTAAAAAGAAAATGTAGCCCAGCATTAATTTGGGAAAATACAACCAGAATTCATAAACATAAAACTATGAGCAAAATACACACCCCAAAGTACATTGGACAGTGTCTTTTTGATTCAGACTCTTAAGTCCACCAAAGAAAAGCTCCTTTAACATACCCCTCCTTCACCACACTCCACTCACAGGTGTTCTACTTTGTCAATGAAGACCCAGAATTCAGAGGTGCATCTGCAGAGTTCACCTCCAACCCCAGGGGTTTAGAACAAGGCACTTTGTTCACCTGCTTCTGGATGTCTTGAGGTCCCTCCACTGAACAGCTCTCAGTCAGGAGTTTCACCACTAGTGCAGACTATGTAGTCTATTGCATCAAAGATACTGCCCAAAGTGGATCTAATATTTAGGTGTTGTCACGGAGTGCGCTGCCTCCTCTGGCTCAAACCGGGAGCTTTCTGGTGTTTGAGCCACAAACCCAGCCCCTTGATTCAGGGCAAGGTGGCCCCACAGCCAGAGTCAATAGTTACCATGGCCCTTCAGTGCAGGGCAGTGCAGCCCAGCGGCCAGAGTCAATAGTTACCATGG
>ML682013.1:9444933-9499248 GCA_007922195.1 Podocnemis expansa
AGTGCAGGGCAGTGCAGCCCAGCGGCCAGAGTCAATAGTTACCATGGTCCTTCAGTGCAGGGCAGTGCAGCCCAATGGCCAGAGTCAAGAGTCACAGAGACCAACTGGCCCAGGGGGAGTGGGCTCAGGTAGGGGGGTTCAGGCCCACCCGTTCCACTGAACCCCAGCCCAGAGCCCTGGAGTTGCCATGGGGGTTTGGCCCAGTCGGCGGGGATCCAGGCTGCAACGCGCCAACTGGGACCATGACAATACCATGGCTCACCCCACTGGGTGTTGCCCTGGGCTACTTCCTACCTGGGAGTCAGACAGCATTCCCCCCTTTGATTCCCTGGGCCCATCCGTTTCCACCACATCTTTGGCCTGGGTCCCAAGATCCTCACAGCAGGGTGCGCCTCAGCCACTGGCGCATCTGGCAGTCAGCATCCTCGGCCTCTCACTGGTGTACTCCTTTAAGACAGGGGCTGAAGAAGGTCCTAGGCAGGAGGCCCCAGCATGCATCTGCTCCCTCTGCCAGCCTGCTCCTGACTGAGGAGAACTGCAGCCTTTTATCTCTGGGCAGCTGTTGGAGCATGCCCAGCAGGGCCTAAGGGGCGGGGCTAACTCTCCCTTCCGGGCATATAGGCCTGCTTCAGTGTGGGGGCGGGTCTGCCCCATCACAGGTGTACTCATCAGGGATTTCTGCTGTTAGTCTGTAACAAGACACTCTTTTCACTATTAATCAGCTCTGCCACTACACAGTGAAAAAAAGAAGGAACAGATAGTGCCTGAAACTCTTCAGCAAGGTTCACAGCAACAGATAGAAGTACTTGTCCCCACTTTCTCTCACCTCTACTGGCCTTTGGAACCCATGTCTCATGCCTTGTGAGTGTAGTTTATTTGAAGGTGAGTCCTCCATCAGGGTAGGCCAAGGACAGTTCTGTTGCCCTTGATTCACACTACAAGGTTAACATACCTTTTGTACAACTGCCCAATAACAAAGTGATTTGTGCGCCAACATCAACTAAAAGTGATCATTTGGGCAGTCCCATCATCAGAGCCGTCCTTGGGGGGTGTGTGAAAGGGACAACCGCCCTAGGCCTCATGCTTTGGGGGGCCCTGCACTTTTGGGGGTCCCACATGACCAGTGGGAGTAAAGGAACAGGGACCTTCTTCAAGCTGAGGAGCTAGCCTGCCCAGGGAGCAGCTCCGGCTGGTCAGGGAAGGGGGAAGGGAATTGCGACAGGCAGCATTTGTTTACAGTAACTCTTGACTTAAGTAGCCACCTTCCCACAACTGCTCCCTGAGGGGAAGAGAAAGGGCAAGTGCTGAGATAAAACTTATGGAGCCAGCCTCAGTCAAGCAAACGGGGACAAAGTCAGGAGAATGTCACAACCCCAACCTTTACAAAACAGGACCTTCTCTTTGAATTTACATCAGCATCTCTAGAAAGTGTTTGAGATACTAAGGAACTTTTTTCCTTCTACACTTAACAAGAGTTTTCAGTCTTCAGGAATGTCTTTGAGCAAACTTCTCTGTGCAGATAATGATCTATTATACCTGAGAGAGAAGACCCCAGGCTAGCACTTATATGGAAATATTGGGTTTTTAGGGTTAACGGCCATCAATCAATCCATTAAAGAAGTTTTTTGTCCTTCCTTCTGCACTATAAGTATGCCCCATTGTCACTGATTGCAGTCAGACCACCAGTTCCAAAGCATGGCAAAGAGGAAACCAGCTGTGGCCGTGTGGGTTTAGTTTAGCGAAACAAACAAGGAATCCCGGATGTAAAACAAACAAGGAGTCTTGTGGCACTTTTACAAGCTAACAAATAAATACATTTTTAAAATCTTTAAAATCTTTAAAAGTTCCACAAGATTCTTTGTTTGTTTTACATCAGGGTATAGGAGAGAAGCCAAAGGTCCCTTGTTTCTTCCTCTCATCCTCAAACAGTACCTGAGTTTCATTACTTAGATCACCTCCAAAGCAATGTGGAATGTATGAATACATATATTAAAGTAAGACGGGAAAGGAGAGAGTCAGGCAGCATAAAGGAAATAACATACATTAGACAATTGGAATCCAGTGTTTTAAGGTGAGAGAGGACCTGGATTTATTTCTTGATATCATTCAAAAATAGCATCTCTTTCCTTCTGAATTTTCAATTTAACAAAAACTTGATCTAAGAAAAATTATTAAACTTGTAAAATTGTATGCCCATCTTGAACAGAAAACCAGAACCACAAAGAAGAGTACCTCCAGATGCTCCTGTCCACTTGGTTGTGAGGTTGATGAAACATCACCATGACACATTCAGTATTGCCTACCCTAAACATCAAAAATAGTCACAAGTCTGGCTTAAATATGTCATTAAAACTCACTTAAAAATAAAGAGATGGTTAAAGAAATAATAAATTGGGGGAGTTGTTTTCTTTGACTTCTGGGTTTTGAGCCTTTTGGCTAAAGTCAGGCCATGTTTTTCTGCTTTTCTCTGCAACTTTTTAGACTGAGGGCTAGACATTTATGATTTTATTAAAGAAAAATTATGACACTGCCAATTGTTCCCTCTAAGCTGATGATGCAGCTGAACAAGTTATAGGTGCACTTGGGGAGCCAGCGGGCAGCAGGGAAGAAGCCCATTGGGGCCTGGAGAACAAGCAGGGAACTTGCTGAGCTGCATCATCAGCTTAGAGTGGTGGTTCCCAACCTTTTTCAGGCTGGGGACCCCTTTGTAACAAAAAAAAAAAACTTTGTGGACCCCCCCATCTGATTATGTAATCTGGCCTGCACAGGCAGACTCTGGCCCGCACCAGTGGGACAGCTGGTGAGAAGCGCTGCCACCACCATTGCCTGCGCCACCAGGGAGCTGAGCCACGGCAGCTGTGGTCCCCTGCCCTTGCCCCTGCTGGGGAGCTGCTGTGGCTCCATTCCCCTGCCAGGATACAGCCACAGGCAGGGAAAGGCAGCCCTGGCAGGGAGCATCAGGGCTGTAGCTGAATTCTGGTCCTGGGTAGGGAGAGGCTCTGCAGACCCACTGTAATTTGTCAGTGGACCTTTGGGGGTCCCCAGACCACAGTTTCGGAACCACTGGCTTAGAGGGAACATTGCCTACAAAGTTTAAAATAGGGGGGCCCCGCACAAGCTGATTCGCCCTGGGCCCCGATCCCCCATAGGGACAGCCCTGCCCATCATGTTGAGAACCTAGGAAGTATGGATGTACTTATGCAGACAAGATGGACTCCTGAAGTACTCTTCCACAGCTCAGCACTAGGTGTTGGGAGAGGGGTTTCAGACCATTCTAACACACACTTTTATAATCTCTGATAAATAGATGATATCTTTATAGATAACTGATAATGTTGAGATTATAATGGTGACTATTCTCTTTGTTATGTTATTTATTCATGTTGCAATGGAGTGTAAGGATCCCAATCATAAACCAAAACCCCATTATGCCAGTCATTGTACAACCATGTAAGAAAAAGACCATCTTTGACCCCCCAGGAAGTTACAATCTAAGTATAGGATGAGAGAGAATAGATGGGTGCCACTGACACACAGGAGGACCACCAGGTAACAATGAGACAAAGCTGGTGAGTATGAAAAGTGGTGTCACAGCAACCTAGTTCTATAAGCTAGAAGAAATGACAGAAAATAGAGTTATTACACAGATGCAATGTAAATGTATCCATTTACTTCTTGGCTTAACTGGGTCTATTTTACATGTTTCTGTATGATACCACAGTGCTAAAAATGTATTATTAGTGTAATAGTCACATAGAACTGTACTAGTGGGTGACAAAATACTGTGTGTGATATTTTCTATTAATTATTCCTTCTGGTTTGTTAATGTGATGTACAGTGCTGTGTGTGTTTTGAATTGCAATAGGTTATAAAAAGTTAGCATGTCACTTGAGTCAAAGTATAGTATCCTACTGTATCCAGAGGAATTTTACTCTTCTTTCCATACAAATTCTAACAGACTTGATGCCTTCCAGTGCCATGTTTTTGTTTTGTTCTGTTTTGTTTTTTTGTTTTTTTTAGCAAAAGATGGGAATGTTCATGCTAACTGAGTTAAATTCAGACACCACTTGCCTGCATCTGTCAACAAACCAGTCTGGGTTAGTTTTAATAAATTTATTGATCAATGGATAACAAGGCTGGGAATAAGGCAGTGGCAAGAATTAATGAACGTAAGTGGGTATAAAACCAAGGACCCTTTACCTCAAACACAACCTGTAGTCTAAGGGAATATACAGTGTTACATTTTGCTTCATCTCACATGGTGGCATTTGCTAATATTGATGTGGGGGACCATGATGCTGATCAGGATTGAGCTCTCCAGGAATGAAAGCAGGTAAATGAAATTCAGGTGCTGATGAGCTTCAACAACTTTTCTTTCCTAGACTGAATCAGTGGTGTTGATGAGGATGGACTGTCCACAGTACACAGGAATTCCTCAAAAGAACTAAGGAGTCCTGTGGCACTTAAGAATAACAAATTTATTTATCGCATGAGCTTTCATGGGAGAAAATCCCAATAGAAAAGTCCCACGAAAGCTCATGTGATAAATAAATGTGTTGGAGTCTTTAAGTACCACAGGACTCCTTGCTTCTTTTGCTGGATTACACTAACACAACCTCCCCTTTGGAACTCAAAAAGACTGCATCACTGCTGTCTCTTGTATGCACAGCTTCACCCAACAGGGCTCTAAATTCTAAATAGTCCTGCAGTGTCCAATCAGAGAGCAGAGATTTACCACCTATCCATGCTTGCACACCATATTGCACCCTTATAAGCGCAGACCTAAAATTTTGCACGTAGCCCTTTAGCTATAAACCTATTTACATATAGAATGCACAATTTTAACAACAATTAGGCAGTCCCATTCCTGACCAACAGAGAGAGAAATGGAAGAATTCATTACTTTCCTACAGTGCTCCTACACGGATTGAAAACATTATTAAATGTACTTCTACTAAAGCACTTTAATCCACACACAAAAATGTGAACTGATTAAGATTTTTAACAATAACTGAGTAATAGAATTTATGTCCAACAGAGAGAACATTAAAAGGGGATAGGTGTATCAAATGTTTCAAAGATGTAGGAGATTTATGTTTGATATTAACTGAGTAGCTGGCCAATGGATTTGTAAAAAATCATACCTGTTATTGAAGCTGTGGCACTATGATATAAACAGTTTGGCTGGAAAGCACCACGTACAGCTGAAAAAGGAAAGTTGAGTGAAATCCATTCAAAGTTGAGCAAAAACAGTTTACATTGACGGCTCTGCTAGAAAGCCATTAACCTAACTGTTGTAAACAGGCTGATGAGGGCCAGGTAACAGAGAGGTCAAAGGAACTTTGAACATTTCATTGGCCAGAACTGTATTTGGTACCCAAATACTTCATAAACAACAAACATGTAGGGGCTAATTATATGCTGCATATTAAGTATTAAGTATGATCTAATCATGTAACCTGCATATTAAGGATAGTGAAACCATATAGGGATTTCAGCATGATGTAACCTATTGTGTTATGCAAGCACCTGCTGCTTTATGTAGATTGTATTTAGTATGCTAGAAGGTACATATGTCTTGTGGATCCTGTATTCTGGGCTTATTTATACAAGCCCAGGCAGGTTGTGGCTACTTCCTGATAGGTTGGATGTATAAGGGGAACAAGTAGTGTGATTAAAGGCACCGTATACTCATTGCTGATATTCAGTAGCTACACTAGCTCTATGCCTGCTGAGGAGTCCTCCATATCATTGTTTCAAAGGGTAGCTGTGTTAGTCTAGTTCAGCAAAACGAACAAAAAGTCTAGTGGCATTTATGAAAACTAACAAATTTGTTTATTGCATGAGATTTCATTGGAGAAAATCCCACTTCATCAGATGCTTTGAAGATGGGGTATCTTTCAGAATGGAAAGAAAATATATAAAAGGAAGTGCAAGTTATAGGATCAGGTCACACTGTAACACCAAATCAAAGCAGTTTTTAAGATTCAGACATTGGGGAACAGCATATAGAGGAAGATGAGATCAAATCACCTGTTGTAATGGGGGAAAAATCCAATTATATGACAGGCTGCTGATAAAGGGCAGGGCAAGGAGGGGGAGGGGGCTTCAGAAGAGGTCCTGGAGGAAGCTCTGGAAACATGAACAAGGAGAAGCACATGAGTCTGCACCTCTACAGAGAAGACTCAGTTGAAGAAGCCTCACTGAGGAGTCTGAGTACCTAACACCACTAAAAAAAACAGAATCCAATACTGGTAAGTTTTATAATGGACCCTCACCTTCCCTGATAATATTCTCTCTTTCTCTGGTGGCATATGCCTCAGCACAGTCTTCCTTCCATGTCCTACCCCCTCTCCACCATGACTTATTCCTCGAGCTAGATGGCAACAGATCAGTGATTTTACTGAAACCCCACAACTCACTGTAAAACATTTACTAAAAACCATAACAGACTATTAACATGAATAACTGTTCCTGTGTCTGCATTTCTCTGCAAGCTCTGACAGCAATAGTTCCTTGTCTATGTGAAGTAGTGGAGAGGAGGTAGTGGAAGGTTTTAAATGGGTTTGGGTGGGAAAAGAACAGGTGCATGACACTCATTATTGTACACAAACCAAATTCCACCCCCAGCCCTTTTCTTTCCTTCCCTTTATAAACAGGAGCCTCCTGGGTTGCAGAAGTAGTCTGGAGGAAGGAAATTGTAAGAGTTGCATTTGTCAGATTCTAAAAAGGATCAGTGTTGAGGCCTTCAGTGGCACTGCTATGTTATGTGGGAGAAAGTATGTCTTCCAAGGAAAAAAATAAGTGTAATGTTAGTTTTTTCTTTGACTTGGCAGGACAATCTGATATCAGAAGGAAGACCATTCCACAGTAGATCAGGAGTTGCTCCACAGAGGTAGAAGATCCAGAAGAATGCTGGATGACCTGCTTCTAGGTATAAATAGAAGGAGACAAGAGCAGTTTGACTTTCTTGGAGCAAGGTCAAGGACACACGTTGTTAGGCAGGATGAGTCTTTCCTGCAAATGGAGATGCAGCACAGGCATCGGGAGTATGCACAGATGGAACAGAATTGTGCACTCATACAGTCCCTTATTCCAGCTGGGGCAGAATACTTTTGGGGACTATTTACCACACTGGTTGATGCCCCTACAGGGGTTAAAGTATAATTTTGTGGGCCTTGGAGCCCTCTGGCATGGGTGGGCCCCCCTCCAGCATGGGTGGCCCCCCTTTGGCATTCGGCCCCCTGCCCCAATACCCAGGCCCAGACACAGCCACCCACCAGAGCCACCCCCAGACACACACACACATAGCCCCCAGCAGCCCCCACCCAAAGCCTTTACCTTAGTTTTTTGCAGGCTGGCTGACCAGCTGGAAGCTGCTTCTGGTCACAAGCTGCTCTGCCGTGCAGGGGGAGATTCACAAACTCCCAGCCTGCTGCAGCTCTCCTCTGACTGGGCTTAAGGTGGAACAGGGCTTAAGGTGGAGCCATGAGAACACTGCATTCCGGCTGCTCATGCTATTTTTAGGGGGGCCCCAGAACACAATGTTCTGGTGCGTTCCTCTCCATTTAGGGAACCCAGAACACTGCCAGGCTAAAAATTGAGGGCTGCAGAACTGCATTCTGGTACTTTTGCCCTTTACTTTAACCCCTATGCCCCTGTCTGGGAATAAGCACTACCACCATGGCCTCCTCCAGAGGCGGCCCCAGGTTGCTGTTGAGGTAGCGAATCCCAGAGTCACAATGCCTGAAATTGCTCCCAGGGAAAAACCCCACAGCATTCAGGAGGGGAATGATGAGCCCAATCCATTCTCTCTAGCTCAGCTCCTAAGCTCCATGCAGATGTCCCTGTTTGAAACTTCCATAAAATATTCCATAGCCATCTCCCTCTTGGCATGACAAGAGGTAAGATGTAGTGAGGAGAGAAATCCACAGACACTGTGCGTCCACTTCTAAGGTGATTTGACCTTTTACTTTTTGGTTCATTTATTTCTCTTACAAACTGCTTTAACTCTATTTTTGATTTAGAGATGTAAATCAAAGATATCTTTCCTTTCACTCACACGGGTGCCTTGTATTTAAGGGTAGCAGAATTCACAGGGCATGACTATGATTTCTTGAAAATCAGATATCATGGATATGCAAAAATTTCTTCCCTCTCAAAATCCTCCACACATGAATTTGCTAATGTTGAATAAAAGGGCAGGGGATTCATGACAACAAACCATGATATGAAATAATTATTGCTTTCCAAAGCACATGTGCGAGAAATAGCAGACAAGTTAACTGAAACATGTTTATGGCTTTTTTAATGACTTAAGTGATAACATATACACAGGAAACAAAACTAAACTAGTGCTGAAGACATCTGAGTTTTGCTTTTATACCACCTTCTCCCTCCCATCCTGCCTGTGGCACTACTGTTATACAGCACTTATTAAGCATTCTGAACAATGGCGTCAGAAAACATTGTAATGAAAAATATGTGAAATCCCTGACCCCCAAATCTTACAGGTTTTTTTTCTGAAAAATTATTTAAATGTTTCAATGCTCCCTATAGAGGAGCCATAAAGTGAGCAGTTAACATATGAACAAAATTATTGTGCAATGGTGCCCTTATGAGGCATTGCAACTGTTCTCAGCACATAAACACATCAAAAGATATTAACCTTTAGGGTCCTCCTCCAATTGTCTGTTTTCAATTAAGACATTAACATCAGTTACAGGGGATCAAAATCCACCAAGATGTTTCACAACAGAAGCATGTGACATGTGCTACTATGCTTTTTCAGCAGCACATCAGTGTCTCTCAACATGGTGCTAAGTTGCCTTTCTGGCTTTCTCTTGATCTATGCTGTACAACATTTGTGAGGCTAATAGAGAATATTTCAACAGCAAGCAGGCACACAATGGATCTGTTGTTTTTCAAAGACTATACTGGCAAATTCCACCCATGGGCACACAGATCCTGGTTCTTGGTGGACCAGGGAAATGTATAATGCTGTATGCACATGAGTAAAATCTGGCTTCCTGTAAATGTTAACAAAAATAAATCTGTCATGTGCCTACTTGCTGTGGAAGTATTCCCCTTTAGCCTTTCATACATAGTGAAAGGTACAGCTTGCCAGCATGCCATGACAATCTGAGCTGTGTCAGCCACATTGGTATCCCAAAACATCTGGAGGGATCACCAACAGTCTTTCAGTCTCCCAGAGGCTCTATTAGTCTGTGTAG
Source organism: Podocnemis expansa (assembly GCA_007922195.1). NCBI lineage: Eukaryota > Metazoa > Chordata > Testudines > Podocnemididae > Podocnemis > Podocnemis expansa. The sequence goes on from ML682013.1 coordinate 9,454,167, forward strand.
CTATTCAACCTGTAATTGAATTCCCTTTTTCTTGGGCCAGCAATCCCAGGGTATGGCTTCATGAAAGCATAAAGGCAAGAAAGAGGGTTTCCTGAAAATAAGTGTTGCATAGAAATAGAATATATAATCCTGTCATTTCTGAGGAATACAGTTAATTCCTCCCTCTGGTAGAAACCCAGCCTCCTGTGCATCATGGTGCTACAAACCTTGCTTGTGAATTGGATATTCATTTACTGCCCCTGTGATCCACTGAGCTTTGTAGAACCAGTGTACAGTAACCTCTTAGGTACTCTATTCACTGGTCCCTTTTGATGGGTAAAGAATAGGGATATGTGTTTCATCAATGGCCCCCATCTTCCATAAAGACAATAGCTACCTGCTTCTGCATGCAAATAGGTCTCCAAAATGCAATGCTTTGGTGCAGGAGAGCTAGTGTAAACTATACAGTGAATGTCTGCTTCCTCATTCCATAGGACCTTATTAATTGATTGTCATTCCAGGTTTCTAAGATTAGATGATTCCATCAAATGCTGCTGGTTGTCCCAGACTGGAAGCAGCGGTTGACTTGTGGGCTTTTTTTGGAACTGCAGCACCCAGCACACCTGTTTCTTGGGACCACAACAGGTTTTCATTCCCTCTCTCCATTAGCCATGTTCAACATTTCAAATGTTTATGAGTTCATTCTGTCCAGTATCCAGCACTGTACAGCATGAACATTTATCCTTCAAGCAGCAGCAGGAATAGAACTATGCCTTTGGTCACTCAGGGTATGTCTACACTTTCAAGTTATTTGGAATTAAGGCAGTTTAATTTGAACTAACTTAGTACCTGTCTACTTTAGGCTTTCATTAGTTTGAACTAAGGAATTCCTTAAATCAAACTAATGAAAGCTTAGTTTGAACTAGTAAGACCTGCCAGTTAGTTTGAACTAAGGACAGCGTAGACCAGGATTAACCCTAAGGTCAAACTTAATAAGTTCTAACTAAGGGCAGTTAGTTCAAATTAACAAAGTGGGTTAATTCAAACTAACGTCTGTTCAAATTAGACCATGTTGTTAATTCAGACTACTAAGTTTGAGTTTCGTTAGAATGAAACTCAAACCTATTAGTTCAAATTAACAAATTTGAACTAACTTCTCCTAGTGTAGACATAGCCTTAAGTTATCAATGGTTCACAGACATGCTGGAAGGGCATAACAAGTGGGGTGCCATAGGAGTCAGTTTCATCAATGATATAGACAATGGAATAGAGAGTACATGTATAAAATTTGCTGATGAAACCAAGCTGAGAGGGGTTTCAAGTACTGCGGATGATAGGACCACAATTCAAAATAATTTGGACAAACTGGTGAAATGGTCTGAGGTAAACAAAATGAAACTCAATAAAGACAAGTGTAAAGTACTCCACTTAGGAAAGAATGATTCATTGTACATAGACAAAATGGGCAATGATTACCTAGGAAGGAGTACTGTGGAAAGGGATCTGGGTGTCATAGTGGACTACAAGCTAAATATGAGTCAGAAGTGTAATCCTGTTGCAAAAAAGCAAACACCATTCTAGGGTGCATTAACAGAAGTATTGTAAGTAAGACACAAGAGGTAATTCTTCTGCTCTACTGTGTCCTGATTAGGTCTCAATTGGAGTATTGTGTCCAATTCTGAGTGCCTCATTTCAGGAAAGATGTGAAGGAATTGGAGAAAGTCCAGGGAAGAGCAAGACAAATGATTAGAGGCCTGGAACATGTGACTTATGAGGGCAGATTGAAAGAGCTGGGTTTGTTTAGTCTAGAAAAGAGAGTGAGAGGGGACATGATAACAGTTTTCAAGTATATAAGTCTACGTCTACACTAGAAAAAGTTTGGGTGAATTTGTTAATTTGAACTAATAAGTTTGACTTTTATTCAAACTAAACTTGACCTTATTAAATTGAATTAACAAAGTGGACTAACCCAACTTAAAGTTAAGTTGACTTAGTTCACTTTGTTAACTCAACCTAACTACTCTTAATTTGAATGTAATACAGTTGAATTAAGGGTTAATCCAGGTCTACACCAATGTTCCCTCTAGGCTGCGCCCATGCGCAGGAGCGCAGAAGCTCCACTGCCCTGGTGCAGGCCTCACTGCCGGTGGCACAGGCTTGCAGCTGCGGCTCCTTGCTTGCCCCCAGGGCACATTCTTCCAGCCAGCACGGAGCTGTTCTACGGAGTTTAAAATCTCCCCTGAACGTGCTCAGGGCGGGAGATTTTAAATTTCTCTGTGCAGCTTCCTGCTGCTCGGAAGAATGGCAGCAGTGAGGGGCAGGCTACCCTGGCAGCAGCTCCCGCAGTGGGGGGAGTGGGCTGAGGGAGCGGGGTCAGGGTACCAGGGGGTCTCGGGGAAGCTGGCTGGATAGCACCCAGCTCTGCAACTTGGGGAAGGCCCTCACCCTCCACCTGGTCCCTGGGAAAGTGCCTGGGGGAGCAAGCAGCTTCCCCAGGACTAGGGTTGCCAGACGCCTGGGAAAAGGAGGACAAGTGCTCCTTTTTACCTTCACCTCCTTTGTCCAGCAGGCATTCTAAACACAGGTGATTCTTTTTCTTTTTTTCCTGTTTCTTGGTTTTTAGGAGTAGAATGTGGTTTAAAAAAAAAACAAACAAAAAAACCCAAACCCACCATGCCCAGCTCAGGGCTGAAATCCCTAAACCTTAAGGGGCTGCACTACACATGAGGAACAAAAGAACCTGCAGCAAAATCAAGGGGAGGGGGAGTGGAACATACCATTTCCTCTCTTCTTAGAGGGGTTTGCAACAAAAGTTTGTGTGATTCAGTTGGCTGAGCAGCTACTTATCAATCTTGGTGTTGTGGGATTGAGCCCTATGCTGGGTACTTTGGCTATTTTTTTGGGCGGACTCTTGCTCCCTACAAAAGGCCTAAATTGGAGGAAAAATATAGCAAACCCTAACTAAATGAAGGAAAATAATTTATACTGTGAATAAAATTACAAGCAGGGGCAAATTAAATAAAGAAATAAAGGGGCACTTTTGAATTGGTTAGAAACAATGTAGGACATTTTTTAAAATTGTAAAATGGGCTTCTGTGGAAAATGAAAAAGCAGCAAGTCAGCTTTTTTTCAACTTTTTTGGTGCTTTGCAAGCTTATATTTGCAAATTTAGTTTTTCTTTTAACTTTTTTTAGTTTCATGAGCATTAATGAAAGGATCATGAAAAGCTTTCATTTACTGAAAAAATGAATTTTCAGTACCAGAAAACATCTTGGTTTTTTTTTTTATTTTAAAATAATTTAAAAAATGCCAGACTTAGTACTGTTTTAGTGCTGCATTCATTATCATTACCATTTTCCATGACATAATATGGTAATGACACTGCAATGTTCCCTCTAAGCTGCTGCTGCTGCTGACCAAGTTATGGATGTGCTTAGGGAAGGGGGGGCAGCAGGGAAGGGGCCCGATAAACATTGAGGACTTGCTCAGCTGCCTCCATAACTTGCTCAGCTGCATCATCACCTTAGAGGGAACATTGGCCTATACCATACTTAGTTCGAACTAAGGAGTCAAATTAAAGTTTAGTTCGAACTAGCAGGAGGTTCTTATTAATTCAAACTAAGCTTTCATTAACTTGAATTAAGGAATCTCTTAATTTGACTTAATGAAAGTCCAGTGTAGACAGGGACTAATTTAGCTGGAATTAAGCCTCCTTAATTTGAACTAAATTGCCAGTGTAGACATAGCCTGGGAGGCTGTCACAAAGAGGAAGGAGAAAAAATGTTCTTCTTAACTGGTGATGGTAGGACAAGAAGCAATGGACTTAAATTACAACCAGGGAGGTTTAGACTGGACATTAGGAAAAAATTCCTAAGTGTCAGGGTGATTAACCACTGGAATAAATTGCCTAGGCAGGTTGTGGAATCTCCATCATTGGAACTGTTTAAGAGCTGGTTAGACAAACATCTGTCAGGGATAGTTTAAGAGGGTACTTGGTCCTGCCATGAGTTCAGGGGACTGGAGTCGATGACCTCTCTTGGTCCCTCTCCTGTTTCTATGACTCTATGGCTATGTTCACATGTAAATTGTTATTTCAAAATAAGTTATTTCAAAATGAGTTATTTTGAAATAAAGTCCTTATTTCAAAATAAGTTAATTCAAATTAAGAAAATGTTAATTCGAATTAAGGGAAAGCCTGCTATCGAAACGGCTGTTATTTTAAAATGGTTATTTCGAAATAAGGCCATTTGGACATGTTTTGAAACAGTTGTTTCAAAACAATGGTGTTGTTTCGAAACAACGTGTAAGAACACCATTGTTTCAAAACAGCAGTTTTGAAGCAACAGCTATTTCGATTTCAAGCTAGGTTTTACTGTTTTGAAATAATGGAACGTCGTGTGGACATAAGAAATTTTATTTCGAAACAACAGCTGTTGTTTCGAAATAAAACTCTCCTCTGAACACAGCCTATGATTCTATGCCTCCAACCCTATTTGGCAGAAGGAAGTGATGAGCAGGAGTTGCTGTCACCAGTTGCGTGAAGGCAGCATACATTACCAGAAACACATAGCCAGGCAGTACTTAGAGTGTCTGCAATGACACACAGGATTGTGGGATACAGCCCCTGAAATGGTAGCACTACTGTCACTAAATACTTCTATTACAAATGCAATATGTCTTCTAAATAAGTGCTGCAGTGTTCAGTATTTCCCAGTTACTGGTTCACATGTCAGTTGCCATTACTTGCTTAACTTCCTTAAATGATTTTCACCAATCATCTCACCTTACTAGTTGTATGCACACTCTAAATTTCAGCTCAGTTGATAGTTGGTTGTACACAGCTTTACCCCCTGTAGGTATTTCTGGAGGCATTTATGGTCAGTCAAATACATTGAATCCTTAACAAAATGTGGGCAACCTTCTTAGAAAGAGAGATGCTTGCCTATTGAAGTTCTGGGGTGGTTTCGTCTTCCTAAAATTTTGGATTGCCTTTTGGCAATACCTGGGTGGGGCTAATAATTTTTTTATTAATCTAGATATGGCCACACTGTTGGGATTTCTTTTACAGAGAGTGACAATTGTGATTAAGAAAGTGAATTATTTATTTCTCTATATTTATTTTTAATTAGCTCATTGATTAATTGATGGAGCTGCTGCATGTGACATCACTTACCATGGTAGAGATGCTGAATCATTTGGAATCTCAGCATGGTTTAACACAAGCAGCATTTTCTTATTTTAGATTTTACATGCAAATTTGACTGTGTGAAAGCAGGATTAAATTGTGACTATTGATTCTTTTTGCATTACAACAGGTGATTTGACCTCACCCTCCTCTATGTGCTGTTTCCCAATGTTTGAATCTTAACTGCTTTGATTTGCTGTTACAATGTGACCCAGTCCCATTACTTACCACTTCCCTGCATTTATTTTCCTCTCGTTCAGAAAATTCTTCCATCTTCAAAGTGTCTGACAAAGTGGGATTTTCTCCCGTGATAGCTCATATGATAAATAATTTTTTTAGTCTTTTAGTGCCACAGGACACCTTATTTGTTATGCAATCTGTGTTGCTTTACTGGTTTTGAGTTGCTGCCCTCACTCCCCCCCCCATATTCTCCATGAGCTTCCTTTGGTCCGTTGTTAGTAGCTACTTGGAAATGCTGTTGCTACTGCAGTATTGTTGTTGTTTGAGCTCTCCAGGTCAGCCACACTAGTAGATAGTGCAGCATGTTAATTCAGAAGACCCACTGTTGTTTGTAAGAAAGACCACAGACTCAGTTTTTTAGTGAAGGTGCTCAAGCAGGTTTGTTGTTGACAAAGCACAGCACTAGCACCCTATGGGTGCTATGGGTACAATAATAGATGTGTGCCCATAACAGTCATACCAGCTCACTTGGCACAGTGGATGTTGTCCCCTTGGCTGGCCAAAGATGTACTCCTGTGAATTCTTCTTTTATACATTGATGCAAGCAAATTACATATCATACTCCACAGGTTGCCTCTTACCACCCTTTTCCTTGCACCTGCCATTTCAAAGAAAACATTCTTATTCAATCTTTATCTTATGAGTGGTCAGTGCCTTCATGAATCACCTCATAAGAATGTGTTTACATAATTATTTGAGAAATCGGTTTGTTTCTTACCATCGTCTCCAGTCAGGAACATGTTCAGTTAGTGTTAGCTAATACTAAGGGTATTATTTTGCTAAGGCCTGGCCTATTTTGGTTCATAGCCTTTGTTTCACACTGTTAATTATGCCTAGTGCTCTGGCAAGGCTACATTTATAACTATAAAATGTTTACATTTCTCCTGTGAGTGAACTGATCTGAAGCCTAGGATTATATTTTTGTTTTTATGCAGTTTGACACAAGCATCTGTTTATTTGAAGATTTTTCATAAGTGCACCTCCACTTACAATTTGATGAAGTTTTCAAGAGTACATGGAAGGTTACCCAATAAATATTAAAATTGTTTTCCCCTTCTCTAGTTTAAACCTGCATGCTTTCTATTTTGGTAGCAATAATGTACATTTATCATCTATAGTCAAGCATGCTGGTGTTCTGATTGATTTTTCAGGCTTTATTTTTTGACTGCAATGGTAAAATCAGCTTTCTAACAGCTAGAAAAGCATTTCTTGAATTCAATCTTTTTCTCCCTTTTTAAATGTAGAGACTCTGGTTTCTGTTTCTAAATTCTGCAGAATCAATTATTAGAATCCTTGATTTCCTAGATTGATTGGCATTCCAACACATTTAATTAAGCTGCACCAAGCACTGCAAAACAAACATCTGGTAGAATTTTGCCTGGTTCAAAGTTACTAGATCTTGTGACTTTAACTTTCTCCCAGTTGCTCTGATTACCAACCAAGTTTAAAATTAGTCATCAAATGCGAATGGGATTTTTTAAAAAATATTTTTTGCATACTGTATTTATGGAAATTGGTATGAATGTTAAGAATTCATAGACATTTGGAAGACAACCTGACAGAGGGTCTCATAGTGTGAGTTATCACCTTGAGAGTGTCTCATGGCTATGTCTATATTGCAGACCACTTTCAAGAAAACTTTTTTTGGAAAAAAAAGTAGTTCAAAATAAATTTGGAATGATTAGCTCCAGATAACATTTTTTCAGAAATGCCATATTGGGAAAAGAATCTGGGAATGGTTTTGTGCCAAAAAACCACAGCTTTTTTTTTTTCCCCCCTGAAAAAGAAAGTCCACACTGGATTTTCTTTTTCAAAAAAGAGAAAGCCAATAGAAGAGATAGACAAGCTTTTTCAAAAAGAAGTCATTGCTGCATCTGGTGATGGCTTTTTTCAAAAAAGCTCTCTTGAAAATGACTTTTTTTTGGAAAGGTAACCAGGTTTAGCATTCTCAAAGAAGTGCTACAGTGTTTCGAGATACTGGAGCACTTTTTCTGAAATAAAAGCATTTTTTGAAAGAGCTTTTTCGAAAAGCCATCGTCCGACATGACAATGGCTTTTTTCAAAAAAGCCTGCCTATCTCTTCCATTGGCTTTCGTTTTTTTGATAAAGAAAGTCTGGTGTAGACTTTTTTTTTTTTGGGTGGGGGGGGAGCTGCAGTTTTGGCATAGAGCTGTTCCCACACTCTTTTTCCAATATAGCATTTTTTAAAAAAGTTATCTCGGGATAATTGTTCCAAATTTATTTTGGAATACTTCTTTCCGAAAAAAGTTTTTTTCAAAAATGCTCTGCGATGTAGACATAGCCACAGAGTTCAACAACCAGTGGGCTATCAGTTTTAGACCCTGCACACTTCTTTCATACAATGCCACAGATTGACTGATTTTGTCTTACCACTTTTCTGCATTTCTTTTCTTAGGAGTAGACATTGATTTCCATTAGTCTGCATTTTCAAAGAAAACAGAGTTAGCCCTAATGTAACCAGAAGTAAATACAACCCATAGTGGTAAGCAAAGCTCTGATAGTGCTTTAATATAGAATGCAAGTGGGTGCAAAATGAAAAATATGTTGAAAGAAACAAAAAATGTTTACTTTAAAATGTGTTTGTGGAAAATTTTTCTCTTTTTTATGACAAAAAACAGGCAAGTTTTGTGTGAATTTCTGTACTCTTCTAGTAGTATATTATTCCTATTGATACTATGAGGGTAGCTTTGGTGTTCCTTTCATTTTTTTTTAATACTCTGAAAAGTATTACTAATATTAAATACTTCATAGTGTGTTTCAAAGGTAGAACAGAATTAAAGTGATCGTAACCTAAAAAAGGAGGGACATGTATACTTTCAAATAATATGTGGGGTTAGTCACATGACCATTATAGACTCCACTGAGAATTACATAACTAAAACCCTGTGTACTGCTAAGAAGCCTAAATTAAATTGCTTTTTATTAGATCCTCCCTAATTTTGTTAACTCTTTCACCCTTGCCTTACTGATTTCTATGCAACTCTGGAGACTAATCCCAAGATATTACTTCAAGGTATACTTCCTGTTCTATTATTTCCCTGACTGTACTTGCCCAAAGTGATTCTAATATCAGTATTTTTACTGATCTTTCCTGACTTATGGAACCTTAAGTTCCTGCTGCTGAGGATGCGTAACCAGATCTACATATGCTAACGTTGACGTTGAACCTGGCATCTTCAGGGTAGGTGCCTGGGCTGCTTAAGCTAGATAACCGTCTATTGGTTGAAGCTGTAGCAGACTTATTAATCACTAATAAAGGAAACAAAGACACATATTTGCTTACGGTATATTTTATACTGAGACTAAAAGTGTGTTTGGAGTAGATGTGTTTTGCTCTGATGTCGTGGTGAGTACATTGACATGTAATACTGAATATTGCAGCTTGTGGAATGCTGTGCAAATTGGGATCTGGTTGTGAAGAGGCTATCATAATGGAAAATTCAGTCCAAATGTCTTTTCCATTAATGGCATGTCAGAAAATCCTACAAAACTGCTTGGTGGGTTTTTAATCATCCCAAAGCTACCCCCCCCCCCCCCCGATGCTGACAAAAAAAAACTGTCTATGATTGTGTAGGAATGATGTTGTCCTATTTTTATTTCACAGATGGGAATTATACCATTGTGTAAGTTTGGCATGAATTAAATCAACATGACACCTTTAAAATATATGTAAGCAAGTTCTAGAGGCTGGCTTAGCAGATAAGGAAAGGGGGTACCGATTTGCATGGACTTTGTATTTGCATTAATACAACTAAGTATTTAGTATAATTTCACTGTATATAGATGAATCTGCCCAGAAGCTGATAGTAAATTGTATATATGGCTGGTCTGGGTAACAAATCCTCCAATTCCTGGGTTTTCACTAAAGGAGGGGGGGTGAAATATAGTCTTTTCATGATATGCTGCCTTTTGATTGTGTAAACTGTTCTGATGGAAAAGTCACCACCAGAAGCACAGAGCTCATTAGAATGGACAACCTTGTTTTCAGGCTTGAAAATAGTAAGAGGAGTGGGTTAACATCTGTTCTTCTGAAAAGCCGTGTCTTAGGCCATGTCTAATCCCTTGTACATCATTAAAAGATAGACTTAATGACTCCATTGGAGTCATCTTTGCTATTTTGATCAGAGAAGCAGTCTCTAGTGTCCTGGAGCTGAATTCACCTCTAAGAGCTGAATTCACTGGACACACATAGCAGTGTGAGTGATCAGCCAGAGGTGCCAACGGACAGTGGGTGGGGCCAGCAGATGGTGCAAGTGGACAGAAGAAGGTGTGAGTGACAGCAAGTGGTGTGCGTGGATCCAGAGGTGTCAGAAGACAGTCAAAGGGAAGGGCTGAGTCCCCCCTTATTTGAGAGGTCAATGCTAAAACTATGATGGTTAATATGGGGGTGATGGAGAAGTGAAGGACTCACTCTACATGCATGGGGGTGGAGTGAGTTCTGTTTATTGGGTTTTGTGGGAATCCTACCCTGCACTGTATCTCTAAGTCAGTGCCAGATTTGATATTGCCTCTATGTGGTCTCTTTATGTTATTATTAAAAGTTTTAAGATTACACTCAGACTCGTGCTTGCGAGAGGGGAAACATTGCCCTTCTAGAGCACCTCGGGAACATTGCATGATTTCCTACGAGACTGGGTGGGGGCTCAAGTCATTTGGTATGGTAACATTGTTTGGACCCCCTAGATATAGAACTTGGTCCTCTGCTGCTGCTGTCTTGGCCAGGGGAAAGAGTTACCTATGTATTAACTCCCATTCTCTCTAGATCCTTTTGAAATATACAACAAGCATTTTCTTCCCAGTTGGAGTCCATAGGGGTCCTCAGAAGGTCATTTCTTCTAAGTTTCCAAATCAGGATGTAAAAGACTTTCTTCAGTTCTCAGTTCATGATGTCAAGAAAATCCTCTATTGTGCTTCAAGTTGAACTGAAAGTTATTTCATCCATAGTCCACAAATTGCCTCCCAATCCATCCCCAGCCCTCCTCATTCACCTCTCCATCAGTGATGCTGACACATTATACACTTGAACCTCAAATAAAATCTTAAAAAAAAAAAATTCCTTTCAGACTACAGCACAGACTGCTTTAGAGGAGGCAGATATAGAGATATGCATCCAAGATATCTGGGCAAAGGAGAAGAGTCTAGTTTGTTGTTTGTTTGTTTTGTTCAGTGAAACAATCCTTAATGACAACAGAGACCTCTTGCTTGATGTACTGGATATTGCAGATATATCTGACTATGAGAAACATTACTGATTCATTCTTTATAACCTTTGTGTTGCTACATCCACATCTAATCACATTACAACATGATTTTTAATAGAGTTTAATTAATCTGAGTATTTAGGAGCTGGAGTAAGTAATCTTCTAAACCTGTTCACTATAAAGGTTAATTATGCATCAGGAAGGTGATTGGTCCAGTCTTTTCAACTCTCCTACACCAGACTGGCCACAGGAGGAGACAGGCATACCAGATGGCTCAGGTTTCACTTTCCCTCTGCAAACCAGGAAACTCAAGGAGGGATTATGCTATATCCAAAAAGAACAATGCCAGCTTGTCCTGGCCACAATTTATAGTCCTTGCCAACTATGTAGAGAACAGAACATTAGTTAAACTACATACCACATTATAGATGTGTGCTTCACTGGTAGTAGCCTACCCTGTTTTGCTATCCAGTCCTGTTCTCTAAATTGCTTCCTTACAATGTTGCCTTCCAAATGTAGACACTGACCCTATACTCCTTACCTGGGCAGTAGTTGCAGTGCAAATTTTGATGAAGTGAATAAAGCAGAATTGAGGCCATAACTCTTACTGTTGCTTTACACTCTTGTCTCTGTGGACACTTGAAAAAAGAGAGACTATTCTGCATGGGTTATATCATATTTCAAATAAAGTCAAATGCTTTTGATAAACCACAGCTAAAAGTGGGGAGATACTTCTTACACTAGGATGCAGCTCCTCATTTCCAAATTTGAGGCAGACAATGGAGAATAAATCTGGTTAAGATTAAGCAAGTAAGCAAGTCTAAAGATACTCAGTATCATGTCTTTACAAATTATATACAATTCCTTCAGAAGAGTTCTTAAGAATTCCTTTTTGTCATAGTTGCAGCTGTAATTTTAATCACTTGAAAATGAATGATGTGAAACTGCAATATGAAGTGTGCTGAGCTCAAAGGTGGGCCAAGTATATTTTATATTACAACCATCAAGTATCATTTAGTAATTTATTTTGTGAATGAAATTTCACTAATTTCAAATCCATTCATGCTTTTGTTACATCTATACTTGCATTCTTCCCAGGGTACTTGTCCTTATGCTGCTAGCACATGTACCCCGTGCCTGCTCCTGTGTCCACATAAGCCCAGTGGAGTAGGGGGACATGCTATGCAGACACATAACTGCATCCACATTTTCCCTTTCCCATATATATTTAGTGATAACTGGAGTCACAGGAGAATTAAAAGACAAATGAATGCTGTAGTTTACACTAGATATACGGAGTAGGTTCCTTGACACATTGCTGGAAAATCTTAGACAGCAAAGATCAATACAACAGAAATTAGACCTAGATTTCTGAAGTCATTCCATAACCAAACATACAAAGCGCTTTTTTGGCCCTTGAGTAAAAAAGGCATAGTGGGGAACAAAACTCTTCCCTAGTTTGTCAGATTTCTGTCCCAAGCTTTTTTACACTATGAGCCTCTCAGACCTATCCCTCCTTGATTAGGTTCTTTCCCAAGTTTCTTTATCTAGGGGGGTTCACAGACTTCCAGTTCCGCTTCACCCTTCTAGTCCCAGCCATCAACTGACTTGCTCAGGCCCTGTTGCTTCTTTTAACTGAGGCTGCTGAGCTCTGATTGGCTACTTCCCTCCAGCCTTTCTAGGAAGCCCTAGAGGAATCACCCTCTCTTGCTCTTTTTCCTGGGATGACACATGGTAGGACAGCAAAGCCTACAGCACAGCCTGGTTCATGCTTTCACAGGTCTGAAGTCTCAAAGTGTTAACATGACCCTGTTATTGTCTGGTACTGAAGAGTATTAAACAGGGTTTGGTATACAGAGGCCTCATTCTGCCCCAGTATGTTGAGAAACGTATTATAAAAATCTCTGAAACCTTTTATTAAAGATACAGAAGAGGAGGAAAAACAGTTAAAGGATCTTAAATGTTAAATACTAAGAACAATTTCCATTTTTACAACATTCCTTGTTCTTTTTCCCTTTAGCTGAACAGAATTTTTAGAAATACTCTTTCCCTCTATTTGATCATCTTTTAGTTGGTATCAAAGAAGATAATAACTGTCCGTATTGGGGAAAAAGAAGTTAGTTGACATGTGCTGGAGTTAATGCTGTTAAAGTCTGACTCCACTTCTTAGAAACCAAAAGAAGGCAAAGCCACATGACAGAGAAGAGAAAAGAACAGCAAATATAGAAAATGAAGTTTTTCTCTGGTATTAACTCTCCATTGTAACTTTATGGATGGAAAAACATAAGTGGAGTTCATGGTCTTATCAGCGACTGTAAGATCTGACAAGTTTGTGCCAGTATCAGGCTTTTTAGAGCATTTTGGTGCCTCTTTCTGGTCACAAGCTCATAGAAGTTTTATAAATTATGTAGTCTTGGCTGACTAAGTCAGACTCATATTAAACAAAAGGAAAAAGGAGAGAGAGAGAGAGAGAAGAAGAAGAAGAAGAAGAAGAAGAAGAAGAAATAAGGCATGTAAGGAAATGAACGCACAAGTTTTATCTGTGTGACAAAAGTCTCACATCCCCAGCCCTTGGAATTGAGGCAGAACTGGTAGGATTATGTTATTTTGGTTCCCTTTGCCAATGTTTTGAGGAAATCACTCTCATGACCAGAAACACAAAGGCACAGAGTTGTTACACTGTAATCTGGGGTTCCAGGAGATTTTCGGGTGATGGCCATGATTGTGAAGCTCACTCCTTCCTCACTTTTAGTCAGTGTGTTATGCTTAGAAAAGACTAGCATGATCTTTTTAGGTGGACAAAACAATATGCTACATTTATTGTAAATGTCAGACTAGAAAAAGGTATATGTGTGCGCACGCGCGCATGCGCACACGCACACACTCACACACACTTCTCCTACCCAAGAAGTTCTGCAAGCTGGTGTGATATAATTACCAATCTGGGTGCTGCTTAAGCCATGCCTAGTGACCCACTAGGCTGGGCATGAGGAGGAAGTCAGTCCTCGGTTGATCACAAATCCAATACTCCAAGATGACAACTGCAGAACAAAACCCAAAGTTTTCATGTTCTTATGCATCTTTTATACTTGCTGGCTCTCATGTAAGTCTGTGGAACATGATATATTATACTGCCTCAGGGCTTCTGTGAGATCATTTGTCACAAGTTACCTGCAGACATGACTTTCATCTTGTCTTGACTGAATTTTTTTCTTCTCTTTCTGGATGGATTGTTCTTGCTTTTCATGGATTTGTTTGCATTGTTCAGTCATTAAGGTGGTGCTCATCTTTAATCAGGACAGGTTGGCATCCATGGATCCCATCACACTCCCCGTCATTCAAATATCTTGTTCACACATTTAAATGAAATTACACATCATGCATCTATATCAAGTTTCATCAAGAATACAAAATGAAGTACATTATTGAAAACGAAGTTCCAAACTGACAATATGGAGTCTTGTTGAACATTAGCTATAATGTCTATTAAACAGAGTTAGACTTATTTTAGTTATTATATTAAAGAACCAAATACACAATATCGACCTACAGATACTCAGTATAACTTCAGTTTTTTTTATCTATCTGTGCCCTACAAATTAACATTGCAGTAGTCAGCTTTTCCTGCTCAAGTCTCTGCGTAAGGCCCTCAGAAAGAGAGTGATGTGTGGAATTGCCTGTTCTCTCATTTTTCAGGCCTCATTTACATCAAAACTATTTTAGTTAATTGATTTCTAGACATATATTTCTCTGTTTTACCAAGCATAATCTTATTACAGTCCTCGAGTTATGTCAGTTGGCCTTTTGAATTAGACAAATTCAGTCTGTCACCCTTTTTTCACCTTTCCCATCAATGTTTATTGTTATAGATTATTGTGACATTTCATTCACTTTTTATGGATATACTTACGATTAGCGTAATGTGTAGAGACAATCATTGTAACACCTTTACCACCTCATCCAGCTGAAGTGATTTCAGCTTTCTTTGCTGGGTGGCCTACATCAGAGTTCCTCAGGTAAGTTCCTGCTCTTTGTAGCTTCTACCCAAGCTCAGAGTCATCACCAGCCTCAGTGCAACCTCAGACTTGTCTACTGTTTGAATACAGCCCAGCTCAGCTCAGCATTGTCTGTTGTGTCAAAGCCATCTGCTGTCTTGAAGTTGCCTCTGTGCTGAGTCTTAGGAAAGGAATCACTATTATATGAGTACACAGGGTCCTTAACAAGGTGCATAGCACCAGAGCAGCAATTATAGCAGAAAATAGTTGTCTCCTTCATCCTTTGTCCCATCAAGCTCCCTTTTCTAACTATGCCTGATTGCAGTAGTGGTTAGGGTACCCCCTTACCACAGATACATTTGAAGCTGTCCTGTCCTTTTTTCACTTACCATGGACAAGAGCTTTTTATCGTCCCCATATTAAAAACTTACCCTATACTTCAACAAACATGCCCAAACTGTCCCGTAACTGAAATATAAATAAGGCATGTCCCATTAGTCATTTCCGCTTGCTTTTCAACAAATTCCAACAGTTTCCTCCTCTGTGGAGCCCTTTCCCTTCTGGAATTCACAAGCTGTTTTGGATTGCTCAATAGATGTTAACAGCAAGTTCCTTACTCTCTAAGGGTATGTCTGCAGAGCAAATAAAAACTTGTAGCTGGTCTGTGCCAGTCAGCTAAAGCTAATGGGACTTTGACTGCGGGCCATTTCATTACCATATAGGCTTCTGGGCTTGGGCTGGTGTCCACCTCAGAGGGTCAGCCACAGGTTTTTCTTTTTCTCATGGTACACTGAAGGCAAAGATACATTAATAGTAATAAAAGATGATCAGAGATGATAATAGCCTTAGTATTTAAATGTAAGAGCTTTACTCCACATGTAAGTAAAAGATCCAAAGTGTGTTCCAGATTTATGATGAGGAGAAAAAAATCATGGATTGCTTGAGAAGAATCTCAAACAAATCTAAAAGAGTTTGAAAAGAACCCAGCAGTCATGGAAAAAAAAATAAATTAAAATCCACAATGAAAATGATTTTATCTGTGCCAAACTAAACATGAGATAGATAATCAGAAAATTCAGTAGAAAAATCTAAATTATTTTTAGAAGTCAAATAAGAGAAAAGATGAAGAAAACCAGTTACATATTTCATGGCATAGGACTGTGTTGACAAAGTAAAATAAATCTCCTTGACTATAATTGTTTTTCTATGTCCTCTTATATACCTACAATCCTTGACCTTTTCTTCTGAGAGAGAAATGTATTTTTTTGTTTTTGTTTGTTTGCGGGATCTTAGCATTACTTAAAGAATCTACTTCACAGGCAGGAAATCTTCAGCCACACAGGTGGAACATTGAAGTCCCTCATTTTTAGCCTTTGAGTGAAACTGACTTCAGTGGATGCAGCATTTCATCTTGTCAGTGCAGACCTCTGTCTTGTGTCCTCTTCTGTTATCCTTTAAAACAACAAATAAATGTAACTGTGGTAGTAATATAAAACTGACAGCACACCTGAGCAAAGGCTAGTGTGAAAACTAATCATTCTAGGAACAGTCTAGGAAGGCACCTTGCCACTGAAACACTGTTCTGAGGAAAATTCTTCCTTCGCCTCCCTCCTGTTTCATGGTAAAAGTAAATGACTGTTGTCTAGGGGCGTCACTGGTGCCTGGCACAGGGGGCACATGCCCCAAGTCCCAGCGCCAGTGACCTGAATATCTGGGGTACCCACTGATTCTACCAGTCCCAGCCCCAGCCGGGTATTTGGGTCTGGGCTGGATATGATGGCACCAGCCTCTCCCAGTCAGGTAGCAGGGTCTGGGCCAGCTGCGGTGGCACCTGTCTCTCCTGGGCTGGGCCGCCCGCAGCAACCATTGTCTTGCCCAGCCCATTCCAAGCTGGGAATCAGGAACCAGGCTGGCAGTGGCAGGAGTCCAGGGCCCTGTCGCTAGATAGGGGTAAGGGGGCGGGGCCAGAGGAAGGGGGCAGGGCCCTGTCCTGGGCCCCAGGTCTTCCCCCGGAGCAGCAACACTCCTGCCGTTGTCATTGTAAAAGTGAAGCTCATTCTTCTCTCTTTGCAAGTGGATGTGAGAGGGGAAACAGATTTGAGGCTCTCTATGCTTCCCTCCCTGCCACAGTCATTTCCCATCCACTTGCTCACAAGAAGAAAAATTTTGAGGGCAACAGATGCATTCATTTGCAGACCCTGACCCAGGATCTGATGGAGCTGGGGTGTCATTCTGCTGCATGGCAGGCTAAGACAGAATCATAGTCTGTTCCTGAAAACATTGTCAAATGTTATAATATTCACTGTAACTTGGACAGGTTCTCTTCTAATAAAGAAATTATACTCTACAATCTTTAGGTGAAAAACAGTCTGGACTGAATAGTTTTATAGGATGATCAGTGTCAGAACTACTTGCATTCTTTACATTTAACATGGAAGAAAATGTTCTTGTAATTGGGGCCTAACATTGCCTACTGTTGTGAACCCTGTGGTAGACAACTATATGTCACAGATGTTAAAATTTCTCATCTGATCTCCTGTAGCCTCTTCAGTAGCCTCAGTAATCCCATCTCCTGATCTGCCTCATGCCAACTCTCTGCCCATCACTTATTCTGTTTTCAACTTTTATAGTCCTTTGGCTCTTTCATTTGCCTCTCCCAATACTGGCCCATCTTCCCTCTCCCTTTCATTTCTCAGCTCATGGAAAGTGCTGTTTACAGTCAGTCTTTGGAGTTTCTCTCCTATGATTCCATCTTACACTCTCTCAACTTCTGCTTCTGCACCTTGCATGAAACGGAGACTTTTCTTGCCAAAGTCTCCAATAATGTCTTCTTATCAAAATCTCAGTCCTTCATCCACATAATTATTCACTTCTGTTGCATTCAACTTATCTGAGCATGCTATTCTGGAAATCTTGTCCTTCCTCTGTTTCAATAACTGTCATCTTCTGAATCTCTTCCTGCCTCTCTCATTTTTCCTTAATCTTGTCCTTCAGAGGATCCTCTCATTGCCTTTCCAACTTTCTCTAGGTGCTCTGGAGGTTCTGTTCTTAGCCTACTCATATCTGGGTAATCTCAGCCACAAACATAAATTAAACTACCACCTCTGTGTGAACCTCTCTGTTCTAGGCCTGTCTTGCTTTGTTCAGAACCTAAGCCTGTTTCTGTAACATCACATCCTCAATGTCTAGCTGACATTTCAAGCTCTGCATGGCTAAAATGGAGCTCTGAAACTTTCTCTCAAACCCCTCCCTGCCATCTTCTTTCTCAGTTGTGGTGGTGAACACCACCATCCTACATCTCACTCAGGCCTCTGTCTAGATCAGTGGCTCCCAACATGTGGTCTGCGGACTCCTGGGGGGGGCTACAGAGCAGCTCCAGGGGGTCCATGGACAGGCTGGGAACTGGGGCCGGAAGCCACCAGGGAGATCCAGGCTTCTGGCAAGCCAGGGAGATCCAGGCTTCTGGCAAGCAATGTGCTTCTCCCAGGCTGGGAGTTTTTAAAACTCCCACCCTTGGAGAGTAGCCTGGGGGGTGGCCAGATGGCAGGAGCTCCAGCAGAAAGGTAAGGGCAGAGAACTGGGTGGGGGGGAGAAGACAGAGGGCAGGGGGCCATGGCTGCAGTGCTGCTGCCGGGGCCCCATGCTCCTACCAAGGAGCAGGTGCTACCATGACAATGGCTCCCTCTCCCTGCCCAGGGAGCTGCTGCGGCCCCATGTGTCCGCCGGGGAGTGGGGGCTGCCATGGCAATGGCTGCCTCTCCTTGCCTAGGGCCCCTGCTCCCCAGTAGAAGAGCAGCACAGGCCACATTCTGCCTTGGCACGGGACACATTCTGCCCACGCCGGTACCACTGCAGGGCGCCAAGTTTTTTTTTACTTTGGAAGGGGGTCCCCGTCCCCTGGTCTAGATCATTACACTCAGGCTATGTCTAAGTCTTTTTGAATAACATCATTGAGATACAGCCTTTCCTACTTATCTATACATCTATCTAGGCTCTCACAATTTCATATCTCAACTATTGCACCATCTTTTACTCTGGCCTTGACAAATGCAGTCTTGCTCCACTCATATCTCTTTAGAATGCTGCTGCAAATACCATTTTATGGTAACCTATCGCTTTGACCTCATCACACCCCCCCTTTGATTCCATTCATTATTTATCTTTTCTCTTTTGTCTCAAACATACATACTTGTCTTCACTTGCAAGACGCTTCATAGACTATTCTCATTCTACTTGTCATCTCCCATTCACTCTTGGAATGTAAGCTCCCACCTCTGGTATGCTTATGAAGTTAGCCTCCATTGCCCACTTGTTACATTTGTAAACAAGCACCTTTGTGCTCCAGGTTTTCTCCCCCACTGTCCCATGCTCTTGGGAGGTATTCCTCAAGACCATCACAAGGCCATTTTATTTATCTACCTTCAAATCCCTTTTTAAAACTCTCATGTGTCATGAACCCTACAAAAACTTGACATTGGTTAGGCTCTTGGTGTGCAGGGACTGCTGCCTGGCATACTGATCAATATTGTATCACCAACCATTTCCTTGTACTTCCCCATCTGTCTGTCCATATCCATATCTTTTATCTCTTTTCTGATACTTAGATTGTAAGCTAATAAGGATGGGGACTGTAGTTTTGTTCTGTATTTGTACAGTGCCTCCAACAATGCTGTCTTGGCACATGACTGGAGTTCCTAGGCCCTTTGATAATACCAATTAATACTACTACCAATTAATACTCCTATGAAAGTTATCTACTGCACCATAACAGATGGCAGGAGCTCCAGCAGAAAGGTAAGGGCAGAGAACTCAGTAATAGTATTACTGAGGTGCCTAGTAATGAACGAGGAACCTGTTGTGATAGACATTGCACAAACACAAAAGCCTCAGTGAATTTTCTTGCTCTTTGTTTCACCCTTAATGCTGTGTACCAGAGGGGTTTTATAAGTTTTCTAATCAAATCTTGCCTTTGTGATGAAAGTTAATATTGCTCTATCTTCACTATACAGGTGCCATTAAGAGCTAAACATTTTGAATGTTCTAAATAAGTTTGGTTACAATGAGGATAACTATGTAGAAAATTAATAGTATTAGAAGCCAGTAAATATACAGAGCCTTACCATATCACCCAATGAATATATTGTAAGTGTTCTGTCAGTTATTTTGATTACTTATAAAGTGGGAGGAATCCTTAATGTGTTCTTTGTGGCTAATTCTCTTTTCCTTCTGCAGTCCTAAGTAATAACCTGAAACTGGAGAATTATAGACATGAGTTCCACGGTCTGTCTTTTTAAATGGTCTCAGTTTTCATTTTAGCTCTCAATTACATACAACTACAACAAATTAATTTCCGTTCCCACCACCACCAGTTTTACAAGGCATAAAATATGGATTTAATTTATGTATGAAAAACAGATTCATAGCCCACAGCCTTCACCCACTCTTAAAGACATTACACAGCTAAATACGTAGTTCTAATGTTTTACTTCACTGGTGTTTTTGATTTGCCAAGCTGTGGCAAGTTATTGCTTGTAATTAATCTTCTTTAGAGTTACCTAATTGCTAAAATGATCATTATCCTACAATGATATTTGAGCTACCAAGGTGCAGCAGTACAGAATTAAACACTAGAGCTGCAAATATGCAAGTCATTCACATAGTGATCATTGCAATCTAGCAGTCATCATGCCATTGCTATTTTGGGTTCCTTTCAAGTGGGCCAGACTTCATTTAGCATCTGCTGGGAACCATTCAGACACTGACTTTTACTCGGGAATTACTTCACAGTAAGATTTATCCAAGGAATGTTCTTTGCATTTGGATTACATTGCTGCATCTGTTATGCATGACTCACACTGTTGGTGTTCAGCACTTTTCTTCATAGAAACCTAACAAATCCCCTCCTCTCTTCCCTTTGTTTCCCCTTACCCTCCCACACTTTCTTCATCTGCATAGTACACCTTGTCTCTGACAGTCTCCTTCTGACTTTTCCACAAACATTTTCTACCAGCAGCCAAGCCTTAAAACCCCCTTCAATTTTTTTTTTCTGACATCCCTTTGTTTACCTTCCTCTGTGTTGACTTCTAGGCTAGGTTGAAATTCCCACCCAAAATCTGTTCATTGGGTCACTTTCCTCTGCTCATTCAAATCCATTCTAAATACTCATTTCAGCTACGTAGCTTAAAGGAAGGAACCTAATAATTACTTTCATTATACTTATATTATAAACTTTTTGGAGGAGGTGTTATCTTTTTTCTGCACTTAGTAAAATGGTCTCCTGATGCTAAGGACAACCATACTATAAACAATGGAAATAAAATTGTTCTGAAAATAATAATTTAGTGCAAACAGCAAAATATTCATATGAGTTACTGAGTAACTATGGTCCTGATCCATAAATCTATTATGGCTCTGTAAGGGAGGTTTAAAGATGAAGTAAGTTTGGTCAGGAAGTTCTGTGCCAGAGACTGTTGTGTTCACTTAGACAAGTTTAGTTAGTCAGGGGAGCTAGGGGGTTTAGATTGATAGGAAGTTAGACTGCTTCTATAGATACATGAGGTAATCCACAAAGGTTTATTATGAGACAATCACTCCTGTCTGGGCCCTGATGGGAAGCTATTACCCTAGTCTGGTAAACAGGTTGGCGGGGGCTAGGTAGCTGAGGGGTCACAGGAGTCTAGCCACTCTCATTGGTCAAGGACAGTAACTGTTACCCAAATAAGCTGTAAACAACAACAGAGGTGGGCTAACTATATCCTGCCTATTAAGTATAATCTAATTATGTAACCTGCATATTAAAAGTAGTAATACCATGTACGGATTTTAGGCATGATGTAACTTGTATTATGCATGAGCTTGTTGCATTATGTATATTGTATTTTGCATGTTAGAAGGTATATGTGACCTGTAACCCCTATAATGGGGGTTCTTGCTCAGAGAGGTTAGCTTCTCTTTGCTGCCCTCTGATGCAGTTCCTTTTATTATTCAGCTGAATAATAAACTCTGAACCACACCTCATTCTCTGCTCATTGGAGTCTTGGCTGGGAACGGGTCTGCTTCATTGGGGAGGCTCTGGTGTGCCTCTTTCTGAACTTGAGGGCCAGAGTTAGATTTTTCCCCCACAGCTCCTAACTTCTACTGTAAAAGTTAGCAGCCTTGGTACCTTAGTGGATCTGTACCCCCATGCTCATATTATTGTAACCATTTACCAACCACATTGGTTTCTCCTTTTCTCCTTTTCCTTATCACTCTGGGTGTGTTCGCACAGCACTCTTATTTCAAAACAACAGAGGTTGTTTCAAAATAAGAATTACCCTGTTCACACGATGCATGGTTGTGTCAAAACAACGTGTTCCGTTGTTTCAAAACAACAGTGTTGTTTTGAAATAACTTAAACCCCATGTGGGGATGAAACAACGTTGTTTCAAAACGATTGTTTCAAAACAATGCAGTCTGAACATGTTGTTTCGAAACAATGGTGACTTATTTCGAAATAATTGTTGTCTGAACCTGCTATTTCACTTTGAGCTTCTTTCCTTAATTCGAATTAACAAACTGTTAATTCGAATTAACTTATTTCGAAAAAAAACCCTTATTTCGATACAAGTTGTTTTGAAACAACTTGGATTGAAATAACCCCCTGTGTGTGAACGTAGCCTTTCACTAGTAGGGCAAAACAACGAAGAAGTCTGGTGGCACTTAAAAGACTAACAAATTTATTTATCACATGAACTTTCATGGAAGAAAATCCCACTTTGTCAGAAGCTGGTAGGGCAAGACAGTCAGCTGGTCAATGAAGTTATGCCAGTTTACACCAGCAGAGTATTTAGCCATTTTTATAAAACCTTCCATGGCAGAAAACATCTGCACAGCTGTGACAACCAGTCATACATCTGGCAATACAAGTATCCTCCTATTGCTGGGCATGATGCCTCATCCTGAGCAGGTACAATGTGTGATGCTCCTCTATAATTTGGAGAATGAAGCAGTGTTATTTTTCTCTACTGAGTAAGAGAAAGTAGAGAAGATCAGATCAGGTGCTGGCGTGAAAAAAATTCATTCCTGGGTCCTGCACAGAAGGCAAATTCTGCATTGCCCTACTGAACTTTTTACCTGACATCCTTATAGCTGGATGCAGAAAGACTTGCTCCTGTCTCGTGCAGCCATTTTTAAAGCATCTTTGGCCCTGTATCCTGTCAGACTGATTTCCTTGAACCAATCACAGAGAAACTGGCAGAGTTCCCAGGGTGCAGCTCTAGGCACATCAAGGGGTCCAGTCAGTAGCTTACCTTTGCTCTCAACCCCAGCAACTACTCTAGTGGTTGAATAGGGTCATTCTCCCTGGACTAGTTATTATTCTTTCTAAAATCCCTAGATCGTTCACTGCATTGACACTGGCTCCTGTTCACTTGCCCTGATTTTTGGCTTGTCTGACTCAGATATTTGTTTTGTTTTGTTTTCCTTATTAATTAATCCACCCCTCTGTGATTTCTCACCTATTCTGTTAACTGCTTTTGTTTTAACTGGCCATCCAAAACTTCCTACACATTCAAATGACTGTGTCTAATTGATCTACCTAAATGCAAGCTCCTGGATATTTTCATTAATTTCTTCTAATTAATGAAGCCATCTGTGACTCCCTGCCATTTTACTGATTGCTTCCTGGTCTAGGCATCTGTTCTTTCTAGCCATTTTAATGGTAATTTCCAGTTGCCCCAGTCATTTTAGCATATAATCGTTTCACTACCTTGTTGCCACATAATTGACTTACTAATCATGGTCATTTGTCACTCCCCTTTGACTCTCACACCACCTCTCTCTGCACTTGCTTTCATACGTCTCCTGAAATATGGAATGCCTTCCCCAACCTAGCACATGAGGACACTTCTAATCTTTTTCAAAATCCATTTCTACCTTAATGCCTTGAAGAAGTTTCTGACGGTTAATAGTACAGAGCCAGTAAATGTTATTAATGATACCTTTTTTATTTTATTTTCTACAATTAGTATTTCTTCACTTACTTTCACTCCTCATATAATAATTGGTATCTTATAATATGAATGGCTTGAAACAAGAACCTTTATATTTGGAAAGCAATGACTGTATTGTGATTACTACCAAAATAATCAAAAACCCAAGAGAAGGGATGATCTAGTGATGACAGCACTAGCCTGGGATTTGCAAGGTCAAGGTTCAGTTCCTTGCTTCTTCTTGCTGCCTAGTGATTTTGTGTAGGGTACTCAACCTCTCTGGACTAGATTCACAAAGGGATTTACGTGTCTAAATTCTAGAATCAGGACCCACTGAGATTCACAAAACCCCTGCTCAGGTGCAAGCATGAAGCAAACTGGTTTATATAGATTTTGACCCCGTCTTAGTAAATGGAAATGTTCATGGGCTTTGGATAATAACATGCAACGTGAGCTGTAATAACAGAACTCTGTTCTCTCTAGGCCAGACTAAGTTAGCAGCAGAAGAGTTAGAGAAGCTACACATTTCCCTTGCTGCCATATAGGAGACACATTGGCTAGGTAGAAGAAAGCTTTCCTTTATTTTAGACTTTCCAGTGGACAATTAGGTTATAGAGATTGGATTGCTAAAGCAATGGACAGAGAACAGTTACTTCAGTCAGCAGCAGGAAACCGATATCTGAGCACATACCTTTTAAAGCATTAGAAAAATATGCAAGAATTATGGGGAGCTTATTAACTAAATGTAGAAGTTGCACTACTCTTGAAGAAAAATGATCCTGGTGATCCAAATAATGATAGAGGTATAAGGTTATTCTCAATACTTGTAAAAATCACTATAAAAGAAATTGGTAAAAGCTTAAGATCAGTTTTTGAGTAACCAGCAATTGAGGAACAGGTGAAAGTTGCATTGGTCAGATATTCATGCTCCAACAGCTGATGGAAAGAAAGCAAAAATAGGGTTTAAAGATGCTTGGTGTTTTCATCAACTTCACAAAGGTGGTCAATTCAAATCAAAATTTAGTGAAGAAGGACAAGGAGGCTTGGAATCACCATCACTTTTCATCATGTTTTTAAACTAGATGTTAATAATTGTGGACACATTTAGGATGTAACATTGGATGATTGAGTGGTAAGCTTCTTAGTTTACGCAGATGACAGTGTAAAACTGGCCAGCACATTTGAATTAAATCTGATATTCTTCACTATCTTGGAAAATATGTGTAGCTGACTTGGACATATAGTAAATAACAAAAACATAAAGTGCTTGCTTCTTGGAAAAGGCCTGATAAAGTGTTGAAATGCATCAGTGGTAAAGTCGTAGAATCTTATGTGATCCCAGGACCAGGAACGGCACTAGTGTTTATGACATCCCCTGTAATGCAGCAGACACTGGCACAGACGAGTGATGTCACAGGGGAGTGCAATGGCATGGTCCCCATTTTCACAGCCCTCAAGCATCGGCACCCCCCTGAAACACTTACCCAGCTTTCCAGGTTGCACTTGCCCTGCCCAGGATGTTTGATCAGTCCCAGCCCCAAAGAATGAGGTTAAAAGATTTGTCTTAGCTACTAATACTTCACAGAAATTAATGAAAAGTATGGGCTGATAAAACATTACATTTGGTACAAAAGTGAAAATTTATCAAACCAGTTTACTCACAGTGATGTTCTATTTTCTGGAAACAAACATCAAAAAGTTCAAGGCAGTAGAGAGATGATTTCTTCAGAAGATGGCAGGTGTAAAGTGGGATGATTTAGGACAAATGAAGGAAAGTAAGCTATGAAAACAGGATATGGGACTACATACAATCAGAAAGATTACAGGGGTGGGAACACATCAGAAGACAAACAGAGATAATAGGATACCAAGGAAAATGATGCAAACAAATCATGGTCAGTCTGACCCAAAGGCTCATCACTGATTAGATAACTAGACACAATACATTGAGACATGACCAGGCTGGGCTTAGTGGGAGAACTAGGTGTGGACAGGCCTTAGTTGTGATGTTATACTGCTCCCCATGTTTACAAAGATGATCTGTGATAAATGAGATATTATTCTATTTGTATTTCCATAGTACTTAGAAGCCCTAGTTATTGACTTAGATCTCTTGTGCTAGGTGTTTGTGACAAGGTGCTGGCTTGGTCCTGAGGATTAAGCCAACCCCTGCCATGGGAGCCCTGTTTAAAGGGGGAATGGAGGCAGCTTACTGGGACTGGACTAACAAGGAGTAGCTGTGAGGCTCATTAAACAGGCCTATAAAGGAAGGAGCTCAGGGGCCTAACTAGAAAGCTTATTGAAGGAAGGTCATAGGACCAATTGCCGAAAGGGGTAAGCTTGAAAGGGAGAAATTGTAGTGGGAGGTGAGCTGCCCTGATCTGGTGGCTGAAACTGTATGGCCCCTCACTTGAGATTGTACCTGTAAATAGCTGGTGGTCAGAAGAAAGTCCTGAAAAATAAAAAGCACTAATGAGAGCACAAAACTACACGAGTGTGTATTGTGGGGGAAGAAGCCTGGAACAGCAAGGGGGTGAGGATGGACCATTTACATGTGGAGGCTTACCCGGGACCAGAAACCAGTGAATGTGGTTGGCAACCCAGAGATGTAGAAAACCCTACAGTTACTGGTGAAGCATCAGGGACAGATGCAGTAGGGGATGCAAAGCTTCCAGCAGGCAGAGAGGCAGGCCTTGCTCTGTGGCAGGCTGAATAGCAGAAAAACTTGGAGGATTTTATTTGGGACCAGGCCAGTGTTCAGCAGCAGCTTCTATAGTGGGTGATGGTAGTCACCCCCTGGGTCTGGGACTATGTAAGATGTGGCCAGTGGATGATGCAGATGCCTTCCTGGTGTATTTGAGCAGGTAGCCATGGCTGTCATGTGGTACAGAACAACCTGAGCCCTATGGCTGATACCATACTTGGCTGGTGAAACTCAGGCAGCTTACATGGCCTTAAGCAAGACATAGATTGGGAACTATTAGGTGGCAAGGGTGGCCATCTTCAGTCATATTAGCCTGTCAATCAGAAGGTATTGCCCAAAGTCATAGGCGACCCAGTGGATGAGACTTATGTGGCCTCGAGTGTTTGCCCACAGATTTGTGGACAGGGGCACCCACTGGCTGGGTTGAGACACACATACCATGGGGGAGATCATGGATATACTAGTCTTCAAATGATTTTTACATAGCCTGCCAGAAAATGTGCAGGTGTGGGTTAAGCGACATCATCCTGGGGCAGTAAATGAGGCATTCAAACTCACAGAAGACTACATAGGGTAGATTTGCTCTGGAGAAGAGGTCCTCCTGCTCAGGGCAGAACAAGAAGCCCAGGGACCCGCATCTCAGGAAGGGCCCAGGGTGGAAGAAGGAGGAGCCTCAGGGAGCTGCCATTGGAGCTCAACATCTGGTTTGCTGGCATTGCAGATGTCCAGGACTTGGAAAAATGATGATCCCCAGATGGAGTGTGGCTTTGCTGAATTCTGTGGTTGAATAAGGTTAGAGGGCAAGGCAACGGCCTCACATTAGTAACAATTCCCATGAAGATGGGGAAAAAGCCTGGAGGGATCTGGTGGATATGACCTCAGCTTGCTCACCCGTCTGTGTAATGAAGCCAAAGTAAATACTCTCGGGGGAAAAGATAAGCTTGAAAAGTATTCACAGGGACAGGAAGCCCTGCACTGTGACCCAAGTGCCACTGGAGAGTCGGAGCAGCATCAGTTGGAAGCCAATCTGGGTAGTGGTAGTGCTGAGCATGGGCTGGAGTCCTTTCCTTGGAGGGAAAATCAGTTGGAGATGTGGAAAGAAGGGAGTTCCCAGAAGGAAGAGCCTCAAGAGTTAAGGAACCCCAGCAAAGAAGACCTTAGATGGGAGAGCATGGAAGAAAAGGAAACAGGGTGAATGGCTAATCAAGGTTCTATGGAAAACAGAAAAAGGCCAGCAGTGACCCTACCAGTACAGTATCTGAGAGGGGAGCCCCAGGTGGGCCTAAGAAACCAGAGACCCTAGCAGTCATGGGGGAGGTCAGAACAGAACTTGGACACCTTCTGAGAGATAAGAGGTGTAAGGAGTGGAGTGGCCCCCAGGGTTCAATTGGTGTGATGACCTGTGGGTGGCTAACAGCTGTGGGACCACCCAATCCCAAAGCAGTAAGGCTTGGAGAGAAAACTGGAATAGGTGGTCTCTGAAAGTCACCCAATGGAAGGGGTGCCCCTTCTCCACTTAAATCATCTGTTGAGAGGAAGATGGGCCAGGGACAAGTGACACTGGCTATTCATAGGAGGGGAGGTAGGTGACAATAGTTAAGCCTGAGGCTTACAGGTTAAGACAGCCTGCTGCTACTGGAGCCCTATTTAAAGGGTGCATGGAGCCAGCTGAGTGAGCCTACTGGGAGTGGGCTAATGAGAATTAGCTGTGAGGTATATTAGATAGACTCTATAAAGGCTCAAAGGAAGGAGCTCAGGGGGCTGACCAGAGGATTACTGAAGGGGACTAGTAGGAAGAGTTGCTCTCAGGATCAAAGGGCTCAGTCTTAAAGGGAGAAGGAATTTGATAGTGAGCTGCAGTGACCTGGTGGCTGAAACTGTGAGACCTCGTTTGAGACTGTACCTATACATAGTTGGTAGTGGGAAAGAAAGCCTGTAATAAACAGTACTAATGTGAGCATAATGCTGCATCTGTCTTTGGTTTGTGAGGCAAGAAGCCTAGAGAGGCAAGGGGGCAAGGATGGACCCTCTGCAAAGCTGTACAAAGGCAGAACAAAAAATTAAATCATGATCCATTATGGTCACCCCATCTAACAAATGATATATTAGAACTGGAAAAGATACAGAGAAAGGCAACAAAAATGATTAAGGTTATGGAACAACTTTGGTATGAGAACAGATTAAAGAATGGGACTTTTCAACCTGGAAAAGAAACAACTAAGAGGGGATATGATAGAGGCCTATAAAATTATGACTAGTGTGGAGTATGTAAAAAAGGAAGTGTTATTTACTCCTTCACATGACACAAGAACCAGAGCTCACTGAAATTAATAGGCAGCAAGTTTAAAACACAAAAAGGAAGAACTTCTTCACACATGACACAGTCAATCTGTGGAACTTTGTTCCCAGGGGATGTTGTAAATGCCTGAAGTATAACTGGACCCAAAAAGAACTAGAAAAGTTGAATGCAGATAGCTCCATCAATGACTTTTAGCCAAAATGGAGGTAAGGCAATCCAATTCTTTGAGTTTCTAGCCTCTGATTGCCAGAAGCTGAGATCATTCAATTATTGCCCATTTGGTTATTTCTGCTGAAAAACCTGTCATTGGCTACTGTTGGAAACCATGATATTGGGCTAGATGGACCATTGGTCTGACCCAGTATGGTATTCAAATTTTCTTATATTCCTCAACCATTGGCAGTCTAATATCATAATCATCGTTTCCTCCACATTTTTGACAGAGGTCCTGCCTCATCTCAGTTACAAGTATACAGTAAAAGAGAGATTCTATCTATCTATCTATCTATCTGTACATATACATACAGAGAGCTGGAGGAAGAGAGAGAGTATGTTGGTGGATGTAGTTTGATAACACTATGGGGTTTTTTGTTTTTGTTTTCCAGAATACTATTTAATCAAAGGAACTACTTAAAGTGAAAAATGGCTTCTTTAACTGCATGGTACTGCCTTCATAAACCATAAATTGCAGTGAAAATCTCAATAGACTGAAATTTTAATGTACTGATTTATCAGAAACCCATACAATATAAATGTGTGCAATGCTAGCAAAACCATTCCAAGTGGTGTTCAATCACTCCTGTGAAGATCTGTGCTTTAATAAGTAGTTGAGTGAAATATAAGATCCTCGAGATATAATTTAGCACATTACTTCCAGTGTCGTAGTTGCATTTGACCCTATACAAATACTGATAATGGTTCTTCTCACTAGGATTTATTGCTGCCAGAGATGGAGAGCCACAATACTTTGAATATATAACCTAGAGTCAGATAAGAAGACATCTAGATCATTAAAATGCAGAGCAGGATTAAACTAGTTGATTTCATGAACTGATTGTTATAAGGGTACTCTGTACCCTAACACTGATTTCATTCATTTTTTATTATGAAGGTATACAGTAACTCAGAACCTCAATATTAATTCATATTTATATAGTATGTTTCATAGATACATTCCTCAAGGTGAAAAGACAAATGAATATTTTTCTAGTTATTAAGAATTGTAGAACAATTTAATTATAAAATATATAAAGTAATCCTTTTAATGGTTTTCCCTTTTATAATTAACAGCTCAAACCTATTCCTTTCACATTTAGCTCTTCGGCTGTGTCTTTCAGTGAGATTTCAAGTGCTTACTGAAGCAAAAACCACTTGCCTTACAAATATTAAAGTCTTGGTGTACCGGTGACTCTAGCTGGCCTCAGCGTGGGCTTGACCATAATCTCTTTGAGTCTCTTGCTTTGAATCCCTTATGGGACCTCCCCCTCTTGGGAAATATTTCCACTCAGAGTGGGAGTTCAATTCACTCCTGGGGGTCTTTCTGAGTCTTTCCCAGGAAAGGTAAAGCTAGCCACTGCCTCAGACTGGACTTTATTTGATATTGGAGCTCACCAGCATCCCTAATACCATTTCTTCCTGGGAATATTTCCCCTCATTTTCTGTGGTCTGTCACCATTGTCAGTTTTCCTCTCTAGGTAAAAACAAAAAAGGATTCCTGTGGCACTTAAAAACTCACAAATTTATTTGTTGCATGAGCTTTCATGGGAGAAAATCCTACTTCACCACATTTTGAAGATGGGGGAATTTACAGAACAGGAGGAAATAAATGCAAGGAGGTGTAAGTCACGGGATCAGGTCACACTGTAAGTCTATGTCCACACATACACGGTTAATTCAATTTAAGTTAAATTGAAATAAGTTAATTTGAAATAAAATCATTAAATTGATTTAACTTAAAATGAATTAAGCAAAAACATCAACTCAAAATAGCAAGCCTAGACACAGGACTTGCCATTTCGATTCATAGAATCATAGAATCCTAGGTCATCTAGTCCAACCCCCTGCCAGAGGCAGGACCACTCCCACTAAACCATCCCAGTCATGGTTTTGTCCAGCCGGGCTTTAAACACCTCCAAAGATGGAGACTCCACCACCTCCCTTGGCAGCTCATTCCAAGGCTTCACCACTCGCCTAGTAAAAAAGTTTTTTCTAATATCCAGCCTTGACCTCCCTAACTGCAACTTGAGACAATTGCTCCTTGTTCTGTCCTCTGTTACCACCGAGAACAGTCGAGCTCCATCTTCCTTAGAGCATCCCTTCAAGTAGTTGAAGGTTGCTATCAAATCCCCCCTCAATCTTCTCTTCTGCAGACTAAATAAGCCTAATGCTTTCAGTCTTTCTTCATAGGGCTTGTGCTCCAACCCTTTAATCATTTTGATTGCCCTCCTCTGAACTCTCTCTAGCATGTTCCTGTCCTTTTTGTAGTGGGGAGCCCAAAACTGAACACAGTATTCTAGATGTGGCCTCACCAGTGCAGAATAGAGGGGAATGATCACATCCCTTGATCTGCTGGTAATACTTCTTTTGATGCAGCCCAGTATGCCATTGGCCTTTTTGGCAGCAAGAGCACACTGCTGACTCATATCTAGCTTCCCATCCACCATGACCCCCAGGTCCTTTTCTACACTGCTGCTACTCAGCTGAATGTTCCCCAGCCTGTAGCAGTGCATGGGGTTTTTCCGTCCCACATGCAGGATTTTACACTTGTCCTTATTGAACTTCATAAGATTTTTATTGGCCCACTGTTCCAATTTATCTAGGTCTCCCTGAATCCTGTCCTTGCCCTCTAACGTGTCTACTGTTCCCCCCAGCTTGGTGTCATCCGCAAACTTACTGAGAGTGCAGTCTATTCCATCATCCAGATCATTGATGAAAATGTTGAACAGAACCGGCCCCAGGACCGACCCCTGGGGCACAGCACTCGTGACTGGTTGCCAGCTAGACGTGGAACCATTGATTCCTATATGCTGAAACCGTTGATCTAGCCAGTTTTCTATCCACTTTACAGTCCACCTATCCAACCCATACTTCCTTAATTTGCCTATGAGAATGCTGTGGGAAACTGTATCAAAAGCCTTGCTAAAATCAAGGTATATCACATCAATGGTTCTTCCTGCATCCAGAAAACCAGTCATCTGCTCATAGAAGGAAATGAGATTGGTCAGACATGATTTACCCTTGGTAAATCCATGCTGCCTGTTCCTGATCACTTTATTTTCTTCTAAGTGTTTGAGGATGGATTCTTTAAGAATCTGCTCCATAATTTTGCCAGGGATTGAGGTGAGGCTATAATTCCCCGGATCCTCCTTTTTCCCTTTCTTGAAAATAGGCACTACATTTGCTTTTTTCCAATCCTCTGGCACCTCCCCTGTTCTCCATGAGTTTTGAAAGATAACGGCCAGCAGTGCTGCTATCTCATCGGCCAATTCCCTCAGCACCCTTGGATGCAGTTCGTCAGGCCCCATGGACTACACATCCAGCTTCTTTAAGCAGTCCCTAACCTGACCTTCCGTCACCAAGGGCCTCTCTTCTTCTCTCCAATCTGCCATACCCATGGTAGTGGGCTGGGAGCTGACCCTGCCTGTGAAAACTGAAGCAAAAAAAGCATTGAGCACTTCAGCTTTGTCTTCATCCTCTGTCACGAGGATGCCTGCCCCATTCAGCAAGGGACCTACACCATCCCTGATCCTCTTCTTGTTATTAACATACTTGTAGAACCCCTTCTTGTTATCCTTTACATCCCTCACTAGTTGCAGCTCCATTTGTCCTTTGGCCTTTCTGATTTTATCCCTGCAGTCCCTAGCAGTATCTTTATATGCCTCCTTGGTCATCTGACCAAGCTTCCACTGCCTGTAAGCTTCCTTTTTTATGTTTAAGCTCAGAGCAGAGTTCTCTGCTAAGCCATACTGGCTGCCTCACATGTTTATTCTTTCTCCTTATTGGAATGGCAGGAGAGGGGCACCATGGGAGGTGTGGAAACATGGCTCCCTGGCAGGGCCATGTTGCCAGCCAATTGCGTAAAAGCAGGAACAGACCTCAGCTCCCTGTCCATTGGGACTGGCAAGAGGTTGCAAGAGAGATGGCTATGGATGCTCCCCGGCTTCCATACCATCCTTGAGTGCTAGGTAGACACTCTACTAGCCTGCAGGGTACTCCCCTGCAGTAGGACACACTCTTCTCTGAGCCTGATGATCTAGGAGCTGATCCCCTGACCATTATTTCATTGGCCTTCACAGCGGCCTTATTTCTCCACCCCCCTTCTGTGCAACATTGCATCTGAGCACAGGACACCAGCACAGACTGGAGGGAGTGGGTTGTCCTGAAAACCTGAAGCAACAAGCAGTGGAGAAGGAACTTCCGGGTTAGCAGGGAGACCTTCATTCACCTGGTCGCCAAGCTCACGCCAATCCTGCACCGAAGGGGCACCGTGATGACAGCAGCCATCCCCATGGACAAGAGAGCGGCCATCGCTCTCTGGAAGCTGGACAGTCTTGAGTCCCACAGGTCCATTGCTGATCTCTTTGGCATTGGGAGGCCCACCATGGGCAAAGTGTTGCTGCAGGTCACCCATGCCATCAACATAGTGCTACTGCCATGCCTTGTCACCCAGGGAGCGCTGCAGGACACCATCGCCAGCCTCGCTGCCCTGGGGTTTCCAAACTATGGGGGCATAATTGATGCCACTCACATCCTTGTGCATGCCCCAGAGCACAGTGTAGCCAAGTACAGGAACAGGAAGGGATACCACTTGGTCATCCTGCAGGCCCTTGTGGACCACTGGGGCATCTTTCAGAATTGCTATGTTGAATGGCTGGGGAAGGTGCATGATGCCAGGGTTCTGTGTAAGTCCTCCACATACAGGGGCATGGAGGTGGGCATCTTCTCACCCCCCTCCCCATAATATCATCAGTGGGGAAGTCGAGGTGCCTGTCCTCATTGTCGCTGATGCAGCCTACTCCCTCTGCCCCTGGCTCATGCTCCCGTACACGGGACCTCTCAATGCCAGACAGCAGCTTTTTAACTGCCGCATCAGCAGCTGCCACCAGGTGGTAGAGTGGGCATTTGGCAGACTGAAAGCCCGCTGGAGGTGCCTCCTCACATGCCTGTACCTCACCAAGGACACAACCACGGAGGTCATCAGTGCCTGCATGGTACTGCATAACCTCTGTGAGCTCCAGGGGGAGACAGTAGCTGCCATATGGGAGGCTGAGGCAGAGCTCATCAGTGACCGGAGCCAACAACCAGAGGTTTTGGCCCCAAGGGAGCGAGTGCCACACAGAGCAAACACCGTGCACATGGCACTAAGAAACCTGTTCATGACTGAGGACATGTGAGAGCTAAGACCGCTGCCCCACATCTCCTGCACCTCCATCCAGCCACAGCCAGCTCCCACCCACACCCAGAACATCACCCTATAAAAGCATAAATTGAAATAATTTCACTGGTCTGTTTTTTATTTACGATGGGGGGGAGGGTTGGGGCAACAAAAGGACTTTGAAATATGGAGGGGCTATGGGGAGGCCATCCCAGGCACATAGCCCTCTGTGCCATGGCCTTGGGCAAGGCTGCCCCAAGTCCGGGGCTGCTGGAAGTGAGGGACAGCTCCTTGCCTGTGAGGCACTCCTTCAGGCACCCAGGGTGCAAGGTGCTGTGCAATTTGCCATAAGGTTGAGGCGACGTGTTCCACAGCACATTGCCCTGCTGCTCCAGAGCCACAGCCTGCCGCTCCATCGCAGCAGCCTGCCTCTCTACCGCGGTGACAATGCGGTTGTCTGTGTCGGTTGCGTGCTGGAGCTGGTGGATGGCAGCTTCCTGGTGCCTGCGCTGCTGTTCCCTCATGGCCTGGGTTGACTCCTTTGCTCAGTGGCTGAGGTCAAGGAGACTGCTGAGGATGTCCTTCCTGGTACAGTGGGCTCTTCTCTGCCTCCCAGTGGTCCGTGGACTCTGCGGAGCAGGATGGCGGGTGTGTTGGTGAGCTGCTGGGGTGAAGCAGGAAAAGAGTTAGCCCTCCTTTGCCTGAAAGCCTTGCCTATGTTCAGCCTGTCTGCAGCAAACCCCTCTGCCCCTACCGTCAGCAGCATTCCCCATCTGTGTCCTGTGGGGTACTGCACAAGGGATGTGAGCCAGGAAGTTTTCTGAGGCCACATGCCAGTGACCTGGATGCTGGCACACCACCTGCTGGCACCTCGCCAATGAGCATTCCACACCCTACTGGGTCCTCGCATCCTGGTGTTACATGTCCCTCTGCCACCAGCACCCATGGGAGGGCCCTTGTCCCCCCCCAGCTCCATGCCTTGCATGTTCCAGGGCCATGCACCCTAGGTACCCATGCCATTGGCAGGCTTGGCCCTGCCTGCCTGAAGAGGGGAGGAACACTCACCAACAGGTGCTCCAATGTTGCTTGGATGTCCCCTTCTCCAGGTCTGATGTAGGTCGTGGCTCCTCTGTGTCCCCCTCTTGCTCTTCCTCCTCAGGGGTGGCAGTCCCCTTCCGAGCAGGGAACAGCTCAGGACTAGCCAGTGGGGCATCAGCTGGTTGGGCACTCCCAGGCTGGCTGACGTCACCCATGTTGAGGGATGCCTCCCTGTCTGAGGGGCCTCCCTCAGGGGATATGGCCACAGGGGTGGGTTCCCCGGGTCAACAGTCGTGGATGGGAGACCACTGGGCTCATCCCGTAGGAATGCATTAAGATCCTTGAAAAAGGGGCAGCTGGTGGTAATAGCTGGCACCTGGATCCACCTCGCCTTCTTGGTGCAGGCATAGTCCTGGTGCAGAGTTTTTATTTTTGAATGCACCTGCTCCATTGTGCATTCATGACCCTGTCCTGTCAGTTCCTCAGTGATGTCTGCGTAGACATCATGGCTGCAATGCCTAGCGCTGAAAAGCTCATGGATGTCTTCCCTGCCCCATATCTCAAAGAGGCGGAAGGCCTCCTCCCTCAGCCATGCTACACCATTCCAGGCACATGGCAGCAACGGGGCTGGGCACCTCCTCTTTCCTCGTGCTGTGCACTCTGGGAGGAGGAAGGACAATCCAAGCCGGAATTGAAACAGCAGCCATTTTGAAACAACACGCCCTAACGGCATTGTTTTGAAATGGCCAGTTCAATTCAACGGCTGTTTCAATTTCCATCCAGGTTTTGTTGTTTTGAATTGAGCTCTGTTGTTTCGAAATGATGAGCTCTCTCATTTTGAAACAACAGAATGTCATCCGGACATAACTTTTTTTAAATTGAAACAATGGTTCTTGTTCTGATTTAAAAACAACGTATGGACATAGCCTAACAGCAAATGAAAGCCACTGTTAAAATTCAGACATTGGCAAACAGCATATAGAGGAAGATGTGGTCAAATCACCTGTTATAATGAGAGAAAAGCCCAAATTGCAAATAAATTGGCAAATAAATTTGATCTTTGCAGCTTTTCTTTGAAGCCTTGATCTGGTATTCATCTGCCTGAGCACCACAATTAGTAGATCATCAATAGAGTGATCAGGAAGATTGAAATGCTCACTCACTGGTTTTAGAATGTTGTGATTTCTGATGTTAGATTTGTGCCCATTTATTCTGTTGAACATGTTCTGTAGGTACATGTAAGTGGTGCTGCCTGAGTGCAGGAATACTTGTTAACATTTCTATTAGGAGAATGAGACTCTTTTCCATCATGGTCACTTATATTGACTGATATAACTTTTTATTTTATTTTATTTTATTTTATTTTATTTTATTTTATTTTATTTTATTTTATTTTATTTTTTACTTTTTAAGTCTCTCACATGCCACACCAAACTAGCAGCAGGGGTATAACGAGGGTGTCTGGCACCTGCTGGTGCCTGGGAGGTCAAGCCCACATCTGTGTTTCATGAGCATTTCCCGCACCACTCCACAGTTTGCAGCCCCTCCTACCTGGCACCCCTCTGTAGACTGGCGCCTGGGGGCTTGGCCCCCTCCCTGCCCCCATTGCTATGCCACTGAGCAGCTGTAAATATTGCCTTAGGCAGAAATCTTTTAAATAGTGAGATTATATAATGGCAAACACAGTGTTAGATAATAAAATTGTTAAAACCCTCTGTTTAACTTGACCTATTAAAAACAGTACTCTAAAGCAGGGGTCTCAAACTCATAGCCTGTGGGCTGCATGCACCCCTAAAGTTATTTTATGCGGCCTGCAACAATGCTACCACTATCAATGTTTGCAGTATTGTTGTATGAAAAAGCTTCAGCGGTATGGCCCTTGGGCTAACATACTAGCCTTCATGCAGCCCATGCTAGTCCTCCTGCAGCCATTGTGGTGATTTGAGTTTGAGACCCCTGCTCTAAAGCTTGGAGACCCATTGGAATTGCGTTGTCCTTGCTGATAATAAAACAGATCTTGGTTATTGGTAAAAGCAGTTAAACAAAATTTAACTGGAAATATGTGGAAAAACAACTAGAATCCAAAAGGGAAGAAATACTTTAAAGATGCTTAACAGTATGTATTATATTCTTTCACATCCCCTGGGATCCTACACCACCGTCATATTTTCCTTCATTTCTGTCAGTGTCATGAAATAAAAAAAAATGAGATTCATCAATTCATCCTTGCATAGAATTTTTGTCTGCACCATGACCTGTTAAATTGAATTTTAATTTAAAAATTAAAATAAATGTAAAACTTTTTATCAAATCCACCATCAAAATTAGAATACCTATATTTTACAGTAGCCTACAGTATATTTGGCTGTTTTCCTAACAAGCACATTTTTCCATATTATTTACTGTTGCATAACTTTTGTAAAAATAAAAATGGGAGCAGAAGATACCACAATATAAAAATGAAAGAAAACTGTACGCATTGTTCACAAGACAGCCAATACACTCACAGCCAACTGACTTGAAAAACATTTGTTAATTTAATGACAAAGTCATGAAGCACTGTTTTTTTTTCACTCCTTCTTCTTTAGTTGTTTATGAAGCCAGGAGTGCAAACAGGCAAGTACGTCTGATTAAAGAATTTAGAAACACACCAACAGTCATAGTCTCTTTTGATGTTGGTTGGCAAAAGAAACTCCGAATATCAGTGTATCGAGTTCATATAACTGAATTAGAAATGTCTTTGATAAAACAGGAATAAAATCAGATAGCACTGTGAACAACAAAAGCAAAACCTTGTTGCTCTGTTTGTACAATTATCAACACAATAAATAAAAAAGTAATAAAAATGGGGGGGGAATAATGTATTTTCTGCAAATAATACATTTCATATTTTTCTCTGTTCTGCCATGTATTCTTTCTTTTTGTGTTCCACGTCACACACATTAAAGTGATGTGCTGTGCTGAAAACTTTTTTTAAAGCAATTTCAGAAAGTAATGAACATTTGTGCAAACTGAATTTCAAATATGAAAGTGGAAATATTTGCTCTCCAAATGCTTGCATACTCATCCATCCAATCAGGGAAATGGAATAAAGTATTTTAGTTATATTACCTAAGGCAAGTAAAGTCACAAAAGTTTCAAAGCCATCTCACAGAGTAAAATACTTTAAGTATTCAATATGTTCACAGAATAAATGCAAGGAAAGCGTGTTCTGCTCACAAATATACATGAAGAGAAGGGAAGAGGCTAAAGTTAGTGAAAACCATTTGTTTTGTAACCATTTGTTTATCCCTTAAATCTTAAGTTTAAAACAACTATAGGTGGCTAAGAGGGCTATCAAATGATTAAAAAGATAATCACAAGTGATCATGAGATTTAAAAAATAATCATGGTTCTTTTAAACAATTCCAAGTATAAATAATTTTGCACATTTTTCTACATTCAAATATATTTTGATTACAACACAGAATACAAAGCTGTACAGTGCTCACTTTACATTATTTTTTTAGTACAAATATTTGCACTATGAAAAAATAAACAAAAGGAATAGCATTTTTCAATTTACCCCTCATACTCATATGATGTTGCAATCTCTTTATCACTAAAGGGTAGTTTACAAATGTAATTTTTTTTTAAAGTGTACTGAAAACAAAATAATGTAAAACTTTATAGCCTTTGAGTTGAAACGTGAAGGGACACATGAATGTTTAGCATATATGGCATGTAAATACTTTACAGCGCTGACTATAATATAGGCTGTGATCACTTTCAGCTGACCTTGTAAATAAGAAGTGAGCAGTATTATCTGTCCCTTAAATGTAGACAAACTTTTTTGTCCTACCAATTGGCTGAACAATTAGAAGGACTGAGTAGACTTGGAAATGGCGAACTGAAAAATACTATTTCTTTCATTTATCTTTGCAATGCAAATATTTGTTATTGATTACATATATACAGCTATGATTGGATAGCATAGTGGTTATGTGTGGTGCCCTTTGATACAGAAGACCAGGGTTCAAATCCCGGTTGGTACCTCTCTACCTTTCCAATAGGGGTCCTTGGGCAAAAGACCCCCTAATACCTCATGTGCTTACCTTGAATAGGAGAGTGATTCTGGCTTGGATGTTGCCTGGATTAACAAGGTCTGTGCCAGATGTTGGGGAACCAGGGCAATCTAATAATAAGAGGGCTACTGGAACAAACCATACATGGATAAGACAAGAGAACCTGGAATTGATGGAATGCTACTACAGCAGTAGACTTAATGAGAGGGGATACATGAAATGTATGAGAGAACTAGGGATGGACAAAAGACCTACATCCATGCTCACTGAGAAACAGCTAGTTACCCAATGCTTCAACATAGTAAAGAGGCAGCTGCTCTCACAACTTCAGATAGACCAGCTCCACATTACACCTTGGACTCAAGAAGAAGACCCAGAAGAACAACTAAAATGGCCAGCAAACACCTGAAGCTGGAACTTCACTGCCACCCCTCTCCATTACAGAGCACAGCAGCTGATATGAGGCATAAGATCATGGATAAACTAGCTACAGTCAGCCCTTGAGACTGATTACCAAGGCTTGTCGGAGAACTACCATCAGATAGTATGCTAGAAGATGCCAATAGAGCCCTATCGACATTTCCTACTACCACCCTAACTCAAACCAATGAACTGCTATATGCTACAGCCTCTGTAATCCCAGAGATGCTTGGCTACACAATCAAGAAGAACAGCAGTACATACCTCCCCTGGAAAATGAGGTTGGAGGATAAGATCAAGGTAACTCGGAGAGAAGTTAGTCAGCTAGTGGAAATACAGAAGGGGGTAGAGATTAAGGATAAGACTAGGCTACTGAAACAATACAAGGGCCTGACTCCATCTGAAGCCCTAGGGACTGTTAAACAAAGGCTACCAGGCTAAGGAGATACACTAGAGAAGCAAAGGCCAAAAAGATAAATGCCCTGTTCTCCAAAGAACCATCCAAGGTGTACTCCCAACTGCCGTGCAACAACACAATAACAGCAGAGCCACCAACAGCAGAAACTGACCAGTACTGGAAGACCATATGGAAGAAAGAGAAGACTCATAACACCAGTGCAAAGTGGCTGCAGGACCTGAGAACAGACCACAGCAAGCTCCCAGAACAGGAACCAGTCACCATCACAGTAGCAGACATCCAACAGCGGGTCAAGAACATGAAGAGCTGGGCAGCACCTGGACTGGACATCATCCACACCTACTAGCTAAAGAAACTAACAGCAGTGCATGAACGCCTAGCAGCACAGATGAACCAGCTGCTAGCAGCAGGGTCCCACCCAGACTGGCTAACACAAGGAAGGACAGTGCTGATCATGAAAGACCCCCACAAGGGAACAGCACCATCCAACTACCGGCCAATAACCTGCCTCCCCACAACATGGAAAGTCCTATCAGGCATCATAGCCGCCAAGCTACAGGACCATATTGGCCAGTACAAGAGCACAGCTCAGAAGGACATTGGGAACAACACCAGAGGCTCAAAACACCAGTTGCTCATAGATAGAGCAGTCGCCCAAGACTCAAGGTCTAGACAGACCAATCTGAGCACAGCCTGGATTGACTACAGGAAAGCCTACGATTCAATGCCGCACACATGGATCTGTGAATGTCTGGCATTATACAAAGTCAACGGGACACTAAGGACCTTCCTCAAGAACTCAGTGGGACTGTGGAAGACAACACTGGAAGTCAACTCAAGACAGCTTGCACAAGTGGCCATCAAGTGCGGCATATACCAAGGTGATGTGCTGTCCCCACTGCTGTTTTGCATTGGCTTGAACCCCTTCAGCCAGATAATCACAAGGACTGGATACGGATACAAGTTCAAGAGTGGAACTACCATTAGCCACCTCCTCTACATGGATGACATCAAGCTGTATGCTAAGAATGAACGAGACATCGACTCGCTAATCCACCTGACACGGATCTACAGTGACGATATTGGGATGTCATTCGGACTGGAGAAGTGTGGCCGGATGGTAGTAAAGAGAGGGAAGGTAGTCAAGACTGATGGGGTGGAACTACCAGCAGGCCACATAGCAGACATACAGACCACATGCAGACAAGTACCTTGGCATCCCACAGTCACATGGGAACCACGATGAGGAGGCAAGGAAGACAGCAACATCCAAGTACCACCAAAGGATAAGACAGGTCCTGAAGAGCCAGCTCAATGGGAAGAACAAGATCCACACCATCAACAGGTACGCCCTGCCAGTCATCAGATACCCTGCCTGTATAGTGAGCTGGCCAAAGGAGGACATGGAGGCTGCCGATGTGAAGACCCGGAAGCTCCTCACAATGTACGGAGGTTTCCACCCCAAGTCCAACACCCAGAGACTGTACACCAGCCGGAAAGAAGGCGAGCGAGGTTTGGTGAGTGTCAAAGCCACTGTCCTGGACAGAACCCAGAGCATCCAGGAGTACATCAGTAAGATGGCACCCAAAGATGAGCTGCTGAGAGAATGCCTGAGGCAGCAGCAGACATGGGAGGAAGATCAAGCAGAAGAAGTGCCATGGCAAGACAAGACCCTGCATGGGATGTACCATCGAAAGATAGCTGAGGTGGCTGACATTGGGAAATCCTACCAGTGGCTGGAAAGGGCTGGACTAAAAGACAGCACTGAGGCACTGATCATAGCAGCACAAGAACAGGCACTGAGCACCAGATCCATTGAAGCAGGGGTCTACCACACTAGACAGGACCTAAGGTGCAGACTGTGCAGAGAGGCCTCAGAGACAGTTCAACACATAGTGGCAGGATGTAAGATGCAGGCAGGAACAGCATACACTGAACGGCACAACCAAGTAGCTGGCATTGTGTACAGGAACATCTGCACAGTGTATGGGCTGGTGGGGGAAGATAGCTTCTCTGGCTATGGGGACAAGAAAATGTCCCCCCAAAAGCAGCCATATTTTGTTCCTGTGCACACCCCTGCACGAGGGTGATTTCTGCTGTAAGACTGTGTCCAGTTCTGGTGTCCACAAACAGAGAAGGATGTTGAGATATTACAGAGGATTCAAAGAAGAGTTAGAAGTATGTTTAGAAAATATGTCTGATAGTGAAAGTCTTAAGGAGTTCAATATATTTACTTCAACAGAGGGAAAGCTTTAAGGGGTGACGTCTTAAGAATCTGTAAGTACCTACATGGAGAACAAATATGTAATAAAGAACTTTTCAATCTAGCAGAAAAAGATATACCACAATCTAATGGCTTGAAGCTGAAGTTTAAATTCAGATTGGAAATAGTGTAAACATTTTAAGAGAGCAGATGACCTCCTGGGGTCCCTTCCAACCCTAATAGTCTATAATTCTGTGATTTCATGATGCTTCATTACTGACTATTTTAAAATCATGTTTAGATGTTTTTTTTCTGAAAGAACCCCATTAGGCATTGTTTTGGGGAGGTTCTATGACTTGTGTAATGCAGAAGATCAAAGTACCTGATCATAGTGGTCCCTTCTGGCCTTGGAATTTATGAATCTATACAAATCAACAGAAAGGATTATTTTATTTTACTTACTTTTAATAGTAACTTTGGAATATTCAGTGCAATTATTTCTCCACTGGAACAGACCATGACATGAGTAGTATACTTATGAGAAGATTTATAAAAAGATGCAATTTACATAAATATCTTAATTGTGCATCTCACAAAGCAGCAATGACTTGCTACTTTGACCTCTGAATTGCTAAAACCATGAGCAGTACTAATGACATGCTTATTTTTTTGTCTACTTCAGTTGGAATAAT
This sequence comes from Podocnemis expansa, assembly GCA_007922195.1. NCBI lineage: Eukaryota > Metazoa > Chordata > Testudines > Podocnemididae > Podocnemis > Podocnemis expansa. The sequence goes on from ML682013.1 coordinate 9,496,969, forward strand.
TCATTACTCTAGTAATACTTAGAATTGTCATTTTTTGCTTCTACAGAGGCAGATTTCCCTTGCACCCCTGTAATCTTGCTTCCAGATGTTATAAGTGGATAAATTTCTTCAACTTAATCTCTCCCATGTGTGCATTCTGTCTCACTTGAAATTCTTTGGGCCTCATCCAATGGCCCTTGAAGTCAATGGAAAGACTTCCATTACTATGAATGGATTTGGATCAGGATAACTAAAAATTGGTTGTGTTAAATGCAACTTGGACTAGAACTTTGGACTGTTGTCTTTCTTTTTAATCACCATTTCTGAAATTATGGTTTTACTTGTATTTACTCATATAAAGTAAAATTTCATGACTATACTGATTGATTGATTGATTGAGAAGACTATATACTATTCAATACGCATTGCATGATACCATGAAGTAAAGCATTTTTTTCCCAACTTTAATTTTTATGGCTGGTAAGGTAATGGCTTTATATAGTGGTTGCTGTTGTTTCTATATCCACTTCCTAGAAAGAGTTTATCTTTTTGTCTTTAAATTACATGGCTAATCATTTGAAATCTTTAAATCATGATCTGAAGACTTCAACTAGATATTATAGGTCTGTTACAAGAATGGGTAAGTGAAACTCTGTGGCCTTTTATGTATAGATTGAGATTGCCTGTCAGGTCTTAAAGTCCCTCTAAGTTGCCTTGCACAGTTTTGGTAGCCAAAGAACCTGTCAGGGCATGCACATCTGTGTACCCCTAGGTTACTGTCTATGTAACTTTCCTGTTCACTTTTGCAATGTAATGGTATGTTTTGATGTCAGTTATGCCATGCAAGGTTCCCTTTTGAATGCTCTACTGTATTGTTATATCATGTTTGCTGCAGCATCATGAATGCACACAGATGTGAAGCATGTTACATAGCATAGACTCTCAGGCCTACATTTAGCACAAAGGCTGCAGAATTGCATGACAAAGGCAATGAAAATTTAGCTGCCTAGCTCATGTGGAAGTAAAGAAATCACTGCAGCCCAGAAGGAAATTGTGGAGTTGAGTGGGACTGGAAGAGATATGCAGACACTTTGGCTATGTCTATACTACAAGGTTTGTTAAGTTGACTTAATAAAGTTTACTTAAAGTCAACTTTATTTAGTCTACTTAGTGAGTTCACACTTCTCTTAAGTCAACTTAACAAAGTTGGTTAAGTCAATTTAAGAAAGTGTCCTAATAAAAAAATATACTGGCTTAAATTGACTTTACAAATTTGACTGAAGAAGCCACCTCTTATTACATAGGGCTTCTTAAGTAGAGTTAGATGGCCACATTGCATTGTCAACTTAAAAAAGTTGACTTAGTTATTAAGTAAACTTAAGGAAGCCCTTAAGTCGACTTGTAATTTCTAAATTTGGCCAGGGCTTTGCTTAAGTCAATTTAAGCCCATAGTGTAGATATACCCTTTGAGAGAGAGGGAGAAGCTGCCGGCTATTGCCAGAGGAACACCATCTTAGAAGCAGCTGCAGGATACTGAGCTTATCCATAAGGCCAGGAGGGCCTACGCTGGCTGAACTGCACCAAACAGCCAGTCTTGTGTATAAGAACAATGATAATAAGCTGAAGTGTGATCCTAGATAGTGTCATTAAATTAACAAGTATTTTATATCTTTTATTTGACTTTATTGGACTGTGGTAAATCCTGAACCCTTCATTAAATGATCATGCATTGATTTGCTTTATACTCTATTTAAAATCATGTTCTAATCAATAAACAAGTGTTTGTTTTATCTAAAGCTGAGTGGACTTTAGAGGGTGTGAGTGATGAAGGCTGGGTACATTCATTTCTTTGCTGAATGAACAGACATAACTCTATGGTGATTGGGGAAGGGTCCCAGTCCTTGTGGTTCTGTCTTTACCTAAAATATTAGTTTGGACTTGGCTAATTAGAACTAAGTAGTTCGAAAGTTAGTTCAAACTAAGCAAGGTTTTTTAGTTCAAGCTAACTTTTTAGTTCGAACTAAAAAAGCATGGCTAATTCGAACTAAAAGTTCATAGAATCATAGGGTTGGAAGGGACCCCACGAGTTCATCTAGTCCAACCCCCTGCCAAAAGAAGCAGGACCACTCCCATTAGATCATCCCAGTCAGGGTTTTGTCCAGCTGGGCCTTGAACACCTCCAAAGATGGAGATTCCACCACCTCCCTAGGCAGCTTATTCCAATGCTTCACCACTCGCCTAGTAAGGAAGTTTCTCCTAATATCCAGCCTGGACCGCCCCAGCTGTAACTTGAAACCATTG
>ML682013.1:9504248-9517089 GCA_007922195.1 Podocnemis expansa
TTCAAGTTACAGCTGGGGCGGTCCAGGCTGGATATTAGGAAAAACTTCCTTACTAGGCGAGTGGTGAAGCATTGGAATAAGTTGCCTAGGGAGGTGGTGGAATCTCCATCTCTGGAGGTGTTCAAGTCCCAGCTGGACAAAACACTGACTGGGATGATCTTATGGGAGTGGTCCTGCTTTTTTTGGCAGGGGGTTGGACTAGATGACCTCGTGGGGTCCCTTCCAACCCTATGATTCTATGATTCTATGATTCTATACCCTAGGATTGGTTGGGAGCCTAGTAAGCACTGATTCTTGAGATCAGTGTTGATTTTGCTATTAAGTCTTGTATGTTTTGTTATGCAGGGTGGGTTGTTGTGAACCTTGTTCTGTACTGATTTTCTAGATCAATGCTGATGTCTGTTGTTTGACCTTTTTATTCTGTTTTTACTACTGTTAAAAGTTCTGTATACTACACTCATCTCGTGCTTGCATGCGGGAAAGCCTTATCCCTTTGGGGTGCCCAGGGAACAGTGCATGATTTCCCAGAAATCTGGGTGGGGGTTTGAGCCAGTTGGTGGTGATACATTTTTTCAAAACCCTTAGATATAGAACCTGGCCCATGTCCTGCCATCTTGCCCTGGCAGAAGGGGTAGTTGTATTGATTTAATGCAATTTGACCTTCTTCCTCCCAGGGTGCATGGCACCCTGGAAGGAAGGACCAGTGTTCAGCACGCTGGCTGGAGGCGGTGGAAGGGACCCCCCACAGCTGGCTCCCCCAGCATGAGCCGGGCGGCGAGGAGAAGAGACCCCTGTGCCTGGCTCCCCACCCGCAAGAACCCCACTACCTGTCCCATGCACAAGGAGCTGGGGGCAGGGGTTTTTTCCCCATGTCCAGCTGAGTGCTCGGGGCTGCAGCCAGGTGAGGGGTATGCCTTCTCCACCGCCAGGCTCAGCACCCTCAGAGCTGGGTGGCAGGATGTTTTCTCCTCCACATGGCTCACCGGGCAAGACATAGGCAGGGGATTGGGTGGGTGGCATGGCCCATTTTGGGGGCCATGTTGACATACCTCCCATCATGCCTCTCTCCTAAATCGAACTAGCAAGTCCTGTCCATGGACATGCTATTTCAATTTGATTTTTTAGTGGGGAACTGTTAAATCAATTTGACTTAAATTGATTTAATGATTTATATTGTGATTTTATTAAATCAATATAAGTTGAATCAGTTTAACCACGTAAGCATGGACATAGCCATTGTCTCCTTAATAGTCCATTAAGGAAGGTCACAGATATAGTGAGTCCAGGAAAAAAACCTTCTGAGCCACTAGGCTTTGTCCATGTGACTCAACTCCATTTTGATTTGTAAAACAAACAAACAAGCAAACCAAAAAACCCTCAACACAGCATGAGTAAGGCTAGAGGTGATAAAAGGGGCTACACCCATCTCCATTTTGGCTTTAGTCTTCAGTCAACATCTACCTCTGGATGTATTCATCTGCAACTGAACAAAAGATTGAGGCCCACAAAGGTACTAGGTGCACACTAGAGGATCTATACAAGCTGCAAACTCCAAATTCTTCCATGGACTTGCTGTACATGTACTCCTAATCATTTGTATGTATGTGATTCACTTTAACCCTTTAACAATATTTTGTTTCTTTCCTTTTATAATAAACCTATAGTGTTCTGTGTAATGTGGCTGACCCTTTGGGGTCAGGAGACCCTATGTCTTCAAGAGATCCACTGGCTAGTTGGGAACCAGGCCCCAATATGTAATAAAGTGGTCTGTTTATGTTTAGTTATGCTTCCTGATAAACAGTGTGAGAAGTGAAAAGCATGGTTTGTTGCTGATTGGAAGTCTGGCTTAAGTGCCGCCACTCCGGGTTCAGAGAATGGTTCTCATTTTTTCAGCTTGCCCTGATTTTTGCATTTTCAGGGGTTATCCCGGGAGGCCTGGGTCACAACAGTATATATCTCTTTTATATAGAGATGGGAAAAAAGCAGAAACCTAGATTCCAACATTATGAAAATGTGTGACTGTTCAAAATTCAATCTGCTCTCTCTGAATATTGTGGCTGATGCCCATACTCTATTTTCATCAAAACTACTAATGATTACCTCACTACTCGAACTATAAACTGGTTTCATCCAGGGCTCCTTTTAAAATACATCACCTGCTACTGTGTTAATTCCATGTGAATTTAGTATAATCTTGTCTAGACCATTCACAGCTGAAAATAATCTCCAGGGTGCTGCATTTCTCCTTGGTCCTCCCTATTATCTCTACTTCAAAATATTTCCTTTTGTAAACTTTTGGCTTCCTTTCCTGACTAGACTCTTGCTGCAAGATGGAGAACGCACATACTCATTAATAAAGAATTACCTATAACTCCGTCTTTATACAGGATACAATAAACCATTTATGATTATTAAAGTTCTACTATCTTATTTGTGCAATGTTTTCTGCTATAACTGTTGAGTCTTTTCTTTCACTAATATTGGTATTTGCTGTTGTTTTACATCACTTTACTGTCTGATTCTTTCTTTTAACCTAAGCTATCTGCTTATCAAGATCACCTATGGAGATTGTCTTTCCAAGGTAGCAATCAGGCTCTCAGATCAAGTAGAATAACTGGCAGCAGTGTTAACAAATGTCTTAATTATGGCTGCAAGCACATAATTAGAAGAGACAAAAATGCCAGAACTCATTAAAAGGAATCAGAACTTTTCCTTAGTAAAATAGTATTTGAAAAAGTGCAATGGTAAGATCAGTGGCCTAGACCCCGAGAGGTACAACTTTCACAGAATTATAAGCTAGTTAATATATAAGGATCATAGATATTTATACCCTTTCAAAAGGAAATCCAACAAACATAAATATTAATGTGCAGATTTTCCACATCACACTGCATAAATAATGAAAAAAGATCTTACATTCTGGATTCTTTTTCATTGGCCAGAAGTTACAAGGTAATTCTTAGAAACTGCTTTCAGATATTACAAGTATTAATTTGATTTTTTTTTCTTTCATACTCTGGATCAGGACTTTTATATAGTCAGATGCTTCTTTTTTTGTGACCTTAGTAGAGTTCTAGTGATTTGACCTCTGTTAAAGGCAGGATTTCTTTCTCCTCTCTTGTACTTTTTTAATAGAATTGGTTTTTTCTTTTTTTTTTTTTTTTTCTGTATGTCCTGGTATTCCTGACTGAATGTTTGACTTTTGTGAAGAAGTCATACAGCATTTCTTGCTATCAGGGTAGTACGTGTACATAGACTATAAATGAGGTGAAGGCTATGCCAAAAAAGTTTACACTGGCAGCTAAAATAAGAGAAACAACATTTTGTATTTGGTGTGAATACTAATGGATAATACTATTTTATTTTGAGTAGTAAGTATTAAAAGACAAACCTCTGATCCATCATCCTTATGCAAGTAGAATTCCCACTGAAGTCAATCCTAAGTATTTTTCATTCTTCAAGTGTGGTAGACCTTATGGAAAATAAACAAAAATAATTGAATCCAAATTCTAAAATTGTTCATTTTGTAGCCTTTTCATTGATTAATGATGGATGGGCCCAGTTTCTGTCCTTGCTTCATGTCCTGAAAAGTGTGGGATTGAAGGGACAAGTAAGATGGAAAATGTACTGTTTGTGTATCATTCTAATCTACCTGATAGTACGCTAGTTTCAGTTTAACTTCAACCTTGAATGAAGTTGCTCCTGGCATACTACACTGTGAATGGAATTAATTTTGAATACTTTAATACCTGATGCTTTTTGAATTAGCAATGGTTCTCATTTATTCTGATATAATAAAAATAATTCTGATTGGGAAGCCAATTTTCCATATTATTTTATGTGTTATTGGAATAGGTTGCAAAACTCTGAAATAACTTTGCCAGAATGGTGCAATTCTTCATTTGGTATGTACATACTTTAATATCTTGCTAGTATAGGATCCATAATGTTATTGACTTTGTTTTGTCTCCACTTTTGAAGCCATTATTTTATTTTATAAAATGTATTTTTCTTTTCTTACCCCCTGGAAACACCATGATTTGAAAAGTGGAAAATTACTGCCAGAACTGAAAATAAAATAAAATTTGCTCAAGGACTGCATAGAGCTGATCAAGGGGAAAAAAAATAGAAAACCCTAGTTTTTTGAAATTGAAACATTTTAAAAGGAAATTGATTTTGACAAAAAATCCTGTGGGGAAAATGTTTTGAAATGCAAAAAAAATCCTTTTGGAAAATTTTGATTCTGAAAAATTTGGAAGTTTTGTTTCAGATTTTAGAAGTTTGTTTGAGTTTTGGAATTTGTGTTGAAGTCTGAAACTGTTTCATTGCTATACAAAGATTGGATACGTTGATTATTAAACAAATAAGATGTTTGAATTTATACTGAGTAGAAGCTACCTTTAATAATTTTGAAAATAAATAAAAATAGTAGAATATTTCAATGATTATTTTACATCATATTATAACATGTCAGTAGTGCATATAGCAATGCATTTTATAGTGTAGCATATTATTCATTACTACTAATGACATATATACATTAAAAACATTCTTTAGCTCAAAATCAAGTTTTTCTTAAATAGATTTTTTTCTGGCAATTCTGGTTTTTAGAAAATTACAAAAATATTTGGCTTTGTTCTGAATTCTAAAGACTAGTTAATATATAAATGTATGAATGAAAGACACAGAAAGCAAAGGAGTAAAAGGGTTTATATTTACTACCAATTACTAATATATTTTAGGAATGGGCTGTTTTTCTAGCTGAGATTAGTTAGGTTTTATGAACAGCTTAGAAGGAACCTAGGGAATAATGTTGTATATTGTAATAATTACATAAAATATTCTATTTAACATTTATCTATTAATGGAATCTACTAACTAATGCATACCGTTTTAAAATCAAATGTATTTAAAATCTGTACCATGAACTGTCTGTCCATCTCTAGCATTTCTAGAACTTTCTCAACCTTTTTTTTTTTTTTTGATTGGGAGGTACCAGGCAAACATGTTGGTCTCATATTACAAAGAACTTGCATTTATAAATGGAGTATAACTCATGGGAGTTTTCTTCATGAACTATGCAGGGGACAGATTCTCTATTGCTCTGTACTTTGCATAGTTATTTACCTGAGTGAAAGGTGACTGTAAACCACTACATTCTAAGTCAGTGAAGTTTTTATACCCACCTTGTACTGCTGTAAATTACAGCACATAGCCCTGGGAAATGGAGAAGTCAGCTCCAGGACTAGGAAGGACACTGTCCTCAGTAAGACTTCTACCAGAGCTGAGAAAACCACTGAAGGAATTTTTAGGTATGAGACCAGAAGTGTGTTGCGTGTGAGTTGGAGTACCAGGACTGCATCATTCTGCCAGATTCTCTGTTTAGCTTTTCCGTGCTTTTGGTGGTGCCCAATTTTATGTCAGGGGAAACAGGCTTGCAAATCTTCTATCTGGTAGCAGTCCTGTTTTTAGTACCCATAGGGGTATGTAAAAGCAAGAAACATTTTCAAAAAATTTATTTATGCTGAATATTGTATAATCATCTAATGCACATTAATTTATGTTTACATCTCCAGAAAGGACCTTATCATTTCACTAACCAACCTCCAGATACCAACCTCCACTGTGAAACATAGTCTAAGGTAGTGTTTCCCAACCTGTGGCCTGTGAGGGCTTTCAAAGTGGCCCATGATTGCCCTCTTGCTGGCTAGAGAAAAGAGCTACTGAATGAGGATCCAGGCAGAGCATGTTTCCATGAGACTAAAAGAGTGGTGCAGGCTCCTTGCTGGAGACAAGGGTATGAGAGACCAGCACTCCCTTCCCCTGCCTCCAGAAGAGAGAAAAGCACCCTAGGTTTGGAGGTCCCTGCTGGAGCTAGAGGGAGGAGAGTACTGATCTCCCATCCCGCTGGCTGCAGGCAGGAGCCACTGCCCAAGGGCCCAGGTGGAGCACACAGGGCTACAAGATACATGTGGTTTCCCTGTGGCAGCCAGGGTGACTGGAGATCAGTGAGGAGGAAGCCTCCTTGCTGAAATCTTTCCATCTTGCTGCAGTGGGTGGGAGTGCCTGGTGGTGGAGACTGGTAGCCCTGCAGATTTGTAAAAAATGATACCTGAGCCAGAAAGGTTGGGAATCATATAATTAGACAGCTTTCCCCTAATACCTAAACTAACCTCTCGCTGCAAATTAATCCCTTTTCCTTTGTCCTTCACTCAGTGAACATGTACAACAATTGATCACAAATTTCAGCCTTTAGCATATTTTAAGCATACTCTTAAATCCAATCTCAGTCTTTTTCTCTCAAGATTAAACTGCCTTGTTTTTGTAATATTTGCTTATGGTCAGATTTTCTAAACTTCATATCATTTTTGTTGCTCTCTTCTGATTTTTCTCTAATTTGTCCATATCTTTTTTAAAGTATGGCATCCAGAACTGGATAAAATACTCCAGCTGAGCCTTCACAAGCAATGAACAGAGTATAACAATTGCTTCTCGTGTCTTACATACACCACCACTGCTAACTCACCCCAACTACACAATATGGTTGACTCACATTCAATTTGTGATCTGCTTCTCAGCAGCACTAATATTCCCCATTTTGTGTTTGTGCATTTGATTTTTTTCCTTCCAAACTGACATACTTTGCACTGAATTTCATCTTGTTTATTTCAGACCAGTTCTGCAGCTTGTCAAGGTCATTTTGAATTCTAATCCTATGCAACCACTACCAGTTTAGTGTCATCTTCAATATTTTTAACCCTACTTTACTCTTCATTTTCCAAGTTATCAATGAAAACATTGATTAATACTAATGTAGTAGAGAATTTTTGTCCAGAGCTGTGTAACCCTACTCATCAAATTCAAAAACAAGAAAAGTCTCAAACAAGGTTTAAAATTCAAAAATTATTATAGGAAATTTATTAGAGTAACTTAAGAAGTAGAATCAATGATAAAACATTCTGTGATACTTTATATAAAAATGCTACTAAAATAGGAAGCAATAAGATAAAATATGGCATGGGAAAATTTGGTTCTTGCCCCTGTGTAAGCTTGACTCCTTTCGTCTCCCTAACCTGCCATATGTGTACTTCTGCATGTGCTACAACTCTCCTACTTTGCCAGACTATTAATAGCAAACTGTCAGCCAGTGGAATGTAGTAGGGAGAGGAAGTACAGCAGAAAGAAGGGGCAGAAAACAAGAGGAAAGTGATAGACTGTGGGTAAAAGAAGAGCAAAGAGGGACAGAGATCATCTGGACTTCAGTGCCAGCAAAACTTTAAGGGAAGAGAACAGAGAAAACCTATGGTAAGCATTGGCAAAAAACAGGAAATTCACCCTTTTTTTTGAGCAACCATGGTAATGCAGCCCTTGCTATCTGTTCATAACTGAAAGTTAATTTCTGTATTTAGACAAATCAGAACAACCTTTTCTTGATGAACCAGAGACATTTTTTCTGTAAAAAGATTGTAAGTAAAAAGGTTCTTGAGTATGCTTGCAAATAAAGCTGGATGCCTGCAGTTTGAGTGAGAACTCTCTTCTGCCCCTTCAGCACCTGTCTGATCCATGGCTGCTGAATGACAGGTAGTTAAGGCTAGTGTTGGGTTACCAACCATCAGTAAATCTACTCACAGTCGTTTAAAAAAATGTAAAATTGTAACACTGTCAATAAATCTGTAAATAAATTAAAAAGTCAATAAAATTGTGTAGAAATAAAACATATTGTATTTTGACACTGACATCATTCAGAATCACTTCTTGTATCATAATATTACACTGATCATGACTTTATCTCTTCTATTATTTCACATACCCAAAGAATCTGATTGATCAGTTAACCGTAGCTAACACAACTGCATAATTCCAAATTCCTGTGTGGTGAATATTGCAAGTGAGTAAACAGTTAGTGACATTATTATTTATGGCATTTTTAGTGATGTCAGAAAAAGTTTACCACATCAGTAAAATAAATAAATAAATAATTCAGATCTTTACCCATAAAAATTAAAATGTAAGGTTGGCAACCCTGTAAATGTTGAAGACCTAATTGTGTAGTTTCTTTTGTATTGTATAGACAGATGTCATATTTTGTACCTTTAAAATGTTCTGATAGTGATGTATGTTAGTATAAGAATTGTATTAGGTTACTCTTTCAGGTTTTCCTTTAGAATTCCATTCTATTATAATAAGATTAAATAAAAGAATGCTTCTCTGTGAAGAAATTACTGACTTAAGTGTCAATTCTTGATCAAAGGACTGAATTAGTATCTCTTTGGGATAGATGGAAAGGTTCCCTAGTAAACTGACCACATTGAGAAGTTATCCCTGAAAAATAGATACAGAGAACAACTAGCAGAAGAAAATAAGTTTTCAGGGTAACATGGGGTACAGGAGAGAACCCTGCAGGACATCATTAGATAAATCCTTCCAGTTTAATACTGAACTATTCAGAATCAGTATTGTTTTGTTTTTTCAATCAGTTATGCACTCTCTTTATTATTGTTTCTTCTAGATCACAGTTCCATAATTTGCCTAGGAAAATGTCATGTGGGACTGTGTCAAATGCATTACAAAACTTAAGATGTATAACATCTACAGCTTCCCCAATCACCCTATAAATTACATTGGTTTGACATGATTTGTTCTTTATAAATCTGTCGGCTGTCATTTGCTATCCTATTGTTTTCCCAATGCTTATGAATTGATCATTTAAAAAATTGTTCAAGTATTTTTCCAGGTATTCAAGTTAGACTAACTGATCAATAATTTTGTTTGTTTTCCTTAGTCCTGCAACAAGCCAATAACTCAGTCATAGGTTAGAGGCTTATAGCTGTAGTGAGTGGGGGAGGTCTTAAAGCCTGCATTGTGCAGGAAGCCAGACTAGATGACCATAGTGGTCCCTGCTGACCTTAGAGTCTATGAGTTGACCCCTTTTTATCCTCCATTCTTTCTTTTGGAGACCATAGAAGGAGTCTCACACATTTTTCACCAAGTTCCTCCTGTGCTCTTTTATTTACAATGCAGATCACAGTCCTTAATCCCTAAACAAACTCTTTCCTGACCCCTCCCCAGGTCTTAATTTTTTTTTGTCAGATGATGACAGCAGCAGTAGAGGTACTGCCCCCTGCCTGGCTAATCTCTCTAGCTTCTTCTCAGCCAGTTTATAAACTCTGCCTGAGCTAGCTGCTGCCTGTTGCCTAATCAGACCTAGCTCTCATGGGCTCTATTAGTGCTGTGGGACCTGGCCTGCTCCCTCTTTCCCAAGCCCAGATAACTGGGAGAAGAGAACTGGGGTTAGCAGAGGCATTGAGGGGTCCTATGCCTGTAACTCTTTTACAGGACCTCTTATTAAAGACAAGCATTCTACTCTGATACAATATTTTATAGTTCCTGGTTCTCACCAGTGCACCACAAGTTTTCAGAAAATTAGTTTCTTAAGGTCTCTGAAATGAATTTTATTAGACTCTACTGACTTGAATATATCTAACTTTTTAAAGCACCATTTAACCTGTTCTTTCTCTACGTCTGCTTATGTTCCTTCTCCATTGCTGTAAATATTTTTTGTACTAATTATCTGATGAGAATTAATTGTTTAGTGAACACTGAAGCAAAGTAAGCATTAAACATCTCAGCCATCTTGATATTATCTGTTATTAGCTTCACTTCCCTGCCAAGTAGTAGATCCACACTTGTCATTTTCTTGCTCCTAATGGGTTTACAGAATCTCTCTTTATTGCCTTTTATGCCTCTTTCTGCACAACCAAGTGATAAGGCTGGATGGGGCCAGACACACAGTCAGCAAATGAGTTCACCTCCCAGTTCTCTTGCCTCCCATTAAGTGCTTAGTCCTAATGTGAACCACAAGAGAATGAGGATATTCTCACAAGAGTTATGCAGGATCTGGCTCCATATTGGTAATTGGAAGCAGGGCTAGTCCTACCATAGAAGTGATTTAGATGGTCACCTAGGGCAGCAAACATTAGGGAATGCTGCCTTGCTGCACACAGGCACATATTGCAGTGTACAGCAAAGCAAGAAGCTTTTTTGGTAAGTGCTCGGGGGGAGCTAAGAGGAGTGGGAGGGATGGAGGGAGAGGCAGGAGCCTGTCTGTTGGCAAGGAGCTTGGCTGGCTTGAGACCAACCCATGGTCCACTCACCCAGAGTGGCCTGCAGCCAAGGGTAGCAGCTGGCTACCTCCCAGGACACCAGCTGGCCCACCACCCAGTCCCATGCTCAGCCTGGTGCACCAGCCATTCTACCACCTGCCCCCCGTGGCCTGCCATTCCAGCTGGCCCTCTCCCCCGTGAGGCCTGCCACACCAGCTAGGCCATTATTGGACCTGCAGGCTACTGCTCAGCCTGCGCTGCTTGGCCAGCATGCCGTTTAGCCAGGGGTGGTGTGGGGGGGGCAAAATCACAGGTGCCTGGGGCACCAAATAACCTTGGGCCAGCCAGTAAATAGCTTTTAACAATTTTAGTTTTTATTTTACAATCTTATAGAAATATGGAACAAATTCTGCTCTCTTTACTCACAGAGAAACTATTAACCAGAGTAAAGTAACAAGATTTAGTCCTATTTTGATCTGTCTTTACAAAATGTTATCAAAATCTACATGCTCAAAAAGAGTCTATTTGTTTACTTATGTATGCAAGTAATGTTTTCCAATATTTGGCCCTACAATTCTGGATGAATTCATGAAACTACCTTTGAAGTCTATGATAACTGTTAATAAGTGTCAGTGCAAGTATATACGATTTTCATATTACCATATATGCTTCCTGATTCATGATGAACTTTTGACAACAATAGGAGCTTCATGCACAGACTTAAGATGATATATAGCGTTAGACAAAGTAAACCTTGCACTCTTGTCTAACCTCATCATTCTATAATGCAATATTACAGTCCAACATTATTTTTGTTACCCTATTGGAACTAATATCTATCACACTTAGACTGGTAGCCTTTGAGCACTCTTAAAATGTGGCTGAAGTTTGTTAACTTTGTTACACTGGCTGAGGGATGTTAATATTTTGGTTGTAGATGGTTTTTTACAATTCATTTTTTCAGTTTTAAGAAAGAATAAAACTATATATTCAAGGATGGCAAACCAATCCAATTTAATGTCTGTTACAGATAAATAATCTAAAATTTATTTCAATAAAATTAAATTATAATTTAAAATATATACTAGGAAGAGCTTTCTTATTTATTATAATTTTAAGATATATTAGCATGTCTGAAATTTTTTCACTATCTGCAAGCCTGGGAAAACTTCAGTTTCATTACCAGTGCTACAGCAATTTAGATTGTGTTTACTTTCCACATTCTTATATTCTTAGATCTACCCCTGGATTTGTGAGAGTATGAACATGGAAACCTTCAGGGGGTTTATAATTCACAACGTCATAGATCTTTCTGGGTTCTGTTCCTTTTAGATAAGGGAGAGCTTTTAGTCTCCTTGTAAATATTAGCTTTCAAAAATGCGGTTTTGCACAACCACAAAAAGTTCTGGTTTCACTAGTGTACAGATACTGAACTTACTACACCCCAAAAAGTGATTAACAGCATTATAGTTTAGTTTACTTTGTAATGTCTTCTTGTTTACACCCACACCCCACCATTTAAAAAGAAGTTAAAAAAAAAACTTTGAGCATTTTTATATGACCACCAAAATCCATGATCCCCTCCGTTTTAACAGTCACTAACATTCTTCCCGAAGAACGTTACAGTCCTTGGGGTACTTTTGATATCACTAATGGATAGGCTAAAATGTAAACAAAAGAAGGCTGGGTTGCTTTGTGTATTGTTAGAAATAGAGGAAGGAAAGAACTCAGGGCTAGCTAACTGGGAGGACAAAAACCACTAGGTAAAAATGCATCTTGATGTTTCTTAGTGGGTGTTACTAAAATAAAAGCTATGCACAAATGGCTGCCAGTTTAAGTGCAGCCTATTGTATAACATAAACAGTGTGGTATAAATGCACATAATATGTATTGACAATCACTGTCTTCCTACAGACAATATAAAATATATTTTAGGGTATGTTCACACACAGTTCTTATTTCAAAACAACAGGGGTTGTTTTGAAATAAGAACTGCCATGGCCACACGACGTACAGCCATTTCGAAATAAGCAAACTGCTTGTTTTGAAATGCAGCCGTTCTGTCGAAACAGCTTAAACCTGCTTTTGTTTTGAAAGGGAGTTGTTTCGAAACCACTCCTTTCGAAACAATGCCAGCGGGACATGCTGTTTCGAAACAACAGTTGTTTCGAAACAGCATTTGACCCTTCCTTTGAGGGTGCTTAGCACCCTGGGAAGAAGGGCCACATTCCCTCAGCACCCTGGCCAGGGTGCTGAGGGGTGTCACCTGGCCAGCAGAGGGGGACTGCAGGCACCGCCACCTGAAGCAGCCCAGCTCTTCAGGCGGGGGTAACTGCAGAGGGCTGCAGGCACCGGCAGAGCCAGGTGCGGGGCTGTGTCTCACTCTGCCGGTGCCTGCAGGGGACTGCAGGCACCGCGCCTCACCTGAGGATGCCTGCAGTCCCCTGCAGGCACCCGCCAGGAAAGGCGCAGCGGGGCACCTCACCACAGGGGCTTTAAAGCCCCAGCTGCCTCCAAACCTGGCGGCTCGGGCCCCGGCGCGTGGCTGGAGCCCACTGCTGCCGTGGCCGGAATGAGCCGCTCCTGCCGTGGGGATTCCGAGGGCGTGGCCGGGTCATCCCCCAGCCACGCCCCCGGCAGGAGGGGCTGCGCTGGGGATTCCGGGCTGGCGCTGACTACAGCCCCGGCAGCAGCTGGCTCCAGCCGCGCGCCGGGGCCCGCACCGCCAGGTTTGGGGG
>ML682013.1:9526538-9586697 GCA_007922195.1 Podocnemis expansa
ACACACACACACACACACACACACACACACACACACACACACACACACACACTCTACAAAAATTGTCAGCAGTGGCACTTTTAACATTTCAGCAATGTCCTGATTAAAATATCTAATCTATGCAATGTTTATAAAGTAATCAGTGATCAATAGCATATGTTTATGAAGGATAGTATGCATAGAGTAAGACTCAGAAGAGCTGGTTATGCCACTAAACTGCTGGGTGACTTTGGGCAAGCCACATAGACACTTTGGCTATGTCTACACTAGCAAATTGGTTTGAATTAAGGAGCCTTAATTTGAACTAATTTGAACGCTGTCTACACGTGGCTTTCCCTAGTTCGAACTAAAAAATATTTCAGTTAATTCAGCTGGTTAGTCCAAAGTAACTGGTTAGTTCAAAGTAATCTGCATATTTAGTTCGATTTCCAAAGGGATTGCCGTGTTAGTCTAGTCCAGCCAAAAAAAAAAAACCAAAAAAAAAAAACCCCAAAAACCAACAACAAGGAGTCATGTGGCACTTTAAGACTAACAGATTTATTTTTTGCACGAGCTTTCGTGGGAGAAAATCCCACTTCATCAGATGCTTCGAAGATGGGTGAACTTACAGAAGGGAATGAAAACAAATGCAAGGGGGTGTAAAACATAGGATCAGGTCAGACAGTAACAGCAAATCAGAGCATTTGTTAGGTTCAAACCATGGGAAGCCTGAAGTTAAATTACCTTTTGTAATGGGAAAAGAACCCACAGTCTTGATTAAGTTCTGCTTTCACAGAATTTAGCTTGCATATTAATTCGAGTTCAGCTGTTTCTCTTTGAAGTCTTGATGTCCCAGCCATATCTCTGATGACAGTTGTTAACAAAGCATTTATTGAGTGATTAGAAAGATGGAAGTGCTCAGCAACTGGTTTCTTTGTTTTGTGATTTCTGATATCAGCAGCCCAATGTAGACATTCTAGTTCAAACTAAATAAGTTTGAACTAGCGGTTAGTTTGAACTAAACATGTTTTTTTAGTTCAAACTAACTTTTAGTTCAAAGCTGCCACTTTTTTTTTTTTAGTTCAAATTAAAAAGTTAGTTTGAACTAAAAAAAGTGCAGCTACTTTGAACTAAAAAGTTAGTTTGAACAAAAAAAGTGTTTAGTTCGAACTTAGTTCGAACTACTTAATTCAAACTATGCAATTCTGAACTAAAGTTTTAGGCGTAGACATAACCTTTGAGTCTCGGTTTTCACATCTGTAAAATGGGGATAGTAACACTTACCTCCCGTGACAAACACATGGGGTATGTCTACACTTATACTTTAAATCGAAATAGTGATGATTATTTCAATTTAAAGTAGTGCATGTCTACACTAGCTTTCCTTATTTCAAAATGAGGAGCTCCCTCATTTTGAAATAGGGAATGATCTTTTTGAAATAATAAAACCTTGCTTTACATTGAAATGACAGTTAAATCTAGGTTAGTATTTCAAAATAACATGGTGTAGCTGTGTTATTTTGATGTAACTGTTATTTCAATTTAACAACTTTTTGCCCCTCTCCCTCGCAGGGTGCCTTCCTCTTTCTATATATTGGGTGGGGGTATGCCCCTTCTTGGGGACCATCTTGCCACACCTCCCATGGTGCTCCTCTCCTAAATTGAACTAGCAAGTCCTGTCCATGGACATGCTAGTTCAATTTGGGTTTCTATTGGGGGCATGTTAAACTGATTTAACTAAAATCAATTTAATGATTTTTATTTTGATTCAATTAGATTGATTTAAGTTAAATTGATTTGACAACCTAAATGTAGACATAGCCTCAGATACCTATAGAAAAAAGATGCTTGACAAGAGTTAAGTATGAGTATAAGATCTTACATAAATATAAATGTCTAAATACTGTTTACCTTTTACTCACAAATAGTCCTGTTGACTTCATGGAAACTTCTCAGGAAACTAAGGCAAACAAGATTTGCCCTTTTCAGTGTACACATTGTTCTTGTGACAAGAATAATTGTTAGAACAGTTGTATATTAAATGAGCATGTGGTACTTCCTTTGAGTCTGCAATATTTTCATCATGATAACATATTGCCTCCTGATGCATGATGAAGTCTGAGGAATGCACTCCAGCCAAGATTACCACAATAACATAAATGATTGTGGCAGTTGCATTTCTTGAACAGTTCTCCAGACATGAGAAAGGACCCTCAGTATGCAAATCTTTATTTTAGTGGGTGAACAACTGTAATGTTTAGGAAGTTATAAGAAAATTCTAAGATCTCCATTTACATTACAGCCGTAACTAACTCCATATAGGGAGTTTGTTTCAACAATTGAGGTTGCCTCAGTTTTGAGATCAATAATCAATGTGCAAATTTTAAAGCTAACAAAAATATACTTCATTACCACTCTGCTGCATTTCTGCTACCTGTATCTGTTTAGGACTCCAGTGACCAAGGTGACGTTTTGGTAAATAAATAAGCATACTGAAAACTCCAATCTCTATATATTAATTGCTGGAAATTACTGGTTCTGTTAGTACCACTCTAAGTGATCACCATCATTCCCAGAAGCCTTAATTGAAGAGTATTGGTTTTCTTGGTACAGATGGGGCAGCTCTATGCTGCCTGCCCATTTTGGCAACAATCAAACACAGATATGAAAGTTACCTAAAATAGCTTGCATATTTGTGTTTGACTTCCCTACTCACAGCACATCCATTATGCTGAGTTAAAGGGAGAGGGCCTCCCTTCAACTCAGTGCCAAACAGTTGCCAGGGTGGTGTTCAGGGATTGAACTTCCTCATCAGCTGAGTGGGCCTTCACAGACCTGATCAGCTGATCAGGAAGTTCAAAGTGATGGCAGCAAATTTGCTGCCATCAGTGAAGACAAGCCCTAGATTGGCACAATATGAATCTCAGGCATTGCAATGACTATTAAAGAACATAATATTGCCTCCAGATCCTAGGTGTGTAACAAGGTTGCCCATGAATCGTACATTTACAGTTTAAAAAAAACAAAAAAACAAAAAAATGAGATTATATGATTATGACCCTGCAGTTACACTTTATTTCATCATTAGTTTTATTCCAAGAATAAATAAGTTCATGAAATTTTTCCCAGTCCTTGACATTTAGATTTAGAAAACATTTTCTTTAGTCTTCCATTGCCAACATTAATTGGTATATATTGTTACACTTCCCAAATGTCCCTCCTCTGAGGGACAGTAATAATTTTAGACTGAAGGTAACTATATGCCATACACATTTGTGATCCCGCCTATGTCCCTGTCTTAATGCTGAAAATTATTTACAGGAGAAATCCAAAATCATTAACCCAAGATTATGGAAGGAGGCTAGGTGGGGATGGTAATATCTTTTACTGGATCAACTTCTGGTCATTGGCATTATAGAATGTCATTTACAGTAAAAGGAATGAATCCACAACACTTTATTTCCTATATGAATGGTGATTTTGTGTCATTTTTTATCCTATATCATGCTGCGTTTTCTCACATTTAGGCTCCGCAAAGTGAGAGAGATGTATATAATAATAATGAAAATCAATGAATGTGAGAATAATGAAAACACTATAATATAAAGAATAACCACTTTTTTTTAGATTAAATGAAGTGAAACATCTGTTCTCCATTTGCACCATAGGCATATTAAATGAGCTGAATTGATTGCTCCAGATGGTAACTGAAGACATGCATTGCAGTGCTCATAAGCTATAAACCATGTTTTCATGTGTAAAGCTGTGATTCTAACTGATTTTGGCATTGTTAAAGAAATCCATCTCTCAATTATTTTTGCTGTATTTGAAATGATCATACAGAAAATTGTTCTTTTATAAATGTTCCACACATCCTGCATTTCCAACTCTTGTAGTGTTATCTGAGTTTTAAACTGTCTGGTGCTTTTCATAATGCGCCACTCCCATGAGTGACGTATGGGTGTGTCATCTTCCATGTTAAAAAAAAATTAAGCAAGTTGCTACCCTTCCTGGATGCAGCAGACAGCCTGAAGATTTGGCTTAAACTTAAATGTTCAAAAACTCAATAAAACTCCCATATATATTATTTTTTAATTTCTTAATATTTTAAAGCAAATATAATGATTATTTTTGGTCTGTCTCATGGCAATTCTGCTAATTGCTAACTTCTGTATCCTCCTGCAGTTAACCAGTGTGGACAGTGCACTTGTTCCTTGACTCCCAGGCCACAGAGTCAGGCCCAGCACTGTAAATATCATGTTTAAAAGTGTGCGCAACTTGTCACTTTCACTCTGCAATATTCTTTCATAGCAAACCTATGTATTTTAACTGTAATTTCCTATGTATTTCAAATGTAACTGAGTATGTATATTTGATTGGTAGGAATTTTCAATATTTACTGTGACAAGGGTTTAAGGATTTATGAATGAATGTTGAATTGATAAATGATTATGCAATTAATCATCAATTCTTGGTTGCTATTATCTGGGCTGGAGGAATCAGATTTCGAGATAGGTGCTTTAAACCAAATTTTGCTGTCTGTTAGATACACACATGAAATTGTGATTGTATTGATGTCAATAGGATTTCTCCCATTGAGAGCCATGTGGTCAGTTTGTGTGCAGCCACACAAGACCACTTTAAATTTGTGCAGTGCTTTCAGGTTCTATAAAATCCTCAGGAAGATAAACACAGTAGCTATGTCTACACTACAAAAGTTAGTTCAAATTAAGTAATTCTAACTCATTTGACTTTAAGTCAAAGTTATTAATTGAAATTACAGAGTCTTCACTAGACTCCTAATTTGAATTAAAGCAGGATTTAATAATTTGAGTTAGCACACATCAAACTCTCTAACTCGAACGGGGAGAGCCATGGCTCCCAGGCTAGGGGAGCTGCAGCTGCAGGGGACCAGGGGATCCCCAGCTTCCCAGCAAGCAGGGAGCCATGGCTCACTTAACTCCAGGACTTGTGGCTCCCCAGCAAGAAGAAAGCCGTGGTTCCACAGGAGAAGGGAGCCTCCAGGCTCCCTGCACAGCCTCCAGGGTGCCCTGGCCACTAGGCTTCCCTGTCCAGGGAGGTCCACCCCCCACAGGAGAGCCCTGAAAAGAGGCCACCAGTGCTCCCCAGACAGGGGAGCCTCCAGGACTCCTCGGGAAGAGAGCTCCCAATGGGGGATCCTACTGGCCAGCAGGGAGGGCTACCCTCCAGCCAGGGACTCTCCTATCTGGGGAGTGCCAGGAGCTTTCTACCCTAGCACTCCTGGGACATGGGAACCTCCGGGGCTACCCTGTTGAGGGAGCACCATGAAAGACAGTTGCCAGTGGCTTCTGGGACAGGGGACCCCCAGGGAAAAGAGTGCCAGCGGTTCTCTTCCCCAGGAGCCCCAGCGACTCTCCTATTTGGGGACCACCAGCAGCCGCTTCTTGGGGCTCCCCTAGGAGGGACGCCCCCAACAGGGAAGCCCAGCAACCATTTCTCTGGGGCTCCTCTGTCCAGGGGTGGGAGTTCCCCAGACAGGGAAGCCTGGTGGCCGCTTTCCCAGGGCTTCCCTGTTTCGGGAGCCCCAGAGGCTCCTTTCTCCTGAGGAACTATGGCTTCCTGGCTGAAGGGAGCCATGCTCTCTTCTCCACTTGACCTGCAGGGGTCCCAGGAAGAAGGGAGCACAGCTCCCTTCTTGCCAGCAGCTGTGCATGGCTCCCCGGCAAAAGAAGCCACGTACGTTTCCTTTCTGCCGGGGAGTCGTGCAGGGCTCCCTTATCCCCAGCCAGGAAGCCCATTTCATTCAAGTGCTACTCCCCGGGTAACGTTGGGTTACTTTGAATTAATGTTTGAATTAAGAATTAATTCAAAGTAAAAGGAGGTTTTATTAAGCTGAATTAGCATTTCCTTATTTCAAATTAGGGAAATACTTAATGCAAGTTAATGAAATGCCTCCAGGGCTGGGGAGTAGGCTAATTTGAGTTAGGGCTGCTTAAGTTGAATTAAGGTGTAAGTGTAGATGTAGCCAGTGACAGTAACCATTTACACTTATTTCTTTAGGATGAGAAATACATCCGTGTAAAGGAATTTTACCTTTCAAGCTCAGATCACATGTCTGTGGCTCAATTTTCATGTGTTCCATAGTCTCTCTCTGATGGCAGGATAGTTCATCCCTCAATTTTTCTGATGATGAAACAGTTTGGTCCTCCAATCAAAGTATAAAGTACTCTCTTCCCTGGGCAAATAAAAAAAGGTCAAACACAGAACAATCCTTTGCAAATCTCCAGGTTTAATAACCCTTCGGCACTGTTTACACAAGATTCCTCCATAGTCTTTCAATATTTCTTGAGCTACAGCATTCACTACTGTTAACAGAGTTGTTTAAAAGTTTGCCCTCCTTAGTACACACAGTTTAGGAATATTTCTCCACAAACATCAACCCAGACCTTTCCTCTTTTGATGCAGGTGTGGAAAGGAGGCTTTCTCACACACTGACTGTAAGATCCAGCCATTGGTCCCAAAATGGGAAACTTGTGCATAGCTCCCCTGCCAAAGTCTCTGTTCTTCTTTTGCCCACAGCCTTCTCCTCTACTCACTTCCCTTGCCCTCTTCAGAAGTACATGGAAAATCCACATGCAGTGCATAGGAACCAAGAGTTTTGCTGGTCCTCCAGAATATAGTAATAATTTGCAGATCACTGAACAGTAGCTAGTGACATCTTATTTACTTTTATATCTATTACTCAACCCCCGCCCCAGGCTATTCATTCATCTCTCTTGATAATTACTCGGCTCTGGGTATTGTCTTACCACTGTTTTCTCCTGACTGAACCAGAAGCTTGTTGTGAGCTCGTAGTCATATGATTCCTGAGTGACACCTTCCAGTAAACCCATATTTAGGAATGACCAAACAATGGATCTTTACCTAGCCTGATTGCCTCTTTGAAAGGGGTCTATGCTTGCAACACAGGAATGCTGATCACTTGCTCAATTATTCTTATGATATGCCTGTTGTAATTTTTAGTCCTATCAGCCTTAAAATCTATGGCATGCATAGTGTTTGAAAATGATGTAATATAGAGTATTACTTTTTTCAAGGGAAGAAGCTAAATGTGTCTTCCACAATCTATATCCCAGACAACACAGGCACAGAAGTGAAAATAAATGAGTGGATTTTGTCTGTGAACAAATGCTATGGTTTTGTTTATGGTTGTTAAGGGAGAAAATATGTTTTATGACTTAGATGGTGCTATATTTTTTCTGACAGAATCCAAGAAAAATGAAGATGCGAATAAAGGGAGTTTATGTGATTTGTTTGATGATAAAGCAGAAAACTGTTGTCTTTGATTTTGAATAATGTTTGTATTTTCATAAGAAGATATTAACTTTGACAGCTGAATCTAATTGACTTTTCTTTCATTTGTGAGTTTCATCTATTATGTGTTGGCGAGTAGAATTTAATGTCTCTCTTTTCCAAGTACCTGAATTATATCAAACCATACCTAAGGTGTCCTGTAGAGTGGGCCAGTCCAAGTAAGGAGTAATCATTTTGCCCTACTAAAGACCTCCATATGAAATCCTAGCTCCATTCAGATCAATGATGAAATTCTTATTGAATCCACTGGAGCTGGAATTACAGTCCATGCCATCCAGCTCATGAAGAAATGATGTCAGATTGTTTTCGCTTCCATAGATCCTACGGACTCTCTCTTTCACAAGCATGTTATGATGATGATGATTGATTGATTGATTGATGTAGTTTGTTCCTAGTAAATTCTCCCAGAAAATATATAGACCTCCTTTTATTTAAAAAAAATATAACATTTATGTCAGTAAATGTTAAGTTAAATGGAGGATGTCTTTAAATAATATCACAAAATATCAGATTCCCTAACAAACAAACTAAAATCAAGATGGAATGCTGAAATTCAGACTGCAGTTTGCATTTCCTGTATCTATCTAACAAAGGAGATTTGTTAGAAGTGTCAGGAAAGACTGGATGCTTCTGAAGCAATGGTCTTTTAATGACTGTCAAAGTATGAATTGAATGGAACCAGTGGCAATTGCATGGATGTATCTACAGAGAGAAAGGATGCAACATTTATCAGTAAGCTCCAGACAATTCAAAATAAATGAGCATGCTTCTTGTATCAATGTTAGTGCACAAGGTAAACAACAGCTTCTTCAATTCCACTCTGTTTTTGTTGCTGCTTCCATAAGCTCTGTGGCAATGAGATTCATTAATGTGCCTTCCCTGCTATGGATTCTTAAGATTTCTTTTGGGAGCACTTGTTCCCTCACACCAGTGGGAGATGTGTTTACTTTACTGCTCCATGTGGAAATCTGTATTTTGGGATCCAGAGATCATGCCCCAAATACATCCAGTGCCTTTGTGACACTGAGCCAGAAGGAGTAAATCAATCTTTGAGATCACGCTTAAAGGTATGGAAATGGTAATTAGAGCCATTGCTGATGCATAGCTAACAGGCATGGCATATAGGCTAGAGTCTTGAAATAAGAGTGTACTGTTGGTAGCTATTTGATGTTGTTTATCTATATCTTGTTAGAAGATAGCAATGTAGATAAACTGCTTTCCTGTCTATTACAACTATTCTGTAATTCAAAGACCAAAACACAAGATTAACAGTTAGATGGACCTTGACTGTAATAATATAATTCTGTATTTCTTTTTGAGTTTCAAATAAACTGTCTATTAACTGTCAATGAATAGTTACCAGTGGATACAGGAAATAAAATGGTTTACTTATTGCTCATTCTAGGAAAAACTTGCTGACAAGAGATAGTCATAGCTTACTTACAGACTATTAAAGAAGCCTGAGACCCATCCCTTCTGTCTCAAGTCTGTGAAAACTTCACAAGGGAAAGTTTGGATCACAAAATTGGGATCCCAAAACTACCTTAGAATTGTCCTGCTAAATCTCATGGGAGAAAGTGAACAAATTCTGCACATAGACTACTTAATCTTCATTTCTCTGACCTGGACTTCTGGTGAGGAAGCTTTAAATGAGTACTGATGACTCCCAAACTATTTGGATAATTTCCAGTTACTTTTCAAATTAAGAACTTTGTAGTTCAATTATCATCTTTTCTTTGAAACTGACCAAAGAACTTATATTTTCATCTGTGTATATATAAGGATCTTTTAATTATTATTCTCTCTTTTCTCATTTTAAATAAATATTAATTTAGTTAATTAATCACTTATCTTAAAGCATGTATTTGAGTGAGATCTGAAATATTCATTGACCTTTTTGGGAACGTGTCTGATACTTTGGGGATGGTAGGACTTTTTTTTTTTTTAGATAAGGGATAAAGATTTTTAGTAAATCCTATCATATGTGACTTGGCTGTCTGCGTACTAGTTAGAGAGTTGGATAGTTTTAAGAAAACTGCATTTTTATCTTCTGAATAACCAGTGAGGTGATCAGAGGGTGATTGTTGCTGATTCGGTGTATCCTATGGAAGTATAAACACCAGTATTTACGGCTTTGCCTACCCCATTCTTTGCACTTCTGCCATTTCAGATATCTCAGCATGGCTCCCCAGAGGCCAACATCACACCTTTCTTCTGTATTTGACAGAAACAAGCTGCTAGATGGTGATTCCTCAAATCTCTTCATTTGTGAAGGAGTTTTTCCAGTCAATGCCTGGTATCTTTCCTAGGCACTGATTTTCAAAGGTGTCTAGTTTTTTATCTAATGTTTTAGTAGACCCCCCCAGCTCTCACAGTCATATGTTAGCACCAAGATTAGTTTTTACTGAAAACTCGGAGTTTATTTTTGATGAGTTATGTCTTTGATTTCCATACATTGTTGAATTTAATAAATTCTGTGGATGTTTTACCTACCCTTGGTGTTATTTACTTTTTGAAACTATATTGACTGATATGATAAGTAGATGAACTGTTTTACTTTCTTGATATATTTGTCTTCTAATGTGATGTTACTGCTTGAAGTGTGTTTCGCGGATCATTATTTTATCATAACTAATTTTGAGCTACTCTTGACCTGCTGTTTTTATCATGTTATCTTTAACTTTCTAGGAATGTTGTCCAGTAGCAGAGTCTCTTCAGCACAGTTTAAGTTGTCTGGGCATTTGCTATCTAGCCATGCTATGTTGGCATTTGTTTGACTAATATAAATCTTTATTATTGAATTTATGGCAATTCCAGACAACAATGGAGATGAAATTCAGCTCTGTTTCATCCAGTGGCCACAATGAACCACTCCATTGTCTTTTTGATCATTTTTTCAGAACACTCATCTCTCTGTACCTTGACTGGATGATGCTGATGACTTTAACAGGGGATCCGTAGGGCTGAAGAGGGACTCCTGTGCAACAGAGAAGGGTGAGTGAAGAAGAATGCTGCACAGCTGACTCTCCTTTCACCCAATGCCTCCAAACTGAGACTTCCATGAAGATCATAGAAATATACCCTATTCCTATGGATGAGGAAAATGTCAGTGAGTAAGAAGTAAAATAAGAGTGTCTGGGGTTAGAGTTTTAACTTGCATTTATATAGTAAGGAGGTTTTAATTAAAGCTACTGTTTAGTAAATAAGGTCTTGGGGCACAGAAAAATCAACTATTGTAAATGATTATGATAAACAGATTTATTCACATAAATAGTTGATTATATTTGTGCAGATAGATTATAATCATATATTAATCAGAACTGTTAGTAAATACTGTTTATGAAGTACTTCATCAAAAGAGATTTTGTGAGAAAGACCATTACTTTTTTACACAATAACAATACTGTGGACATGTTCCTACATGCAGTTGCCTCAAATAGTCCAGAAAAAATAGTCCAGTTCTCCAGTAATATCTGTGAAACATGTTATATGATGATGACTGGAAAAGAATGTATTCAAGCATACATTGACTGGTAGAAAATTTAAGATCATTGAAAAATACCTCAAAATGGTATTGATGACATTATAGTGTATATCTATTAGAATGACCCATCATGTGCTTAATGTTGGATAGTTGACTGACTCTCTGAAGATAAGAATTGTGAATATAAGAACTCTTTTAAGAGGAAAATAATAGCAAAACATTTTGACAAGAAGATATTCAATACCATCATTAAAGGTTAGATTGTGATACCCTTTCTTGTCCTGAGTAGTACATTATTGCTTGAGTAATCCACGTGAAATGACAGTGACTGCAATTTTAAGATGAATCCAAAAGATCACGCTATCTAAAAATTTTATAGTTAATGTGTAAGTGTTTTTTTTAAATTTTCCTGCATTGTTTAATTTCTGAAATATATATGCATAAATTTGCAACATTGCCACATGTGGCTGAAGAAGTCTGGAGGAATTAATTGCCTGTTGAAATTATATAAACAATAAATTACTCTAATGACATCGGGTGGAAGTGGAGATCATGTTAGTGCTAGCTAGCATCAACATTATGTTACATGACAGAACTGTTACCACTGTATTCTAATTACAAGACTATGCTCTATTTAAGAGACTTTTATGAGATATTTCTTCTTTTATTTTTTGCTAGTTTATATTTTTTACTGGATCAGAAAAATGGCTCTTCAATTGCTGAGGTTTTCAAAATTGCTCATATTTCTTTCACTTCTATTAATCTTTCAGTAGGACTGAAAGTAAGTCGCTTGGATTATTCAGTTTAAAAGAACAACACTTTAAGGGTATGTCTACACTAGGGGCTTAAGTCAACTTAAGGAGGCTTAAAACAACTTAAGCAACTGCCTGGCCACATTTGGAGTTCATTGAGTTGACTTAAGTGCTTGTTTAAGTTGACTTAATAATTTCTGCCCTTAAAGTTGATTTTAAGGGTTAAGTCGACTTTATTAAATCGACTTAATGCAGCGTGCCAATTAATGTCAACTTTAAGAGATAAGTTGACTTTATTAAGTCAACTTAATTCAATATACCCAATAAAGTTTACTTAGTAAAGTTGACTTAATGGAGTAGAGCCTTTTCAGTTGACTTTATAAAGTCGAGTTAAGCCAGGGGATCCATTTAAAGTTGATTTTATTAATAAATTGTTATTTAATAAATTATTCTTTAATAAAGTCAACTTTAAATGGGTCCTCTGGCTTAGTTCAACTTTATAAAGTCTACTTAAACAAATGGGGCCTCACTAAGGTGACTTTATAAAGTTGACTTTAAGGAGACCTTATTTAGTTGACTTAACTGAGCCCTTTAGTACTGTATAGACATAGCCTCAGAAAGCTCTAGAAGGAATATAATGTGAAACAGAACTTTACTTTCAGACCTAACATTTTAGTGCAGTTGGAGAATATATAACCATTATTGGTGTTATCCCGACAAAATCAAATTGTAAGTTAAAATGGTGATTCTCTTGCAGACTGCTATACAATGAATCATAGAATTCTATCTCTTAGACTTCAGAAAGAGTTCTAGTATCATGACATTCACAGCAAGGATAAAGGATTCTTCACCAGAGCCAGAAACTTGCTGAATTTTGAGTTGAATTCCTAGACCAATTCTAACTGTTTTGTGCCATTTAGCCAACTTCCTGAAGGTTTTCTTGTGTAAGGGAAATGTGCAGAGGGTATAGGGGATAGCACTTTTGTACAGGCCCCTCTTTGGCCCCTGGAACAGGGAACATTCCATGGAGAATGACCAGAGCATCTATTTGATTTAGCAACCCCTGGTTACTAGATTAGCCCTTCGGTCTGGGGACAGCTGACGATAGCTTACTATTCTTCTGAGGCTGATTTAAGGTACCTCAGAGACAGAACCTTTTCCCATGGAGGTCTAGGACTGCAGTAATGAGCAGGTAGCTGATAGTCATCTGTGTTGTCCTCTCATACTTCACCTGTGTGATTCATCTCTGAGCTAAAGCTAATGATCCATGAACTTCTCTTCATGTGGCATGCTGCCTAATAAAGTAATTGAAATAGCTAACATATAACTTCCTATTTGCACACATTTTCCATCTAATGGGATCAGCATGATATATACATAGTAATGATGAGACCATAATGTTCACAGTAATGCTCACTTTGACTGACAACTTTTCATAAAGTTGAATTACCTAAATAATGTGATTCCACTGAATTTCCGTACTTGATAATTAGCAAGTATCATAATAAGAAGCATATATTCTTTGACTGCAGACTGTACTAAATGGGTGCTCCCTTTGTATCTGGCACAATCTCATTGCCTCATTTAATTCTCCATATCCTACTGTGCTGGCACCCTTTACTTTTAGTGCCAATGCCCACATTGGGGGGTTGGTTCAAACTATACCTCTTGCATGTTCATGTGTCAAGATGAGAATAAACAGGTATCACCCATAAAGACAGAGCTGCTTGTGCATAACATCTTGTAACCTGACATGTCAAAATGCCACTGGATATGTTGTGATCACATCTGATGCGTGTTTGACGCCAGTGACATAACAGTTTTTAAAAACATTTTTGTAAGCTTGAAAACTTATCTTTTTTTCATCAACAGATGCTCATCCAATTAAGGATATTACCTCACTCACCTTGTGCCTCTCTAAAAAAACAAACATAGAAAAATTGTTTCTTACCCTGTTTGTATAATACCATATGAAGCAGAGATGAAAAGTAAAACACAAATGAAGATCTGGATTTACATGATGGCTTGAAATCATAATGCAAATATTTGTTCATGATTTTTAAAAATAAGTAAGTCTAATGTTAATTAAACTGATCACAGAGTGTGATATCCTGACCTTAATATTTAGGTCTATAAGAAATAGTCATGTCATATTTAAAGATGGGAAAACTAGTTTAGTCAAGCTTGAAAAGTATAGGGCCAGAATTAGAACAGAACTCAAAGCATTTTAGTAGATAGACCTGGACTAAAACTCTGAAACCAAACATCTAGGGTGCATCTACACTTACAAATTCATTTGAATTAAGGAGGCTTAATTGAAACTAACTTACTCCCCAGCTACAATGGCATTTTATTATATTGAATTAAGCCTTTCCTTAATCTGAAATAAGGAAAGGCTAATTCAATCTAATAAAATCACCTTTTACTTCAAATTAAAGGTTAATTTGACTTTATTAAGTCAAATTAACCCACTGCTGGCCGCCCTAAATTGACTTCAGTTGACTTAGCACTGGGGACAAGGGAGCCATGCACAGCTCCTGTGGCTCCCTTCTCCTCTGACCTGTAGCTCCTGGCAAGAAGGGACCCATGAGCCCTTCTCCCTGGGACCCATGCAGGTCCTGAGAAGAAGGGAGAGCAGCACCCTTCTTGACAGAAAGCTGCAATCCAGGGGAGAAGGAGCCCCTGCTCCCTTATGCCTGGAAGCTGCAGGAGTCCTAGCAAGAAGGTTGCTACTGGGGCTACCCTGTCCAGGGAGCACCAAGAAGTGGCCACTGGGGCTTCCCTGTCTGAGGAGCACCGTGAAAGACAGCCGCTGGCATTCCCTGGATAGGGGAGTCCTGGCCCACAGGGCACTTGCCACACCACCAGTGGGATCCCCCACAGGGCACCTTCCTCCCGACCACCAGGGATTCCCCTCTGCTGGCAGCAGGGAAGGTACCCTATAAGGGATCCTACCGGTTGTGGGGAAGGCGTCCCATGGGTGGTCCTGCTGGCAGTGGGGAAGAGGCCACACTGGTCAGGGATTCCCCTATCTGGGGAGCACCGGCAGCTGTCTTCCCTGGCACTCCCAAGACAGGGAAGCCCCAATGGCCACTGTACATTCATAAACTGACAAAAATATTTCCATCAATAATAACTGAATTTTACATAAAGTTAGGTAAGTAACATGCTGCTTGAGAACTTATTAGAGTTTGATTCAAAGATATTTACTTTTATATTTTGACATGATAGTGACAATTTGTGTTTTAACAGTTACAGAACATTAACTTTATGAGGCTCAGTGTCTACTGTTAAATAATTATCTGACCCTCCCATCATTTCCCACAACTGTGAAAAATCAAATAAATAAAAATCTAAGAAATGTCTTAAATTTTCATTGATATTATCTGTTAAAATTACAAAAAAAGTTAGTCCATTCCTAATTATTCCTTGTATAAAGCCTTATTGAAATCTTCATTGACTTCAGTGGAAATAAACAACAAGCAGTTGTGTGGCACTTTAAGACTAACAGATTTATTTTTTGCATGAGCTTTCGTGGGAGAAGATCCCACTTCCTCAGATGCTTCGAAGATGGGTGAACTTACAGAAAGGAATGAAACTAAATGCAAGGGGGTGTAAAACATAGGATCAGGTCATAAAGTAAGACCAAATCAGAGCAGTTTACAGGCTCAAACCATGGGAAGCCTGAAGTCAAATTACCCTTTGTAATGGGAAAAGAACCCATAGTCTCGATTGAGTCCTGCTTTCACAGAATTTAGCTTGCATATTAATTTGAGTTCAGCTGTTTCTCTTTGAAGTCTTGATGTCCCAGGTACGTCTCTAACGACAGTTGTTAACAAATCCATCATCGACTGATTAGGAAGATGGAAGTGCTCAGCAACTGGTTTCTTTGTTCTTTGATTTCTGATATCAGCTGTGTGCTCATTCAGTCTCTTAGGGAGCAATCGTCCTGTTTGTCTAATAAATAAGGTGTCACCCCTGCAAAAAACCACGTGCCAAGTCTGTCCACATATCTACACAACAGACACCATCATAGGTCCTTATCAAGCCTGCTACTCCATCAAAGGCTCATTTACCTGCTCATCTACTAATGTGGTCTATGCCATCATGTGCAAGAAATGCCCCAACACCTTATATATTGGACAAAAAGGACAATCGCTCCATAAGAGACTGAATGAGCACACAGCTGATATCAGAAATCAAAGAACAAAGAAACCAGTTGCTGAGCACTTCCATCTTCCTAATCAGTTGATGATGGATTTGTTAACGACTGTCATTAGAGATGTACCTGGGACATCAAGACTTCAAAGAGAAACAGCTGAACTCAAATTAATATGCAAGCTAAATTCTGTGAAAGCAGGACTCAGTCGAGACTATGGGTTCTTTTCCCATTACAAAGGGTAATTTGACTTCAGGCTTCCCATGGTTTGAGCCTGTAAACTGCTCTGATTTGGTCTTACTTTATGACCTGATCCTATGTTTTACACCCCCTTGCATTTAGTTTCATTCCTTTCTGTAAGTTCACCCATCTTCGAAGCATCTGAGGAAGTGGGATCTTCTCCCACGAAAGCTCATGCAAAAAATAAATCTGTTAGTCTTAAAGTGCCACACAACTGCTTGTTGTTTTTTTACTGGACTAGACTAACACGGCTATCCCTTTGGAAATTCAGTGGAAATGTTTCCTTACACCTCAATGGGTTTTTGTCTAGTGTTCAGAATTTTAAGGTGAATGAAACACACCATGGATTAACTTTTACTGTAAAGGCTGAATTGGGTACACCTGACTTTTTAAAAATAGAGGTGGTCAAACTTCATTCTTTGAATCTACAAGTCTAGAAATATTTACTTTTTCCCTCTCACAAGTGCTTTGTGATCTTGTCTTTCTCGGTTTGAATTCATTCGCTATTGATAGCTACTGGATGAGTAGTTTGGCTGAATAATTTTCAGACTCTGGACTGTTTTGTGACCTGTTTGTAAACAGACTACTATTCATTATTTGTTATATTGCTTCTCCTTATGTGGTATTGCTCTGTGACTGCACACATGAACCTTTTAAACAGAATAATAATGAATAGCAGATGATAAGAAAAAGGTAGACAAAAAGTGATTCAATTCATGTATAAAGTTGCATAAATTCCAGCAATCATAATTAGTTTCATGTGGGCCAGCACAAGCCTAAATAGTCAATATTCTAGTCAGAATTGGGAGGGGGGGATCAAATCAGTATCTTAATTGTCTGTATACTAATGTGAGAAGTATGGGGAATAACCAGAAAGAATTCAAAATGCTATTATCTAAACACAGCTATGGCATAGTTGGCATCACAGAGACTTGGTGGGATAATACACATGACTAGAATATTAATATAACAGAGTACAGCCTGCTCAGGAAGGATAGGAAGGGCAAAAAGGGAGGTGGTATAGCCTTTTATATAAAAAATGTGTAAACTTGGACTGAGGTGGAGATGGAACTAGGAGACAGACACATTGAGAGTCTATGGGTAAAAATAAAGGGAGTAAATAACAAGGGTGATATTGTGGTAGGGGTCTAATACAGGCCACCTAACCAGGGTGAAGAGGTAGATGAGGTCCTTTTCCAACAATTCACAAAGTCATCCAAAGCACAGTACTTAGTAGTGATGGTATATTTTAGCTACCCAGACATCTGTTAGGAAAATAACACAGCAAGGCACAGGTTATTCAACAATTTCTTGGAATGTATTAGAGATATATTTTTATTTGAAAAAGTAGAGAAAGCTACTGGGGAGAGGCCGTTCTTGATTTGATCTTGATAAAGAGAAACTGATTGAGAATTTGAACATGGATGGTAGTTTAGGTGCAGGGGTCAAAGTAAGGCAGAACTCACTGGAACACAGTTCCAGGGCCCCCTATTTTTAGGCTAGCAGCATTCCGGTGCTGCCTAAAAATAGTATGAGCATCCAGAACGCTGTGTTCCAGTGGCTCCCCCTTAAGCCCTGTTCCACATTAAGCCCAGCCAGCAGAGAGCTAAGGTAGGCTGGGGGTTTGTGATTCTCCTCCCTGCAGGGTGAAGCAACTTGTGGCTGGAAGCAGCTTCCAGCTGGTCAGCCAGCATGCAAACAGTGGCGGTAAGGGCTCGGGGGGGGGCGGGGCTGCTGGTCTGTCTGTGTCTGTGTCTGTGTGTCTGTGTCTGTGTCTGTGTCTGGGACTGGATATTGGTACTGGGGCAGGGTGTGGGTTATGGGGATCAGTATTGGTGACACCTGGATGCCTGACATCGGGGATGGCAGTAAAAATGTGATAGGTTCAGAAGCTAAAATTGGGAAAGAATAAGTCTTAGGAAAGTTAGATGCCTTCACATCACCAGGGCCTAATGATATGCACCCTAGAATACTCAAGGAGCTGATTCAGGAGATATCTGAGCTAATGGCTGTTACCTTTGAAAAACCATGGAAGGTTGGCAATATCCCTGAGGTCTGAAACAGAGCAAATATAGTGCTCATCTATAGAGAGGGAAATAAGGACAACCCAGGGAATTATGGCCCACTCAGATTAACCTCTATACTAGGAATAATAATGGAGCAAATTATTAAGGAATCCATTAGAAAACATCTAGAAGAGAATAAGGTATTAAGTGATAGCATGGATTTGTGAACAAATCATGTCAAACCAACCTCATAGCTTTTTTGATGGGGTAACAAACCTTGTGGATAGAGGGGAAATTGAAGATTTGGTATATTTAGACTGTAGTAAGGTTTTTGATACAGTCTCACATCACCTTCTCATTAACAAGCTAGGGAAGTACAACCTAAATAGAACTACTATAAGGTGGGTGCAAAACTGTTTGTATAACCTCTCCTAGAGAGTAGTTATCAATAGTTCACAGTCATGCTGGAAGGGCATAATGAGTGGGGTACTAAATGGATCAGTTCAGTTCTGTTCAATATTTTCATCAAGGATTTAGATGATGGAAGAAAGAGTAATTTATGAATTAACTTTCGGTTAGTTTGAAGTAACCTTGCCCTTACAAGTTCAAACTAACCATGCATTCTAGTTCGTACTAAAGCTTAGTTTGAGCTAGAACACATGATTAGTTCAATCTAACTGGCTTATTTTGAATTTAGTAAATTCAAACTACTGAGCATTAGTTCAGTTCAGGTTTTGCCAGACTTAGTTTGAACTAATGTTAGAATTAAGGCAGTTAGTGTGAACTAAGTGCCAGTACTAATTAGTTTTAACTAAGCATTCCTTAGTTCAAACTAAGAGATTTCTTAGTTAGAACTAGGGAGAGCCTAACGTGGTCACAGGCTAAATTAGTCTGGAAGTCTGGATTAAGCTTCCTTAATGTGGACTAATTTGCCAGTGTAGGCATAGTCTGTGTGTCTAATAATAATGAACAATGTGACTCCCTGGATAAATATAAACAAATTTATTTTGAACTGTTTATTCTGAAAGGGTTTTTTGAATTTTTGACCCCCTATTAAATATCTTTATTTAAAAACTGTCTATATGTATTTTCAGAATTTAGCATTTTTATATATTCATAATGTATGTATCTTCCCCTCAGTCTCTCTCTCTTTTTATTGGGACTGAATTAAACATGGGGCTTTAGGGTTTGAAACCACAGGACTGAGGGAGCTGTGCCTCCTCAAGCCCTGCCAAAGCAAATTGGATGCTGGTTGACCCAAATGCAGCCAGCCTCCACCATATGTCACATGTGGTGTGTCAGTCTGTTGGGACCCAGTGCTACTCCACCCCGTGGCTGAGTAATCTGTGGGCTTTGCCCCCAGTGCTGGACAGCCCCCCTACTCTAGTGCTGGCTAGGCCCTAGTGCTGAGTTCCAGGTGCTGGCCCGCTGCAGTCCCACAGATGGACTATCTGTGTGCCCCAGTGCCCACATGGTCCAGCACCACCCTGCCCAGGGTGGCTAGCTGTTGCCACAGTGGTGGTTCCCCACAATAGTGGAGAACCCTGGGTCCACAGGAGCCTTAATTTAGTCCTGCTTTTGATTATGCTTATCTTCTAACACCCAGTTGGTATTTCACTGTGTTATACTCATCATGGTAGTAAGGACGAACACTTATCAATGGTTTGCGACTGAGTGCATGTTGCATGCCATAATCATGGTGTGTGAATATTTTTGGTGCAGTTTTGCCTTCTGTTAAACTTGAGCATCTCCTATTTTTATCCAATGTAATTGACTTTTTAGGTTTTTTTGAATACTTGAAAATCAGCCTTAATATTGGAGAAGATTAATGCTCTGATTGTCTACATGAGGAAAAGGCTTTTACAGCAAATTTTCTATTTGATCAATATGTTCTTTCTATGCCTTTCATGAGGACAACTGAACTCAGTAGAAAATGTTGTTGATGATATGATTCCTGGTGTATTCACTGAGCAAATAATACAATATTTGTGTGGCTCCTAGCCACCAGCATAAGAGCAAGACTGCTGAGAAAAATGGATTTCAGTGACCAGCATGTCTCAGCAAAAATTGAAGTAGACAGAAAGCTCTATTGGACCAGGATACTCTAACTGAATAAATGTTATCCTTCACAGTCAAGATCTGAAAATTCAGGTGATCTCCCAAAATGTGACATTGTGCCATAACACTTTGGAAATAACCCAGAAAAGCTAAATAAATGTCATCTTATAGCACCAATGGGAGCTTCAAACTTTTATTGCAAGGTTCATTTTTCTGTGTATTTGCCCATATGTCAGTGCCTTATATTTAACATGAGCTCTGTGAACTCAGTCAATCCATTCGGATAAACAGATGTGCACAGAATACGCCCTTGATGTATAGGTGTCATCATATGATTCATCTGTGTCATGTCACCCAGCATTTCACTATTTTATTTCATGTCAACTAGTTTGTTGTGTTTGCTTCTAGGTTAAGTGTGATGCCTGAGTGCCAGAATTTCTTTTTCCTCATTTTACAGTTTGGTACTCAGGTTGCTTATATCTTCGTAAAGTATTGTGTAGCTGAAATAAGAGATCAAATGGTGGCAACCCAAAAAACATTTCAAAGAATACAAATTAAACATGCCTCTTCCCATCTGGGAATCAAAGAAGTTCAGTAGTAATATTTTTTTGTAAATTGGATTATTTAATATTTTATTCATGCATAATCAATATCCAGGTGATTTGCATATTCCATTATTTAAATTTAGTGGTTGTTCTGTAATTAATCAGAAATTTCTCCAATATGGCAATGAAGATCTGAACAAATGTTTAAATTAACTTAGTTAACAAAAAGGAAATTAAGAAAAAACTATTTTTTTAATCCAGATAATATCAAATTTTGATGAAAGTGAGGTTATGCTGTAGTACCTGAGCAAAAGGACAGGCAGTTATTAAAGAATGTTCCAGGAAGGGAGCAGAAATAAATAAATAAATAAACAAACAAATAAATAATCACTCTATCCTTATCCATATTTCAAGGCTTTGTTACAGTAATATTGACATTTAGACTTGGTCTAATGCCCACTGCAGTCCATAGAAAGATTCCATTCACCATAAATTATTTTGGATTAGGCCTTAAATGTGTAGGAAACTTAAACCAGAATGCACTAGTCCTTCTGCAGGCGTGCAAGGGAGTAAGTGAAAGTAACATTCCCCCTGCCTTGTATAGTATGAAAAAAGGCTTGTCAGTTTACCCCTGCACTGTGTGCCATTATTGCTAAGAAGGCTAATGGTATATTGGGCTACATTAATAGGACCATTGCTAACAGATCATTCCACTCTATTCAGCACTGATGAGGCCTCATTTGGAATATTTTGTCCAGTTTTGGGCTTTCTGCTATAGAAAGAATGTGGACAAATTGGTAAGAGTTTAGCAGAGGGCAATAAAAATGATTAGGGGGCTGTAGCACATGACTTATGGGGAAAAGATGAGAGAACTAGGCTTGTTTTGTCTGCAGAAGAGAGGAGTGAGGAGGGATTTGATAGCAGACTTCACCTACCTGAAAGGGGGTTCCGGGGGGGATGGAACTAGGTTGTTTTCGTTGGTACCTGATGATATAACAAGAAGCAATGGCCTCAAGTTGCAGTGGAAGAGATCAAAGTTGGATATTAGGAAAAACCTTTGCACTAGGAGTGTGGTGAAAGACTGGAATGGATTACCTAGGGACATGGTGCAATCTCCATCCTAAGAAGTTTTTAAGGTGTGGCAATTTTAGTTGGGATGGGTTATCCATCCATATAATGGACAATAAGCCTAAGGTGACCAGATGTTCTGATTTTATAGGGACAGTCGCAATATTAAGGGGTTTGCCTTATATAAGTGCCTATTGCCCCTCCCCCCAATGCCAACTCCTGTTCTGATTTTTCACCCTAAATGGAGCTAACCAGCCATGTGGAACAGAGTATGCTGCCATCTATGAATGGGTGAAATGAAAGTTACCCAGCTTTTGCAAGTCCAGGAGTACTGGGACTGATAATAGAAAATGGGTCCTGGTGCTTCACCTGTAGCATTGTACTTTGGTACCATCCTGAATGCAAGGTTGTTTTTCCTAGGCACCATGGAGTCCTTAGTGTTTAAAGTTATTTTCTTTGGAACATGTTCTGAGGCCCTTACTGAATTTCTACTCAGTCTTTACTTAGTCAAACTCTCCCTGAAATCAGTGCCAGTGCACCTGAGTAAGAACTGAGAAAGGACTTGGCACACAAGATCTGACTGTAAGTTGTGTTGAGAACCTCCTTGAGATCATGCCTAGGAACAGACTGATAATCACTGTTCAATACTGTGCACTCTCTGTACACCCACTAAAAAGCGTTGCCCTAAATGAATCTTTACTGATACTGGGGCTGATCAAAGACTCAAAACTGTGTATGTTTCAAACCGATAAGAACTTGCTAAGAGGTTGAAATTGTCAAGTAAAATTTCTGTGAAGTGGCAGGTATCAGAGTAAGCCAAGTACTGTATGTGAGTGCAAATCTAATAGGAGAGTGAGTTACTGCCTTATCTTAGAGTTTCACTTACGTGTTAGCAGGATTTCCCAGGTATGAGATGCTTGTGCTATTCACCTTTCCTCTGAAGTTTGGAGATGGGTGACCATTGAAGTGTAGGCAGTTTTGGCCACATTCCCTTCTGTAGTTGAGAATAGAGCAAGATTCATACATTGGATTTACGGGCTACAGCACCAGCCCCGCCCCATTCCCAGGCTGGCCAGCAATTTAAGTTTGGCCCATCATGCAAGGAGGAGCATGGAGCCACTGTGGCCCACTGCTAGAGTTGCTGACCCAGACAGTGGTGTAACATTGTGAACCGCTCTGCTCCAGCCCTGAATCAGGCCTCTGTTCCGAGTCATCTCCATCTGGGCAGCCACCTGTGCCCCCAGCCTGCTTCAGTGGATAGGCCAGCTAAAACTGTCACTAATGCTGCCATGGGTCCCATAAAATCTCATAACCCAGGCCTACAGGACTGTTAATCCAGCCTTGACTGTAACCTCTGAACCCAAGGGTTTTCTTTAACAGATGGCAGTGTCTCTTCTCCCTCACAAATATCTTAATACCTGCTTTCACTGTATTATTCATTATCAGTAATGTTCATTGGAAATAATTATGCTACATATGTGACACTGCACATCATGCAGATAAAGATTCTTACTATTCCATCTTCTTTCAAATTATCATTTTAGTTATCTTTCTAATTTTTCAAGTCATCATGTAATCAATTGGTAGAAATAAGCCAATATGCTCTTTTTAAATCAAGAAATCTAGTACAGATGGATTAGTAATCAGGTGTAGATTTTAGCCCAAACCCTGGAGGTTGCAACGGATCATGTGGAATGAATAGAGGGGTACTGCCTTGAAAAATCCATCCTCAAGGAAAAGAGCAGATGGTTTTAAGAAGTCAATTAATTGTAACCTGGATGTATTAAAATGCAGTGAAGATAAATAAAAATAAAAATAAATAAAATAAATAAATAAAACATAAAAATAACATAAATAAACAAATAAATAAATAGAAAGTCCCTTTTTCCTTTGGGCTATGATTTACAAGATATATGCAGAGGAAGCACAATTTGTCAAATTGTCATTGAAGAATTGTGAACTTTCCATATGTGAAAACAACAATAAAACCTGCCATCACTAGATGATGACGGCGCTTGAAGCGACTGAGTGACACACTATTCTTTGTCGTGATCTATTTTTGTGTTCAGTCACTTACTCATAGCTAACTAGTGTTTTACTCATGACCTTTTACAGGATTTTTAATGTGTAATGTTATGATGAAAATATTCTGAAGTCCTAAGGATTGCCCTTTCCCATTTACTTCTCTAGGATATCCTAGTTCTTAGAACCATTTAGAAGCTTCCTTTCCTCCTAAAGAGAGAGAAACATGATGGAGCCAGGCAGATGGCACACTACTTTAGTCTATGGGAAGGAAGGCTAGCTTAAGACACATGAATTACTTTAGAGGGACTTTCAAGTGGCTTGCGCTTTGACTTCCTCACCCATCTTTATTTTGTGAAAGGGGATGCAACAGGGCATTGTACTCATTTATGTGGAGGATGGAAAGAGGTGGAAAGCTGTGTCTGACTGCTCAAGGCTAGTGAAGGAGACATAGATCAGGAACACTTTGAGAGAGAGACTTTATATTTAAAAAAAATCATGCAACTCAGAAGTTGGATACCTAAAATCACTTCACTCACTTTGCTTACTCCTGTTTTTCCTTAGTGTTGTATCTATACATTGTAAGCTCCCTGAAGCAGGGACTGTTTCTTCTGGCCATTTTGTAGAACACTTATTATACTTTTGGATTCTGTGTAAATGAGTGATTTTAGAAAATGAATACTGTAAATAATGACTCACTGAAATCCCCGTTTGTTTGCACAAATATTCTCAAAAAATTAACCCAAAAGAGGACAAGTGTGGCTGAATCAGATGAGAAATTTGTAAAGAACAAAATGCCTGATTGATTATGGAAATACCTTATTAAGAGGACAACTGTGAGAAACTAGTCTTTGAATCTGAAAAACTTGCAGGGAAGAGCTGCAAAACACAAATTAGGTCCCACTCTGCTAGTGGTGCTCTTGTCAATAAGCTCTTTGGGCATGTCTATAGTGCAGGCTTAAGTCAACCTAACCTGGCTTAAGTTGACTTAAGCAAGTCCAGGGCTATATTTAGAATTTATTAAGCTGACTTAAGCACTAGCTTAATCAACTAAATAACTTCTGCCCTGAAAATTGACATAACCTTTTAATTTGACTTTACAGGGCAGGAAGGGTTAGGGGCCCAGCCCCTGCCGCCCCAGGTCCCAATTGAGCTCTGGGGCCCCAATCTCAGTCTGCAGGACTGATCCAGTCCCAGCCACTTCCAGCAAGTGTCTGGGAGCCTGATCTGGCTCCTGCCACCAGCGGCAAGGGGCTGGGAGCCCAATCCGATTCCCAGCCTCTTGCCACAAATGGCAGGAGCCAGCTCCGATTATTAATTAATATTTTGATTTCTTCCATTTTTCCTTAGCAAGATAAAGACTTGTCCCCAGATCCAATATTTTATTCCTTTTGAAGGGAGGCATTACTTTGGTTTTCCTGGTGCCAATCACTAATAATTCTAATTCCTTTCCTGTGTATATCTAGGGGGTTAAAAAAAAAATCCCCTAATGATGCTTAGAAGACTTGACTGTGACAGAAACAGGGAATTATTTTTGTGCATTTATTATTATTCTGATGTAAAATTGACCTATAAACTTTC
The DNA here is from genome assembly GCA_007922195.1 of Podocnemis expansa. NCBI lineage: Eukaryota > Metazoa > Chordata > Testudines > Podocnemididae > Podocnemis > Podocnemis expansa. The sequence goes on from ML682013.1 coordinate 9,551,789, forward strand.
AAAATAAGACCAAGAAGATTCTCATGGGTGTGGGTGTGGGTGTAGGTGTGGGTGTGTTTAAAATACAGAAGTGAAATACAAACTGTATTTCATTATTCACACCTCATTCAATGACTATCAGTATATTTAAGGCCTCAATCTGTAGTCTCTCTCTTTTTGGTCATTCTTCTAACAGTCAAAACAGGGCACTGCTAAAGAGAGTAAATCACAATATAGAGGTGAGATAGAGTATCTTAATGCCAGAGCTAACTTTAAAGAAGTTCCCTGAATTAATATTCTGGTGCAAAAATATATTATTGGAAAAGAAAGGTTAAAGAAAGTAAAAATCCTTAGCTTTTATTCAAAACAGTGTTTGTGTTACTTCCTGATAAAAGGCACTTTTATAGAGAGCATTCAGGTATTTCCATGATGTATATCCTACCATATGCTAGCTGACAATTTAAGAAGGATGAGTGTGTAAAACCTGATCAGAATGAGTTATTTCAAAGCAGTTCAGCTGGAACAGAAGTTAGAATGTGCTATTAGTGGTGCAATTAATTGTTCTCCCAGTTTAGTGGGGAAAAAAATCTCATTGGTTAAACAATGAAATTTTTCTTAAAACTGTTTAAACAGCTGTCCTCAAGCCAATTGATCAGTAAACGAAGTAAAATAAAATGGAAATATACAGAAGGGTTGTAGAAACATTCAGATTATTCTAATACAAATTTTTTAAAACTAAAAATTACATAAGTATAAAATTATTGTGTGAGTTTCACAAAAATGGCTCTTTATGGAAATTAATCTTTTCTGTTTGATGTGTGAGGAGTATAGCACTATATTACTGCAGGAGAAGAACAATGCTTTTGTTAACTGAGTGTTTGAAAACAGCTTTGTCCAAACCTGCCTTTGGCAACCTAGAATTCAAAGTTTCTCTCTCTTAGCAAAGCACAGAAAATAGCACCATTATGAAACACAGTGCATGCCTTTTTCTTTTGACTATTACACAGCATATTTGTAAGATTAACATTAAGAAAGGCTTTAGGTAACTGAAAAAGAAATTTGAAGTAGCACCATGTGGTTCGTATCTATCTTCTCTCTTTTTGACTCCAAAACCACTTCTGCTGGTATGATCTCTTAATTAGAGTAGCATCACTCCACCTCATATTTACATCACAAAGAAAGTCAATCACCGTATTGCAGGTGGTACCCGCTGTTACACTCATTTTCTTCTATACTCCTCAAACATATTTACACTTGTGGATGAATGTGGCAGCAGGTGACATTTTGACAAATCATGAACCAAGCAGTATGGGTGATGTGAAAGGAGAAAATGCTACAAAATATTTGCTACAGTGGAGAGATTTCAAACAGTTGTGTGCTCACAGTTCTCAAATAATTTGGAACACATTATACTCAGCTTCAGTCTAGATTCATTTTGCTGCTCATGATAAAGGTTAATCCTCTCCTGTCATCGAAAGAAATCATTACTTTCCAGTTAGATCATTGTTAGCCACCCTGTTGGTTTATGTATAATATAGACTTTATGCTATTTGTGTGCCATATTTCTTCCAATGTCTGTGAAGATTTAGCACCTGCAAAGAAAAACTTTTTTTAAGATTGGATGAGACAATTTTATACAAATTTCCAGATTATAAAAAAAATGTAGGCTTTCAATTCCTGAATGAGTTTAAAAACCATGGATCTTGAACAAAATGATTGATGTCTGCAGAAATTAATCTTAGCAAGAGAAGATGAATGTTTTCTAACTGTCAAACTTTGCTGTGTGTTTCTTTTTAACATTGCCTAAGCTCCGTGACACATACAAGAGGCATGTATCAATGTCTATGTCTACACCAGAGGGCTCAGGTATGTAAACTTAATAAGGTTGACTTAAAGTTGACTTTATTAAGTTGATTTACAGAGGCCTCATTTGTTTAAGTTGACTTTATAAAGTCAACTTAAGCCAGGGGACTCGTTTAAAATCAACTTTACACAGTCAACTTTAAATGGGTCCCCTGCCTTAAGTCAACTTTATTAGGTCTGTTTTAATGGCCACATTCTGTTAAGTCAACTTAATAAAGTTGACTTAACCCTTAAAGTTGACTTTAAGGGTAAGAGTTATTAAGTTGACTTACGCAAGTGCTTAAGTCAACTTAAAGAGCTACAAATATGGCCAGGGAGTTCCTTAAGTCAACTTAAACCTGCTTACATTGACTTAAGCCTCCAGTGTAGACATAGTCAATGAGTCTGTATCACCAATCTTCAGGGGAAAAGTGTAAATGATTGCACAGTACCTTTAAGTGAAGGGGGACAGGGGAATTTGCCTGGCTGGCCAAAAGAAGGGAATAGTGTTTTATGGCTTGGGGGAAGGAGAGAGGTCAAGTCTCCGCAAGAAGGGGATAAGAGGCCAACATGAAGACAATGACTCATGCCCAGTGGACGGGAGGAATGAACAGTTTAAAAGGGGCAGTCCTGTGCCTGAAGCCCCCTTTTATACAAAACAGACTGAGCTATCACCCACACTCCTTTCCCTTTGGGAGGTGATATGCCAGTTTTTCTAAGATCTACTGTGGGCATTGCATTAGCTGCTCCTTGACAGGTCAGGGCTTCAAAAGGCTGATCATTTGGTGACATAAAAAGGTCAACATCCATTTCCACCAGTTGCTACAAGTGTAACCTTATCAATCACCACCTCATGGAAAAACCCAATAGTGTCAATACAACTGAACAATTGCTGTGGTGGGAGTAGAAGCAGCTAGAGCAAGAACAGAAACAGCCACAGGCTGGGATGGGGCAGAGGAAGGGGCAGAAAAAGTCTGTAAATTGTACCATGTGGTAGGGAGCATCTCCAAAAAGCTAATGATATTGAGCAAACTGGAGGGACTTTTTTCATTAGGACCATATATGTGTATCCTAGAACAATTGGTTAGACCCTTGCTTGTAGTTCCTTAGTCCTACTAATTTAATCTCTTTTAAAATCAATATGTAGTAAGCCTAATAAGACAGCCTGAATTTGTAGAGTCTTCAGGTGTAAAAGAGATTAAATTAGTTGGCTTCTGATTAAACTTATTAAGACTATTGTCTTTTCAGTATTTTTTAAAAAACCCTATGAATTCTACAATAAGAATTTAAAATTCCATTGAATGACTTAAAAAAGTTATTGAATGATTATTATTTATTGGTGATTCTGTAGCACATTTCCTCATGAGTAGTCCCAATGGCTTATACTGATGTCTTCACTGACTGTCCCAGTGATGCCTGGTTATTTATCCTTGGTTGGTATAGTTCATTAGAATTAAAATGAGTAACTCAAGATAGTCAGTTCAGCATATGTTATTTTGATTTTGTCAACAATCACTTTTTCTAACATTCTGTTGCCTATTCGCCTGGCTTAGTTAGCTCCTCTAAGTTTGCCATAATCTTTGTCAGTTCTTGGCAAATCTAAATAATTGTTGTCATCTCCTAATGTTGCTTGCTAACTACTCTTCCACTTTTTCAGACAACTTAGAAATATATTAAACAATGCTACTTCTAGTGTGGAATCCTATGGCATATCTGTTGATCTTTTGTCATAATGGAAACTGCAGTGGTAGTCTTGGTCTTTGTTTTCTGTCACTTAATCATTTTTGATCCATTATTTTACTTTGCCTCTCACACAAGACTATTTAGTTTTTTCACTAGTCTTATAGGATGGACTTTGTCAAAGGCCTTTTGAAAAGCCAGGTAAAAGTTGGAAGGAAATGGCAAAATGGCTATCAATTTTGCAAACTGGTAGGTCTGCATTATACCTGAAATAGTTTTACATTGTTCAAGCTGCCCACTTCCCTTACTGTGGTTCATACTAGCCCAAATGATCCATTCCTGGACATTCAAAATAATTTAGTTCTTAGTTTTTCATGGTAAATAAATAGTAGCACCTGTACACAATGAAATCTCCAATATCTATAATCCCAAATACGTATGATCTTGTATCAGAAGGGTTGGTAGAGTTTTGCTTGTGAGATTCTATGAGACTTTTGCATGATAGTCAACAAACATGGTTTGTTGGCTCTAGCAATGATCCATTATCCATTATGCAGACCACAGGGAAGGTGTGTAAAACTGTAAAAATGTTTGAAATAATTGAAATAGCTCACTAATTTGGTAATGACCAAACTTTCATCATAAAGGCCTAGAAGAATGATGGTACAGACTGCTCTACTTCTGCAACAATATGTAATTACAATATCAAATGCAACCTAAACTACTGGATTCAGTGAAGCTGCTCATTCAGCTTTCATTGAAGCTCATTCATTGGTGGTTAAATATAATATTTATTTAAAAATAATTCACAACAATATCTGTGTTAGAAGTTTACTAAGTGGTATTATCCCAAAACTTTGTGAAAATTGTTCAAACAAGACTATGTTCAGAAAAAAAGAAAAAGCAGAGTCAGCAATATCAAAACATTTTTTGAATTTATGTTGCTTTCACAAAATTGTTCTGGTCATTAGGGGGTAGGAACCCTAAAAATTAAACATTAAATGAAAGTCTGAAAAAAATCAAAACATTTTTTAAGCCAAACATTTCAGTTTTTCAAATACCTTTCATCCAAGCTTACCCAAGATATGGCACTTTCTATGAGAAAAGGACCCTGATAGAAGTTAGAAAATAAAAATATTTGCCTACAATATTGGAGGATATTGTCCCCAAAGTAGCCGTATTTCTGACTCTCTTCAGACTAAATGGGCAACCACTTTACAGACGCACAAGAGGAAAGAGAGGTTTCTGAGCCTTTCTCCATCACTTGTGTACCCATACAGAGGCAGTCACACTATGACTATTCATATTTTTATAAAGAAACACACTTTACCTGTATAATAAATTGAAACATAAAATCATAGACTGTGACTTGATTTTCCCCTAAATTTATACATTTAGGTAGAGAATCTTTGAATAACTGTAATAATCATAAAATACATATGGCAATTCCCTGTGGTTTTTAGTAAGTAAATTGCATGTATTGAGTATTATGGAGTGTGATGAGGTTTTTTGTTTCGTATTGTGGAAAAAACATACAAACCCATCAAAATACAGATGAAGACAGCTCTGAACAAAAATGTTTTATTCTTAGTACCATTACAGTGTATTGTACTTGACAGAAAATACTATTCAGACAAGTTGTCTAGTTTCCAGTCTTTTAATGTTGAGGCTAATTAGATCTATCCCTCAAATTGAGCCAAATTAAGGTCTGCTGAAAGAAGGTTCATGTCTTTTGGCACTTAGCCTGAAAACTTTGTTCTTAAATACAGTATTCTTTTCACTATATTTTCTTTTGTAGAAATACCCTACAAGGAAAAGAGGTGCTTTCTTCAGAGGATTGTGCTGGAAAGAGTAAATATCAGAGGCAATCTTGATTCTCTAAGTCTACAGTTTCTTCTGTAGCTTCAATAAATGTTTATGGAGTTCAATGAGCTGTTCATCTGTTGTGTTACTCTGTATCATCTTTTTCCCCCCTCATAATAATCTCTTTCCCAAAATGATACCCCCTGCTCTGTAAAAATGGGGACATTGATACTGACCCCCTTTGTAAAGCACCTTGGAATCTATGTAAGAAAAGTACTATGTAAGACACAGGTTGTATTCAGGCCAGAATGGACTGGAATGATGTTCCAAGGCCTACTATTTTTAAGAGTTCAGCATTCTGAGGCCCCTAAAAACAGAAAATGGAGCTGGAATGCTGCGTTCTGAAGCCCACCATTTAAAAATAGTGGACCTTGGAACACATTGTTCCAGCTCCATTTGCTATTTTTAGGGGCCCCCAATGCTTAAGCCTTTAAAAATAACAGGCCCCAGAACACCATTCCTGTGTGATCCAGGAGTCAGGGAGCCTCTGAGAATTCTGTCAGAGCAGGCTCAGGCCAGAGTGTCGTCCCGGGCCAGGGCTGCTCTGCCGTGCATGGTGGCCAGGAAAAGGGGCCTGGGGGGAGGGTTTTGGGGACAGTATTCTCCCCACGACTTGAAATTAGGGGGCAGTTAGGGGAGTTTTAGGGGTGGTATGGGGGTGCTCACTAATTTGGTATAACACTATTACTAGCTGACAACTGGGGGGAAGTTGGAAATTCAGGGGGGGTTATGTGGAAGTTAGGGAAATCCCTGGTTTGGGGATGGGCAAGCCAGCCCAGCAAGGAAAGGGCACAGGGGAGCGGGTCAGCCCAGGGCAGCAGGGGAAGACAGTGCAGCACAGCAGGGGTTTGGGGGACCAGCATGAGATAGGGGCTGTGAGCAGTAGCTGGGGTGAGGAGTAGTTGGGTGCAGGGCAGTAGCTGGGGTAGGAGTAGACGTATGGGGGTCAGTAGCTGGAGTGGGGTTAGGTGTGTGGGGATCAGTAGCTGGGGTGAGGGTAGGCTTTTGGAGGTTAGTATCTGGGGTGTATGAGGGGGGCTCACACCAGCATGAGGGGGGCCCAGAGTGGTGTGAGGGGGACCTGCCAATTTAGAAAAATTCCAGGGCCCACCAAATTATACTTTATCCCCTGGTTGTATTTACTATTATTAATGATTATTTTGTATTTTATTCCTACTTTTTGGCAGATGGAACATTTAACCTTTTTTACCCCAGTGTGCAAGAAAGACCTCACGGAGGATCTGAACTTGATCATCGTCTTAATGAAGCATTTCTTATTGAATAAGACTGAGCCTAGATACTTGTAATGTATAATGTAAACCAATAAACACTACAATTTTTAGTTAGCTCTTTTTTTTAATAAGTAACTCTAATTAGCATGAGACCCTGATTTAGAAAATCTTTTAAGAATGTACTTAACTGTAAGCAGCACATGAGTAATCTCATCACCATTCAGTAAAGCATGTGTTTAGCTCTAAGCAAACGCTTAATTCCAATTGAAATTGAAACTTAAGTATAGAGTTAAACACATGCTTAAGTGCTTTGCAGAACTGGGACCTAAAAGAGCACCATATGACTAGAATCATAACTCTGGTATTAGTTGTATGGACAGATTCACTGTCAACATTCATTAATTCTGCTAATATTATGGCAGGAAAATCATATTTAGTAGACCAAATATTGGGAGTTGTAGTAACAGAAACAAAAACTGCTTGAATAATGAGGAAATACATCTGAAGATATATGATAAGTGTTTTGGGTTAATTTTCACCAAATTTTTTTCAGCCACTTGTTTGGGAGGTTGATTACTAAAAGAGAATAATTTGCAACTAATTAACACAACATAAAAGAATACCAGCTTTTGTCCAATAAAGTATTCTCAGCTAATAATGCAAACAGATTTAGCAGAAAAACTATTTCTTATTACTATTATAATAATTGTCAAAAGAATAAGACATCTGAATTGTTATACCTCATAGTAGCACTGACAAATGTATAAATATTTAATAGACTTACTAACAGGGTCTTCAAATTTTACAGCATTCTCTTTCTGATCACTAACACTTTTCACCCCTTTCATGCAACTAATTGCTTCTGTGAAGCAGGGAGACAGGAAATGCCCAGCAAAAAATCATTCAACACCAAAACATTAAGAGCAGTGCAGTTTAGAATAGCTGAGGTGCGGCACTGGGACTCTGATACCACACTTCTCTGGCAAGTTGTCATGAGAAATGAAAAAGAATAATGTGAGCCTATTGTCATTACGATTAGTTTAATGAATATGGGGGATATTACAAATATGACTGACTGCCATTATAATTTTAATGTTTGGTTCATAATTTACAATCTTGTTTCCTCATTGAAAGTGGCTGTCTCTAGGGAGAGAAAAGAAATAACCAATTCCTCTGTTTTCTGGTGCTTTGCATAAAATACAGAAACTCTTTGATTAGCTCAATTTGGCAACAGTGAATGCAGAGACCAAGCTTGTTGCTGATTGCTAGATACTGGTGTGAAACTATATTAATTCACAATTATAGGGAGTGCCCTTAGAAGAGTTGCTGTAGCTTTAATCATTAAGTAGAATAACAGTTCTGGAGAAAATATTCCAATACCAGAAAGGCAGAAGGTTTGAAATAATAATTTATTTAGTTCTGCAAATACTGTCTATGGAATTGGTAAGATCCTTTCACATAGGACCAAGAAATAAATCTTGGGACTCAACATCAGTCTCAAAGGCTATGTCAACACTAGGAAAAGTTAGTTTGAATTTGTCAATTTGAACTAATAAATTCAAGTTTAGTTCGAACTAAACTCAAACTTATTCATTTGAATTAGCACCATGGACTAATTGAAACTAACATCAGTTTAAATTAGTCCACTTTGCTGATTTGAACTAACTGCTGTTAGTTCAAACTTAAGTTTGAACTAAGGGTTAATCCTTGTTTACGCTGTGCTTAGGGTGAACTAACGATCAAACTAAGGGCTTAGTACGCAGTAACCGGCAGGTCTGACTAGTTCGAACTAAGCTTTCATTAGTTTGAATTAAGAAATTCTTTAGTTTGAATTAATGAAAGCCTAGTGTAGACAGGTACTAAGTTAGTTCAAATTAAGCTTTCTTAATTCAAACTAACTTGCAAGTGTAGACATACCCAAAGATAAAATACACAATTTACTAGTTGTTCCTGGCATAGACTTATATCCAAATATGCAAGTATATTTGCATTGCTGGTAATACTTGCTTGTTATCCTTTCTCAGTTCTAATCAGTAACAATCGTGTAATGCATCTTTTCCCATTCACTTCTTCCAGGGACTGATATCAACACTTAAACATACAGTGCTCCCCACCTTAACTCCATGAACTACCTTTTGATCCTGGAGTGTTTATTACTTACTGGGTTTGTTGAAACTCCCCATTTGGTGAGTTCAGTGACCCTTCAGATTCAGGTACACCATCATTCCATGGTCATACTGCACAGATCCTAGCATGAGAGCTGATCTTCTTTTGGGACTGGTTACCAGGGTCATCTGTTATATCCTGCTGGTATTAAAATAGGGCCAGTTAATCCTTTTGATCCTGATAGACCTGGATGGCTTGTGAGATACCTAGATCCCCCAGAACTTGTGCATTGTAAATGTTTAGAATCTAATCTAATCTAACTGTTAGATAGACAAAGAGATGGCAGAGATGGTTAACAACTGAAAACAGTGTTCACAAACACTCATTCAAATTCCAAATGCCTGTTCAGTTCTATCTTATTATACCTATCTGTATTTGCTATGGAATAGTGTTTAAGCATTTTGGAAAAAGGAATGAGTGGGATGCTTTATCACTAGGGGAAAGTATTATTTCCACTACTACTAATAATATTATTGAGAGTCAAGGCTGCAACATGGAAGATTTTGATTATGCTTACTTGAGGTGCCAGTTGAAATCTGAATAAAAAATAGCTTTCATTTTTACCAAAAATTTCCTATACAATTTAATATTGATAAGCTTTCTACAGTGTTTTAAACAGTCAAAATAATTGCGCAGTTGAATTACATAATTCTACTTTTATTCCATCGGCTGATATTTTAAAACAAATCTTGGAAAATACATCTTTGGCTACTCATTGCAATAAAATTTTATTGATTTCATCTTATTAAATGTTGATTCTTTTCCCCTGAGAGGACAGGATTAATTTTGATGGAAATGAAATCTCATGACTGTTTTGTGAGAATTTGGCAATTTTAAATGGTAAAATTTTGTGAAATCTCTCATGACTTCCACCATTATGGGCCAAAATTTTGTATGTGTTTTAATCAGAATAAGAGACTTGGCCTCTTCTGGTATGGATTTGACTTAGGGTTGCCAACCTTCAGTTTTAGTTTCTACTGACATGAAAATCTGAATGGTTTTTTTTTTTTTTTACTGACATAGTAAACTTTTTACTGACATTACTAAAAATACCACAAATACTCTAATAATTTCACAGAAGTATATACTCACTAATGATATTCTGTGCACAGCATTTTGGAATTATGTAATTAATTATCCAGTTAATTGATCAAACATGTTCTCAAGGTATGTGAAATAATATAAATGATAAAATCATAATCAGTTTAGTTTTATGATACAAGAAATTATTCCAAATGACAACAATAAATGCCAAAATATTTTTTATTTCTATCCAGGTTTACTGTCATTTTGATTTATCTATAGATTTACTTACAATGTTAAAATTGTACAAGTTTTTACAGACTATCAGTAACTTTACTGATGGCGAGCAGCCCTGACTGACACATGGAAATGTAGGGATCTGAGTATTTATTTTTCAAAACTCAAACGCTATGTCTACAGTAGAGTGCTCAGTTAAGTTGACTTAATAAGGCCTACTTTAAGTCAACTTTATTAAGTTGACTTAGAGAGATCCTATTGTAAAGTTGATTTAAATGGGTCCCCTAGCTTAAGTCAACTTTTTAAAGTTTACTTTAATGGACATATTTTGTTAAATTGACTTAATAAAGTTTACTTAACCCTTGAAGTCGACTTTAAGGATAAGAGTTATTAAGTCAACTTAAGCAAGTGCTTAAATTGACTTAATGAACTCCAGAAGTGGCCCTGGAGTTGTTTAAGTCAACTTAAACCTGGTTAAGTTGACTTAAGCCTCCAGTGTAGACATAGCCAAAGGGATTAAATTTTTTGCATTGAGTTTTGGCCCATTTTTCAATGTGGTGCTCATGGAAAAAAAACATCATGGTTTTGCAATATAAGTATATGCAAAGTAATTGAAATCATATTTGGTAAAAATACTTTAAAAATTACTTGAGGCAAGAGCCTAAGTTTCTATTCAATGCTGCACTACATGTGCAAGTTATGAAGTCCTCGATGAAAGGGTTTTGAATGAAAACAGTGAGTGGACTAAGAACTTGCAAGGCATCACAATGTTAAAAATCCCAGAGCTCATTAGAGCTAAAATAGCTGCTGTTATGTAAAGTGAGAAAACCTCTGCAACTCTAGATTTAAGAGCACTAAAACACTAGCCTGCTGTTTCTGATCTCTCTTGCTAAATCCCAGCTCACCTTCTCTGGGTCTTTGTTTGCAAATATCTATGGTAACTGAATTATAGTCAGCGATATATTGCACAGTGGAACTCATCTCTGAAACAAAAGCACAATGACAGAAAAAGAACCAACAGACAATGCCCATCAATGTAACCAATGTCACAATTAAGCTTTTCAAACCAGTATAAAGAGCTGCACACAGCAGATCAAGTAGCTCATTCCTCTGGGGTTGCATCTGATTGTCACCTAACTAATTGAGATTCCACAGCATTGCTGGCTGCTGTTAGGCTACAGTGGAGCCTGCCATCATGTATTTCTGTCAGTCTACCAGATACTGTATAGGTCAGTCAAAATGTGACTGAAATAAGTTACCATAAGACATATCCCAATAATACCTGAAGGGTTCAGTGCACTGAAGTCACAGAAGATATCAATCTATTTTTCATTAGGGATTGCTTGTTTCACATAGTGCTGTATGTCTCCTATGTGATTCAGAGGTTCAGCTGTCATTGTGTCACCTTTTTCTTAGCAGAAAATGCATTATCTTGCATATCCCAAAACGAACATTGCCAGCAATAATGTTTTATTTAAAAAGACCCTGCATATTTAGCTATAAATATCATGCAATTGAGAACACTTGTGAAGACCACCATCAAGAAAAATGTAACAACTTGAAACAGGTTTTGAAAAAATGAGCCAGCATCACAGTCTTGTGTTTGTTTTTATTTGGATTCTTTTATTTTTTAATGATGCTACTCCGTAGTTTGATATGGTGTAATGAAAGCAGGCACACCTTTTTCGTCTTGCAGTCTTTTGTTCTCCTGAAGAATCACCAGATATCAATGCTCAGTGCTTTACAAATATTAACTCTTCCTATCAGTGGTAGGAGATATATAACATTGTTACCCCAGTTGACAGACAAGGAAAGACAGAGAAGTTAAATCCCAAATTTTTACCATTCCTACCCACGCTAAGTTGCATCCTGAAAACAAATGATGGCTGAAAAACAGAAACATGCTTTCATAAACTGTTTTGAAATTGTGCTTACGTATCATGGTTTAAAATGTATTTACATTTCTCTTGAATGCCAGTCTACTGCCTTAACTGTAGGAGCACCCTTCCTCTTCTAAAATCTGTCCTAGTCTGTTCTCCATATAAATCAAGTCTGAACTAAAAAAGTAGATGTAGACATAGCCCATGAGTCTCTGACTGACTTCCTCCTCTCTTCTCCTTCCCCCAACCCTGCCTATCCTCCCCAACTCCATCCTAGCATCAAAGGCAGCTAGCTATGTGCCCCTCCAAAGGCAGGGACCGGATGAGCATAGGATTGGGGCTGCTATAGGGTGACTCACTCATTGACCTGTTCCTCCCTCCCTGACTGGCACAGGCAGTAACAGATCCAAGTGTTCAGGGATACATTAAATAGACCCCCCATCAGGAAGCTTGGGAGAGACACAGGAAGTTTGGGCAGGAGAAGTGTGGGCTGCAGACAGCATCAGTGGGAGGAGGAGTCCCATAAAATCCCAATCTCCTGTGATCCACGAGTGAATATGAATGAAAGGTTAGTTGTAGAAACACTTAGCCCTTCTAAAGTACTTTTCACCAAGGCACCTAAGCAAAAACAATGAAGTAAGCTACACAATACTCTGAGATAGGTAGGTATTATCCTTGTTTTTGAATGCATTAGTCTAATTCAGCAAAGCAAAAGAGCAGTCTAGTGGCTCTTTAAAGACTAACAAACTACCAGAAATAAATTTGTTAGTCTTTTAAGTGCCACAAAACTCCCCTTTAATTTTTCAGCTAGGTAGTGAAATTAAAACTTGAAACTTGACTGGAGAAGACTCTTCTTTTGTTCTGCTAAGAAGGCTGATGTCAGTCTCACACTGCCTGAGGGTCTGCCATGCTGAGCTTTATATATTCCATGCAAGTAGCTTCTCAGGCAGCTGAGAGAACCAGGCTGTTTTGTCTTTCTAGTGCAGAGGGCAGGCAGCAGAAAATGAGGTGGGGCCACCACAGCCAATCAGGGCAGGCCTTCTGTCCCTGTGTCTTCAATAAACTATATTCATGGGCTCACCCTGTCCCCTCAAAATCATACATTTACCTATCATCTCTTCAAAAAGAATCTGAGAGATTTGTGTTAGGAGATGGAATGACATCATGCAAGGATGGCAGAATAAACCGCATGGGAGAACAATGTGAATTATTATTATTACCACAGAAACCGGAGCAAGAAAAAAGTATTTTCTTCTGCATTAGTGAAAAACCAAATAATGTTGTAATTTCATACCATTAAGAGTAACATTTTTGCCACAGAATATATTTTAAATGCCTCGAAATCATCAGTATTCACGTGATTGTGAACAAAGCTGATTACTAGAGATGGTTAAATAGCATTTGTCAAAATTTACTGTATAGTTGTTTTGCATTTTTTTCTTTAGTTGAGAATGTATTTGGTATTCATTCACATTTGTTTAATAGTTTTAAACAAATGTTACCTATTAACAAATGATAATTTAATTTTTATCATATGGCTGCTTATATATTATATTTTCTACTCCCTTACTGCATAGCTAAAACTTTTTTGGGATGTGAACAACGAATTAAGAGAAACAAATAATGAATGTCAAATGAAGATTGGGGAATGGTCTGGAGAATACTACAGCAAGGTGATTGCTATATATAATCAAATGAAACTTAATTCATATTAGACTTCTCCAGTATGAGCATTGTACAGAGGGTGTGGTTTGGTGCAGGATTAACACTGGCAAAGCAAACTATAGTTTGAAACTGAAGTGGGCCCTGTCCAAAATCTATAAAATCAATGGACAGATTCCCATTGACTGTAGTGGTCTATGGATCAGGACCCATAAGTATAGAAAAGTCAATCTCAAATGAGAAGAATAAATATGATAAACTATAGCAAATGAAAATCAAAAGCATTTGGAAGATTTTACTTGAAAAATCTATTCAGGGATTTTAGTGACACAAACAATGGATATCAACAGGAAATGAATAGCAGATACAACTTCATATTCAGCATTGAACAAATATTCACTCTTCAGAAGAATATGCCTCCCTTTGGGTTTCTAAACCAACAAAAAATAGTTTATAATATTAAATCATTTAACACTATGAAAGTTCAAAGTCATAAGGACATTTACAAAGATAAATGTGGTCTCAGGCATGAAACATTGCTACTGCTGCAAGGGTACAAATTTGATATACAGTATATCTAGAGCCGTCCTTAGGTTAGGTCAAATGGAATATTTGACATGGGCCCTGTGCTTTGGGGGGCCCTGCAGGGCCTGCACCCCTGCCCCCCCCATGGCAGGGATTGGCATGAGCCCCACCTCTCCCACAGTGAGCCCCAAATGTTTTTGGCCGGCAGACATAGGTTCCCTCAGAGGCTGCTCTGCCCCTGAATAGCTGGTCTGCCTGCAGCCTCTCCTCCTGGAGCCTCCAGCTGAGCAATTAGGTGGAGGGGAGAGGGAGGTTTAACCCTTTCCTCCTCCAGCAGACACTGCCAGCACCAGCCCAGGGAACACACAGCCAGGTAAGTACTGGGGGGAGTCTGGTGGAACCCTGTACCTGAGCCTGGAGAGGGACAAGGGTGCTGGTGATCCAAGATTCTCCTTGGGCCCCAATTCACATTGGGCTAATGGGGGGCAGGTAGATCAGGGATCATGCTGTGACAGACCGCTCCCCAGATCCTGTTCAGTGTGCTGTTGTGACCTCCCAATTCCCACTCCTGAACCCTGATTCATCTCAGTTTGCCAAGTGACCACTCACTCCTGAGTCAGTCTACTCCAGCCTCTTGCATGCAGTTGGTCCCAGGAAGGGGGTGTATGCCCCCTAGGTTTTCGAGGGAGGGTCCCCCAGCAAGCACCCCCGGCTCCTGTTACTAAATCAGGAGCCACTGTCTACAGAGATTGGGTACTGCTCCCAACTACCACACACTCAAGTCCCTCCATTTAACAAAGAAATGGATTGTGACCAACCTCCTTCACTCACAGCCTCTAAAGATCACACAGCTTTAGGTAAAACAACTACTAGTTTATTGATCAGATTATAATTCTAAGGCTGTGTCGACACAGCACTTTTATTTCAAAATAACACTGGTTATTTCAAAATAAAAGAAATTTGGTCTACATGATGTTTTCTTGTTTCAAAAGGACAGATCCTGTCCTTTCAAAATAAGAACCATTGTTTCAAAACAGGTTAAACCCCATTTTTTTCAAAACACTGGTTATTTTGAAATGGTTGTTTTGAAATAACACTGTTTGGATGTGTTATTTCAGAATAACAATTATTTCGAAATAATGCGTTTTGACCTAATTCCTGTGGGTGCTGTGCACCCACAGGAAGAAGGAAGTGCTCTGCCCGGTCAGCATGCTGAAAGGCTTCTAGAGCCATGTCAGCACATGGCTCTGGAGCAGCTGACGGTGGATGGTGTGGCCCCGTCTGGACCAATGAGGAGGTCTAGCTGATCCTCAACATTTGGAGTAGGCAGGACATCCTTGCCCGGTTCCAGGCTAGCCAGTGGAACCGGGCAGTATACGCCGACATTGCGGTGGAGTTGTCCTCCCAGGCCCAGGAGTGCACCACCGAGCTAGTGCGCTCCAAAATCAAGGCCCTGAGACAGGACCACGCATGCACCAGGGAGGCACATGAGCTCTAGGGGGCAGGTAGCACTGCTACTTGCCCCTTCTATGAGGAGCTGCACACCTTCCTGGGAGGTGAGCCCAGTGGCCTGCCTGCCTGGTCCATTGACACCGGGCACTGCCCCAGCACCTCCTCGGCCCCAGAGGGACCTGACAGCAGTCCTGAGGCATCCCTGGATGTTGGGGAGCCTCCGGACCAGCCACCACCACCAGAGGCTGCAGCGAGGACACCAGAGCTGATCAGCCTCACCCAGGGCAGTGCCAGAGAGGAGGAGGAGCAGCAGCCTGCCGCAACAACAACCCTGGGGGAGTCCAAGACAGACAACGAGACGTCCCGGCGGACATCCAGAGCCCCTGCTGGTGAGTCTCCATGTCCCATACAAGCATGCAGGGCTAGGTCTGCCCAGGTCACGGACAGTGATGGGGTCCGGCACAGGGACAGGCAGGGCACAAGGCCGGGGTGGGGGGCAGAGGCCCTCCCATGGGAACGGGTACCTGGAAGACATGTGGCACCAGGGTGACAGGCCCCTGCGTGCCTGGGTTGGGGTAACCCTGGATGGGTGTGACAGATGCAGCTGCATCTTGGGCAGGGTGCACAGCATGCAGACCAGACCACTGGCAAGTGGCCTTGGGAGACTCCCCAGAACAACTCTTCTGGGTGAGTCCAGCTCACATTGTGGGCACCACTAGGCCCTGCGTCCCTCTGGTGCAATGTCCCACAGGACCCAAGTCTAGATTCCTGCTGACACTGAGGGCAGAGCTGGGTGCTGCAGACAAACTGCACACAGGCAAGGCCAGCAGGCAGCAGCCTCCAACCCTGTTTTATCCTTCCCTCCAGCAGTTCGTGCCACCGGTAGCCATTGGACGCGGAGCCCACCCGGCACCCCCAGACCCAGAAGGAGGAGGAGGAGGGGCCCCCGGACGTGGGGTGAAGTCCTGTCCAGCCTCGAGGACTCGGGGGAGCAGGCCGAGGCATCTGCCCAGGCCTGGCAGCGACAGCAGGCTGCCTGGCAGGATTCTTCCTTCCAGCTGGTGCAACAGGGGTCCACCACGGACGATTGCCTGGTGGCCGCATTTGAGCACCAGGCTGTGGCCATGGAGTGCCAGGCCGTGGCCATGGATTGGCTTGGCACAGCCGTGGTGGATGCAGCTGTCTGTCTGCGCCACATTGCTGACAACAAGGGCCCACCAGCAGCTGGCGGAGCACCACCGCAGCGTGCTCCTCCATGGCGACCTCAGAGCCGGGGTGGTCCTGGGCAGGGCTATGCCAAACCCTCCTCCCAGTGACCTCCATCTCCCAGTTGAAGACCCTCCCACCAGTGATCCCCACCCTAACCCCATCTCCCAGTTGAAGACCCTCCCCCTCCAGTGACCCCCCCATCTCCCAGTTGAAGACCCGACCCCCAGTGACCCCCATCTCCCAGTTGAAGACCCTCCCCCCGTGATCCCCATCTCCCAGTTGAAGACCCGACCCCCACCCTAACCCCATCTCCCAGTTGAAGACCCAACCCCCAGTGACCCCGCACATTTCCCCATCCCCTAACCCTCTCCAGCCCTTCCTTGCCCCAACCCCCCTGTTCTGTTAAAATAAATGTTCACAGATGATATTGGTGAGTGTGTCTTGCTTTATTGGGTATGCTTCACAGTGCAGGTGGATGGGCGGGGGCTGGCTGTGGTAGAAGGGGGGAGAGGGTGGTGTGTGGTGGGGCAGGCCTGGCCTTCAGAGGTCCTCCTCAGTGCCAAAACTGTTTGTGAGAGCATCACGTACAGTGACAGCCCTTCTTGATGCCTGCTCCCATGGGGACACAGCTGCGGGCTGCTCATAATGGCCCCCAGTGAGCTGGGCCTCAGCCTCCCAGGCAGCTGCAATGGGCTCGCCCCGCAGTTCACAGAAATTATGCAGGGCCACGCATGTGCTGATGACCTCCGATGTAGTCTCCTCCCCAAGGTGGAGGCGGGTAAGGAAGCACCTCAGTGGGCCTTCAGACAGCCAAAGGCCTGCTCAACCACCTGGCGGCAGTGGTTCAGACGCCGATTAAAAAGCTGGTGGTGAGGATCGAGGGGCCCTGCGTAGGGGGCGCATAAGCCACGGGCGGAAGGGATAGGCCACATCTGCCACAATGAGGACAGGCACCTCTACTCCCCCGACATTGATGTTATGCGGGGGGGGGGGGGGAGCAGGTACCCACCTCCATGCCATGGTACAGGGCAGAGTTCCAGAGAACTTGGGCATCATGCGCCCTACCTGGCCAACCCACATAACAGTTCTGGAAGACTCCCTCGTCGTCCACAAGGGCCTGCATGAAGACAGAGTGGTACCCTTTGCGATTCTGGTACTCTGCCTCTTGGTGCTCCGGGGCCCTCACAGGGATGTGCGTGGCATCCAGGATCCCCATGCAATTCGGGAATCCCAGGGGCCATGCCGTCCATGGTGTCCTGCAGCTCCCACTGCATGACAAGGCGCCGCAGCAGGACCCTGTTAATGGCCCTGGTGACCTGGATCAGGATGATGCCAATGGTGGACCTGCCAACCCTGAAGACATGCGCCATGGACCTGTAGGACTCAGGGATGGCCATCTTCCACATGGCTACGGCCATTCTTTTGTTGACAGGGATGGCCGGACGCATGGCGGTGTCCCTTCGGTGCAGCAGCGGGGTGAGTTCTACTACCAGGTGGTCGAAGCTGGCCCTGGTTATCCTGAAATTCCTCCGCCACTGGTCACCCTCCCAGGCTTGGAGAACTACCTGCTCCCACCAGTCTGTGCTGGTCTCCTGGGCCCAGACCTAGCAAGGCACAGAAAGGGGCAGGGGAACTAGGGCAGTTCTGAGGCCTAGGGTGCTGGCAGCCTGGAGCACAGCCTGAGCAGCATCGGGGTCTGCGAGCAGAGTGTCCCCGAACAGGAGAACACTCTGCAGGCATGCAGTGTGTCTAGTGGCCACACGGCGAAGGCTAGGCAGCCGGGCAGCGTCCATCTCTGTCGCTTGCAGAGTCCTGCTAGCCAGAATGGACAGGGAAGTGAGGTCGGGGCTAGCTTTTATAGGATTGGATGACAACATGGGTGCCGACATGGCCCAGGGAGGCAGCCATGTTGCCACACCTCCCATGGTGCCCTTCCCCTAAAGAGAAATAGCAAGTCCTGGGTTTGGACATGCTATTTTGATTCCAGCTTTTCCCTTATTTCGACTGGATTTTTCATTATTTCAATTCCGGTTATTTCAAAATAACGTTTTTATTTCGAAATAACAGGCTACGTGTAGACATAGCCTAAGTGAGAATATGGCCAGGCATGGCAGAATCACTGTATAAGTAAGTCAGGAGAGGCCACAAGAAAACAAAAGGCAAAGCACACATGCTAACCTAATATTTCTACTTAAACTAACCTCATAGTCCAAACAAGTTTAGCTCAAGGTGTTTGGCTGTTAGATGTTTGCACAGCCAGTCTCTGCCTGAGGCCAGGCAGGGCCCAGATCTTGCTTGGAGTTGTTTCAAGATGAAGAGTCCCAGCTCAGAAAACCTTTTAGATGTTCCAGGGCTCAATTTCCAAAGGGATAGCCATGTTAGTCTAGTCCAACAAAGAAAACAAGGAGTCATGTGGCACTTAAAGGCTAACAGATTTATTTTTCGCTTGAGCTTTCATGGGAGAAAATCCCACTTCACCAGATGCTTGTCTCAGTCTCTGTTTCCAAACTCCTCAGCCCCTCCCTTTCAGGGCTGAGGTAATTCTTTTGTCTCTTCACAGACACCTCCATTAGCTTACCTTTGTCTGTGTCAGGCTCACTGCTGCTGGGAGAGACCTCTCTCTTTACTTATCCCTGAGCCATAGAAAGCATGTTACATGTTTGTTCACACGTATGAAGTTGTAGGAAACATATAATCATAGAAATCATGTAGAATAGGTTATTAGCATCCACACAGAAACATTGCATGGTGCAATTGGCAGCAAATCATACAATTCCAGTGTACAAGTGAACAGGAAAATCATGTAGATCATAGCCCAGGGTGCACACCGTCACACATGCTCCTCTGGACCCCGAGTCATGCTGGGTTGGTGGCCAGGCAAGAGGATGGCAGGCAGGCCAGGCCAAGGACTGCCCCTCAACCCCCAGGCCAAGTGGTGACTCTGGAGGGCAGGCTGGGCCAGGGATCCTGTGTGATCATTGATTACCAGCCATTTACAGACATGACTTTCGCTTTCTGTTTTCTTTCTGGGGTGGACCCTCACTTTTGTGGGAGTTGTTTGC
Organism: Podocnemis expansa; assembly: GCA_007922195.1. Classification (NCBI taxonomy): domain Eukaryota; kingdom Metazoa; phylum Chordata; order Testudines; family Podocnemididae; genus Podocnemis; species Podocnemis expansa. Next base: position 9,571,601 of record ML682013.1, read on the forward strand.
ATTGCTTAGCCATTAGGGTAGTACTTGCATTTCATCAGGACAGGCTGGTGTTGACTGATTCCATCACACACAACCTTCATTCACACATCTTGTTCACACATTTAAATGAAATTCCAGAGTATACACCTAAAACAAGTTTTATCAAGAATACAAAATGGAGTTCTAAATTCACAACATCAAGCTTTGTTGGACATTGGTTATAATGTCTATTAAACTGAGTTAGTTATTTCAGTTATGATATTAAAGAACAAATACAGTGTTGCCTAACAGATGCTTTAAAAGGTACATTCAATAAATTTTATCTCTCTGTGTCCCTACATTGTGGCTACAGAAGCCTGCTACACTAACATGAAGAATACAGTTAGGGAAAGGAATTCCTTGAGTGAAGTATATGGTATTAATTTATATAGTATTGCCAGTATCAAGAGATCAAAAATCACAAGAATGGCAAAAATAACTCCTTTGGAGGGGGGACAAGATTATACTGTGTTTTTAAACTAATCTCTTGATGTTTGAATTCCCCCTACTCATCCCAGGGTGAGTAGGTGAGAATTAGTGTTGCCTGTTCTTTCTACTATAGATACTGGGTAAGTTTTCATCTTTTTACCCATCTTTTATATTTGCTGATTCTCAAGTAAATCTATGGAACTTCCTGTATCTTGCTTCCTTAGAGCTCCTGTGTGAACATTGTAAATGGCTGGTGATCAGACATGACTTTCATCTTGTATTTTGTTCTTTTTCTTTCTGGGTGGATCCTTCTTGCTTTTCACATCCTGAGTGAAAGGACTTGTTTGCCTCATGGTTTCCCTAACTTCCCCCACCTGGTTTGCACGCACCTGTAAGCTGGGACCAGGCCAGAGCCTTTTTAAATTTTCTGCCCTGCAGCAGGGGCATTGCTGGCACTGGGCATGCCGGGACACGTGCCCTGAACCCCAGCACCAGTGCCCCGGATCTCTGGCCCATGCAGGGTGGAGATTCGGGGCCCAGCTTTTGGCGGCCACAGCAGCCCCCTCCCCTGCTGGGGATGCAGGTCCTGGCCACCCGCGGTGGCATGGCAGCGCCCGGCCCTGTCCCCGGCCAGGGGGCAGGGTCTGTAGGTTGGGGGTGGGGCCAGCAGGCCTGGGGCGGGGCCTGGGCCCATGGCCCGGGTCCCTCTGCCAGCCAGTGATGCCCCTGTCCTGCAGCATGTCCAGGCATTTGGCCTAGGGCAGGAACAGCATGGGAAATTGCAGATGCTGTGCTGCCTTCCTTGGTGCCTGCCACCCAGTTGCACTTCTCTTATTCTCCTGACATCCCACTCTCTCCTCCCCTGCTCCCCACACTCATGCTGCCACTCAGAAGATTGTGGGAAAGGCAAGCATCACAGCAATGTTCACGGGAGGGGCAGGGCTGGAAGTCCCAGGGACAGTGTGATCCATCACCCTCCCTCCTACTCCTATTTGTGGAGCTTCTTGGCTCCTGATATTCATCAACAGGAACCTGGAAGGGTTAGGGAATGATGTGCCTTGTCAGACACTTCCCTGGGCTGGCTGGCCCCGCCCCCCAGTGCTGGGGTGGGTGGGGGCCCTGCAGAAAGCAATTTGCCCAGGGCCCTGCACCCGCCTAAGGATGGCCCTGTATGTATCATCATTGTGTCAGAATATTTTCAATAAAAATTACAATAAAACCTGAAATAAATTTCATGAAACATGTTTTAAAAAAAATCACTAGAGAGGATTCTGAAATACCTATACTATATTTTGCTACCTTTAAAGAGGTTTCTTGCATAATCTCAGTGAAAACTAATTCAGCATCTGCCAAATACAACGTTCATCTACTCTAAGAGACCGGCTGAAATCCTTGAGAGATTTTGAGAAGGAAGATGCCTCTACATCTGTGAAATAACTTACAATACCATAAGAATTTCCTGTGTGAGAGAAATCACCATTTACTTTCTTCCACTAGTTGACTGTATTATTTTTTGTACAAAGTTTGTGAGTTTGAAATTGTTCATTATGTCTAGTCAGTCTTCTTGTATTCTGTTTGTTCCATTAGACAGTGTTTCTTAGGAAACTGCCTATCAGGTGGAATGTGATAAGCATTTAAAATGAGCAAACAGGCTGCAGTATTTCTTATCAATATTGTAGGGAGAAAACCAACAAACAATAATCCTACCTTCCCATAATATAAAATAAAATAAATAAAAATATATCTTGTTACAAAGTATTCACTAGAAACAAAGATGCAAATTTTTCACATTTTTAAAGAAGAGTGTTTTCTGGAGGTATATATTCTATCAGAGCTGAGTGAAAGTAATTATAAGCTATCACAAGATAACTTCTACAGAGGAATGATCATCCCAGGAAGAGCAATAGTGCACACATTATGTGAACAAGAAGCCTTTTAGATGAGGAATCAGCCTTGGGCCTTCCCTATTCCAGCTATGAAATATCCATATAAGCGCATCCAACTCAGGAGACAATATTGAGTGCATTGGAGTGAAGATAGGCCAGAAAACCCACTTTAGAAGGTAATTTTCATGTTTTACATTGTTAACTCTCTTATCCCTGTTGATTTATTTGAGAGAATTAAAATTGCCCATAAAGCATATCCTTGGTAACAGCAATAGTGTTCATAAAGAATATCTTTTTAAATATAGCCCAATAATCAAGAATAACTATGACATAAAAAGATACCATGTGAGATGGACTTTCTGTGACAGACTTTCTGGGTCTAACTGGACACATTCAAACTCAATTCAGCATAGCACAGATGCTGGGGCCAAAGACAACTTAAAAGTTTGAGTTAATGTGGAAGGTGTTTTTTCACAACTGAGGACGGTCACTCATTCAATATGAGCTGCACTTGCTCTTTGTCTGAGGTTGAATAAAACAGTTGACTGTGGTGGTTGATCCAGCTGCCTATGGATAGATGGCCAAGACCCATCTGATCTCATCTTCGTGTTGACTCATTGTAGTTTCCACAACATTTTATCTATATTTGAAATATTATTCCATCACATGAATGGTGAGAGTCATCAGACCTTTTTGGCTTCATCTGTACAGTTTTCAAATTACTAATATATTTACTGACCTATTTTGCTCACTTTTAAAATTCCTATTTAAAGTAGCTTGACCACAAAAGGTAGGAAAACATTTCCTTCTTGAGCTGATGGGTTTCTCAAAGCTTTCCCATGTTTACTCATCTTGCTTTGTTTTTCATTTTCATATCAACTTAACATTTGATTGTTCACATAAATATACCACTGTGTGATATGTACTTTATTAAACTTGTATTCTTTATAAATGTGCAAACTTGATCATATATTGAATGTGTTCATATTGACTTAAGATGGAGAAAGAACTAAGTAGAGAGAATAGGGTGGAGAACCCTATAACACTGAAAAGCATGATTGTACAGGTTTGGGATCAGAGTCTGAGAACCTTAATCAGTTTTTGCTCAAGCAGCCTGTGGAGCAAAAGAAGAACAGGAAAGTTCCCAAAATGTAACATCAATCCAATTCCCATGAATATAGCTATGTAAGATTAAAAAAAAAATCATAAACTAGTAAATCAGAATTCTAGAGAGTCAGAATAAACTTTGTGGCTATGTCCACACTTACACAGTTAAATCAATTTAATTTATATTGATTTAATAAAACAGATATAAAATCATTAAATCGATTTAAGTTAAATCAGTTTAACAGATCCCCACTAGAAACTCAAATCGAAATAGCATGTCCATGGACAGGACTTTCTATTTCGATTTCGGTGAGAGGCACCATGGGAGGTATGGTATCATGGTCCCCTAGAAGGGCCATGCCCCCACCCAATATATAGAAAAAGGAAAGCACCTGGGAAGGAGAAGGGCAAAAAGTGTTAAATCGATTTAACAGTTAAATCAAAATAACATGTCTGCACTGTGTTATTTCAAAATAACAATTTCAGTTTAACCAGCATATCAATATACTACAGGTAGTCCTCACTTAGTGACCGGGTTCCGTTCCTGAAACCCGGTTGATAAACGAATTGGTCACTAAACGAGGAGCAGCCCTTACTGGTATTTCAGGCATAATGTACTTTACTGGTAGTGGGTTTTTCAACCATCGGTAGATAGTTTTAATGTCACCTTTGCATCATTTATAACATTTTTTCATATATATTTTAAATGTTTTAAGCTCTAATGTACTGAACTTAGTTTGCATAGTGTACTGTAAATATAGGTAATCTGAGAGAGTTGATGAGTTCTCGTACATCGCCATAATACCAACTCATCAGAGAGCCGGTCATAACTCTGAGGGGTCACTAAACGAGTAGGTCACTAAGTGAGGACTAGCTGTACTAGGTTTTATTATATCAATACGACTTTCCTTATATTGAAATGAGGGAGCTCCTCATTTTGAAATAAAGGAACATCGTGTGGACCTACCATTTTTTAAATTGAAATAACCAGTGTTATTTCAATTTAAACAGTGTGTGTGGACATACCCTGTGTGTCGACAAAACCGACTTATTTCCCAACATATGGAAATCTGAATAACTTTCTTACCAAAGACAACCTTAAAATCCAAACTATGCATCTTGATTAAACACGTTCTACTTTAAGGACTGAACCATGGGAAGGAGATCACTTACTGGCCATCTCTCAAACAAGCATCTAGCCTTTTCTTAGCTCTTGGGGCAAAAGGGCAGATGACAGAATAGAAAGCAGAGATCTAGCTCTTCTGCCGAAAATCTTGAGAGGTTAAGGTCCCTTCTCTTTCTGTCTCCCAGTTGCTCCAAACCCCACCCTAGTCCTGAGCACTATCAGCAAGTCTCTTGACTTTGCTATGCCATTGTTTAGATCCTGCTAACCACCTATCAGACTCAGTCTGAAGTGGGGAAAGGCTCCAGAATGAGATTTACAGACATTCTAGGCAACAGAAACTTACTAAACTTTTAGAATAACAATTTTCACCAACCTGCACCCATCATCAGTCTCATTTGTCATGCCACACCAAGTACCCAGAGAGGATCTCCTGCAACAAAGCTGAGCTACAGACCTTGTTATGGGACAGCCACTCCACTTACAACTACATTTTTCTGACTACTGTGTCCATCCCCTTTTGCCACTCATATTGACCCCCTTCCATATCCCACAAAATGGAGCATGAGACCGTCACAAAATCATAGAATCATGGAAACTGAGATGAACCATGAGAGGTCATCAAGTCCAGTGCCCTGCACTCATGGCAGAACCAAGTACATTCTTAAGTAATGACTGACAGGCGTTTGTCTAACCTGCTTTTAAAGACTTCCAGTGATGAAGGTTCCACAACCTGCCTAGGTAATTTGCTCCAGTGGTTAATCACCATGACATTTAGGAATTTTTTCCTAATGGCCAACCTAAACCTCCCCTGCTGTAATTTAAGCCCATTGCTTCTTGTCCTATCTTCCTATCTAAAGTCATAGAGAAACCTGCATAAAATATTAATTAGCCATTTAACATGAAATCTATCATGATTTAACTTACATAGGTGTAAATCAAAATTCACTCTAGTGATGTCAATGGTGTAAAATTTAATAATGGAGCTCAGAATCAGTCCCCATGAATGGGGAAGGCTTATTAGCTACATAAAGGTTAAATAATGGAAATGCAATTTCCCAAACTGGTTACAAGTTATCAATAAATTTATGGTTCAGTACAATTTCATTCAGCAACTCACTCCAACATATCATACAGTTTATTTATAATCAGATAATAACTACAATGCATTGTTTATGGCAATATCAACAAAAAGAACAAGGTGGATTTTACAATCTTACCTTTATAAGGGTAGCAAACCGACAATTCTTATATGCACGTCAAGAAAACCTTTGCATAGTTCTTTTAGATAGGCTTAAAATGTAAGGAAATTGATAACAGACTAACAGATGAATTTATCTTGTGGTCCTAATCATCACACATCCAATGCAATGTATGGTGTATTTATATCTTCATAAATATATATGAAGATGTACTAACAACTGTATTGTGTATATATAGTGCTTAACACATGTGTATACACACACACACATGTGGACATGCATACATACATATATAAGGCCTGATCCTCTAGCTGGGTTATAGTCTCTTTGCCATGTGAAATTCCTGTTGGGTGCATCTACACCACTTCTAAGCTTTGTCCGTCTGTCCCCTAACTAGTGCTGAGGACGCATTGGGGGCATAGTGGAGTTCTGAACCATGAAACAAAACCAGAGAAAAACCTCCACTGGTGCAGGACCTATTATGGTTTCTAAATCAGTGCCGGAATTTAAACCTGCATAGCAGTGGCCTTAAGATACAGAGAGCTGGCACTGTCTCCTTGACCTTTCTTCCTTCTGCAGGTACACTCTTTTGACCTTTCCACAGTTATTTTAGTTCAATATTTTAGAGACAAAATTATTAATAAAGCAATTCAAAATTTTGCCACTGCACTGCGCAGTTGCTAATTTAAAGATGACAATTTAGCTGCACTTCTTCATAACTCTTCTTGCTTCCATTTCTCCCTTCTTCACTATCAGTTCTATCTTGTGTCAGACTATTTTTTCTATAATTTGCTGTGCCATTTAAATCAATGGTTTATTTTTCCTCTCTGAGACACTCAATTTTGTCAAGTTCTCCTGTCTTTTCAGGGTAACTTATTCATTTTTGGTTCCGCTTATTTCCTCAGCTTTTTTATTTTCCATCTAGCCTACTTGCTTCTCTTCTATTTTTGCGTTAATAGTCTTCCCCCTCCCTGCCTCTGCAGTATGGTACTCAGGTTAATTAGCACTATCTGTACAGGGCTTTTATATGCTACCACTTTCCCATGGGTACAAGCAGCATAGTGACAGCATTATCCTACCTGTTTTCATTCTGTTGCCCGCAATGCTATGCAGAAAGACTGCTTTGAAACAGCTCAGTCCAGATGGTGTTAATTGTATTTTGCAGGATACCTCTGTTGGGGTGAAAAAATCCTACTCAGTCCTGCTGAGCATCTCCTGGTAGATGTCAAGATTCTTCAACTCCTGTTGATTTCAATGGAATCTGGAGTTGTTCAGCACTGCACAGGATGGGGTCTTTGATATCTATGTATTCACATCTCTGTGAAGCAGCAGTAAGTTTCATATACAGAGAATTCAGTTTTAAAAGTACATTTACAGGATTAACTCCACCAGGGGATCACTAGTATGCAGATTTGTATTTGCAAGATCATACAATAAGATAAAGTGACAGCAGGCCAAACAATTCATTTATGGTGCTATAATAATGCAAAGATCAAACTTACTTATTTAAATGAGGAGCTGCATAAAAATTCTGTGTACCCCACCCACATAAGCATGGAATAAAATATACTCCAAATCAATATACAGTGTACTCCAAAGATGTAAGCAAACAATATAATGTGATTTCCAAAATCTATTTAGCTATTTAAAGTTAAAAAGAACAATTTTCATGCTGTAGAGTAATGAAGCTGCAGAAAAACAATGTGGAGTAAAATCCCTATTTCAAGGAAGATATCAAATACCAACCCTCAAAAGATACAGGTCTCATATACCTATCACATCAAAATGTTTTTTCTTTCTCCTACATCATTTTTCTTAATTAGAAGCATTTAAGTCCATGGTGAAATGCACACATTATGCATCTACCCCTATGCAAGTATCATCTAGATATAAGAAAGAGCTTGCTATGAACCTGAATGAAAACCAGGCAGGTGTTGATGAAATTTTCCAAATTTCTATTTATCTTTTCATGAAAATATCAGTTTTTAATTAAAAAGAAAAAAACGGTGGTAGTATTTTCAATAACCTGTAGCAAATACTTTTTGACAAATATTGATTTAGTAGACAAATTTCACTCTTTTATAATATTCATGAGTCATACCAAAACAGATCATGATTTTATCATATGTATTCATATTTCAAGTTTATTTGAATGCCAATTTCTGTGAATAATTCTTAATTTGTAAGTTATTCACAAACAGCCTATTAATAAAATTTAAAACTGGAGCTGTTTCTTCAACCTGGTTTGGTGATTCTAACTCTTACAATCAAATTTCCAAGGAAATGTTCATGTGGATAAATTTGAAATGTATATCCTACAAATATTGTACAGTATCTCCCTAAAATTCACTGGCTCTTTAAACATTCTTTTAAATAATTTATTGGAATAAAAATATTAGTGGAACACAAACACGAAAGAGGAGTGAAAATACACACTCTTGAATCATTGCTATTGATTCTCAAGAACCTAGAAATGTTCTGGAAAATTCATAGAAAAGAAGGGAAGTCATATTCCGCTTTCACTTATATCAATCAATTAATTAAATTATTGTGCTTTAGCTTTTTCTCAGTAAAAAGAACATGAATAAACCACAGAGGCATAGCTGGATTCCAAATAACTGTGGTTTCTAAGTATAGGCAAATAGGCAAGGCCTAGCTATATACATACAGCTACTCTTGCTTAATTTTTGTCTGTTTCTGAAAATAGAGAACAGGGGCAGTACCACTGAGGGATCCACAACAATTTAAAGGAATAATATCCTGGTTCCAGTTCAATATTTTCATTAATGATTTAGATGATGACATAAAGTGCACACTTATAAAGTTTCCAAATGATATCAAGGGGGGGGGGCATTGCAAGTGCTTTGGAAGACAGGATCAAAATTCAAAATGATTTGGACAAACTGTTGAAATGGTCTGAGGTAAACAGAATGAAATGTAATAAAGATAAGTGCAAAGTACTCCACTTAGGAAAGAATAATCCACTGCATGAATACAAAATGGACAGTGACTGCCTTGGAACGAGTACTGTGGAAAGGGATCTGGGTGTCATAGTGGACTGCAAGCTAAATATGAGTCAACAGTGTAACACTGTTGCAGAAACAGCAAATACCATTCTGAGATGTATTAACAGGAATATTATAAGTAAGACAAAAAGTGATTCTTCCACTCTACTGCATGCTGATTAGGCCTCAACTGAATATTGGGAGTACTGTGTGCAATTCCAGGTACCTTATTTCAGGAAAGATGTGGACATATTGGAGAAAGTTCAGAGAAGAGCAACACAAATTATTAAAGGTCTAGAACATGACTTATGAGGGAAGATTGAAAGAGCTATCTTTGTTTAGTCTGGAAAAGAGGAGACTGAGAAAGGACATGATAACTGTTTTTGATTACCTAAAAGGTTGTTACGAGGAGGAAGGAGAAAAATTATTCCCCTTAACCGCTGATGATAGGCAATGGTCTTAAATTACAGAAGCAATGAAGCTTAAGAAGCAATGAACTTAAAGTACAGCAAGGGATGTTTAAGATGGACATTAGGAAAAAAAAATCGTAACTGTCAGGGTAGTTAACCACTGGAATAAGTTGCCTATGGAGGCTGTGCAATCTACATCTTTGGAAGTATTTAAGACCAGGTTAGACAAACACCTGTCAGGCTTGACTTAAGAGGGTAATTGGTCCTGCCATGAGTGAAGGGGACTAGACTCAATGACCTCTCACGGTTCCTTCCAGTTTCTATGATTCTTTGATTCAGTGATTATGTAGGCCACAATGGGTTTACAATGTTGGTACTGACAGAATATAAGCCACAGTCCCCAACAAAAATAAATGTGCATTCAGGATCTGATTCTGCAAATGTTTTTAAGGCATATCTTCACAATGTGAGTATTTCTATTGAACTGAAAAGTACTACTCGGGTATGTAAAGTGAAGTACATAATCTAGTGGCTAGGATCTGAGGCCTAAATTTATGTGATGGTCCAAAACAGACAAAGATAGAGCAAGAGAGAAAAACTCAATGCACAATAATAAGAACATGCAGTCACTCAACTTAGTAATTTACATGCAAATTTTGGTAATTAATTGCATGTGTGCATGGTGTTGTTATGATAAGTTTGAAAATTCAAATGAATATCCTCATGTTTTTGCCACATTCCCAGATCTGTTCTTATGTGATATGAAAGATTTTTTTAAAAAATCAATTATGTTCATTTGAAACTGAAGTTTTTCCTTTGGCAAATCATTTGGGATAAGGCTCAGCAATATGAATCAGAGAATTAAAAAGTTCCCGGTGACTTTCAGGTTAGACCTATGGCTGGAAAAATACTGTATACTATTTAAACAATATGTTATCATTTATTATCTTAATCTCTTTATACCAGGTTCAAAAGAACACCTTCCTATAGAAAGGGAACAGTCTGATGAAAGGTCAATTTATGTTTGTATATGGTGCCCCAAGCTTTTATCAAACCAGTCTTGTATTCTTTTTAGCTAAGTGTATAAGAAGCTCAGGAAGGTGGAGAAGTTTTATAGTTCATATTTTAGAAAATGGTTAATACCACCTTTTTTATCTACAGTATAAATTTAGTGTATTTTGATTAAACCAGTGACTAGCCAAGGCTTTTCTCCAACTAATTGAAGTATACCTTATAGAGAAAGAATAAAGAATGTAATGGTGCTTTTCATTCTCTAAGTTATCAATCTCAGATTTAAAAGAAAATTCACTAGAGACAGCTGAAATGTGCAAGAATAAACAATGATTCATGAGTCATTTACTCTCTTCTCAGCCCATGCCCTTAAACTAACACTGGACAGGTATTAAGGTGTGATTAGTACTTGGATACTTGCAGGGTTATTGAACAGTGAATTTTCTCAGGGGAAACATAATTATAGAATCACCTGTGCTAAATTACATTTGTGTTAAATAAACTTTGAAAACCATCTTCAGTGGAAAAGTGTATAAAGCCCATGCTTTCACTTGTTGGATGATCTAATAGTTGTAGTATAAAACATTATTCCAAATATTTCAAATTATTCTTTCAATGTAAACACAGCTATTCCTTCACATTATTCCAAAACTCCATAAAGACAAATTTACATTGCCTGAGGGATGTATATCATATTTGGCATAAAGAGGTCCTGTCTTTGCAGTCCTGCAAGCCTGTCACCTTATCCCTGGAAGGATACCCAAAGGACAGTTAAATGGCCTCTGGAATGGTTCAAGATTTTGTCCCAAACCTAGATCTATGGCAATAACTATATCACTGAAATTTTAACATCTAGATTTATAGCTGTATTTTGATGAAAAGTAAAAGAAGGTGGGAAACAAGAAATAATAGAATCATTAAAATAAGTTTAAATACTTTTAAGCATCCTGAAGAATTCATAGCAGTGTGTGCTTTGTAACAATCAATAACCCCTCTAACTATTCTTCAATCTCTCCTGTTCAGGTAATATTAACTTCTTTCACCTCTCATTTCCCAGCATTAAGACATATTTGTAAAGTCTCCCAGGTCTATCATATATTATGATTATTATAATAAACCTCATGACTAAACTGTTTTACCACAAACAGAAGCTCAACACTTCTTAAAACTGGCTAAATAATAAACTGACTGCCAGTTTCCAGATGTGGGGCATAATCTGTAACAAAAAGGAGACCTTAAAGAAGAAACTAAATCGGTAGAAAACTTCAAATGCTGAAGGATTCATTCCTTTAATGTAAACACATCTATTCCCTCACATGATTCTGTATTTCTGATGTAAATAACTTTCAACAGCAGGCATGCAAGGGTATCAAATTTGTGTGAATGAAGGCATCTTTGATACCAAAATGGCTAAATGGGACTATAATCCATTGCAATCAGGGACATTGGAGAGGTGCGAACAAACAGCAGCTCTTTGTAATACCGCCAAAAATACAGGCAGAAGTCATTCACAAAAGCATTATTTCAAAGTCTCAGTTGAAATAATTCATGCAGAAAAAATCACAGAAAAAGTGATTTGTTGTGAAATATGAAGTTCCAGATCCTTACATATGGCTAAGCTTCCCTTATATTGCTGTAGCAGCACAAAGGGACCTCAAAACAGCTCTAAGAAGCTTGATGAGGGTGTGTGCCATGTAGGACTTCAAAGAGGGCCACTCTGGAAACTACTGAGCTGTGTAGTTGTCTGCAGAGCCAGCCCTTGCCTGGTATAATGTACGTCTGTCTGTATACACATTATGGGCAGCACTGGTAGCATATTATTAAGGTTGTCTCTCACTTCCCATTATAAAATCCTGTTGTTATTTGCTTATGACTTCACCAAACTTTAATCATTTAAGCTGAAGTTTTCCATCTTGGATGCCTGCCTCTGGTGGAATTGATTTACAAAATTTCAGCTAAAACAGATCAGCCATCTCCAAGAATGATGTTAATGAAAAATACATGGTTTTACCCATATGAAAAAATCCTGGCAATTGTTTCTTTGAGAATCCTTAGCCTCCCCATGCTTTGAAGCAGGAACTTGAAATTTAGTGGGAGGGTAGACTGTGTGACTAGAATGTGCCTTTCATCATTCCTATGACAATTAGTTCAAACTTGATCAATTATAAGCCTTTGAAAAATTACAGCTCATACATGCTGAGTAGGGACTCACTCAGGCTTCACAGTTCTCTGATGGTTCCATATACACTGAACATGCTCAAACTCTGTGGCTGAGAAAGGCTTTCCCTGCAATTGATGTCCTGGACAACTGTAGGTCAGGGCTGGACAGTGAAATTCAGAGGAGGGAGCCATTTTCTCCCGTGCTCTCAATGGCTGTGTTCACACAGCACTGTTATTTCGAAACAACAGAGGTTGTTTCGAAATAAGAAATACCCTGTTCACGTGACGCACGGTTGTTTTGAAACAACGGCACCCGTCGTTTCGAAACAACGGTGTTGTTTTGAAACAACTTAAACCCCATGTGGGGACGAAACAATGTTGTTTCGAAATGATTGTTTCGAAACAATGCCGTCCGAACGTGTTGTTTCGAAACAACAGTGACTTGTTTTGAAATAACTGTTGCCTGAAACTGCTATTTTGTTTTGAGCTTTTTTCCTTAATTCGAATTAACAAACTGTTAGTTCAAATTAAGTTATTTTGAAATAAGGCATTATTTCGATACAAGTTGTTTCGACACAACTTGTATCGAAATAATGCCTGTGTGTGAACACAGCCAATGGGTATATCTACACTATGGGCTTAAATCGACTTAAGATGAGCTTTGTCTATATTTAGAAATTATTAAGTTGACTTAAGCAATTGCTTAAGTCAACTTAATAACTCTTGTCCTGTAAGTCGACTTCAGCATTTAACTTGACCCTATGGGGCAGGACTCACCCTCTTCCCCACCACAGTGTGTGATCGGGGTCCAGGGCCCTGGTCCAGCCGAAGTCTGGCTTCTGCCATGCAGTGAGGAGCTGGAAGCCAGATTTGGCTCCCAAACCTTCTCCACTGGGGGTAGGGGCTGGCAACCCATTCCTGCAGCATGCGGACAGAGGCTAGGAGCCCGATCAGGCTCCCAGTCCTTCTCTGTGGGCAGTAGGAGCTGGCAGCTGACTCCTGCCCTGGCCACTTGCAAGCAGCCAGGGAAATGCAGTCAGCTCCTACCTTGGCTGCTTGTTGACCCAGCGAATACCTGAAGTTGACTTAACAAAGTTGACATAAAGTTGAAAGTTGCCTGCCCCCGCCCCCCAGCATAGAGGTAGCCAGTGACCCTTTTTTTTGGCCTCCTGGCAGCATGGATGAGAAAGCTGCCTGATTCAAATGAAGCAGTGACAAGAGAGGAAGCTGAGGAATGAGGTGAGGAGTGTATATTTGGACATAAAACCTGAGAGAGGTGAGATGTTTGGGACTAGAAGCTGGTAAGCAACTAGAAAGAATGAAACTCATATTGGGAGTTGGACTGAGGAAAACTAGGATTGGGAGAACTAGGAGATTGGGATTGAGAGCCAGGGAAAGAAATGCAGGAAGGAGACAATGGGAGCTAGTGGTTGGAAAGAGGAAGACTGAGGCTGAATGAGGACCTGTAAAGTGATTGGGATTGGCTTGGAAAGGAGACTGGAACTGCAAACTGTTTGAGTATGGGGGAGGAAATGGTGCAAGGGAAAGACAGATCTGATGATGAACTGGATCACAGTGGAAGAACTGGGACTGGATGGACAAAGAGACTTGAACAAGGATTTGAGTGGGGGAAGGGAAAACACTGAGAATCTCAGGTAGGGATACTGGAACTAAATGCAAGAGGGGACAGAGAATGTGTGCAAGGGACAATAATTATGGGTTAAGGAAAAGAGACATTGGATGAAGAGCCAAAATTTGGGGGCAGGGGAGAAGGACTGTTAATGATTGAGCAAGGAGTCTGGGACTAACCCTGGCAACAGGGCTTGTCAGGGAGCTGGGAATGACTGCACACAGAAACTGGGGATGGGAAGAATGCGGCTAGCAATGCAGGGGAAAGTGGGATAAGATGGATGGAGGAAGAAACTAGGATTCACTGGGCCAGGCCTGGTATGAAAAGTCTGGTATGAAAAGTCTGAGAATTGGAAACTGGGACTGGCTAAGATAAAGTGATTAGGCTCAGGAGATAGGTTAGACGAAAAGACAGGACTGAGACTGGGGTAGGTTTTAGCAGGTCAGAAAAAATGAAACTTACGCAAAAAGACCATGTCCACTAGATCACATTTTCCCCAAATGCCTGCTATGGAACTCAAGATTCCTGAATCTCACTATTTCTTTGCTATCAGCAAATAACTCTAAAATCAGCTGGCTAGCTGTCTCATCCTTCTCTAATGATGGTCCACAGAGAGAATGACAACTTACTGTTAGTATCAGTTATTCCACTAGCACAAGTGGCAGAGGCCTGTGTGATAGATAGGTCCCAACTGTCTTGATGACCTTTGTGCATGTCAGTATGATACCAAATGCTGATGTTTCTGAGAAGGAGGGTTCAGTTTGCTTTTTTAAAACCTAGAGAATTACAAACAAAAGCATATATTGAAATGATGTTAATAAGTTTGCAAAGTCAAGGATCTTACTAATTAGGAAATGCCAGAATTAATGTTATATGTGAAACCTTAATTCAGCCCTCTTGCTGAATGGATTCTGATCTTGCTGAATGGATTCTGATCTTGCTGAATGATCATTCTGATGCATTCTTTAATTATATGACACACTCTATGGCTATGTCCACACACAAGGCGTGGTTTCGAAATAGGTTATTTCAAAACAAGTCATTTTGAAATAACACCCTTATTTCAAAATAACTTAATTCGAAATAACAAAAAAAAAATTGAAATAAGGGAAAAGC
>ML682013.1:9586797-9602192 GCA_007922195.1 Podocnemis expansa
AAAAAAAAAATGGAAATAAGGGAAAAGCAGGAATCGAAATAGCATGTCCACACAGTGGACATGCTATTTACAGTTAGGGGAAGGGGGGGCTTCTAAGGAGCCTGTGGGTGTCCCAAGCTGTGAAACCCCCAGGCTCCACTGCCCAGGTGGGGGGGAGTTGCAACCCCAGCAGGCTGAGCCATTGCTAGGCGGCTCACCCCGCAGCCCAGTCAGGGGGCTGCAGTCCCTGTGGGGTGGCCGCTGCACAGGCAGCTCACCTCACTGCTGGTGCTGCCCCCAAGCCCAGCGGTGGGGCTGGGGGTGCCCTGCCCAGGGATTCCCTGGCTCCCCATTTGTGCCCGGGGGCGGGGCTGGGGGCAGGGCCGGGGGTGCCCCGCCCCCGGCAGGAGCAGGGCACCAGAGAATCCCGGGGTGGGGTGCCCCCAGCCCCTCCCCCGGCAGTAGCGGGGCACCCAGGGATTCCTGGGATGGGGCGCCCCTCGCCCTGCCGCTGGGGTTGGGGGCAGCCCCAGCGGCAGGGTGAGCCGCCCATGGAGTGGCCACCCTACAGGGGCTGCAGCCCCCCTGACCGGGCTGTGGGGCCAGCAGCTCCCCCCCCAGCCCGGGCAGGGGGCAGAGCCCTGTGGGTGTCCCAGCCAGATTCCCCCCACTTCCCCTTGCCAGGGTAGGGGGGGCGAAGGGGCTGAGGCAACCGTCCCCCCCTGCTCCCAGCAAGGGGAAGCGGGGGGGAAGCCGGCTGGGGGCCCCTTCGACCCCCTGCACTCCACTCAGCACCGTGGCCAGGGTGCTGATCCCTGGCCAAGGTGGTGGTGGGGGTGGGACCTTCCACCCAGGGTGCTATGACCAAACCGCATTATTTTGAAACAACTGGTTTTGAAACGACCCTCCTTTCAAAACCAAAGTGGTTTAAGCTGTTTCAAAAGGAGGGCTCTTGTTTCAAAACAAGGAGCTCCCTCCTTTCGAAACAAGAAAACGTCATGTGGACATAGGGACTTTTATTTCAAAACAACCAGTGTTGTTTTGAAATAAAAGCCTTGTGTGGACATACCCTATTTTTCCAAAGGTTTTCTGTGTCATTCAGGACACTGGACAGGCCTTAACTCGGAGAATAAAACAGGTTTATGTAGTGAAAAAGACTGTTGTCTTGTTTGTTGCAGAAAGTGGTATTTGTGTAGTGAATGAAGAAGGAGATTGGAGGGAGGGATAGGAAAGTATCATAGACGGGATATCAAATGCTGTCCTAGAGAATTAGATTCTATTCACCACAAAGTTCCTAAGGGATGGCAGGCAAGATGTTTACATTAAACTTTTCACAGGTTGATGGTGTACTCCTCATTTTCTGTGGGCTGAACCTGAGACTCTGAGATCTTGTTTGCAGCAGTGCTGAGCAGGCATAGTTGCAGCTGACTCAGTGACAACTTTGCTTTGAACATATAATGTTACATATACTAAGTAAACTGAAAAATCAAGTCCTAGGTGCCTAAACCTGGGCATCCAAAATTAGCATAATTTTTTGTTCCTCAGTTCTCCTGTATGTACTCTGGAAATAATACTGTCTCTCTCATCTCACAGTCATATTGTGCAAATAAATTAATTACTGTTTGTGAAGCACTCAGATATAGTGATGACAGCCAATGAAAATCTCATGAGAAAATTAATAATTCTTTATTCAGAACCGTGTTTGCTTAATGTGCAATAGATAAAGCCTGGGGCCACACAGTGAAAAATGAGTAAACAAAATATTGAATAGCTGCTCTGGTGTTCCATAACTTTTGAGCATGTGGGATAGGTTGCAGCAGAAAGGTCAGAAATAATTAAACATAGGCAAAAGAGACCAGGTTTGATTTTGCAACCTTAATAATGTTTTTTTTTAACATAGTTCTTTTGATTATAAACATGTGCACACACAAAGACAGACACAGGCACAGACTTCTATTTTATAGTAGGATTTAAGCAGGTAAGCTTTTATAATTGGAAGGGTGAGCTAAGATGCACATCATGAATTAAAATAGTGTTACTTGCAGAAGGTACATATGCATACAGATTGATATATTCTCTAAAGATATATTTCTCCTCTCATTCTGTAGCCTGAGATTTTTGCCATCTCTTTAGTATTAAAGCGAAACCAATAAATAAATAAATAAAAATAATAGAAAATACAAGAACACATATAAGTAGACAATGGTAAGGCAATTTAGCAGAAGTTTTATGGCAAAGCTGGAAAATAGCATAATATGCAGTAATTAAGGGTAAAGAATTCATAAATCAACCATCTAACAATGTTTTATAAATAAATAAATAAATAAATAAATAAAAGGGCATTCAGCAAGAAAAATGGAGAGATCATAGGGTTAGCAGATTCCATAGGTAGATGGTATATCTCCAGCAGCAGATTCAACAGATATCTAAGTAGGTCAAGATGGAGGAAGATTCTGAACTTTTGAACTCACTCAGCCCCCCTCCCATCAAGTATTCTAAGGTGTCCATCTCCTGTCAAAAGGACCCATCAAAAATATTGATTTTTGTCATGCACTGTGCAGGTGATGGATGAAATCACCCTTTTCCAATTGGATGAAGATGAACTCACCTCTTTGAGACTGGTCAAGAAGAAACTGGGAGTGGCAGAACAGCGAACAAAAGGCGGTGCAGAGAGCAGCTCTACGGAGATCTCTCCCATTCCTTACTGGGTTCCACTGGCCTCTGGCTATGTTCCCGCTGCACTAGGAGCCACACTCACACTCAGCCCTAGAGAGAGTAACATCATCTCTAGTGGAAGCCTGGGAGCTAAGTTTTGGACTTTGTCTCCAGAACTGAGTCTTTCTGACTTAGTTTCTGAGAGCGGAGTGTCTGACTTAGTCTCTGAGAGGTAAAAGGGACTTTGTCTCTGAGTGGTGACTCAGGACTTAATCCCTGAGGTGGGTCTCTGTGCCCAGTCTCAAAAGGGCTTTCCATAAAACCAACGCTGCAGTCCCAGGGTTTCTAGCCACTGCACCTGCAAGCCGCTGAACATTCCAAGCTGTGTCAGAGCTCCAGTTGCCCAGCGACAACGCCTGCAAGCCGTTGTCCGTCCTGAAGCCGCACTGGAGCCCCAGTCGCCCAGCAACTGCACCTGCCTGCCGCTGAACATTCTACGTCGGAATCCCAGTCTCCACAGCAACTAGACCAGAGCTGAGCGAGGCCTGGAGAAAGGGACAGCTCCAGCTCTCCGCTGTTCATCTACACTTCAGCCTGCGTGTTTCCTTTCCTTGTTCGTGGATTACACCTTGCTTCAACTATTTTGGGGTAAGAAAAGGGTCCCAAGGAGGGGAGGAACACCCACAGGGAGCAGTTATAGGGGAAGTTCAAAGCCTTACAAAGTAACCTTTAAGAGCAAATTGCTTAAGATAAGTGAGACAGTAGCCCAGATTAAGACCTTAAGGAGTAGCAGTAAGAACTGAGATCTCTCCATTCAGCCAGTGACTGGCCCTCACTCGCTGAATGCTCTTTTAAATACCTCATTGTCTGTATGTTATAGTTATAAGTTAAGTGTTGCCTTTATGCTTTTAATTGTATAAACGTTGCCTTTTATGTTTTAATTGTATCTATAGACCCTTAAGTGTCTCATGTCATAGTTATAAGTTGAGTAGTGTCTTTATATTGTAATTGTCTAGAGTAACTTTGATGCATTAAGATTAATGTTAAGTAGAGGTTTTTCTTAAAGAGACAGATGCGCTTTATTCATTGCTTACCTTAGATACTATAATAAAGCCGCTTTTGATTGCAATGAGTTGTTGGCTCTAAATCCTTGTTGTTTTTGGGTCTGTGCTTGATCGGTGGGCTGTAGCTGTAATCCCCATTTGGGACATTTACCCCAGGGTACGGATATTTGTCCGTTTAGGTGAATAGACCTTATTTGAGTCACCCCATAGGCATTGCAAATTTAAAGCCCAGGCGGCTGGACAGTCTGAAAATTAGTAAATTAATGAATTAAGCAATTAGATTTTGGGGATCAAATTTTTTGGGTAACAATGCCTCACTGAAATCAGCTAGTACACAAACTCATGCTTATAAACTATAATCATCATTCCAAAGCAGCTGCACATTCAGTATCTTTATCTAGATAACATTCAACAGTCCCTCTATATAGAACTTTCAGCCTCAATTTACCTATGGTGCATCTGGTATTTGTAATAAACACAGCAAGCCACAGATTCTCTGAAAGTCTCTTAGTTCTTTCTGTTGGAAATTCTTCCACTTTGGTCTGTTTATATGTAAGAGGAAAATAAAGTCTGTTCTATTGACTCTTCCTCCTGAGCAGTGGTTAAAGTATCATTTGATGGGCCCTGGAACCCTCCTAATCTCCAGGCCCCCTTCCTGCATTGCCCAGGCCCCCTTCATGCATGTGTGGGCCCCAGCTCAGGTAGGCATTTTTGAGTCCCACGAGCTCTTTCCTTGCACATGAAGCACAGCTTCGAATTCACATCACCTTAATCTTGTCCACTAGTGCTCTCTTTCTCTGAGCATCCTCCTCAGCCCCCATCCCCATTTCCTAAGCTCCCTGCCCCCAAGTTCCCACTCCAGCCCTCTTAGCTCCCCAGCCCCCAACACCCCCTTCTTCACTCCACCCCCTTTCACCTCCTAACCTCCTCCACACCTCCCCAGCCCTCCATCCCAACCCCCCTCTTCTCACTCTAACCCACCCGGCTCTCGTGGCCCCCCAAGTCAGCCTGACCCCTTCTTCCCCCATGCCCTTTCCCCACCAGCTGCCTGACTGTCCCCAACCAAACGCATTTCTCCCGGGGGTGTTGCTGCCCAAAAAAACCATTCAGGACACACAGCACCCCCAACAGCATTCCTTGCCTACTCCGACCCCCATGACACAGTCTTCTGGCTGGCAGGGAGCATCCCCCAGGCTGGGAGCTTTTAAAACAGTGCAGGGGTAGTGGGAACACACCTGAATGCAGCATTCTGACCCCATTGTTCTATTTTTAGGGGCCCTGGAATGCTGACCCCTAAAATGGTGGGCCCCAGAATGGCATTCTGGTGTGTTGCCCCTTACTTTAACACCTGCTCCTGCCTTTCGAGTTTGATATTTTCTATTCCAGAAACATTTAAGAAGTTCTTTCAGGCCTTAAGAGGAACGCAAAATGTTAGGAAATAATGTCTCCACTATTTAGGTCATAATTCTGTGTCCTTTCTTTTCTTATTTTGGGTTATTTTGGTTTTTGAGAGACTAGACTTCCTTTTTACTCAGCACAATAAGATGGGAATGAATGAAAAGTCTATTAAATATTTCTGGTTGTATATATTGTCTGGGGATCTGCACAGTAACTGCCGTTTGGATTTTCCTAGGATTAATATTGTTCCATGGCCTTTAAAGGGCAAAACAACTTTGGCTTGCTGAACAGCTGAGAATTACACCAGGAAAACACAGAACAACTGTTAAAAGAAACAATGCATCAGTATTAATTTGAGGCAAGATATTGAGCCAATATGCAATAAACCTATTCCCAAAGTCTAGTGGTCACTATTATATAGTTAGCAATTAACAGTTAGCACACAGTAGAGGGAACCTGACACAATTCTGTAATCACCTATGTCAACTATGACCACTGGGCAGTAACAGCAGCCATTTGGTACATAGATTGATATACACACTGTTGCAATTTCTCTCAAAACAACAGCAAGCGGTACTTAGCATGCACAGCAAAGTATAAGAAAAGAAAGCAACACAAATGAAAGGGGCTTGATTCTGAATTTTTTTTTTTTTTTTTTTTTTGCTGGTGGAAACTCCATTTATTGTCTGCAACTTATTTATGCTGGTGTAAGGGAGGTCAGAATCAGGTGTAGTAACTGTGGGATTTGAAAATGGGTTGACAATGAGAGTGCTGCTTCTTTCCTAAGAAGGAAGAAGATACTTGTTTGTTTCACTGTCCAGAGCTGTTTTGCTTTAAATTATAAGACAAGCTTGTCCTAAAATTCTGGTAAGAAAAATTGTGATGTTCAAAGCTTCCTAAACTGAAGTTGTAAACACTGCTTTATTGAGGTACTCTGCTGAGTGCTGGAGTGGGTTTCAAAGCACTAAAGAAGCAGGCCTTATTACTACTACTACACCTTCTACACCCACTGAAAATGAGTCACTGATTTGATTGGTGTCCTTGTCATTTCCTGTTCGTTTGCTGTGCAGCAAATCAGTGAAATACATTTTTCTCCTGCTGCCTAAGAAAAACAGAAGAAATGGTGAACCCATCCTCACACTCTATATCCTTGAATATTTTTTCTGACTTTAAATTGTATCCAGCTCTTTGAGACAGAAGATCATGCTTATTTCAGAGCTTTAACCACCAAAATAACACAAGGAAAGGTAGCCAACCATAGATCATTAAATACAGAGTTGAAAACACTTGAGAATGTATCCTTGACCAAAGTCTTGCCAACTGCATTTAGGAAGAAGACGTTTAGAATAATACTGCTGGTTATTCTCCAGAGCAAATATATTTGATGATCACAACTAGACATGGCCTGAATGTGTAGCTATGTTCCAGTCCCAATATAGAGTTAGCAGAATTCCTGGGCATATAGGGTATGTCTACACTTACACTTTAAATTGAATAATGATGATTTTTTTTCTATTTAAAGTAGTGCATGTCTATGCCAGCTTTCCTTATTTCAAAATGAGGTGCTCCCTCATTTCAAAATAAGGAACAGTCATTCTGAAATAATAAAACCTCATTTTACATTGAAATGATGGTTAAATTGAAATTATTTCAAAATAACTCAGTGTAGCTGCATTATTTCAATTTTACTGTTAATTCAGTTTAACACTTTTAGACCTTCTTCCTCCCAGGGTGCCTTCATCTTTCTATATATTGGATGTGGGATGGCCCTTTTTAGAGGCCATCTTGCCACACCTCCCATGGGCCCCCCTCCTAAACTGAATTAGCAAGTCCTGTCCATGGACTTGCTAGTTTGGTTTTGGTTTCTAGTGGGGACATATTAAATTGATTTAACTTAAATCAATTTTATGATTTTTATTTTGATTCAGTTAGATCAATTTAAGTTAAATTGATTTAACAATCTAAGTGTAGATATAGCCCATAGGGTATTAGAAATTATAATGGTAATATGATTTCTAATTCCCCATAAACTATAAATTTTTTGTTCAGCTCAGTCCAGCTCTCCTAAAAAGAAACCTTTTGGGCTTCATTCAGTAAAATGTTTAAGCACTTAAATTATGCAAAGCATTTAAGTAAATTCTTAACTTTAGGCATGTGGTTAATGTTCATTGTACTTAATAGAATAAGCAGGAGCCTAAAATCAACCACACTTGTTATGTGGGATCTTGAATAAGGATGATTTCTTGAATAGGAGTCTAAACAAATGGTCTGAAAAAATGTGCAGCAAATAGTCAAATAGAGAGACCAAATACTCACTTTTTTTATAAATGGCCGTAGTCAATCTACACTGTAAAATAAAAGTTCATTTTAAGGTAGGATAGCCCACAGTGAATTCAGCACTGAAAATTAATCTCCACAAATTATAGCTCCAGAAGTTCCTGTTTCCAAAAATGATTTTTCTGTATCTGAAAACTGAGACTTCTAACGTTCAGTATGATAGAAGCAGTAACTGTAGAAACTGTGAGAGAAGCCTAGAAAGGGATATAGCAAAGTGCCTATTTTATAAATTTCAGAGTCTTTTTTACACTTAGATGGTGTCACTGCATCAGAAAATGTCTCCAGTTGTACAAGTTATTTACACCTAAAATAAAGCCATTGTTCTGGTGAAGGGTAGCAGATAGAAAGCACTTAGTACACTGAACACAACATAAAAATTGTCAAAGGGAAAGTTTCTCTAGTTTCATTACAGTAATTCTCTACTCTTACAAAATATGCCATATGAGCTTTATTATTTAAATAACCTGTATGTCAAAAGACACTCAGGTACTAGTCTTTGCATAGATTAAATGGCACTTGCACCCAAATTTGGAGGATTAGTCTTGATAGGCTATTCCAAGTGTTTTGGGTATGATAGACTTCTTGTATCTTGTCTTTTGGGAATCTATTATTTCAATTTTCTTACACAAGGAAAAGAACAAGTTTCTTTCACTAGCCAAAAGAAAAAAAAAACTGACAAAACTTCCAGCATGTTCTTATTTCAGCAATTTGAACTCGTTGTTTTCCCTAACATTTACCAGGAAAAGATATCAGAAAAGAAGTCTGCAGTGCCGTTGTGATTGTATCAAAAAGACTACTTAAATAATTAATGTCTGCTTTCACAGTGGGCACTGTGGAAGGATATTCATTAATGTCAGAATGGTTTGGTTTTGATCAGATCAAAGATGAAATCTTACATTTTAGCTACTACTTTTCATTACTTCCAGATACATATACAAAGTGTATTTATTTTGGTGATGAATCACACTTATTAGATGCGTGTATGTTTCCATAGTGCATGCTATTTCTGTGAGATTGAGATACTGTAAGTATTTTTTGGTTCTATCTAATAGTCTTATGGTTTCCAACAGTACTCAGAAAGAGAAAGAAATATATCAGGTATTCACTAGGAAGAGGGAAGCCTGTTTTTTATAGCAAATAGGCACACCCCAGCTATAATGAGAGATGACGACAAACCAGATCACAGGTTTGAACAACTCTGGACTGCAGGTATTCATAATCCAGAACCAGATTTGAATTTTGAAGGTTGAATTCATCTCTATCCAAAATTCAAACTGGAATCACATTCTTTTTTAAATTGTTGAAATGTTTAGATCACCTTTGTTACATGGCCCCCAAAGGGCCACTACATAATCTCTTTTTATTTGGTTGCAGTTTCGGGGTAATTCTGTGTACTCCTTTCCACAATCCAGTTGACCTTTAAGGGAAAAATGAAGATAAAGGGGTGGGAGTGCTAGGTGGTATAGCCATCTCTCCTCCTTCACAAGAATCATAGGATCAAAGAAAAGTAAGGCTGCAAGGGATCTTCACAGCTCCCTTTCAAATCAAATCAAATCAAATCAAATCAAATCAAATCAAATCATAGGGCTGGAAGGGACCTCATGAGATCATCAAGTCCAATCCCCTCGGAATTGAGCCCAGGACCTTCTGCATGTTAAGCAGAGGTGCTTTGTTGAGACAGAACCAAGTAAATCTAGACCATCCCTGACAAGTATTTTTCTAACATGTTCTTAAGTTTCTCCAATGGTGGAGATTGCAAAACTTCCTTGGAAGCATATTCTAGTGTTTAAATATCTTAATGGTTTGAAAGTTTTCCCTAATATCTAACCTAAATTTACCATGCTGCACATTACAGATATTATTCCTTGTCCTATCTATACCAGCCATAGAAAGCAATTGATGCTGGTCCAAGAAGACCTCTAATAAGGCAAAGGGAGCACACCAAGGGTCAGCTCACACTTGTGACTGTATACGGTTACATGTGCAATTGTGATAGGAGCCACTCATCACAGGTGGTGGCTCCTCTGGGCCACTCTAAGGAAGCAGCTTTTCCAAGGCCTCTTTCTGCTGCTTTACTGTACATTTTGGGTATGTCTTCACTGACAGCACCAAAATTGCTGCCATCAGCCCAGCATTCTGGAAGCACTGAGCAGTCAGTCTGAACCCACTGCAGCGCTCCCAAAAGTCGGAGCCAGAAGTCCTGGGTGCCAGGAGGCATAGGAGAAAGCCAATCACAAGGGAATTGTGGTCGGCTTTCCCCAGTGTATAGGGGTAGCTTGGGAAGTTGTTGTCATTTATGCAAGGCATTTTACATGCCTTGCATAAATGACCATTGATTGCTGCCGAAAAGTCACCCAAGTATAGACTAGGGCTTTGTTGCTGCTTTCTCTCTCTCTCTCTGTAACTCAGGTGCTCCTTCTTCGTGACTTAGCAAACTGTCCCAGGCAATCCACTGCTTACTGCCTGGTCTGTGCTGCTTCCTCAGGGGCTAGTGAAGGAACTTGGGCCCAACCTCTACTCTGAAATCATGTTTAGGGGCCAGTGAAGGCCTGTTTCCTTCTGGACTTTATCATCTTTCCCAAAGCCTTTCCTGCTTTTCTGGCTCCTCCTCCTCTCTGGGTTTGCCAGTCTCACAACTCCCTCCAGTTGGAGAATAACTGCATCTACTTGCAGTTCTGTAGCTGCAAACATACCTCCCTTCCCCCAGGGAATAACTTCAAACTATTTCCATTCAGTCCCTTTCTGCTAGCAGTTTCCTGGCTTTATTGAACTCTATTCTGTTACCACACATATGAGATTCCTCTAATTAGGGTTTTCCTCACAGCCTTAATTCTCCGGGTTTGAAACCTAGTACTTTAATGTCACACTTGGCCCACATTATCTCCTTCAGGACAAATGTGGAGTGGAAACCCCATCATGACATTGCTGAGCCATAACCCTCCATATTGTTCACATCTGAAAAGCTGATGCATATCCCTGACAGACAATCTATTACATGAAAACTACATGATGGATGTGTATATATACCTGCCTTCATTGTGGTAAACAAATGTTACCCAGTTTCTTTAACCGATAACAATATTTGTTACCCTGGGCACTCTAGACCCAAGGTTCACCCTTCTAGTATAATTGTGTATTTTTAAAATGCAAAGTATGTCATGACATACTGAGCATTATTTGTATAGTAATATATTTGTTGCACTGTCACATGGATGGTCATAATATTCTCAAAAATGTGGCCTCGTGGCTTAAAAAGATATCCAGGCAAAACTTTTCAGAAACAGAGTGGTAATACACAGCTTATCAAGGCTTGTATAATGTAGGGGATTCATGTTTTATTTTAACTGAGTAACTGGCCAATGGATTTATTAGAAATCATACCTGTTTTTGAAGCTGTGGCACTATGGTGTAATCAGCTTGACTGGCAAGCACCAGGTACAGCTGACAAAGGAAAGTTAAGTGGAAAAAAACACAAGGAGTCCTGTGACACTTAAAAACTAACAGGTTTATTCTTGAAAAGTCTCAGGACTCCTTGGTGGTTTTTTGTTGTTTTCTTTTTTCCCCCTGTACTAGACTAACACAGCTGCCCCCTTGGAACTTGGCAAGTTAAGTGGAAACCATTCGCTGATAAATGAGACCAGTTCTTCTGTGAAGACCCTGCTAGAAAGCCATTAACCTTACTGTAGTAAACAGATTGACAGGGGCCAGGTAACAGAGTGATCAAACAGCTTTGAACATTTCATTGTTCCTAACTGTATTTGGTACCCAAATTCTTCATAAACAACAACCACGAGTGGGCTAATTATACACTGTATGTTAAGTATGATCTAATCATGCAACCTGAATATTAAGGATAGTGAAACCATGTAGGGATTTAGATATGATGTAACCTGTTGTATTAGGCAAACACATGATACATTATGTGTATTGTATTTAGCATGTTAGAAGGTATATATGTCTTTTGGATCCTGTATTCTGGCTTTACATATACAGGTCCAGGTAGGCTGGAGCTATAGGGGGAACCAGTATTGACATGAATTATCCTCTGCTCCTGAGAAGAACTGATCCTTCATTCTTTTCTTCTAACATCTAGGACAAACCAAGCTCAGCTTTCCAGGAACAAAGGACTGGCCTAGGAATCATCAAAGAAGCAATCTCTCCTTCTCTCTTGACCAGTTAGGAACCATAATGAATTAATCCTCACCAACTCAGGACATGGATGAGTTCATTGTTTGTTACCTGACCCTATAGTGGGAGCAAAGCCCCAGAGAGGAGAATGAATATTTTTAAAAGGAATATTTACCAAGCTCTGTCTTCCACCTCCATCTACAAACACCACCCAGCAACTGAGATGCTGACAAAAGGGAAGAGCCTGGTTGAAGGGAAACCAGCCACCCTGCAGTAAGAAACCTAAGTTTGACAGCTTGCTGAATGAAAGCGTTAAGCTTAATTTAGAGTGCACTTTGCTTTAGTTTCCTCTTGACCAAATCATACTTGCTATTCTTAACTTATAATCACTTACAATACTTCTATAGCTAATAAATTGTGTTTGTTTGTTTCATCTAAAACACTTCTGAAGCAGCGCATTTGGTGTGAAGTGTGCAAGAACTTCATGGAAACTAAAAAGGCTGTTGCATATCAATTTCTTTGTTAAGTTGACTCATATGAACTTACAGTGTTCAGTGGACAGCTCAGCTCAGAAGGCAGCACAGAAGTGAGGTTATCCATGTCCTCTGTAACGGTGTTTTAAACATGAAAATATGAATGGTTAAGCATATCTGGCACATAAGTACCTTGCAACACCATCTACAAAAATGTCATGCAAGTGATACTGTAAAAAAGAAGCGGGTACCATTAGCTCCTGTAAATGAAACAAACTGGTTTGTCTTAGCAACTGAATGAACAAGAAGTAGGACTAAGTGGACTTGTAGAATATAAAGTTCTATACTAGTTTGCTTTTGAATGCTGTTATGCAATAAAAATAATTTACCTTTGTAAGTTGATGTTTTATTATACAGAGATTGGACTATTTTACTTGCCTGAGATGAATCGCAAAACACTATTTATACTTTTTATCTTTTTCACAATGCAAATATTTGTAATAAAATGATATAAAGTAAGCACAAGACACTATATTGCATTTGAAATTAATATATTTTAAAATGTAGGAAAACATCCAAAAATATTGGTAATAAATTTAAATTGGTATTCTATTATTGTTTAATAGTTTAAAACTGTGATTAACCTCCATTATTTTTTTTAATTGAGTTAATTTGTTTGAGTTAATCACTTGAGTTAACTGCAATTAATTGATAGCCCAATTTTTAACCAAACTTCTTGGTTTACAGGTAGAATTCTTTTTTAAAAAGACACTTTCTGGCTATATATATATTGTGTACAGCTGACCAAGACTTGAAGAAATGGAGGTGAATGAGAGAAAAATTTCAACATCTCAATCTTATACATTTTCTTTTTTCCTGCATGTCTTGTTTTTTCCTATATCTAAGATAATTTAGGGTTTCAAAGTTCAGTTTTCAGTTTGTTCAATTTTCATTTAAAAATTATGTCAGAAAGCTATAAAAGTTCAACCAAAATTCAATCTTAAATTAAAGCAGAAGAATTATACTTAAAAGAAGGAATATTCAGGAAAGATACTGTCAAAAACTGGAAGAGAATTTTAGAAAAACAAAAGAAAAGATTGCTTCAAGAATCCTTCCCAAGATATAAATAGAGCCAAGTGCATCCTGGAACAGACTTTTGGGTGTTTAGAGAGCACTGTGTCAATATTTGTTCAGTACATATCTAATAAATAAAGATTCTAATTATGTATCCCAGTCACTATTAAATCTGTGTCTTGATTTAAATTCTCAGTAACCAGAGCCACAAGCAACTTTTTAAAGTTTTTAAATGCCTGTTGAGCTACACATAGAAAATTACCTAAATCGATAACCAGACAATTCATTAACTTTATATTAGTCATAGTGCATCAGAAGCTCCTTGAAAGAAAGCAGATTCAAGGTTATGGCATGTGACAGACTGAAAATATCCTAGACCAACTTCATGGAATTAAGATAAACTTTATTGCATTAAGTTAAGCCTTATTAAATTACACTTAATACGTCTGGGGTCCAATGTATTGAAAATGCAATCATGTGTGTGTTATTGTGGAACTATATGTAACTCTTCTAGGAGAAGCAGAATGCTAATGTAATTCCTCTGGTTTTCAGTACTTTGAAGCCATCATCTGGAAAGAGTCACAGATGCTAGATCAAACTGGATGAAGCCAACAGAGAATTGTTGGATACATATCAGCTTTTATATAGTGTCACTCAATGTTCCCTTTAATTTTTTGTAGGCTGTGTGCACAAAAAATTTCTTTGTGTGCACCAATATCAGCACTGTTGAATTTTTTTGTGCGTGCTTTATTTTGCTGTGTGTATGGGTTTCACAACTTGTATGTGCGCGCATGTGTGCGCGCGCGCGCGCACGCACGCACGCACACACACACACACGTGTGCACAGCTTAGCATGAACAGAGCTGTCGTGGTCTTCTCCCTTATCCAGCAAATAGACAGGATCCCTGATCCTTGGAGTCCCTCATTCATTAGGAAATGGGTGGAAGGATTGGGCCTATGTAGGCCTATTAAACTGTTGGTGTGTTCTGAGATGAAGTTACAATGCACTTGAAACCACAAGGAAATCCTGAAAGGGAGAGGGAGCTGAAGGACTGATCCTGTCAGAGCCTGTGTTAAGGTTGGGGTGATTTTTGATAAGCTTAGCATCAGGAGTAGTTGAACTAGTATTGTAGGTTCTGAGGGTCTTCTATTAGTTTTAATAGTGCTTTTACTTTAAGAATGAAAAAGGCTTGCACAGAAAGTGTGCTGTGGTACATTTTCATGGTGGGCAATGACTCTAGTAGTCTTTAAAGAGAAAGTAGTAAGCAGATCTGCTTAGACAGTCTTTTCCTGGGGTATCACACTATTGTCAGGGAACTGTGGAGTCTGGAAATATATGTCTCAACTCAAGAAAGATGACAGACAATTGAGACGGAAGCTGAGAGTGGCTATGCTTGCTGGACCATTGCAGGTGTGTGTAGGTGCAGTTGCCCTAATTGTGAGACAGTCAGCCTAAACTTACCTAATCATAACCCAAACAGGGACACAGTCAACACACTTGTGCCTATAGGATTGTTAACTATTACCAGAAGTGCTGCTAGCTCAGGAAAAGACCTGGGGCTCAGCACTCGTCAACTAGGGGCTCGAGCCCCATAAGCCTGACACCAGCGATGCCCCAGACTATTATACACACAAAATTCAATGGCAGAACACTCTAGACATGCTTTAAAGTGGTATTTCACCAACAAATCCTGATTAGGCTTAGAAATATGGCACTTATCACTTCAACACATGGTGCTTGTTTTTAGACTGACTTCCGCCTACAGACTGAAATTGAATATGAACTATCAGAAGCACAAAGCATTTCAGAATTCTTTGTACTCTGGCTTGCAGAAAGAAAAGAAATAGTAGGAAATAGTGCTAGAAGAGAAGACAAACATTAAGAACAATTCTATTATGCCTTATCTTGAATACTGACTTAAAAATGCACACCAAACTTGTCTCTTTTCTTTATTCTGCTGTACTTGATGTGACAGAGAACTGTCTACTTATGTCTGCCTGTGGGTTGCAATTTTAATATCCAACCTCTGGCAAAAATCTAAATTAAATCCCATCCCACCCCATCCACAAAGGTATTCTGGCTCACTTCAGATTGACACTGTACCTAGAAGCACAATGTCCAGATGGGAATGCTACTATGCAAATTGTATCTTCAGGAAATTGGTATCTATGATACAGCAATATGCCTTCTGAAAACACAATTACCCCTTAAGCATCATTTTATTGTTTTCAACAATATTATGCTTGCTACTTTTAAATCCCATTTTAAGATTAGGAAATAGGTCTC
>ML682013.1:9602202-9681914 GCA_007922195.1 Podocnemis expansa
ATCACTGTACTGTGTGGTAACTAGTATTTCCAAGATTGATGTAAAAAACTTGTTTGTACTAATGTGATTAGAAGAGCCAACAGCAAGTATTATATTCCTCCATTTAGTATTAGAATCAGCCCTGTAAATAGTGTAGTGGCTAGCACCTATGCTTAACATGCAGAAGGTCCTGGGTTCAATTCCCAGGGGGTTGGACTCGATGATCTCATGAGGTCCCTTCCAGCCCTATGATTGATTGATTGATTGTATCAGTTCTACATGCTCAATGACTTGTGATACGGGATATACAGAAAAATAGGCAGACAATTTCTGCCCCTAACTACTGATAATGTACTTTTGAAACAAAACACAACAGTGAGTAATGAAAGAAAGGAAGGAACAGGGCAATGCAAAGAGGATGAGGGAAATGATGACGAACTTACCTGTACATATGTTAACTACTGCTAATTGGTGGCAAGTCATCTAAAAGCTTTTCTAACAAACAAACAAACAAACAAACATCAATCCACCTCCCTATTTGCAGCATAAGCACTCCAGAAGACAAAAAGGGTGGGTGACTGTTTATAGCAACACTGGTCCAGAAAAAGTCCCACCTACTCTAGACTTCTAACTACCAACTGTCGCTTTTTTGGGACAGAAACCCATGACTCTCCCTGCATCAGTCTTTTTCTAGACTGTGCAGTTCCCTGCCTACCCCAGTTATTCTCAGTTATCCAGGCTGCCTAAACAGCACCTATGCTTTGCTGTCTCTCTTCAGAGGTTATAAACAACATACTTGTTCACATGTATAAGTTACCACATATCTAATCCTAACTAAGTTCATTTATTTTTCAGGTAAAAGCATGAGAAAGGAAACATTAAAAATAACTCACATACACATAATTCACACACACAGAAGCTTACCAAAGGCCACCCATAGTCTAATAGGGCTTCTATAGGCTGAATCCTTCAAACCCTTGCCAGGAAACAGTGCCCCAGCCCCTAAATGGACATACGGTTCTGCAGACATGCTCAGAAAATAGGCCCTGAGTCAGTTTAAACTCAGGATATTTATCCAGAAATTCTTTGACTGTTGGTCTCTGGAAAATCCAATTTGATCACATTTATATGAGTCTCTTCAGATTATAACACCTTTTTGAGGGTCTTACAACCTGAATGAATATGTCTAATCAGCCCCACTGATATGAAGGGCTATATGGTCACATGGAATTACATAAAATTCTGTGCTTGTAATAATACCTAAACTTACTATAGCTAAGTCTCCCAAAGATATTGCAGGAAATGGTCATACCTACTACAAGGTCATCTGTATTTGAGGACAGGACTAAGAGTCAGAAAATATGGTTTATGTTCTTTAGTGATAAAGAAAATATTTACTGTAAAGCTGTATGAAATGTGACAAGGATACAGTTTAAACATTTTTTTCAACTTCTTACCTCTTAAGTAGTTTGATGAAGATTTTTGTTGAAATATGACAGGAATCATTTATTTCCCAGTGAAAGCAAAAGGCAGTGCCACAGACATACAAACTTTTATTTAACTGTATTTACATTAAATGGAAAAAACAACAAATGCCATCTCTTTTGTTAAAGACAGTTATTTGCGTATGAGCAACACATTTGTATACATCAAAAATTAATAAATAAAAATGTCACTAGATGGATATTTCCTTACACTCCTAAAATAAAGAGTTTTCTCTACTAATAAATAAAAGAACAC
Source organism: Podocnemis expansa (assembly GCA_007922195.1). NCBI lineage: Eukaryota > Metazoa > Chordata > Testudines > Podocnemididae > Podocnemis > Podocnemis expansa. The sequence goes on from ML682013.1 coordinate 9,603,922, forward strand.
AATTTATTGGCATCAACTTTCACACCTCAAAATAAATCCATCCCATTTTAAGTCTGCACAAGATGCTAGTCAGTCACAAGATGGCTGTGTTGTTGTGGGTTTTTTTTTATTACTTGTATTACAATGGAGGTCCCAGTTGTGCTCAGAGTATTTTGCAGTCTTCCTATCTGATGAATCTAAAGAGTAAAAGTGCTATGCAACTATTTTCTTCTCAGAATGTTGCTATCATTTCAGACAATGATTTTCCCTGTTGAAATAACAAGAGACTATAATGCCAGAAAATAATGTACAGTTAGGTGCTTCCATAATAATATCTGTAGACTAGTAAACACGGCACGTACTCTCTCTAAATTACTGGTGAAGCAAGATCCATTTTATATATGCTAGAAAATGAGATGTCCCCAATATCAGTTTCAGTTCATTTAGTCTCTCTCATTACTGTCGTCCATCACCTCTTTCTTCAAGCAGCAACTTGTTGAAGGGAATTCTTTCAAACTGACATTCTGATAACAAAAATCACTCAACATAACATTTCTGGGTTTTTAGAATAAGTCTTTCTAGATACTATCAACAGCCACTCACAGCACAGAACATGTGCTGCAGAGTCCATACCACAAAACAATTACTAAAGTTGACCAGAAAAGCTGCCACTGGTTCTAGAATCCCACTGACTTTAATAAGCATTAGATCATAAAGGATTACTAATTAATTATTTCATGTGATATTACTACTTTAAGTGAGAACCTTTCCATAGAGATGTACAGATGACATGGACACTGAACTTTGGTATCAGTTTAAATGCTAAGTCAGCTCCTCCCTAAATCTGTAGCCTCGTCTACATTCATCGTCTAGTAGAACCAAGTTTTCATCAACAGGTGTATATTTGAGTGAGAAAACTACACAGCAGGTAGATGAAAAGCTGTGAGGTTTATATAGTGTATAAGGTACTGTACATAACTATTCCCCACCTGGAAAACTCAGGCACAATTTTCTCACTTCTGTAATACAGGAATTAGAGCAGGGCAAAAATCTTCTAGTTTTGAACCTATAGAAAAAATGGTTTAGCTTTTCCAGGTGATAGAATACACAACAGCCAGGAAGACAGGGGCTATGTCCACACATACATGGTTAAATCAATTTAACTTAAATCAATTTAATAAAATTGAAATAAAAATCATTAAATTGATTTAAGTTAAATCAATTTAACAGGTCCACATCAAAAAAACACAAATCGAAATAGCAAGTCCAGACACAGGACTTGCTATTTCGATTCAGGAGAGGGGTACCATGGGAGGTGTGGCAAGATGGCCCCCTAGAAGGGCCATGCCCCCACCCAATATATAGAAAAAGGACAGCACCCTGGGAAGGAGAAGGGCAAATTGTGTTAAATCAAAATAACGGTTATTTTGAAATAATGTGTCTGAACAGCGTTATTTCAAAATAAGCATTTTGATATAACAGATGTTTTGCTTTAAAGTACCTTTAACCTATTTCGATTCAATGTCTCTTGAATCAAAATGACGGAGCTCGTCATTTCGATTAAAAAAAACATCATGTGGACTTAATATTTTTTAAATCAAAATAACCACCGTTATTTTGATTTAAAAGGTACATGTGGACATACCCAAGGAGAAGAAGAATTGTTAATATGCAGAAAGGCTATGGTGCTTATGTTTATTCTCAACAGATAAGAAGTACCTGATTGTGGCAGGAACAAGGCCTTTTCAGTTAAAGAGAAATTTCTCAGAGGCCTAAGGTTATCAGAGATTGGTATGCAGTGTAGGAGTAGCATGTTGGTTCCTAGATATTAGAGAGACAAGGTGGGTGAGATAGTATCTTTTACTGAACTAGCTTCTGTTGGTAAGGGAGACAAGTTCTAAGCCACATAAAGATTTCTATCTCTGGTCAGACTATAGTGTCAGTATAAAGCGGGCAGAGGTAAATAAACAGATAAGTAGATAAGCATATAAATCTTTAGGGATTTCAGGTTTATAGTTACAGGACTGTTGTGCAAACACCACTGCATTCTATTCTTCCTCTCAGTCTCAAACTAAATTCCTTTTACTTGCACCAAACCCTTAAATAAGAAAAGAAAAAAAGTAGCACAAAACAATATAAACAGAGCAGCCCTTTACCTCCTATTTCTGCCTCCAAACAGCAACCATCTTCTCACCAGAATGCAGCCCAGATTCATTTTTAAAAAATTTGCCTAACTGGACTCAGCTCACCTTCCAGCCTGCAGTGCATCACTCTAACCTGGCCTTAAAAAACCCTCCTGGCATGTAACACAAAAAGCCCTTTCCTTTTATTTTACTCAGTGTAACATGGGGGCCTTCACAGGCAATATTGTTCCCCCATCAACTATATGAAAATCAGAAAGGAGATCAAGGAAATTACAAGAGTCTGACTGTACTTTCCCCCTTCTCCTGCATTTATCCATTCATTTTGTCATTTCCATTCAAAGTCTAATTGATTTTCCTAAATTATGTATGATTCATCACTTTGTATGTCAACAGGTGCATCCCTCAGTTACCCCATTGTCCCACATGAAAGTTTCATCCAAACGTGCTATTTAGGATGAGTGAATTGTTCAGGCAGAAATGTAAACCACCCTTGTCTAAATATTGTGAATCTGAGCTCAAAAGATTCATGTAATCCTTTTGCCTACGTCTCATCCCAACCCGGCATCTCTTCCCGCAGTTCAGACTCACCCGGCATCTCTCCTCGCAGCTCAGACTCACCTGGCATCTCAGCCCAAGCCCAACATCTCCCTGGTTCTTAGCCTGACCCTGCCTGTCTCCCCTATTCTTAGCCGGCCAGCATCTCTCCCCTATTCTTAGCCCTACTCTGCATGTCTCCCCTGTTCTTGGCCCACTCCTGCCTGTCTCCCCCATTCTTAGACTGACACCGCATGTTTCCCCTGTTCTTAGCCCACCCAGCATGTCTCCCCCATTCTCAGCCCAACCCTGCTTGTCTCACTCCTTCTCTGCCCAAACCCATGTGTCTTCCCCTTGCCCTTCTCAGCCCAATCCCTTGTGTCTCTCCCTTGCCCTTCTCTGTCCGACCCTGGGTGTCTCCCTCTTCTCTGCTCAAACCCTTGTGTCTCCCCCTTGCCCTTTTCAGCCTTACCCTGCCTGTCTCCCCCCTTCTCCACCCAACCCTGTGTGTCTCCCCTTCTCAGAGGACCCTCATATTGTTGTAAAATATATTGTTATAGTAAATGTTGTAAAAAATACAGAGTCCAGAGGCACTGTTTAAGACTAGCAAATTTATTTATTGGATGAGCTTTCATGGGAGAAAAATCCCACTTCATCAGACAGTTTGAAGATGGGGGAATTTACAGAATGGTAGGAAGTAAATGCAGGGGAGTGTAAAACATAGGATCAGGTCACAGTCTAACAGAAATCGAAGCAGTTGTTAAGATTCAAACACTGGGAAATAGCACATGGAAAGAAAGAAAGAAAGAAAGAAAGAAAGTTATTTCTTTTAGATTAGATTGTGTGAAATCAGGATTAAATCCTGACTATGGATTTTTTTCCCCATTATAACAGGTGATTTCACTTCACCTTCCTCTATGTGCTGTTTCCTGGTGTTTGAGTCTTAACAACTGCTGCACCCTGCCCCTATGCTCGCAGTTGCCCTGCAGCACCTATTGCAGAGCCAGAGCAGTCTGGGCAACACAGGGCAGGTGTGGAGTGCTGTGCTGGCACATCGCTGGGCTACGTCAGGCTCCCTGATGTCCCTGTTGCCACACATAGTATGGAGGGTGGTGTGGTCACTCACTTCCTGTGGTGAAGGAGTGGCTGGAAGAAAGGGGCTCCTCTGCTGTGGTGCATTGTGGGCCAGGTACCCACAACGCACCACTCCTAGGGTGACCTAGCAGCTGCCAGTGTGGACGTGGGCAGTCTTCTGGCATTTTGAGTGTGGACGTCCTAAGCCAGCTTAATAAAGTCTACTTTAAGCAGACTTTATTAAGCTGGCTTAACCGAGCCCTGTAGTGTAGACATAGCCATTGAGACCAAATGAAAAGGCTACCTAGCTCCTGCTGCAAGTCACACCTAAGCTTCCACAGAACCCTAGGCAAACCTCCACCTCAGACAGGATTCTCCTCCAAGCTGAGAGCTTGCTCTAGCTGGCTAATATTGTCTCCGCCTTACAGTTCAGTGTTCACCTGCCAAGAATCATTGACTAGCTGCAAATGCTTTCAACCAGTCACATAAAGTCCCAGATTTCTAGCTTTCATGATATCCCTAATGAGAATGGAATTGGCTCTAGTTGTAGGGGTCAGTGAAAAAAAGACCTGAGAGAGGAAAAGGAGATATAGCAAAAGATTCTCTAAACAGTTATGATTCTTTGTACCATCCAAATAATACAAAAGACCTGTAATCTGACTGCAGTTAGTTAGCAGATAATTCCCTTTTCAGAGGGGAGCTCCCTACTAGTCTAAGCGTGATGGGGGTGGGTCCTGTACCTGTGGAACAGCCTCTCAACATAGGCCAAGTATTGGTGTGGGAGGCACAGTCAGTCTTCACCATACCTAGCTTTTACAGGCTTAATGTCTGTTAAGAACTTTACCCCAATGACACAGCTGTCTTTGAGTCACATTCAGCCTGAGAATCAGCAACCCATAGCCAGCTAACTCTATTCCTCCTACCCTGAATGGAGCACTGGCACAGGAAAGAATATGAACTTCAAGGGTTCAGTGAGTTGGTAAGAGCTTTTCATAAATTACAAGGCCCAAAGTGACCACCTCCTGTGTAATACAGGCCCAGTTAGCAGAACTCTGGCTGTGTTCATGCACAGGGGGTTATTTCGATATAAGTCGTTTCAAAACAACTTATATCGAAATAACACCTTATTTCGAAATAACTTATGCCGAATTAACAAAAAGTTATTTTGAAATAAGGAAAAAGGCGGGAAACAAAATAGCAAGTTCACAGTGTGAAGGGGGGGTGCAGACACCGGCGGGGTTCAGCGCTGGGCTGCGCTGACCCCTGTGGGTGCCTGCAGACCCGCTCTGCCAGCCAGGAGATACCCCTCAGCACCCTGGCCAGGGTGCTGAGGGTTCCCTGGCCAGGGTGCTGAGGGGGCAGCCCTTCAAATGTTGTTTTGGAACACCTTGTTCCGAAACAACACGTTCACACGCATTGTTTCGAAACAAGGTTGCTTCGCCCCCAAATGGGGTTTAACTTGTTTCAAAACAACACCCTTGTTTTGAAACAACGGGTTCCCATTGTTTCAAAACAACTGTGCGTCATGTGAACATGGGTTTTTTTGTTTCGAAACAACCTCGTTGTTTCAAAATAAAAGTGCTGTGTGAACACAGCCTATCTGTGCAAAGTGGGCTGTAATAGGAAACAAAAAAGATGGCAGGAGGAAGGATAGAAAGGAAGAGGTGAATGGCTAAAAGAAGTCTGATAGCAGGAAAAAGAGGAAGGTTACGTGGTAGTAAGGTCAAATGGCAGCTAATCAGATAATAAAATGATTATTAAATCTTGTGGAGTAGAGGTTCTCATGCTGGGTGAGGCACCAGAAAGATGGGTTCTACTCCTGACTCTGTCACTAGTTTGTTTGGTGAGTTGGACAGATCACCTTTGTGGTTTAATTTCCCTCTCTGTAAAATGAGTATAATGATCTGGCCTCCTTGTACAGTATGTTGAGGTGAGATCTGTTGAAGAAAAGCCCTACATACGAGCTATGTATTGTGACAGTTATTTCTCTAATTGGCAGATAATGAAAGATATGATTCTTGACATGTAATGGTAAAACACAATCCTCCACTGGATTTTCTCAGTAGCTAAGAGGCCAGTCAGAAACTGTACATTACTTAAGTAGCAGGTGAATCTGAGACAGCAGCTTGTCACTCAAATAGGGGAACTACCTTACATCTCATTATAGTTACATGCACCTTTGGCTTACAGAGTTAACTAGTATTTGAGGCCTGGCAAAGTTGTTTCTGCTAGGATGTATAATTGACAATAAGAGTTGGATGCAGTCTTTGGTGTAATCTTGTTCATTTACAGAAAATGTACACATTCTATTTCCCTGAACACAGCAGAAACAAAGCAGAAGACAAATTTATTGCTCAGAAATTTCCAAGTCTGACGCGCTGTCAAGGTCTGTGTCTAAGAAGTTCTGTCTCTCTGCTTCCCTTCAGGTTGACATTCACTATTTTTTTTTCAGGCTCTCTGCCTGTAAAGGTATGCCTGCACTTCCAGCTGGGGAATAATGCCCATCTAAAGGAGACATAGCTCCACCAGCTCTGATCAAGCTAGCTCATTGAAAATAGAATGAAACTATGGTGTCATGAGAGGCTAGCTGCCATGAGGACTTTCCAAGTATCTTGGGCTATGTCTATACTGGAGGCTCTCTTAAGTTGACTTAACAAAGTCAACTTTAAGTCAATTTAAAGTCGACCTTATTAAGTCAACTTAGAGTGTCCGCACTGAAAATTCCTGTCAACTGCCTGCTTCCACACTGGAAGGTGCAAAGTCAACACTTCCTGGTGGCCAGGAAGTCTGGGCGGAGGCCTGGAGGCCAATTAAGTTGACTTAAGCCAGTGTAGACAGGGAATAGTCCTTAAGTAAGTAGGTGTAAGATTGACTTAAGCCTTAAGTTGATCTTAAGAGGTGGTGTTATTAAGTCGACTTAAGGAAGCGCTTAAGTCAACTTAATAAAAGCCCAGTGTGGCCGCGGGGGTCTGTAGGTCGACTTAAGCTTCCTTAAATCAATCTGAGGCTCCAGCGTAGATGTACATTTGGACAGATATGAACGGTCTTTTTCTAGCCCTAGTGCTGCTGTGGCTTTACTTCATTTTTAGCATACTAATTTGGTCAGAGATAGAAATAGTATATCTTCTTGAGCTAGGAATTACAACCTTTGCTCAAAGCATAAACACACCCTATCATACATAGTCTGGCAAAGCAGTATCCTAGTCCCAGTATCTGCAATCAGAGGCCATGTCTAACACTAAAATTGCTACATCGAGCCCCACAGATTCAGGCAGTGGGATTGATTGATCAACCAGTGTAGCCCTGCTTGACCACTAGTGGCAGCCCAGCCCGGGTCCCAGCTACTAGCTGGGAGTGCTCAGTGCTGTGGCAGGCAGCCCGGCATAAGGGTGGGACAACAATGGGCCAGGGATGAGGGGGTCAGCACCGCCAATGTTGAACACCCTTGGTGCTTGTAGGCTACGTGATTGGCCACACAGCACTCCAGCTACATGAACTCTCCTCACCCCTTCAAGTGTCATGGGCTGGGCACCACAGCATGATGGAGGCAGGGCAGAGGAAGGACGGCATGCAGTGGTGGGGCCTGGCCAGTGGCAGGCCAGGCAGTGGAGCAGAGTGAGGGCCAGCATCAGATTATTGCAGGGTTGCATGTTCCCCCTTTAGCCCAGGGCTGTAGTCCTTAAAGCCCTCCCATGATAATCAGCCTTGGCCATGTACTTTGAATAGTTTTCTTCATTTGTAGATATTTCTAGTACATTCTTGATCTTTCCATTGAGTATGAAAGAATGCTTCTCCCACCCGCTGACTTTAAGAGGGTTCCTGGTTGTCTTTGGATCAAAGACTTACCTGATAGCAGCCATTTCTACCTTCCAGTAAAACAAGAAATTCAGTCAAATTAATCATTGATGTTGTTTTATTGATTTCAGTGGAGCTTCATCAGGATTTCAACTGACTCATTATGTGTAGTGGTACGTGAACTTCTTGAAATTTGATAGTTCATAATCTTTTCAACATGTTCTGGGTTTGCAAGATTTACAAAACTATTCTTTCCTCCCATTCAGACACAATGGCTTAGATAAAACAACAGAACAATTTTTTTAACTGCAGAAAGAAAGACTTTAAGTGATTACAAGTAATGAGGCATAAAAGTCAGAATTCAGTTACAAGAAAATAAAAGGCAAAAAATGCAACTAACATCTACCTTAACAAGCAAAGTGAATTCAAAGCAAAATTTCTCTCTCACCGCAGGATTTTGCAGTTATACTTGTTGGATGCTTTTCAGACAGGACCCTCCTCCCCAGTCCCCAGTCCAGTTCACCTTTCTTTGTTCTTCAGACATTATGGATGTTACGGGATGGGAGAAAGGAAGGAGAAATGATTGGTGATCAGTTATTTTCCTTTTTGAAAATTTTCTCTAGCTGAGATTCAGGAAACAGAAACTCTATTTGCACATGGACATCCAGCAGTTTCATTGCCAGGATGTAAGCTTCTTCTTTATATCCTTTTTTCTTGCCAAAGGATGGCTGCATACTCAGGTTGTAGCCCATTCAATTATGCTGAGATGTGGCCAATGCATCAGTTTGCCTTTTGTTTCTGAGAAACTGATTTGTGCCTGTTTTTCTAAACTTGGAACATGTTTCAGAAATGTCATCCAGTAGAATCTCATAATTTTACATACAGTATTGTCACACATATTTTACTGGGACAATAATGATTGGCAAATTATGAATTTTCAAATGAGACCTCACAAGGTGTATTCTGTGTGAAATTATCAGTCTTGTAAAAGTGATGAGCATAAGGATAGAGATCATCACCCAGTTTCTCTCCATATTTGTTTTTCATGCTTTACTAGCTCATCTCCAGGTTTCTTTTCCATTTTTTCCATGTTTCCTTTTTTCAGTATTTCTAAAATGAATTCAATGACACTCAAGGCTGGACAAAACAATCTCCCACATTCCATATTATTTTCCAAATTGACCTTTGCCCTTGTTTATTTGAAATAGCCACTGTTATCTCTCTGTCAACACACCTTGCGAAAAGCAAAGTCCTTTTTCACAATATGGATATTATTGTAATTTCTGTCATATTTATTCTATAATCTGAATGTAGCTTGAGATTCACTTCTTGTGTTAACATTGCTTCAGCAATTCTTTATTTTCAAATTGATTAAAATTAGATTGAACAGTTCTTTGGTAATTCAAACATCACTAAACTTGATCTGTCTACCTGCCTGTAAATAATGTGAATAGTAATAGTCCTTTGAACTTCTTCACAGTGTCTTCATTTCATTTAAGAAGGAACGCTAGTTATTATATTATGATGAATTTATAGCAGCTCTCTCCAGTCACAAATACCGTAGGTATATATCACTGTTTAGTTTTCCAGCAGGAAATTATTTGCTTTGTCACTTAAGTTCATGTTATTTTACCAGAGATTATCCAGGTTAGAATTGTATCTCTTAATTATGGCATTTGATCCTTCCATAGCTTACAGTATGAAGTTCTGCAGAAGGAGAAGCAGCAGATGATATGCTTTGCAATTTCAGTGATCTGTCAGCTGATTAAATACCATAAAATGACTTTTCATGAAAATAATATAAAATACTTTTCATGAATAAAAATAATTGTATCTGAAGTGAAAGAAAAAAATTAAAAATATGAAGCTTGAATCTTTATATGCTTGTAAGGATAAAATAAAAATTTTAACAACTAAAGCCAAAATTTTCAGCTGAAACAATAAAAAATGTTGTACAGTTGAACAAGCAAAGCAAGCCACCCCAAATGCATTGGCTTTTTTGTTGAAATTTTTAGGATTCATGTACTCCTGTATAGAAATTATTTTACTGATAGTTTCACATTTATTGTATATGTCTTGATGAATTAGACCAACAAATATAAAAGGGAAAAAGTTAAGATAATGCGTTAGATAAGTTTTGTCAAGTAATGACTTCTGAATAATGTGGTTGTAGATTAAGGATAAAAATGTTAACAAAAAATAAGTTAAGTGAATATCAAAAACATTGCTTCTTTTTTTTGCCATTAGATATCTACAATCCACACAGGATATCTAGACTTTATTTGTAAGTTAAAGGGAGCTGATTTCTTTGGAAAATGTGGCTCCAAGTGTGTGTGTTGAGCCTTAGAAAACTTGGCCTTACCCTCTTTTGGAAATCTGGTCCCACATCTACATAATAGCCATCAAAGGTATCACCAGTCAGAAGATCACCACTGGTTTTGTTTAAATGTTCAGCATATAAGGCTTTGCGTCAAGGTATTTTAAAAAAAAGATATACTTCTTGTGTTCAAAGGCTATCTGAAATTTGACAGGCAAAGGTAGGTAGGCATTTAGATTCAATAATCTGAATTTCAGAGTCACAATCAGTTAGCCCTTCAAAATAGGTGCCCTTTGAGAGACAGGGTTTGTATCCTCTCAATCAGGATAAAAGTCATTTGCTACTTTGACTAAAACTAACAAAGAGTCCCGTGGCACTTTTAAAGACTAGCAAATTTATTCATCACATGAGCTACCTTTCATGAGTAGAATCCCATTTCATCAGCCCCATGAAAGCTCGTACAACAAACAAATTTGTTAGTCTAAAAATGCCACAGGATTCCTTACTTGTTTTATTCAAAATAACAAACTTCTTTTATTCCCGTTGTTTGTTTTGCCGAACGAGACTAAAATGACTACCCAACTGGAACTTATTAATTTGGCTAAGCATTCTCAAATAGAGTTTTTAGGGGAAGGTTAGAAAATGCAAAATCCCTACATCAACATTAGCAAGTCTCTGTGAAGGGAGTTTGGTTTAAATGCTCCTTTCAGTCACATGCTTGATTGGAGTAGAGCAATGGAGTTGCCAGGGAATGACGTGCTATAAGGGGAACACTAGAAACTCTCCATGAGAAATTTAAGCCCCCCTCCTATCAGTCAGCCTCTTGGAACACATAACAGAGAGATAAGTGAGCTCCTACAGTAGTAGTGGTTGATGCATGTGTTCTACTATATCAAGATCAGATATTTTTCCCTAAGAGATATGCTTGTGTTCAAACAGGAGTTAACATAAGGAAATCCTAAGGGCCTGTGTTATGTAGGGAGATGCACTACAGAAGATGATCACAGCAGTCCTTTCTGCCTTATAATCCACAAATCCATGAATGTATAGGATAATAAATAACAGCAATGAAGATAACTGATAACATTAAGGTTGCTTAAGTTAGAGAGGAGAAGAGTCAGTGAGATTGTGATAGACAAAATAAAGCAAAGTATTAAGAAGGTACATACAGCTCTCTTATTTAACCTGTCTTCTCACTCCAGAACAAGGAAGCATCCAGTGCAAATAGAAGGCAGCAAATTTCAAGGTAGTACCTACACAACAGTTAAACTGTGTAACTCATTATCAAAGATATCACTGAGGCTGATAGTTTAATAGGATTCAGAGAGAAACTGGACATTTATATGGACAAAAGGAACAGTTGGATTTAATATTAAGGCTAGATTAAATAGAAAATCTTTTTGCAAAATGGATGTAAACCATCAATACAGCTAAGCTAACCACTGTAAACTTTGGCTATACCTATATGGAGCTTGCATGCACATATTATTTTCTATCTATTTTATACTAATGTATCTTTCTTTATATAAGTCTAAGAAACCATGGTTTTATAGTATTTCACTTATTATAAGTAAGGAACTTGGTACTAGTTCTTTCCAGAAGCTGAAATGCATGTATTCTGCAGATCTTTGCAAGGAGTGAATCAGTTTGCAAAGACTGTAAGTAAGTTTGCTATGCAATAGGATGAGATCCTGCAAGCTTTGTAAACCAAGATTTGCATTTGTCTATGCAATAGAAGAAGGCTAACTAGGTGAGAGGGGAGCATAGGCTGTGCAGAATTTGGCAAGTTGTTTTTTGATCATCCTTTGCAGACAAATAGGTAGAAAACATCTCTGCAAACCCACCGCAAAACTCACAAGCTGGTAAACAAGAAAATGAAAGAATATGCTAGAAAATAGATGTCAATAGACCCCCTGAACCAATAATCTGAGAGTACCCCAGCAATTTCTGGAAAACACCCATATTTGGGCCAGGAAGAATGAGATAATTCAATTTATCTTTGGAAGGGTGTAAGAGGTAAGCCCCCCTGCCCCACAGTGTGCAAAAAGGGTATTTAAAGCCCCAATATTTGCAGAGGGGTTGAAGCTTCCGGTTTCTGGCTGCTGAATTCAGACAATGCAAAAGGAAACAGCACAGGCCTACAACAATGCTTTACTTGACTTCTTTCAGCTAGGTTTCTTTATTTTAGTTGACTAGTTTTAGAATTGTTAGTTCAGTACTTCAACTTGTCTTCACTTCAAGTGTGAGTATAACTTTTACAATTGTATCTTAAAGACAGGAAATCTTAGTGGCAATACTGCTTATAGTCATTATAGAAATGTGTTGATGTATTTCTTTACCATTTATTCCATTTTCTATTCTCACCCATCACCTGCTGTATGTGTGTTAGCAATAAAGAACTGTCATAAAACCTCAATCTGAGTACTCATTAACCACCTGTTTTCAGGGAGGAAGTCCTATTTAATTAACACCCCTGTAGTCAATCAGGACTAAGAACACTTGTCCTTCAAATTGGTCTATCAAACCTATATTGGTTAGCCCAAATTCCTAAAGAATTATAGAATTTGGCTACACCACTATGTGATGATGGCTCGAGAAAATCTCCCCAGTAGCCACCTTACTGTACACTTACTTGTACACTGTGAAATTTCTTGCACTTCTCTCTAAAATATCTTCTGCTGACAATCATCATAGGCAGACCAGTGGACTAGATTGACCACTGGTTTCATTGACTGTGTCAATTAGCTTGAACTTCAGAGAATGTTTCTTTGGCTGCTATTAAAATGGAATCTAAAAATAAATTAATGTTTTTCTGTCTGCATAGAGAGTTCTTTTTTGTTCGAAGTGCTAACATGGAAAATAGGAGATTGCTTGATCTGTTTTCTACAGAAATTCTGTGGTAACTTTTTTTTCTGACATCAGTCAATTTAAACTTGCCTCCTCTGCATTGCCTTTCCACGTAAACCTCCCTCCCACCCTCCTAACAGCAGAGCATAACAGCTTAACTGTCTCTCAGCCTCCAGCGAGTGGAGGTCAATACATCTATATTGTTTAATCTAGAAGGTTATTTTTCTTTCACCTTTTTTCCTTTTCTTTTTGTTATAGCAGCAGATGCAACTAGCTTACACATTGGCAGTCATATAGGAGATTGATGCTCCAATTTCAGCAGTATGTTCACCCAGTATTTACGGTCTTTTCAAAGATTAATCTGAAGTATTACACTCACAGAGAAAAGTGCTCTGTGTCATGAGAGGAGGGCCTAAGAAACTTCTACACTGACTTGATATAGAACTGCCCAGATGAAAATGGACTGTCATCAGTGACCTAACACAAAAATGTTCTGAACTCTAAATGAGCAATAGCAAACCAAACATTTAATTCGATAATATTAAAATATCATTAAAGGAACATATAAATTATGAATAACTAAGTACATAAATATATAGCACACAATTGGGGTAACTCCATCTCTGACCCCCTCTATGGCTTGTTTAAAAGATGCCTTCATACACCTCAGGCACCATATCGTCACCTCACACTGGGCAGAGGTCCATATCCCTCTCCGCCCTAGACTAGTGATTTAAGTTTAAGCTCTCCCCACTGTTACCAAGTCGGCATGTCAATAGAGCAGGATCCACAGATTAAATTTCTTTTATGGTACGGACCCCATGGTAACCCTCAGATTCATTCCCACACCTGTCTATCAGAACACGTACAAACGTCAGAGAGAGGAACAACCACAGACAGAGATATTCGTTTAATACCAATAGTGATTGTTTAACTAACTATAACCACAATAACTAGTGACAGTGACCATCTGAACCTCAGCTCACACCCAGCTTCTGGGAAGAGGCTCAGCCCCTTTATGTTAGTCCTTGGCCCTGAATAACTTATTTTGTGTTTCTTCTCCCTTAAGGAAAGCTGTCAGCTCCTGTCCAGGTGACGAAGGAGTCCCTGCCAATGGTGTGGGCACTGGATAAGGGCCATGGTGGATGGATTCAGATAAGTTTGCTGGTCTTGTTACAGAGCCCACATGGCACTGTAGTGCTTTGCACATGCCCCTCTATTTCTGCACTTGGCACTCTGGTGTTAAACACCCTACCTTTTGCACTCAGCACTATGATGCTGTGCACACAGAAATCTGTCTTCAGCACTATATTACCACCTAGTGCCTTAAAGTGGGAAAGCTTGCAGTTTAACTGGGTACCCTGACAACTTTTAAATGTGAAACTTTGCCAACACCACCCCAATAGTTCACTGTGGTTTTCTTAGCAGTCTAACCTAGCTTATCACTTTCAGGTTTATTCTGTTTCCTCTAGGATCAATGAAAATGATTTACCAATGACTAGCTAATTTGCACAGAGCACCAGGCATTTATTTTAAAACAAAAGTGTTTCACAGAAAACATATCAAGGTCTGTCAATAGGAAGAGGGCATGAGCTGTGGCAACCTTCCAGCAGTCCAGCAATTTAAAAGGACCCACAGATGGACAGATACATATCCTCCTCTTCTTCACACATATCCTTCCTCCCAGACACCCACCACTTGTGTTCTCTGCCCCTCCCTCAGTCAAGCTTATTTATTATGTGTGACACAGGTATCTGCTACTCCTCTTCCAGAGTTCCTTAGTAGTTGCACTGGGGAGTCCAAGGGACCTGGAAGCTGAGTGCAGGTATCACCCCCTCAGTGACCCAGGGACCTTCAAGGCATATAATAAATAACTAAAAACTTGAGGAAGCCCACTTGAAACTTAATCATCCCTTTTTAGGGTGCCCATTGATTGTTCTGTCCTGGTGCCTGGAATTGCTGTCAGTGATCTTAAATATATCATAGAACAATAAAAGGTTTATACACACTATACAAATCATCAGTGACTCCCATTCTGTCACAGGAGGACCTAGGCAGGTTCCAGGTACAGAAACTGTGAGCAGGATTTGGCCTCTTGTTCAAAGGATTGTTTCAGTTTTTAGATCAAGAATGAGAGCTCAGTCAGCTCAGATCTTATACTGTTGAAAAGCCTTTGTTTCCCAGGTGACCTGAAACAGGTAAAAGCAGTTAAGGCCCTTTTCCTCAGGTGATGCAGCTCAAAGGCTGGGTATTAGCATACACTGGACTGGAATGTTTTAATAATTGCTCTCTAATAATTACATATTCTACAAGGAAACTCCCAGTTAGGCAGACTCACACAATCCCTCATTTAAAATCTTCATTTAAATGTGTACAGGGTTTGGTTCAAAAAAATGCACGTCATTTAGAAAATCAGAAAAACAGCCTGTGGAGCTCCACAACTAGCAACATAACAGGCTTAATATTAATATTGGAACTCAATTGCTGGTATATTTATAACTCCCCCTCTTCCTTAGCATTCTGATTACCTCAGCTCTTGAAGGATGACTCTGTGTGCGACCTGCCAAGCTGTTTGCTCACAATGCAGTCCTTCCACAGAGCTTCTGAAACTGTTATTGAGCATGTTTAACAACTGCCACCTTTCTTCTGAATATATCTAAGTCTTTCTAGCTGAGCTAACTTGTCCTGCTTGCGGCACATATGCATAGACATGGACTATTGAAATAAAAATCCACATCTTTTTCCCATTGCTTCTCCTCCCTTCTTTGGGCCACAAAGCATGGAATGACCAGCTACAAAAAGGTGAACTGTGATTTTGTGCTGGATGACCTGATGTGGTGGGAATTGTAATGCAACATCACAAAGACATTCTAAAAAAAGATACTGCAGTGTGATCAAAGTTATCACAGCCAGACCAGCAAAGGCATAGCTGTATTTGGTCCTCAGCATTGGAGTTTAGTATGGCATATGCAAGTATCACCAGGAGAGTTCAGAGCTCATGTTAATTTAGAATCTCTTAAAAGCCCTTTAAAGTCAATAGAGAATTCCTCCTGACTCTCCTTCGAACAACCATTTACCTAACTGAATCATTCTGATTTTGCTAGTATTCACATTTTCTTCCTTTGTTTCAGCAGCAGGCAGTCTGTTCAGTTTTTGCATCTAATGTGGCCATTGAGAACACATGCAATAAATGGCATTCCCCGGAAACTATCTGCTGATTTCCCTACTCTGAGCAACTCCTCAGGAAGCAGGTTTTTCTCCGGGTTAGCACTTAATAATCAGCCTTATGAGTTTCTAATACCCATTCTAAATTTTACTGTGAACGGAAGCCACCCAACATTCATAAATCATGATGGAAAAGGTATTATTTTAATATATTCAGTCCTGTGGCTTCTCATTATTATATTCAATAGACATTCTCAGAGTCCACAGTAAGGCTGAACTATAGGTAAGAGGATAATCGCTCACTAACATATCAATACAAAGCAAAATACCCACTGTTGTTATGTGATATGCATGTATAAATGGTGGTTGGTATTGCATTAGGATTGCTGAATAGCACATTTTTTCAGTCACCATGAAGAGGGAAAAAATGACTGTGATTAGTCTCTGAGCTTCATTGTCCATTCATTTTAAGAGTCGTGTTTACACTCTAGCTGCAATAAAATCTGCAGTACCTGTCGGTTTAAATGTTTAAATATTACTGACATAGATGATGACATCCCTGCCAAGAAAATAAACTCTTTTACTTTAAACAAACAACAACAAACAAAAACAAAAACACCCTGCTTAGTGCATCAGTGGAGTTCTATGTCTTTCACAGTAGCTGATAATATTATAATGTTGACATCCTATAGGATTTGTCATACAATGCAAGATATAGCTGCTGGAACACCGTATTGTATTCTTCAAATATTTTACTTTTATCTTCATGGCCAAAAGGGAAAAATATCTGTATGTTAAGGACAGATGTCACATTTTGCACATCAGTTTTCTTTGAGGTCAATTGTCTGCTCTGGGAACTCCTGGGGGTACACATTGCCATGGACCTGAAGGATCTAATAGCATAGTAACAGAGTACTCACAAATTTACTGAATCCAAAAATACTCCTTCAGGAACAAATATGTCCCATGAAAAATCTGTTTCCATCCAAATATCTTCTTGAATTAAGGAATGGGTTATTTTTCACCTAGGGTGATGAGAAATTCATGCGAAGTCTTGAGGCAATGGAAAGCCTCCTATGAGAAACAATATAGCCTCTGGACTGTAACCCTTTATGGATCTTTTTTCTTTTTTCTAAACTTGTTATAACATAGAACTGGTTGAACATTTTGGGTGGGTGGGGGTTGTATCAATTCAGAATGAAAATTAATTTTGAAATGTTAGAATTTCACCCAGTACAGAAATTCCAATTTGTGACTAGCTCTAACTGTCTAATAAATTATGGAGTATTTTGTATCAAATTCAGAACAAACATTAGCAAATGTAATGACATGGATTTTGAATCTGTATAGCAACCTACAAAACAATGTCCCTCAAAGTTCTCTGCTAATGTTATGGTTAGCTTATTGTATCCTCTGCACAGCGTGGGCAAATAAAGTATAAATAATTTTTAGGGGAAGCATGCATAGATGCCAAGATATGTAGGTTTAATAAAAGTTTGCTTTTCCTGACTAATTAGTTTTCTCTTGGCTTTTAGGGATGCTGACAAAAAATAACTAATGTGATGCTTTTGCAGAAAGCATTTCCTAGTGGTCATGGAGTTAGTTGCTTCACACTGCAGAGGTGGGGTTTGGTAGGGAAATTTTGATCCTCCTAATCCACTGGGCTCCAGCCCAGGGCCCTCTGAGGGTCATATTACTCCTGGGCATCTCCTTGTGGGCAATGTTCCTCTAATTTTTCGTAGGCTATGTGTGCAAAAAATTTCTTTGTGTTTGCCAACATTAGCACTGTTGAATTTTTTTTGTGCACACTTTATTTTGTTGTGTGTGTGGGTTTCACACCTGTGTGAACATGCACACATGCACAGTTTAGAGGGAACATTGCTTGTGGGCACCTCCATGTTTGGTATAACAGTTCTATCTCAGGGCAATGGCTGCCTGCTCCTGTGAGGCCATGTCTCCTGTAAGCCAAGTCTCTTGCTATTGGGAAAATCCATAAACAACACAAGGTGAATTAACACAGATGATATGAGAGAGAGAAGCAGATTATCCCCCACTCAAGGAAGGACCTTCAGGCAATTGCTGGGAGAAATCTTGTCTTCCCTTAGCCTTTTCCTCAGGTGCTGCCATTGCTCTCTTTCAATGGCTTACCACCAAGTGAGCTGTTCTGCTACCTTTTAGTTTTTCCACAAGGCTGTACAGGTATGGCAAGGCAGGGCAGGCTGAGACTGGAATAGCTCTTGACCCTTTATTGCCCAGTGCAGGGTCTGTATGCTCCACCAAACCAGTGAGAAATACATATAACTAAAGCCAACTCAAAAGAGACAAAGACCATATTGTTCCCCAAAATGCAGAGAAAATGCTTCCTAAATGAAGCTCTACATTTTTATCATTATTCTAAGCTGAGTTGCTGAGCTTCTATTAATATTCATTTTAGAGACACATTGCACTTCCCAAGAAGATTCCATAGGCATGTTTTACACACAATGGGATATTTTAGCAGGCTGCATTTACGAGGAGATTCCAACAGATGCAAACAGCAATGTATGGGCTAGACAGATTTCTGAAGAAAAAATTCAACTGCTTTGAAAGTCGAATGGGAGATTTATGGTATCTCCAGAACCCCACATGATGGTATGCTGATTATAGTGATTTGTCATTTGTATTTTATTAGCCCCAGTAAACCATAGATAAGATTGGGGTTCCATTGTGTTGGCATCGTACATACTTATGGTGAGAGTCAGCCTGTGCCATGATCAGCTTACCTTACAAATAGACAAGACAGACAAAGGGAGCAGGGAAAACAGAAGTACAGAGAGATTAAATGACTTGCGTCACCCACCACAAATAGAATCCTCATCTCCTGATTCCTAATCCAGTGCCCTACAGGGATTCCCTCCAAAATGGAAACCTCTCATTTCTCAAGAACTCAGCTCAGCTATAAACTCATCACTCTGATTCATTAATTAGCATACAGTAGACTTTACATGGAGCTGATCAGCTCCACATGTAGAGGATGGGTACGGCACCATCGACATCAAAATACAAAATTTACTAATGACTTTATATTCACGTCTCAAAACAGATTGCCACATGTGCCTTCTGTTCTACATCATATCACATGTTCTATGATTGGTTCATTAATTTCTGGGAAACACTAGCTACACTGATCAGGAGTAGACCCCTGCAGATCCTCAAAAATCTACTTTATAACTGTGGATCATGCTTCTGGATCATGGATTGGATGTGGATAAAATTTTATATCCACTCAGGGCTCTAATCATGAGCTATTCAAGCATGACACATCTGCTGCCTGATGGATACTGCCTACTTCCCTATATCTCTTTTCTCTTAGCTACATATTTTGTATAGTTAAAAGGTTATTGTGAATTCATGCTTTGTTCAGTGTTTCATGTCCTTGGTTAGAACAGACCTATCTAGAATAGATCTAAAATGTCACGCAACATAGTGTCACTGGCTATGTCAACACTAGAAGGTTCAGTTAAGTCGACTTAACAAAGTCAACTTAGAGAGTCCCCATTTTTCTGTTGACTTTATTAAGTCAATTTAAGCCAGGGGACACACTTAAAGTCGACTTAGTAACATGAACTTTAAGTAGGTCCCCATTTTTCTAAGTCAACTTTATTAAGTCAGTTTAAGTGGCTACCTTGCCTTAAGTCAACATAATAAAGTTGACTTAAGTAGGCACATTGTGCTAAGTTGACTTAATAAAGTTGACTTAATGCCTAAAGTAGACTTTAAAGCCAGGAGTTATTAAGTCAATTTAAGCAGTTCTTAAGTCAATTTAATAAACTCCAAATGTCATCATGGGTTTGCTTAAGTCAACTTAAGCCTGGTTAAGTCAACTTAAGCCTCCAGTGAAGACATAGCCACTGTGTATATATTTTGTGTAGTGACACATAGTGTGTATATTTTAATATTAAATGGAAAACAAAATGTTAATAGTATGTTTATTCTAAATTTTAATTACACAAAAAGTAAGAAATCCAAAAATAAAGTTTCCAAACCAGGCATCTTGATCCTCCATACATATGAAGTGTTTTGTGGGGGGAGGGGGTCTATTATTTATTTATCATTATTATTACTACTACTACTACTACTACTATTATTAATATTGTAATATCCTCTGAGAATCTTAAACAACTTTATAAACATTAATTTCTGTAAATTTACAACACTCCACAAAAGAGAATTAAGATTATTATTCTCATTTATAAGGGGAAACTCAGACTCAGAAAAGCCCAGTGACTTGCCTAAAACTTCAGCAAAACCGGAAACAGAATTTGGGTGTCCTTAACTTGTGGTTCTGTGCTTC
This sequence comes from Podocnemis expansa, assembly GCA_007922195.1. Taxonomy (NCBI): domain Eukaryota; kingdom Metazoa; phylum Chordata; order Testudines; family Podocnemididae; genus Podocnemis; species Podocnemis expansa. The sequence goes on from ML682013.1 coordinate 9,624,110, forward strand.
GTAGGTTCATGGATTTCAAGACTAGAACAGATCACTAGATCACCTAGTCTGGCTTCCTTTATAATACTGAATATTGAAGTGAACTGAGAACCTTGTGTTTGGCTAAAGCATCTCTTGTAGAATGCCATCCAGTCTTCATATGAAGACACCAAAATATGGAGAATCTATCATGTCCTTTGGTAATTTGTGTCATTAATGAGACTATGATTTTTTTTGTCTATATGCAGATGGCTGCCATATAAAAAGACATAAAAGTTGTTTTCTCTTGTCAGAGGGCAGAACAAGAGTCAATGGCTGTGTTCACACAGCCCTCTTATTTCAAAACAACAGAGGTTGTTTCGAAATAAGATTTAGGCTGTTCACACGACACACGGTTGTTTCGAAACAACGGGTCTCAAGTTGAACCCCATGCAGGGATGAAACAATGTTGTTTCAAAACAATTGTTTCAAAACAATGCCGTGTGAACATGTTGTTTTGAAACAACGGTGACTTGTTTCAAAATAACTGTTGCCTGAACCTGCTATTTCGCTTTGAGCTTTTTTCCTTAATTCGAATTAACAAATTGCTCATTCAAATTAAGTTATTTCAAAATAAGGCGTTATTTCGATACAAGTTGTTTCAAAACAACCGTATTGAAATAACCCCCTGTGTGTGAACACAGCCAATGAGTTCAAACTACAGCATAGCAGACTTAGATTACATGTCAGGAAAATCCTCCTAGCTGTAAGAACAGCAGGGTAATGGAAGAGATTGCCTAAAGGGGTTGTGGAAGCTCCTTAGCAGAAGGTTTTCAAAAGGAGGCTGGACAGCCATTTGTCTTGGATACTTTAAAACCACAAATCCAGCATCTTGATAAGGGACTGGATTAGACAATCCTTATAATCCCTTTTAACCCTATGATTTTATGAGGTCATTTGCTGAGAAATGTCCAATGGGAATGAGTTTACATTGCTGTGAGAACCATACATTTGAATCCCTGATCATTGTGAAATTAAAATGAAAAGGCCAGATCCTCAACTAGTGTAAACTGATGCAGCTCAATGTATTTATGCTGATTTAAGGCCAACTCTGTTGAATGTTTTTCTTTTCCACTTTTTTTTTATTTAATTCATATAGAATAAAGGTTCTAGTGTATGTTGTAGCAATCACTTACTTATTCAGAGAAACAAAGTTTATCAAAGCCTCCACATACATCCAAGACATTCAGATAGATAGCTGAGTAAAAGAGTACTTTAAGGGTCAAGGCACTCCTCAGTGCATCTAACTTCAAATAAATCCATAATAATTTATTGAAGATTGTCCATGGGACAGTTAGATAATCACTGTGGGTATGTCTACACGCCACTTTTCTTTCGAAATAACACTCGTCTACATGACTTAGTCTACATGATGTTTTCTTATTTTGAAAGGACGGAGCCTGTCCTTTCAAAATAAGAATTGTTTTTTCTAAAAAGTTAAACCCCGATGTTTTTGAAACGGCCGTTATTTCAAAATGGATATTTTGAAATAATGCCGATTAGACATTTGAAACAACAGGTCCAAATGGCTTTATTTCAAAATAACAATTTTGAAATAACAGCAGTTTGGATTGCAGGCTTTCCCTTAATTCGAATTAACTTATTTCAAAATAACTCATTTCAAAATCCTTATTTCGAAATAATGATGCATGTGTAGACATAGCCTGTAAGTGATTATTTCTGATGGGTGAGAAAAGGATTTCTCCCTCATTATTACTGCTGGTGGGCAAGGCACATTTGTTTCTAGGCTGATAAATTTTAGTGACAAATTTATAGAACTAAAATATCTAGTGTAATTAACAGTATTCATATTTTTTCATTTAATCATGGGAAATTTGGTGGGTTTTTGAAACTTTGCAATCACATACATATTCCTGAATGATAGGCCAGGAATTCTTTTAGGTATGCGAAAGAGTGAGCTGTGAGCCAGTTAGGGAAACTGGGGAAGGAAGGAATAAGAATGAAGGGGTGACAGAAAAGACGAGACTATTCCTAAACCATCAGGAAGAAATAATGTCCATGAATCTGAATGATTTTTAAAAACTCTGAAACCTATTTCATCAAAGAGTAGCGCCTCACTAGTTCACACCTAACCATGACTTACAGAGCAAAAAGGTCGATCACAACATCCTTCTCAATAAAGATTTCTTATTGACACATAGTATGCTCTCATTACTGAAATTTCATCCTTTTGACAAAATATTTATTAAGAAATGTTAACGTACATAAACTTCTGTGACATGCCATTACTTTTGTTCATTTACTTACAAATTTGAAATGGATTTCCCAGTGAATGACGTGAATTTGCGAGACCCCACTGAATTGTTCTATTTGCAGTTCATACACATAGAATCGTGGAAGGCATCATGAGAGGTAATTGAGTCCAGTACCTGCACTCATGGCAGGACCAAGTACCTGCTTAAGCAATCCCTGACACGTTTGTGTCAAACCTGCTCTTGCATACTTCCAATGATGGATATTCCACAACCTGCCTAGGCACCTTATTCTAGGGATTAATCACCCTGGGTATGTCTACACTGGAGCCTTGGGTCAGCTTAACCTTTTTAAGTTGACCTAAGGAATGCTGCAGCCACATTTGGAATTAATAAGTTGACTTAAATAACTCCACCTCAAAGGTTGACTTAAAGCTTAAATCAACCTTATTAAGTTTACTTAAGCCAGTGCAGATGGGGAATTAAATTGACTTACTAAGGTTGACTTAAGCAGTAAATCGACCTAGCAGCTGCCAGTATGGATGTGGGCAGTCCACAGAAATTTTGAATGTGGATGCTCTAAATTGATTTAACAGGATGGACTTTAAGTTGACTTAAAGTTGACTTTATTAAGGTGACTTAACTGAGCCTCCAGTGTACACATATCCTCTGACAGTTAGGAATTTTTTCCTAATGTCCAACCTAAACCTCCCTTGCCATAATTTAAGCCCACTGTATCTTGTCTTATCATCAGCGCTTAAGGAAAACAATTTTTCTCCCTTGTCTTTATAACAACCTTTCAGGTACTTGAAAACTTTTATGTCCCCTCTGTCTCTTCTTTTCCATATTAAACAAACCCAGCTCTTTCAATCTCCCCTCATAAGTCAAGTGTTCTAGACATTCACTCATGCTTGTTGCTCTTCTCTGGACTTTCTCCAATTCCTCTACATCTTTCCTAAAATGGCGTGCTCAGAGCATTACACTGTTGACACATGTTTAGCTTGTGGCTCATTATGACACTCAGATCCCTTACCACAATACTCCTTCCTAGGAAGTCATTGCCCATTTTGTATGTGTGCAGTTGATTGTTCTTTCCTAAGTGGAGTACATTGCATTTGTCTTATTGAATTTCATTTTGTTTACCTCTGACCATTTAACCATTTTGTCCAAGTCATTTTGAACTGTGATCCTATCCTCCAAAGCACTTGCAACCCCTCCTAGCTTGGTATCATCAGAAAACCTCAGAGAAACTGCTGAATTAGAATTCATATGCAAATTTGGCAGTGTTGTTTCAGGGCAAAATAAGTACTTTGGATTTTTTCCTCATTACAAAACGTGATTTGATCTCATCATCCTCTATATGCTGTTCCCCAGTATTTTAATTTAAACTACTACATTGATTTTATGTAACAATCTGATCTGATTCTGTGACTTACACTTCCCTGCATATATTTTCCTTCTATTCTTTAAGTTTGCCATCTTCAAAGCATCTGATGAAGTGGGATTTTCTCTCACAAAAACAATAAATAAATGTAAAAGTTTAATTTAATAATTTTAGTCTTTAAAAGGGCCACAAACCCCCATATTTGCTTTGCTGAACTAGACTAACTTGGCTACCCTTTTGGACTGTCACCTAAGTTACTTCCCCTTTCAAATTCTCAAGCAGCTCCTATTTATTTGTCAAAATGAAATCAAGAATAGCCTCTCCCCTAGTAGCTTTCTCTATCTTTTGAAATAAAAACAATTGTCTTCAATGCACACTAAGAACGTGTTTGATAATCTGGGCTTTGCTATTTTCCCAACAGATGTCTGGGTAGCTGAAGTCCCCTACTAAGGCCTGTGCTTTGGATGATTTTGTGAATTGGTGAAATAAAGCTTTATCAAGTTCTTCCTGATTAGGTTGTTACCCCAAAAAATCTATCTTAGTTATTCTGAACATTCCCTGTTGCCGATCAATTTGCCAATTTATAGACTGTCTAGCGGTCTGGATCCTAATTTCTGATTTAAACCTTTTGGGGCAATGGGGGTGGGACCATTTTTTGCTCAAACGGACAAATGCCGTGGCGCCCAAGAGTTTGGCAAAAGCCCCGAGTTGTGAGTATGGCTACAGCCCGCCAATCAAGCACCGACTCAAATCAATAAAAGGCCCAAAGCTAAGGATTTTTCAGAAACCAATGAAAGGTTTATTATCAATATCTATTCTGAGGGTTAACAAATAATTCTTACTTCTCACATGGATAGCATACATTGAAACTATTCTATACAATTAAAGCATTGACAATACTTAGGTATGCAGAAGGAACATTCAGCAAGTGGGGATCAGGCACTTGCTGGATGGAGAGATCTCAGCTCTTAATATAACTCCTTTGGAATCTAAACTGGGTCTCTTGTCTCACTCTTTCTGATAGCTTACTTGTTAGCATAAAATTAGTAGGTAAGGATCGGGTCCCTTGTCAGTACTATAACAATTTAACAATCTTAAGGTTCTTACTACTTTCCTCCCCTCCTTGGGATCCTTTTCTTACCCCAAAGTTGCAGGAAAAATAAGTCAGTCTCTGCTGGGGTGTGGCTCTGCTCACTTCTAATCTTCTTTTCTGTCTTCTCTGTCCTGTCAGCTCTGCTGCGGTTGCTGTGGAAACTGGAACTTAAAGCAGCTTGGAATGTTCTCAAAGGCTTGAAGGTGCAGCTGCTGGAGCTTACAAAGTATCAGTTCATTGCTCACAGACTATACGCAGGACTTGGTTGGCTGCTTGTCTGAGAGTGTATTGTTGCTCACAGACTATACGCAGGACTCGGTTGGCTGATTGTCTGAGAGTGTATAAGAGTGAGAGATCGGAGTGCCCTTCTGAGACTAAGTCCAAGACCCAGCTCAGAGACTAAGTCCTGAGTCACTGCTCGGAGACTAAGTGTTGCGAATGCCCTTATGAGACTACGTCCTGTGTCTTAACTCATCCAGTTCCACTAGAGACATTGTTACTCTCTCTAGGGATGAGTGTGAGTGAGACTCCTTAGTGCAGCGGGAACATAGCCAGATGCCAGTGGAACTCAGTAAGGAATGGGAGAGATCGCCGAAGTTTGACTGCTGGCCATCACCTTTTATTCACTCTCTTATCACTCTCATCTCTCTCTTGACTAATCCAAAGGTGTGATCTCATTTCTACCCAATTGGAAAAAGGGTGATTTCACCTGCCACCTGATCAAAAATCAATACTTTTGATGGGTTTTTTTGACAGTGGGTGGACACCTTAAAATACTTGATGGGAGGGGGACTGAGTGAGTTCAAAAGTTCAAAATCTTCCTCCATCTTGACCTACTTTTCCAAAAAGATATATCTGTTGAATCTGCTGAAAGAGATATACCTATTGAATCTGCTAAACCTATGATCTCTCCATTTCACTTGCTGAATGCCCTTTTGATACCAACTCTATTTAAACATTTCCAAATGACAACTTATGAATTCTTTTACCATTAATTACTTCATATTATGCTGTTTCCAGCTTTATTTTGGCATAAAACATCTACTAGATTGCCTTACACCATTTTCTTCCCATACATGTCTTTATCCAATCAAGATTTTCTGTGATACTAATGAGATGGCAAAAATCTCAGGCTACAAGGTAGCTTATAGCATACCCCTCTCATGACATTGCTCTTGTGTTTTACTCCTTTTATTTTTACCCAGAGAATCTCAAATGTGTCTTTCTCATATTTCCATCTCAACCTTGGTCCAAATATATACATTTTTAATATATAAGGCAACACCATCTTACTTTTCCCTCTGCCTATCCTGCCTAAGCAAGCTGTATTCTGCTATATTAATATTCCAGTCATGCGTATTACTCAACGAGTCTCTGTGATGCCAACTATGTCATACTTGTGTTTAGCTACTAGCATTTTGAGTTCTTCCTGCTTATTCCCCATAGTTCTCACACTACTTAAGATACTGATTTGATTCCCCCATCCCATTTTGTAATTTGCATACAGTTTAAATTCAAACATACAAAAATAAAATGTATGGATTTCTGCATTAAAATGAGAATGATCTGATTTACTTCACTATTTTAAAAAAATAGGAGTTTTAATGATCTTTTTTCTATAGGGGATATAAATGCCAGTTTCTATTCATTTCTACTGGAAATTGAACATCTAATTTGCATAGGTATGTTTGAAAAATCTCATCTTTAGGGTTTACAATCCATCTTCTAGTTATCATTGGTAAGCAATGCAGCAAATAAACCCCAGTGTGCTTTCTGGGCACAGAAACTGAAAAACCAAAACATTTTTATCCATAAGCAGATCTGCAGTTTAGTATATAGCAGACGTGGCCAAACTGCAGCTCGCAAGCCGCATGTGGCTACTTAAAGAAAAATTGTGGCACCCAGGAGAGCACGGGGGGGGGGGCAGCATGGTGGGAGCCAGGGGCGCGAAATCTGCAGTGGTCGGGGACAGCAGAGAGGTGGCGGCAGCGTGAGAGCTAGCTGCGGAGGAGCAGCCTTGTGAGAACTGCAGGAAAAAGCAGCCTGGTCAGAGCCAGGGGAGGGGCAGCCCTGGGAGACTGGGCAGAAAAAAGCAGACTGGTAAGAGCTGGGAGGGGCAGCATTGTCAGAGCCAGCAAGGAAAGGCAACCTCCTCAGTTAGGTGTAAAGACATGCACTCAGAGCAAGTAACTGCCAGATTCCACAATTTACCCCCCCAATATTAATTCTACCCTCCTTGTCTTTGGGCATAATGATAGTCTTTAATTATATCAGTGCATGATTTTTTAAAGACTTTTCTTTTTTGATATTGTTTTCTGAGTAAATATTTTTAAAACTGGCAACATAAATTGATCAAGAACAAGTCTACAATGAACTACAGATAAGTGATGATAATTAGCAATTTAAAACTGAAAAGCAATTGTAAATTAACTTTCTTATTTTTTAAAAATCACCTGGCATTTCCAGATATTGTAATATAATGCAAAATTATTTCTCTTATATTTCTATTTTGAGAATTAAATAAGAATCATCAGAAATGACTGAAAATTGACACAAGTGTTACATCAAAAACCACTGGCTACTGTCAAAAGGTTATTAAAAAAGCCTCTCTATTTAAAAAAAATGTTACAAGTACTTATTATGGATCATGATTCATTTTCAGCATGTAAAATGATTCAGATTTAGGATAGACCACCACTGCTGGAAATTGGCTTTAGAAAAAAATTCCTTAAGTCCATTGAACAAGTGGGCCTGAGATATCACTATGTCATCTGTTTGCAGAAGGAACTCCTAATACATTTATAATAAAATTTTAATTAATATAATAACTAACTCAATTACCAAGATAATTTACATTCACTGCAAAGTTCAATAGTAGCACTATACTTCTACTGATTAAATAGCATTCATATGTATTAATTCTTTTTTGTTGTACAGTCAAAATCTATTTATATTTCAGTGCAATCTTCATGAAAGACTCTGTGGGTACCTGAGCCCATTAGACAAGAGTAATTGTTGTGAAGGGCTGAGGACAGAAAATTGTGTTTGTAAACTTTCTGAAAAAAAATCTCTAACCAGTAAAGATTTTACTTTGTATTACAAAAACCAAATATTGATATTTAGAATTTATACAGGGCCTGACCCCAAACTGAATAAACTCAATGGGATTTTTTCCATAGTATCTTCTGTGCATGGACTCCAAAGCACTTACTTAAACAGGGTCTGATCTTGCACTTTCTGTCCCCATAAATTCTCATTGATCTTTGGTGATTCTGAACAGTTGAAAAAGTGTCCCTGTGTCTATCTCTTCACAGGATTAAGATGAGAGCAGTATTTTCCCTTACTGTTACTCTCATTTTAAAATTAATTGTGTCTGAGTCCTCAGACCTTTTGTCTTCACTGTCCATGAGTATTTTAGTGAACAAGTTTACTGGCAGAAATATTGGCAGGGAAGCGGGGGCATGGTAGGTGCCAGGATGGGGTGGCAGGCAGAAATATGGCCTGGTTGGGGAGAGCAGAAAAGCAGCAGCATTGTCAGAGATGGCAGGGAAGTGGCAACAGGGAGTGGGGGAGAGAAGCATGAAATGGTCAGAGAAGCCATAGCACCTTTAGATTTTCTCATAGGCCCTAATGCAGCTTACTCGTTGTTAAAATAAAATCATGTGTTACAAGTCCTAAACATGATGCGGAATATTAAGAAATGAAAATACAAAGGAGAAAAGTATAAAACTGAACATAGATTACTTTCAATTTTTGGCACAACTTACTGCTGTGAAGCATCATATTCCACAATGAAATTCAAAACATTGTACAATACTTAGAGATCAGCATTTGAGAGAGCTTTTATCTGCTGCATTGATAAGTTACTACCCAGATTAAAAAAAAACAAAACAAAAATCTTGCCACAAGCCTGTAGTGTTCTACATCTAGCAACAGCTAAATTTTTACTGTGTAGGCCTAGTTTCATGGTAATCTTTAATAATTATTAGAATCTGCCATTAGTGGATCAATATTTGCCCTATTTTTATGATAAAATTAAAGTGCTCAATGAATTTTAAGCTTAGTAATTTGGGAGTAGGTAAAAATATGTGCGGCTCTCGAAGGTTTGATAATCGACTTGTGCAGCTCTTGAGTTCCATAAGTTTGGCCACCCCAATATATAGTATAGCATATATGGTATACAGTATATCGCTGCAGCTGCACCACTGTAAGGTCTGGAGACTGAACCACCTCCCATACATATTCCACTATGCTCTGCCCAGACACATCACTTGTGGAGTTATTTTCTCTGCTGGTAGCACGAACCAGCTTCAACAATCCCCAATATACCTACTGCTGTCACCCTTACTTTAAACAGATTTTGAAGGAAGATTACACTTATCACATTTGAAGAAGGTCTGGATGGGAAAAGTTGCAAAGAGGAAGCCGTGTTAGTTTAGTTCAGTAACAAAAACAAGGAGTCCTGTGCCACTTAAAAGACTAACAAATTTATTTATAGCATGAGCTTTTGTGGGAGAAAATCCTACTTCATCAGCTGTTTTGAATATGGGGGAACTTACATAATGGGAGGAAATAAATGCAGGGGAGTGCAAGTCATGGGATCAGGTCATACTGTAACAGCAAATCAAAGCAGTTAAGAGTCAAACATTGGGAAACAGCATGATTGTTTGTTTGTTTGTTTGTTTGTTCGTTTGTTTGTTTGTTTGGATTGGAAAAGGATCCTTGCTTGCATTCCTCTTTTGGCACAGATATGATTGGGAAGCTTAAATCAGCCATCAAGGAACATAAAATGGTCCTAGTTGTTACAAATCCTAAAAAATTAAGGTCAAGATTTTTGAATAAGGCTGCCTCTGTTGAGGATTTAGGAACCTAATTACATAGCCTGACTTTCTGAAGTGCTGAGAACCCAGGAGCAGCTTTTGAAGTCAATGGGAATCTTCCTAGACAATGGAAATGCCCTGAATTAGATTACAGTGCATACACATAAGTTTTGGTGAAAGCAGATACTAAGAATTGCTGCTGAGATTCTTATAACAAAGAAAAATATTTCTTTAATGATGGCGTGCAATGTGTTTTAATGAGAAAACAAATGATAGTTTGGGCAGATATGGATTAAAGCACCCATTCAGGAAAGGAAAACCATCTCCTGTGAATTAGTTGATCCATCCCACATCTACAATTCTGAATTCTGCATGTAGAACACAGGAAAAACACATCTTGCTATGAACCTTTCCCACCAACTGCTTAGCTGAAATTTGTTCACATATGTAACTCTTTGAACAATTTCCAGTAACAAACAAATTAGTAGTAATTGTGATATGCTCACAGACAATTCATGCCCAGAAAAAGGTCTACACTCTTAGAATAAATTGTTCACAATGAGAAAGTCAGCCAATGCTAGTTTCCTTTCAATACATGCACATAAATCCTATTAGTGTTAATGAGACTGGTGCACACAAATAGCAGGGAGAATAAGCAAGGCCTATAATTGCCTAAAGAATTTTTTCTTTCTGTTCTTTTTTCTTCAAAGCTTTTAGAATTTTAATGCGGATGCATAATTATAAAGGTAAATTTCCCTTGAACTGTAATCATCCTCATGTAGTGATCCCCTTATTTTATGTTGTATTAATATTAAAAGAGAAACACAGAACATCTAGGTCCATAACCTGCTGAAATTATCTTAAAATACCTTCTAAACTTCCAAGATATATTTTGTCAAATGGCTTGGCGTTACTTATTTACTTCTCCTCTACTGTTCAATTTTTATTTACTTAGCTGGGACATAGGATTTCTCTTTGTTTTATGAACCGCAAGCTGGGACAAATCATTATCAAATTTCTTCTACAGTGGTTTTGGATATATTCACCCATGATACACTATCAGATCTGGTATTTGTAACCATCTATATTTTGTATATCAGATCTAACATCACTTTATTTCATGTGGTAATTAATTGGAGTCCATGTGAGATGCAGAACTGGTTCTGAATGTACAAAAAGCAGAACTGTAAATTAGCTTGTCAAGGCTCATAAATCATCTGCTGTCCAAAGTGTACTGATCCTGCATGCTCTTCTTTGTCTCAGATTGGTGCTGTTGAATTTATTTGATCCTTCTTCAATAGGGAGTGGTCATGATATGGTGTCCTTTGCTACAGATGATAAGAAGCTTTTAAGAGGCCTGAAAAAGGAGAGATTCCAAGTTCATCTCCCCTGCTCCAGTGATAACCAGGTACAATTACTCGCCTGACCAAAGTGAGGATTTGCAGTTGAATCACTAAAGCACATGGCTAAAATGTAGCAGGACTATGTTTTGATCCTAGTCCTGCTACTGGGCTGGCTGGGGAAATCCACACCAGAATCTCATAGGTAGGCTGCTGTTCTCTCTGCAGCTTCAGACCAGCTTGGCTCAAACCTGCTCTCACCATTGCTCTGTCCATCACTAGTAAACTTCTGCTATTGCTCTGCACCATCTGTTTCTTCAAAACTACCCTCATATCTGTACAATCTACTGTGTTGCAGCAATGTCAGCGCAGCTCTTTAGACAGAGATCAGTCATATCTATGATCCTTGACAGAATTCTCACCACCAAAGACTTACTCCCAGCAAATGGCAGAAATCTTTTTCTTCTCCCTCAACCTCTGTCCACGATCGTTTACCTAACTACGCCAGGTGGTAACAAGGAAGGTGATCACAGGCACACTGGATGCTAATGTCTTGTCATTGTATTCCCAGTAAGATCAATGAATATTGTATTGTCTTCAGGCTCAATAGTTAACTTTTTTTTTAACCAAAATTTGTAAAGCTATCACGTAACTAAATGCAAATGACAATTGGCCCATCCAGTCAATTGTCTTTGCTACACAATAGGTGCAAGCAGATAGCTCCCCCTCCACCCAACTGGAGCCCCTTGCTCTGGGCCATTCTCCCGTTTCAACAGATGACAGTAGAGAACTTTCTTCTCTAATATTTCATGACAGATAGACAGATTCTATGGCCTGATTCTTTTCTCATTCACATCACATTTATACCAACGGAAAATCCAAATTGTATGGTTTATTGCGAGGTTTCACTTCCATGAAAAAGTTATTAGTAATAACCATACACTTAGAATTAGCACACATTTTTGGTTGCAGATTTAATTAAGCTGATTTTTAAAGCCACTTTGTGTTTCATTTAATTATGTTTTTCTCTTCATAGGGTCACTATAGGGAACAGTTGAGGTTCTTTTAAATTCATGCTTTGATACCTTAATAAACATGGATTTATTTTTGGTGCAGCTTTAATTCTGAATTTTTAGGGTTTATAAGGGTTGGCTTTAGGATAATTACAACATCTCTGTAATTTTTTTTACCCTTAAATTACTGATACATACTCAACTTAAAAACTAGTTTGATATTAGGGTTTCTCTTCTATTTATTTTACCTTGGAACAACATTGAATTCCTCTGTAAAAAGATCAGTTTAATTTGTAACTGTAGCTAGAATGTCAAAGTGATTGGTTGTTGACAGAAGGACAGATAGCCAATGATTCAACTTGCCATATTAAAACTCAGAGCCACAGAATTTAGTATCTGACAACAGCTAGTTAAAAAATATGGGGAGCATAAGCAAATGATCACACAAGAAACTAAGGCACCTCTAGAAAACACACTATAAAATCAGCTATAAATGTGCAAGATACAGGTACTACAAGGGAAACTTAAGGTCGATAATTACATGGGAATGGATAAAAGAGATAAGACAGTAAGCAATGCAAAATACCCTCTTCCATCAGCAAGACTGTGGTTGGTAAATACAAAAACAATTAAGTTTCCCCTTAAAGCATTACTATTCTTTTAGCATATTTAGAAAACAACATTTTTCAGAGTGACTAAAATAAATACAGCTAGTCCTCACTTAGTGACCTACTCGTTTAGTGACCCCTCGGAGTTATGACCAGCTCTCTGACGAGTTGGTATTATGGCGATGTACAAGAACTCACATCAGCTCTCTCAGATTCATCTCGTTCCCGCAGTCAGATCTAGCGTTTTTCGTCTATGCATTTTTAGTTTATTGTGCACCCCAAAGTACGAGATGTCGGCGAAAAGGAAGAGCATGACTTCACCCGGAGAAAGCGCCAAGAAACAAAGGAAGGCTATCGATCTTGAGACAAAAATGAAGATAATAAACGAATATGAAGCTGGTAAGAAAGTTAAAGCGATAGCACGTGACTTGGAGCTGGCACATTCAACCGTATCAATGATCTTGAAGGATAAAGATCGAGTGAAAGAAGCAGTGAAATCATCAAAAGGATATAAAGCCATAATAACTAGGCAGCAGAAAGGCCTCATTCACGAAATGGAAAAATTACTGGTGATATGGTTTGACGACCAGATACAAAAAAGAATGCCAATGAGCCTTTTAATAATTCAAGCAAAGGCATGCAGTATCTTTGAAACGTTGAAAGCACTCGAAAATGAAGAGTCAACAGAAACATTTACGACAAGTCATGGATGGTTTCAACGTTTTCGTTGGAGATTCAGCCTTCATAATTGAAGTATCAGTGGTGAGGCGGCAAGCGTGGACATAGAAGCATCAGAAAGATTTGTGGATGAATTTGACGAAATGATCGAGAAAGGTGGGTATCGTCCGGAACAGATCTTTAATGCAGTCGAAACCAGACTATTTTGGAAAAAATACCTGAAAGATCCTACATACACAAAGAGGCTAAAGCAATGCCCGGTTTCAAGGCTTTTAAGGACAGGGTCACGTTGTTGTTGGGAGGAAATGTCGCTGGATTTCAGTTAAAACCTTTTCTCATCTATCGTTCTGCAAACCCATGTGCACTGAAGCAGGTTAGTAAGCACATGCTGCCCGTTTACTATCGTTCAAATAACAAAGCATGGATGACGCAATCTTTAGCTGAGGACTGGTTCATGAACTGCTTCATACCCTCGGTCAAGCATTACTGTCTTGAAAACGGTGTTCCCTTTAAAATTATCCTCCTACTTGATAACGCCCCAGGCCACCCCCAGCATCTTGATGATCTACAACCTGATGTAAAGGTCATGTATCTCCCTAAAAACACAACTGCTGTGTTACAACCAATGGACCAGGGGGCTATCTCTACTTTTAAAGCGCTATATTTGTGCGCAACGTTTTCCAAAGCGGTAGCAGCAACAGAAAATGGTGAAGTAACCCTGCGCGATTTTTGGAAATCATATAATATTTTACACTGCATAAAGAACATTGAATCAGCTTGGGTGGGAGTGACAGAACAGTGCATGCAAGGCATATGGAAAAAATGCCTGAAACGTTTTGTAAATACTTTCGAAGGGTTTGAGAAAGACGAACATATTGATGTCATAAATAAAAAAATTGTGGAACTTGCTAATGTGCTTAATTTAGATGTTGAAGTGGAAGATATTGAAGAATTAGTGGAATACGTCGAGGGAGAGCTAACTAATGAAGATTTAATAGAGTTGGAAGCGCAGCAGCACTTGAAAGAGGAGGAAGAAGAAGAAGAGGAAAGAGTGGAAGAAGTACAAAAGAAGTTCACTGTAAAGGGGTTAGCTGATGTCTTCTCCAAAGTGAATGCAGCGATGTTAGAACTAGAGAGTATGGACCTGAATGTTGAATGGTTCACGAAAGTGGAACGACAAATGAATTAAATTTTACGATGCTATTGTGAAATTTATGAAGAAAAAAAGAAAATTACAACGCAGACCACACTAAAGAGATACTTCTCTAAAGTTCCATCCAGGACCCCTACCCCTACCCTTACAAGTCCTTCCATTTCCTTGCCATCATCTCCCTTACCAGGGCCTTCTACAGCTCCTGATAACCCTGCTGATCTCTCTGATGATGACATTGATGACCCCCCTGGTGCTGAACCACACTTTGAAGGATTTGATGAGTAAAAATGTCAATGTAATCTGACTGTTTATTTTCATATTTCTTTGGTACATCATTTTTATAATTTTTGCTGATTGCATTTTTATGTTCTGTAATACAGTATGTAAGGAGTTATGCCAATAAAACAAAGTTATCACGATGGAGTTTATTTTAGGCTGTTTCTTTACAGTACTATTCAGAATATTAAAAACAATTACCTGTATTTACAGTACACTATGCAAACTAAGTTCAGTACATTAGAGCTTAAAACATTTAAAATATATATTAAAAATGTTATAAATGATGCAAAGGTGACATTAAAACTATCTACAGATGGTTGAAAAACTCACTACTAGTAAAGTACATTATGCCTGAAATACCGGTAAGGGCTGCTCCTCGTTTAGCGACCAATTCGTTTATCAACCGGGTTTCAGGAACGGAACCTGGTCACTAAGTGAGGACTACCTGTAGTGATTAAAATACCTTATGGTTATGTCTACACGACACTTTTCTTTCGAAACAACAGCTGTTGTTTCGAAAGAAAAGTTGCCATGTCCAAATGATGTTTCATTATTTCGAAATGAAGGGGCTC
The DNA here is from genome assembly GCA_007922195.1 of Podocnemis expansa. Taxonomy (NCBI): domain Eukaryota; kingdom Metazoa; phylum Chordata; order Testudines; family Podocnemididae; genus Podocnemis; species Podocnemis expansa. The sequence goes on from ML682013.1 coordinate 9,639,281, forward strand.
CGTCGTTTCGAAATAATGCCCGTTATTTCAAAAGCGGTAAACCTCATCCACTTTTGAAATAGCCGTTGTTTTGATAGCGGTTTTAGGTGACGTTTTTCCTCCCAGGGTGCCCTGGGCCAGGAAGTGCCCTCTAGGTTCGTGCCCGGTGGCTGTGAGGCTGGCTAGCAGCACGATGGCCGAGACACGAGCGACTCCCTCACAGGGATGGCGGGGGGGATCTGTTTGGTCCAAAACCAAGACCCTTGCCCTCCTCCGCATCTGGGGAAGGGATGACATCCTAAAGCAGTTCAGGGCCAGCCACAGGAATGTGGACATCTATGCTGACATCGCCCAGGCGCTGTTAGAAGAGGGCTTTGAGCGTACCACAGAGCAGGTGTACTCAAAGGTGAAGGGGCTCCGGGAGGAGTATTGCCAGGCATGTGATGCCAGGGAGCTCTGTGGGGCAGCAGCTGCTACCAGCTGCCCCTTTTTCAAGAAGTTAGACCGTTTCCTAGCGGATGAGCCCAGTGGCCCACCCCACCGTAGGTGCCTGTGGGACTCCGCTGAGGCACGCAGTAGCGCCGCAGAGCTGGAGGGGGCCCCCTCTGAAGCAGAAGAGCCCCTGGAGGTGGGTTAGAACAGCCGTCCAAGCACGGCTCCACCCGCCAGCCCGGAGCTCATCACAGAAGAGGATCCCCGGACTAGCAGCCCTGAGGAGCACCCAGGGGAGCAGGAGGCAGCTGAGTCTGACGGGACATCACGCCAGACATCAGGTGTCCCAGTTGGTAAGTGTCCCCCCACAAGGCAGGGAGGCCCCGGAGTGCAGGGCATGGGTCCTGAGGGGGGCACAGCTCTGGGATGGTGGGGCTCAGGCCCAGGGGAGGGGGGCACAGGCTCTCCTCTGCAGGCATGCCGCAAGAAGCCATGTGGAGACAGGGTCCCATGCCCAAACAGGATGGGGGTCCCTCAACACAGGGTGGCAATAGGCAGACTTGGCAACATGCATGGCAGAGAACCTGCAGCCAGCATGTCTGTCACATGGCTCAGGAGACTTCCACATGCTGCCAAGAACAGCTCACTACCTACCATGGGCCACAAGGCCCCATGCCTCCTGATTTCAGTGTACAGAGCCCACCCAGCCTTAGAATCCTGTTAGCTGTCAGGACAGAGGTGTTTGCAGCTCACAGGCTGCACACACCAAGGCTGGTAGGCTGACACTTAACCGTTCTCCCTTTTGCCCCAGCAGCTCATCCACCCACCCACCAGCTTTCTCCCAGAAGCCCGCCACTGGCCACCAGGCGGAGGAGGAGAGCCTGCCCTATGTGCAACGACATCCTCACAGCCACACTCGAACTCAGCCAGCAGGCAGAGGAGTCAACCCAGGAGTGGCGTCTGCAGCAGGCCAGGCACCAGGATGCCACAGTCCAGCAGCTGCAGCGAGCCACCAATGCAGATGACTGCGTCGTGGCGGCAATGGAGCGCCAGGCAGTGGCTATGGAGAGGCAGGCGGCAGTGCTGGAGCACCAGGCGATGGCGCTGGAGAACATACACACAGAACTCCAGCGGAGAGGGTCGCACCTTGCCCCCCAGCCTGGCACTGCCCCTGCTGCTGCTGCGCCCAGGGACCCAGCTGCTGCTTGCTGCCAGTGCCCCACACCCAGGGTGGCCTAGGCAAAGGCTGTGATGCTGCAGGCCCTGCCCCTGGGGTGTCTCCTCCCTAAAATCCCGCCCAGTTGTCCCCAAACCTCCACCCCACATCCCTGGTCCCAGTTTGAAACTCCCACCCCACATGCCTGTGCCTCCAGATCGATGCCCCCACCCCACATGCCTGTCTCCCAAGTTCCGCCTTCCTATACCCCCTTGCTTGTTTAATAAACACAATTCACCCACATTGAGAGTTTATTTTGTGTTTTATTGGTTTGGGGTCAGGGTATGGGTGGGTTGGGTGGGGGCTGGCTGGGGCAGAATGGAGGAGCAGGCAGTGTGGTGGGGTTCACATGGGAATGTGGGTGCCATTGAGTATGCCCTCACTTGGAAAGCCCAGGGCAGTGAGACTGGCGATGATGTCCTGCAGTGCTCCCAGGGTGACAAGGCGTGGCAGCAGGACCGTGGTGATGGCATGGGCGACCTGCAGCGTCATTTCCCTGACGGTGGACATCCTGACGCTGAAGACATGGGCAACGGACCTGTGGGACTTGCGAGTGGACATTTTCCAGAGAGTGATGGCCACACTCTTGTCCACAGAGATGCCTGCCCTTACCACCATGTCCCTTCAGTGCAGGACTGGGGTGAGCTCGGTGATGAGGTGGGTGAAGGTCTCCCTGCTAACCTAGAGGTTCCTTGTCCAAGACTTGTTGCTCCAGGTTCACTGGAGAACCCGCTCCCACCAGTCTGTGCTGGTGCCCAGTGTGGCCCAGAAGGGGACGGGAAGCTATCAGTGCTGTGAGGGCAGCGGAGACGATGGTCCGGGGCACAGCTTCAGGCTCATCAGTCTCAGGGAAAGTGTGTCTCACAGCAGGGCAGCACCCTGCAGGCTAGCAGTGGGTCTACCAGGTGCTTGAGGATGGTACGGGAGCCAGGGGGCATCCCTAGCCATCTCTCTCACAAGCGCTTGGGGGTCACGATGGACAGGGAGGGACTGTCCGTTCACGCTTTTAAGTGATCGGCTGGCAACCTGGCTGGCAACATGGCCACTGCCATGTTGCCACACCCCCCCGTGCTGCCCCTCACCTGGAATCAAAATAGCATGTCCACACACAGGGCATGCTATTTTGATTTGAAGGGATTCCCTTAATTCGAATTAACTTATTTCAAAATAAAGATTTTATTTCAAAATGAGTTATTTTGAAACAGGTTCTTTCGAAATAAAAGTTACTGTGTAGACATACCCTATAAGTCCGGTGCATATATCAGCGATGTCCAATGTGGTCTGAAGACTTGTTCTCAATATTAATTGTCCTTCCTTTATTATGGCATGAAACTGAGGTCTTTTATCATTTGGTATGAACTGAATAAAATCTGCTAACTTTAGGTAATTGTTGTGGTCATAATTTGCAAGCAGGTTTGAATAGTTTGAAATCCTTAGCTATAGGGTGGAAGAGGTACAAACCTTCCTACCTGTGACAGATTCAAGCCTGATGGCTACAAGAGAGTAGTCCTACTAAAGAAATGGAGGTGGGCGGGTGCAAGCCTGCCTGCTTCTAAGACCCCTCGCCCAGCCTAAGGGGAGGTGGCACTGGACCATTTTTCAACAAAATACTTGGGACAACTAATGAAATATAAGGACAAGTGTGAAGGTCATAGGTTCAAAATAAGGTATTCAGAAGGGGGCACCAAACAGAAAACCCTGGGCAGCAGACACTGGTCCTGGAAAGTGTTGAGGAAGCCAGGGGATGCCGCCAAGAGGAACTCTGCCTGGAGACGTGCGCAAATGAGACAAGAAATTGGCCCCACAGTTACAGGGACCTCCCTCTTCCAGTTTCCTCTCCCTGGTCCTGTAGATGGCCACTTTTGCATAAGCCAGGAGGACGTTGGCAAGGGGTTCCTGCAACTTTGGGGGGACATGGAAGATGAGTGCATATAAAAATACGTATGGAGAAAAGTGCAGACAGAACCTCAGGAGGTGGTTCTGGAGGAGCCCGAAGAGGGTCTGCAACCTGGCACACTCTAGGTATACTTGTGCCATGGTTTTCCTCACATCGCAGAAGGGACAGGTGTTGGGGCAAGGGGTGAACCATGCCAGGCACATGCCCGTGATGACAGATCAATGCAGGAGCTGACAACTAATGTCCATGGGGATCAGGCTGGCATACAGACTGGTCCACAGGGGGTCCTCGCCCTCCACTGGTGGAATGAGGTCCTGCCATTTTGTATCAGGGCAGGACGGAGGGGCAAGAAAATGGATGGTATGCAGCACAAGTATGTACAGATATTTACAAGGGGTGGTTTGGAAACAGACCGGCTGCAAATCCAGCAGCTGGCTAGGAGCGTGGGGTGAAAGCCTTGGGGGGGCTTTCAAGGCCAGGGCATGATCAAAAGCCCTGGATGGCCAGGACTGAGAAGGGGGTGGTGACCAACCTCTTGCAGGACCAGCTCGAGGTAGGCGCAAGCAGCTGGAGGCAGGGCCACCTTCACCTCCTGGAGTAGGTGCCGGGGGTACTAGGGTTGGAGAGCCCTCTGCATTGAGCTAGTTCATAGGGATCCACCCAGTCCCCCGTGGAATAGTCCAGGAGATACCTGACCCTGCTGATGCCTGCCAGGACCTGCCTCCGCCTCACGGACAGGGCTTCTGCCACCTGCACACTGAGATGGGGTTGTGTAGCAGGGGTTCCGCGAGGAGGTCCTCCCCCTTAGTGGGGGTCTGGAGGAGGTCCTGGTAGAAGGCCTGCAGCATGGAGAGGTCTCACAGATCACCTCTCAGCTGGATGTAAAAGAGCTGCCGGTCGTATCAGAGCCCTCGGTAGTTGACGTGGGCAGAGGAGGCTGCAGAATAAATGGCCTGGCAGGCCTCCAACTGCGCCAGGTCACCCAGGTCCTGGACCATGAGGAGTACATCATTGGCGTACATTGACAGCACCAGCCGCAGCTCCGGCTCATGGAGCACCAACCCTGTCAACCTCCGGCGGAGGAGACAGAGGAAGGGCTTGATGGCCAGAGTGTACAGCTGGCCCGACAGCGGGCAGCCTTAACACACTCCTTGCCCAAAGCTGACTGGCTCGGTCAGGGTCCAGTTGAGCTTGACCAGGCACTCCGCGGAGGCATACAGCACCCGGAGAAAGCCCACAAAGCATGGCCCGAAGACAAAGGCTGGCAGGGTGCCCAGGAGGCACCTGTGGTCCACCCTGTCGAACACTTTCTCCTGGTCCAGGGCCAGGAGGGCGAACAAAAGACCATCCCTACAACCGAGCTCCAAGAGATCCTGGAACAGGTACAGGTTGTTGAAGATGGACCGGCCTGGTTGGGATGGATCACGTCCTGCAGTACAGACCCAAGCCACAGAGAGATGGCCTTGGCAACAATCTTGTAGTCTGTGCAGAGGAGCGAGACAGGATGCCAGTTCTGAAGGTTGTGGAGGTCCCCTTTCTTGGGCAGCAGGGCCAGCATGGCCCACCGGCAAGAGAGAGGGAGCGCTCTGCTCTCCTCGGACTCAGCCCAGATGATGGCGAGGTCTGGGCCAAGAACATCTCAGAATGTGTGGCGGAACTCCACAGTCAGCTTATCCATGCCCGGGGATTTGTTGGTGGGCATGAGATGGAGGGCTTCTGAGGACCCAGCCAGAAAGAGAGGAAGCTCCAGCTGGTCCCAGTCCCCTTGCTGACTTCAGGAAAAGAGATTATTAGAGGGCAGGTATATCTGCCCCAGGGTCAGCAAAGCCCTGGTTCCTGGGGGTGAGCAAGATGGGGATGCTGTAAGCCAATTAAGGCACCTGACTCCAATTAAGGAGTCTGAAGTCAGTTGGAGACCTGACTTCAATTAAGGGGTAAAAGATAAAAAAATCTCTGTTGAAACTAGTCAGGGAAGGGAGTTTGGTGTGGCTTCTGGAGGAGGAGGATCTAGGGGTGGAGTGTGTGGTTAGAGCAGAGCAGAGCAGAGCAGAGAGAAGTATTGCTGAGCTGGATGAAGCTGACTAGTAGGTGTTGCTACCAGCACCTGAAAATATACAGGTAGCCAGGACAAGCTCACTCAGAAAGGGGTAGGGCCCCAGGCCTGTGGGCTGGGAAGCCTAACCCCAGGGCAGGAGGGACTGGGGAAACTACAACTTTGAGGGTTTGGAGGTGGGAAAGCCACACTCCAGCTGGCTGCCAAGATGTGAAGCACAGGACCCACAGTGACTAGGCTTCCCCACTTTGTCACATACCCAGCAAGTCCATCTTTTTATCTTCCCTTTTGTGCAGCATGGGTCTTTTGAATTCCTGCCTATGTCTATGATTCACTGCCTCAACAACCAGAGAGTTTGGTGGTGGGTGGGTGAAAAGATTCTGAACAAGTATTTTTGTCAGGTCTTTTGCAGGTAGGTGTGGTGGATGCTGGTGTTTGCCAGATATTATTTGCAGACTCCAATAATGCTTCATTCATTGGAAGAGCAATACGTGATGATGACTTCATTTCCAGGATTCAGAAGAGTTTATATTGGGACTCCACTACCTCTTGCATAGGTATTTCTTGGGATTCGACAACTCTTTTAAAAAGGTCCTGGAATTGCTTAAAGTCATCATATGTGATAAGCAGAGAGGGGATAATGGCTTCATCTGGTGAAGAGGATGAGTTGCGTGGAGGTGATTCCTCCTCTGTTCTATTTGATCTGACATAGTAGTGGGATCAGGTGGAAGTGGAGGTAGATGCAATCTTGATGTCCTAGATGTAGATGGGCTACTTTCGGCAGAATAATGGGAGTAGGCACCCTATCTCGGCCACTGCAGAGGGTAATTAGTCAGATACCCATACCAGGGTGGGGACTACCAAGGATAAGGTGGAGACATCAGATGTTGGATGCTCCCATGCTCCTTTGCATTTGATGTTGTGGTGATGTGGACTGTGGTGAGAAAATAGCCTGTAACAATTCTTCTTCATCCTTGCTGGAGAAAGAAATGGGGGATATTGACCCCCTCTATAATATTGTGAAGGGGAATGATCAGTTGGTCTCTATGAAGAGTGTGGGTATGTTCCTCATCATGTTCATGATACTTCTTCTCAGATGTCTTTCAAGTTAGTAGCTGAGATGATGCTGTCATCGGTTCCATTTGTGGACCCATGCTGATATCCCTGCCAATTTGGACAGTGCAGGCTGCAGAGGTTCCGCACTAAAGGAGGTAACTGTTCCTAATGTGGTGCCAATGACAGAACAGGTTCATGCCCAGGTTGTTGGCTTGGTGTTGGAGCCATGTCCGGTGCCACTGCTGCTAATGGTTTGGGATGCTTCAGAACCAAGTGGTGCAGAATCGGTTTGTCTCTATGTTTTATCTCCAAAGTGGATGAGGAATGTTTGTTAGATTTCACAGTTGGTGCAGTGGATGGAACTGAAGCCTCTTTTGAGTGCTCATTTTTCTGCAAAGGGGTTGGGGAACTCTTTCTTTTCTCTGATTCAAGTGACAGGGTTAGATTTTTCTTTGCCACAACAGAGAGGTCAGATATTGTCTTTCCCTGACCCAGGTCTGAAGCCTATCTGAGGGATCTTTCCATTAAAAGTAATTTGAGATCTCAGTTACAGCAGGCTCTGGCACTCATACTTTTATAGTGACAGCACTTGTGGCTAACATGCTCTTCACCTAGACATTTTATGCATTTGGAATACCTGTCAGATGCAGGCATAGTGTCACAATGTTTTTCGCATCATTTCAAGCCTGGGGAGCTGGGCATGATGCACTGACAAATGGCAAACTTTTTTTTAGGAAAGGGATAAGGTTAGGGTTGAGGATAGTGCTGAAATGGAGAGGTAGAAAAATGAAAATAGTCTCTGAGATAATCAGTGTTCAAGCAAATGCTGTTCTTCATCCACAGATGTGCGTCGAGCCGCGTGGGCACAAAAGGGCACCAGACTGACTGCGAGACAGGACCTGTGCACATGTGTGGTGCAACAGTCACTATGAGAAAATTCTCCGCTCTGTGGCACAGGGGCATGCCACTTACCAATTGTGGAGCACCCAAGGGGACACCACTTGTAGGATAATTTTTGTTTGTTGCCATTGAATGGGAATAAAATGCAACCTCAGTACCTATTGAACTGTACAATATTGAGAATCTGAGGAAAAATGATACGAGTGTCCTATGTCAGTGAATACTTTGAAGACCAGAATAAATTTGGGCAGATATGTTCATGCTACCAGCTGGTTTTGGATTGCCTATATTAGAGGCTAATTTACCAGAAGTCACTGTGAACTAGACAAGGACATAGCTCATTCATCAATATCTATGTAAATGTTTCCTTCTATAAATCAGGCTGCAGTGACCCATCATGTAATTTTCAAATTAGAAAATCTAGGAACTGCCTGTATTTTTCTTTCAGAGAATAAATGTTTGCTACTCTTTTTTTAAGGGGGAGGGAGAAGAAACGGAGAGGAATTGGGATGGAGGGGCTGAAGATGAGAACAAATTAGTATGAGATATAGAAATGCTTTCCTTATTTCTTCCAATGTGTTGTATTTTGCTATGTACTTATGGTTTGAAAGTACACATGTGTACCTGAACAATATAGCATTTATAGACTTGTATTTATTGAATACTAGTTAAATTATAGTTTACTTTCAGTCCCGTGGAGGAGAAGCCTATGGCTATACAACTCCAAGAGGAGCTCTGAAAGGTACTGTGATTCAGAGACAAACTTCTGAGTCACATTGTGTGCAGCTCCTGCTGTGCACCCAGCAGGGCAGGGGGAATATGTTGAATTCACCTCTAGGTAGCTCTGGCTTGTGTATAGTAAAGGCACAACCCATCCCCTGTAGTTTTACAGAGTGGAAAACCAGAAAAGGAACTACTAGATCATTTATTCAGACCTCCTATGTGACACAAGTTCTTAAATTTCACTTAGTTATCTCTATATGGAACCTAATAACTTGTGTTTGACTAAAACATATCTTTGAGAAAAGTACCCAGTCCTGCTATGACAAAACTGAGTGATGGAGAATTTCCAAGTTTGTTGGTAGTTTGTTCCAATGGTTAGTCATCCTCCCTGTTAAAAATGTACCTTATTTCCAGTTTGTATTTGTCTGGCTTCAGTTTCCAGAGGAAGTTGTACACAGGATTTAATTAGCTTGCTTCAAATCCCCTCATGTGGACACTTCTATTTTGGTTTCAAAAGATTCTCAGATTGATTTAGTCAATGTTGGTAATGCAATCAATAAAACTTTCTCATGGATGCAAAGTCTAAGATTGATAAGAGGGATCCAAATGTACTTTGTGAAGATTTCAGCCTTCAGGGAAAAGAGAGACACTGAAAACCACAAATTTCTGTGCCAATTAGTTGAACAGAACTTCAATTGTGTCAACTTCCTGTCTGAGCTGTACAACTAGTACCTGAACAGAAAGCACACAGGTAAAACAAAGAAGTAATTACAAGTCAATGCACTAATTACACTGGATAAATAGGTACCCCAACTCAGAAATCATTTCCCAGAACAACATGTAACAAAGCAAATAACAAAGCACAGATAAGCGACTATAGTCAAAGAAGCAGATCAGTCCATTATGCCTTCCACAAAAGGTTACTTTGCAGATTTCCATGTAGCTGACTTTTCTCTTCAATAATCTTTTCCAGCAATTTCTGGGTCAGAGGAAAAGATGATTGTTCTTTCCAGAACAAGAACATTTTACCTGCATGAATGACTAGTGTTTGCTTGAAAACAGATGGAAGCAGAAATTCTTTATCAATATAATATTTACCTATATTGCATTCAAGAAATATATTTCCTTTGATGGGTGACTAGATTCAGGTCTGGAAATAATCAGTGGGGTGCTAGTTTCCATTTCAATTTCTGATTTTCTATTTAGTTGCAGCAAAGTTTTTCTTCCTTTCTTAAGTATCTATGAAAATGGAAATCACATTGCTTCTATCCACAGATTTATTGTGTGTGGAACCCTGTAGTTCATTTGCTGTACATACAGGGTGCTTTTCATATTCATGTGAGGAAGGGATTTTATTTTTCATAGCTTTGCTAACTGCAAAATGACTATCCCTGGCAAACTAAAGATCCTTAAGATTTGTTTCTCCTCCTTGCTTTTCCAGCTATTCTGTCTGCTTAGTGATCTTCAGCACTCATCCTGAGGTCCTTTAATTACTGTATCTTTTTTGTTCCCTCAATTTATTTTACTACAGCAATCGGGACTTTCAATTTACAATCCACGGTGATAAAAGAACAGTTGTCAAACTTGACATTTATATCCTAGTGTTTTCTGTGTTATATTTTGTCAGACTTCTTTTAATTGCAAGCTCTCTGTTTGAGATTGCAAACTGGCACACATATAGAAGAAAAAGAAATCTCTGTATTGACCTGGCAAGAAAGATAATGGGAATTAGAACCATCATTTTCCTCACTTTTTATCTAATGTAAATTAACTTTCTTTCTTCTGGAGGACACCAGTAAATTATTCCAACCCTGCCCAGAGAGGCTTGTAACTCAGATTGGCATTTCAGCATCACAGAGGCCTTCCATTGCTATTCCTAGGCTGGTGCAACTTGGTCACTGTTCTTTGCATCTAAACAGAATCTCAGCCTTATTTTTTGGAAAAAAAGTCATAACTAGCTATAAATACTATAAATACCACAGTCTTAATATATTTAAACTTTTCATATTGAGTTATAGACTTTTCCATGGTGGCTGTGAATAACTGAAATTGCTAAGGCAGGGATATGACTACTGTGTCTCTGTGTGTGCATGGGTTGTATATGATCTTCTTTAGAAAAGAGTAAAACTCACCACTTGAAAATGTTTTAGAGCAGCAATATCAACTGCAGGGAAGGGACCATCCTAAAGGGTTCAGTGTAGCAAAGTAATTCACAGGAGGACAGTTTTCTCATGCAAAATTACTGAATATTCAATGAAGCACATTTTTCCAACTAAAAATGATTATTTTACTTCTTGTGGGTATGAATAAATAAAGCTTCAGACTCACAGCTCGTGGCTGGTGGAATCTCCTGACGCTGACTCTTTCAGCAATACTTCTCCCATTTACTTTTATTCACAGTTCCCTTTCTCTGCTCTAAGATCCTCTCATTACTTAGCCTCTAAAAATTACATGCTGTCTTGCTCTCATGGCAGATATAAAAGCTTGAATAGTTTTCTAGCTGAGATTTAAAAAGTGACCATTAGGGTCACAACGTTCCTGCTCTATTCAACCATCCACACAGAGATGTGGTGGTATAATGTCCTCTACCCCAACCCTCCTGAGGTATGAGCATTGGACTCAAGACAAATTTACAGCAGATGTGAAAGGGCTGAAATTTGAGGATGGGGCTGGAGATCAAGGATGGCTCTCAGATTGGTAATGAGATAGACTCCCAGCCGCTGTAACAGAGGAATGCTGCAAAGGCAGTGTTTATAAACATTCATTTGAATTCTGAACAGCTGTTCAGTTCAACCATGGTTTTGCTCCTTATTATTTATTATTTGTGAACATTCATGCAAATTGTTTTTTGCTGGCAGAGATGTTTGGGGAATAGCTGCTCTTGTATTCATATGTGAACAAGGGAATTCAGGCATGAAGGAAAGTAAAACTATTCACTATTCATCACTGCTATTTTTAAAAGTTTCCCTCATCCGATGAGGGAGCTGAAACAATGCCACATGGTATAGTTGAATAACTTCACACTACAAATACTGAACAACAAAAAGCGGAGGTGAACAGTTTGTGAACAATCCATAAGCTGGATGTTGCCTACCATAAATACTGGCAAATAATTGCACATAATTAATATAACCACAGAAATTAGAATCAGTTCATAATTTGTTTTCTGGCTCCTCAGTTGCTGCAAATCGGAATAGCTCCATTCTGCAAATCAGAATAGCTCTCAGTAGAAATACCAAATATATAGTGGGTCAAAGAAACTGAATTAACTTCTGACCTATGAAAGGATCCTTGCTCTTTTTGAAGTTTGGAGTAGCTTCCACTCATACTGTTCATAATACAATGTACTTTTATAAAGTTATTTTTTATTGTACAGATACTCATAGTAAACTAAAATAATTATTAACAACAATAAAATGGGCATGTTGTCAGTGCAATTAAACACCCATGGCTGACCCGTGTCAGCTGACTTGCGTACTTGACTTGGGTAAACGGGACCCAGGGTATGAAGTTGAATAAGGCTGTGAGGTTGTAGAACTATGACACAGATGTTTGGGAAAAGTTCTGAGAGGTGGGAGAGTCCCAGAACCCAGGCTCCAGCCTGATCCCCTATGTCTACACTATGATTTTGCAGCCCCAGAGCCTGAGCCCCATGACTCTTATTCAGCTGTCATGAGCCAGCCATGAGAATTTTATTGCAGTGTAGACATATTCAATCATGTTATGAAGTTCTTGTACTGGAGCCTCTGTGGCAACTAAGGATTTAAAAGGACCGTGTGTATTGAGATCAATACATTGAAAATGCTAGAGAATGGAGAGACTAAGATTTTATATGATCTCGCAATTATCATAAGCCAAAAAGTACAGACAACAACCTGGAGAAGCTAGTGAAGTTTGTAGAACTCTGCCATAAAGTGCAATGGAAAACTAGAACAAAGATGATCTTAGTGGCTTCTGAAATATTTTGAGAGATCCCTAAGGGTATGTCCACACTTGCAAGTTAGTTTGAATTAAGGAGGCTTAATTTGAACTAACTTAGGACCTGTCTACACAAGGCTTTCATTAGTTTGAACTAAGGAACTCCTTAATTCAAACTAATGAAAGCTTAGTTTAAATTAGTAAGACCTGTCAGTTAGTTTGAACTAAGCCCTTAGTTTGATCATTAGTTTGAACTAAGGATGAGGTAGACAAGGATCAACCCCTAGTTCGAACTTGTAAGTTTGAAATAAGGGCAGTTAGTTTGAATTAACAACGTGAACTAATTTGAACTAATAATGTTAGTTTGAATTAGTCCACACTGTTAATTCGAACTAAGAGGTTTGAGTTTAGTTCAAACTAACCTTGAAGTTATTAGTTTGAATTAACAAATCTGAACTAACTGTTCCTAATGTAGATATAACCTAAGGGTATAAATGAGCAGTTGAAGAAAAAGGTTAGGTTAGGTTAGCATGCCATCACAATCAGTGATCTCCAGAAGACAGCACTTTCAGATACTGTGAGAACTTTACAAAAAGTCAAAGGAAGACAAGTAGTTTTGAGCACCTAAAATGCAGAAATTTTGCAGAAAGCTTAACAAAACAGCTGAGTACTCAAACATATAGAACTGGCTTGTGGTTATGACTTATTGATGACTCCTAGGGCCTCTAGGGAGTAGTGGTCCACCTGTTATGCTTAATGGTCTTTTATGTTGTGAAGGCTATTGGTAAGTATTTGCAAGATCAAGGCATAAGATGATAGACTTATAAAAGTGTGAGAGAGGGATATAATAAAAATATGTAATTTCTATGTACATTGAAAATAAATTAACATGCTTCTACTCAACCAAATGTTCATCAGCCAATCCTTAGCTGACTGATTACTTGTAGTCATCCCATTAGAAGTGGGTTTTGAGGACAAATGCAAAGGAGAAATGAATAGTGGCATTAGGGACAAATTTCAGATTCATACTAAGGGGCAACATAGAAACCAGCAGCATTTTGAAGAAATTAGGATGTGCTGATGAGAATATCAGAGAGGAAGAGGCATTGGAAATCAACAAGAGATGGTCTTTATGTGACTGCACTCTCAGCCCCTCCTATGGGATAAAAAAGTGTTGTATTAAGCCACTAGACACAAACTCCCCAGAACTGAAGATGACCGTACATTGGAAAGGCTGGTAGTGGGGGAAGGAGTTCTCCTACAACTATAATTAAAGCTAGCAAGAAGAAGGAAGGAAAGGTAGGCATTTTGTCAATGTACGGAACAGGGAGAGAGAGTTCTATGGTGTGTAGAATTAGGATTGGAGAGTGGAGGAAACTCTCTCAGCGTATAGAGAGATATGCCCAACTGGGCTTGGCAGTATAGTTATGCTTTTAAGTTTGGCAGCATAACCCCCAAATTGGTCTCTGAATTGTTGCCTTCCGATTAACGGTGTCTGCAAACTGAGAGAGGACAAGGTGCAGAAGGTGCATAAAGAAAAGGAGAGCAGGGATGGCTTAGAAGGAAAATAAAGTGTTCAAGTTCAGTCACATTAGATTTAAATTGAGGGCAACACTTCTGAAAGAAGTCAAAGAGCTGAACAGAAAGATGGGATTGGATCAAGGGAGGGCTCCAAAAGGATGATAACTGGAGCCGTGTGACCAGATGAGAGATTTTAAAAGATGGAGAAGACCAAGATCAGAGCCCTCTAGATCTTTTCTGAAATAATGGGAATGAGGAGGTGGAGAACCTATTAAAAAATAATGTTGATGCAGTAACCAGAAGAAAGGCGGGAGAATCAGAAGTGAATGACATGGTCAGAGGAATCAAACTGTCAAGAAGGAGAATATGACTGACAAGATCAAAAACCTCAAAAAGATAATAATGATGGAGTAAAATCCTTAATGAGTCCAGAGAAAGGTAATTAAACACCTTGGTGAGTTTAAAGGGAGATGGAGTAGGCTGAAGTCAGGTTAGAAGACACCCAAGATGGAGATGCAGAATAGGAACTCTAGGCAACAGCTGGATGGGTTTGAAGGTGAAGGGAAGAAAGGAAAAGGGTAGCTAGGCTGTTTGGCATGTTCTATGCATTGCTGGTGGACTGCATGAAAAGTGTGATTTGTACAGCACTTTAAAATCCTACACTTTAGCCTCCTTGTGTAGACCTAGGTGATTGTGCAAATGAGGTACTTTTTAGGTTACTTCAGCAGTCTATGTGGGAAAGTTAGAGTGTAGCAACACCTTTGCAATGGTCTCTACTGCACCATCTGGATAACCCATCAGGTCAGGTGCCAATATTTTGTTCTGAATTTCTACATGACCTAGAACAACAGAATCTTGACTGTGACTACGGACTCTGTATATTGCCTTAGTATAAGAAAGTCTTGCTGAGATTTCAAAAGATATTCCAAGGCTATAAGCTAAAGACAAAATTTTATAACATAGGGTAAGTTCATTAAAGAAAACCATTGGAATTACAGCCTGATGGATGTACAGAGAATTCTTTGTTTTTTCTCATTTCATCTTTCTGGTAAGATTGAACTAATGTGGATTGTGGTGCCATTTTCAGTGTTTCTTACAATTTTTGCCAAGATAATGAAGAACTGTTTCAGAAAGCCACTAAAACACTGTATTTCTACATATTCTACAAATATATCATTTATTTTTGTTAATTAATCAGCAGATTTGATTTTGAATACCCAAAAGGTTCCAACTGCAGTACAGACCATGCAGGACTGTGGTGAGTAATCTCGCATTTGAATGGTTGAATGCATATCAATTTTATCCAAAAAGTTAGGCAATTTTCATGTGGGCAACCTGAAAAGTTATCTTTAAATTGTCCCTTTAAGAAAGATGCCTTTCTCATGAAAGTAGGTCTAATTCAAAGACCCCTGTTGTGAAAATTTGGGATATGTGTGGGGTTCCACATGAAGTTTTACTCTGAACTTGCTAATTTAGGCTTGATTTAGGTTCAGCATGCCTGCTGAACCCAAAGTAGTCCTGTAGAACACTGTCAATCTCTGGATTGTCCTTAGACATTTTTGTGAATTCTTTTTCTTTATTTGGATCATTTGATTAGGCAGCTGGTGTGTGAGACCACTGAGTATTGCATTAGCAACAATTGTCTGGCTGTTGCTTTCTGTTCCTTTGTCAATTGCATCCATCTGTTGTCTTGTTGTCTCTCATTTTATAATTAGTTTGGAAGCTCTTTGGGGTGGCAACTGCCTTTTCACATGTGTATATGATACAATGGCGCTCTAAGCCTGATCAGGTCCTTTAGTCACTGGCCTCAGTACAAATGAATAATAAATCATGATATATAGAATCATAGAACCATTGGCTTAGAAGGGACTGCAAGGGTCATCTAGTCTAACCCCCTGCCAAGATGCAGGATCTGATCTATCTAAGCTATCCAAGACAGATGGCTATCCAGCCTCCTTTTGAAAAGCAACAGTGATGCAGATTTCATGACTTCCATGGGCAGTTTGTTCCATTTTCCTTTCAGTTAGGAAGTTTTTCCTGAGATTTTATTTAAATCTGCTATGCTGCACTTCGAACCTATTGCCTCTTGCACTGCCTGTTGCAGCAAAAGAGCAGTTATTCTCCACCTTTCTT
Organism: Podocnemis expansa; assembly: GCA_007922195.1. Classification (NCBI taxonomy): domain Eukaryota; kingdom Metazoa; phylum Chordata; order Testudines; family Podocnemididae; genus Podocnemis; species Podocnemis expansa. Next base: position 9,655,109 of record ML682013.1, read on the forward strand.
ATGGCAGACTTTCAAGTATTGTAAACCATTACAATGTCCTCATTTAATCTTCTTTTTCCAAACCAAACATATCCAGTTCTATCAGCATTGGTACATATGGATTGCATTCCATACCCATGATTATCTTTATAGCTTCCCTCTGTATCCTTTGCAGTTTCTCTACATCTTTTCTATGCAGTAGTGACCAAAATTGGACACACCTGAGGCCTAACCAGTGCTGAGCAGTGTGGTGCTATCACTCATCATGACTTGCATGCCAGGGCTGTTGCTGACCTCAAAAAAGGGCCAGGCCCAGGCTCAGGTCCCAGCCCCCTGCAACATGGCCCTGCCTGTGAGCCCAGTCTGGGCCCCAGGCCCAATCCAGAGCTGCACTGGGCTCCTCCTACTGGCAGCCCAGCCTGGATCTGGCCCCTAGTGGCCAGCAGCAGCATGGAAGGAAGCCCCAGCCTGGATTCAGCCCCTGCTGGGCAGCGACAAGCAGCCTGGGCCTGATCCGGCCCCTACCACAGCCAGCCAGTGGCAGGCAGGCCTGGCCCAGATCCAGTCCCTTCCACTGCCGGGGCATGGCCGGAGACCTGCAGGGTAGTAGCCCTGCAGCCCAGAGGCAGCGACGCCCCTGTTGCATGCTGGGCCTTTGTTAATGCAGCCCAAAATTGCATTTGCTTCTTTTGCAACAGCATCGCATTGCTGACTCTCAGGAATGCTGCTGCCAAATCAGTTACCCCCCATTCTATATTTGTGAATTTCTTTTTTTGTTCCCTACGAGTAGCATCTTAACATTCATCTTTCTTGAATTTAATTTTGCCACATGCAACCCAGTTCTCCAATTTATCAAGATCCCTTGCATTTTACCTCTGTCCTTTGAAGTGTAGCCAACGCCCATCCCCTAAAACTTTGTGCCACATGCAAGCTAGATCAGTATGCTCTCTATACATTCATATAGGTTATTAATACAGATGGTAAACAACACCACACCCCAAACTAATCCTGTGGAACCCCTTTTGAGACCTGCCTATCAGATATCATTCATTTAATAGTTCCTTTTTGTTTGCATTTGTTTAAGGAATTATGTATCTACTTATTGGTAGTTCTGGTGAGACCACAATTGTGCCGCTTAGTTACAAGCATATCACGTAGAACTGTATCAAAAGCTTTGCTGAACTCCAGGCTGAACTCTACCACATCCCCCATCCACCAAATCAGTTACTTTGTCAAAGAAGGAAATTGAGCTGGTTTGCCATGATTTGTTCTTTATAAATCCATTTTCAATTACTGTGATTACCTTCATCCTCTGGGTATTTGCAAAGTGAATGCTTTATACACCAGTCTAACAATTTCCCAGGTATTGACATCAGGCTGACTGGTCTATAGTTCCCTGGTTCCTTCTTTCCCCCTTTTGCAGGGTTGAGCACTAAACTGGCCTTCTCCAATTTTACAGGACCTCTCCTGTCATCCAGGAGTTTGCCAATAGTATTGCCAGTGGCTCTGAGATTTGCTCAGCTAATTTCTTCAACAAGCTGGGGTGAATAGCATCATGCCTGACTGATCTGTATTAACTGTAATTAGTCAAAAGATCTCTGATGCTCTGATGTCTTCTTTACTTATCCTTCTCTGCAACCCTTTCCCTTTATTGCCTATAATAACTTCGTTAATTTTCCAGTAACATGTTATTTTATGTATGAGGACTGAAGCAAAGTAGCTATTGAGCAGCTCCATCTTATCATCATCCACCGATTACTACCTCACCTTCTCCCCTGAGCTGTGGATTCATATAATCACTGATCTTTCTTTCTTGCCTGATATGTTTGTAGAACCCCTACTTGTTGTTTCTAAAATTTCTTGCCAGTTCAAACTCATTCCTTTCCTTGGCTTTCCTAATTTTGTCCCTATGTACGCGTGCTATTTCAATATATGCTGTCCTGGCGCTACACCCTTCTTTCCATTTCCTGAATCCCTTTTAGTTTTTAGGTAGTTAAAAAATTCCTTGTGCTACCACATTCATTTCCTGTGGCTCATTGTAATAGCTAGATGTTGAGCCTCTGTATTACTTTTTTTAGGAAATGCCATGTAGGATCTGAATTTTTCTAGTTTTGTCTTAGAAAGGTGTTTTGAGCACAAATGAAGGGACCGGTCCTGCAAAAATTTACATGCCTGGGTAACTTTATTCAATGCAGCAAATCTATAGTTTTAGACTCCTAGGCTATATCCACATGAGGCTTTTAATTCGAAACAACCACCATTGTTTTGAAATAAAAGTTGAGATGTCCGAACAATGTTTCTTTATTTCAAAATGACGAGCCCCTGTCATTTTGAAATAATGTCCATTATTTTGGAACAATAAAACCTAGGGTGAAATTGAAATAGCCATTGTTTCAAAATGGTTGTTTCGAAATAATGCAGTTTGGACGTGTTATTTTGAAATAACCATTATTTTGAATTAACACTTTTGCCTTCTCTTTCTCTGGGTGCCTTCCTTTTTCTATATATTGGGAGGGGGTATGGCCAAGGGAGGTGGCCATGCTGCCACACCTTCCATGGTGCCCCTCTCCTGAATCAAAATAGCAAGTCCTGTGTCCGGACTTGCTATTTTGATTTGAGGTTTTCCCTTATTTTGATTTAAAATTAGCTTATTTTGATTTAAGTTATTTCAAATTAAGAATTTTATTTCAAAATAACTTATTTTGAAATAACTTATTTCAAAATAAGTATTTACGTGTGAACATAGCCATAAACTCTAAGGTCAGAAGGGACCAGTATGATCATCTAGTCTGACCTGGTGCAGAATGCAGGCCTCAAAACCTCATCCACCAACAAGCCTCTAACCCATGACTGAGTTAATTACATCCTCAAATCATGATTTAAGGCCGGGGTCTCAAACTCAAATCACCTCAAGGGCCGCATGAGGCTAGGATACTGGCCCGAAGGCTGCACCACTGAAACCTTTTCATACAATGATGCGGAAGTACAGTAAAAAATGAAGAGTAACATAGTATGCTAATAAAAGTCAATTTATTAACTTTTTTGAAACTGTAACATGAAGTCTGTGCTAATTTTGACAGTCTTTCCAAAGCCAAAATACGTTTCCTTTTAGAATTACTTCCATTCAAGATGGCAAAATCATCAAAAAGACAAAGAGTAAACAAACACACTTAAAATTTTACATTATAAATCAGAGGTTCCAAATCTTTTTTGATTCGAGGGCAAAAAATATACTTTTTCAAACCCTGAAGGACCACCTGTTAATTTAATTAAAAATAAATTAAAATTTAATGTATTGAATTCAAACTGATGTTAATTGAAATAAATTAATTGCAGTTTGATTTATTAAAATTGAATTAAATTTAATTGAAATTAAATTTGAATAAAGGTTTTAGTTTTTTAAATAAAATTCAATTGTTTTAGAAGATCTTTGGGTTTTTTGTTTTAAAAATAGGGGGCTGCATGTATCCCCAAGCCAGGAGAGGAGGAGAAAAGCCACATCCCAGGACGGGGCTGCAAACAGATTCATCAGAGCCCTCCATAGCACCGTAAATAAGCAGTCCCCTGCCTGGCCCTGGGAGCAGCACTGGGACCAGTGGTGGGGGAAACACCCTCCCCACCACCTGCTCGAATTTGGCCATGCTGGGGTCAGCTGAGGGGGAAACACACCCCACCCACCTGCTCACTTGAATTTGGCTGCGGTGGGGCTACCATAGGGGAAAACACTCCCCGCCCACCCGAACTTACCCACTCTGCGGTTGGCAGAAGGGGAAACAACCCCCACCCACCTGCCCGCTTGAATTTGGCTGAGCGGGGCCGGCAGAGGAGAAAACATCCCTTGCCTGCCAGAATTTAGCAGCACTGGGGCGTGTGGAAGAAAAAACACTACCCCACCCTCCTGGGGGGAACACCCCCTGCCTGTGCCAGGACTGGCAGCGGGGAAAGCCCTGGGGGCCATGCTGTGGCTAGTGGTGGGACTTTCTAGCACTCTCCCAAAATGGAGCCCCCAGTGAACCCTCCCCACACGCTCAGGCTGCCCTCCTTTAAGCCCCACCCACACACCTAAGCCTTCTCTGGATGGCTCAGCCTGCTTCAGCTGCTCAATCAACTGCTTCATGTGAATAGGGCAGCTCCTGATCAACTGCTGCATGCGAACAGGGCAGCTCCCAGGCAGCAGTTCAGCTTCTCCCTGTCTGTGGCTGATAATACATGGGGGAGGTGAAGGTGCTTGGTCTCCATCAGCAGAGAGGCTCGGCATTTGAAAACCCCAGGGTTGGAAAGGTGGGAGTCCCAGGATTCTGGGGGTTATCAGGGTCTGCATGCGGCAGCTCTGTAGGCCACATGTGGCCTGCTGGCCGCATGTTTGAGACCCCTAATTTAAGGATTTTAAGATACAGATATTTCCCCTTTAGGTGAGCTGTGCCCCATGCTACAAAGATGAAAAACTCCCAGAGCCCAGGCCAATCTGCCCTAGGTGAAAATTCCTTCCCGACCCCAAATATGGGAATCAGTTAAACCCTGAGCATGTGGGCCAGTCTCACCAGCCAGTCACTCAAGAAAGAATTCTTTGTAATAACTCAGAAACCACCTTCCCTTCTTAGACTATTTGCATATCCACCAACAGTAGTCAAAGATCAGTCAATTTCCAAAGTAGGCCATCCCACCATACCATCCCCTCTATAAACTTAAAAATACCTGTTTTGAAGGCATTTATGTTTTTTGTCCCCACAACTCCCCTTGGAAAGCTATTCCAGAACTTTACTCCTCTGATGGTTAGAAATCTGTATCTAATTTCCAAGCCTAAATTTCCTTATGGTAGTCTATATGTATTTGTTCTTCTCCACATTGATGCTGTACTCAAATAACTGTTCTCCCTCCCTGATATTTATCCCTCTGATGTATTTATAGAGAGCGATAGTGTCACCCCCTCAACCTTCTTTTGGTTAGGCTAAACAAGCCAATCTCCTTGAGTCTCTTCTCATAAGGCAGGTTTTCCACTCCATGGAGCATCCTTGTAGCGCCTCTCTGCACCTGTTCCAAATGGAATTCATCCTTTCTAAACTTGGGGGACCAGAACTGCATTCAATATTCTAGATGTGGTCTCACCAGTGCCTTGTACAGTGCCTCCCTGTTTCTACTTGAAATACCTCTTCTGAAACATCCTAGAATTTCATTACGTTTTTTCATGGCCACATCACAGTGGTGGCTCATAGTCATTTTGTGATCAACCAGTACTCCCAGATCCTTTCCCTCCTCAGTGCCTTCCAACTGATGTGTCCCCAACTTACAGGAAAAATTCTTCTTGTTTGTCTCTAAATGAATGACTTTGCACCTCCCATTATTAAATTTCATCCTTTTCCTGATACTCTTGTTTAGAAGGTCATCCAGGTCTTTTTTGTATGCTATCCCTATTCTTCTCTGTATCAGCTATACCCCTTCCCCCAGCTTGGCACCACATGCAAACTTAATTAGCACATTCCCACTTTTTGTACCAAGATCAGTAACAAAAAGGTTAAATAAGATCAGTCCCAAGACCAATGCCTGAGGGACTCCACTGGTTACCTCCCTCCATCTTGACAGTTCACCCTCCAGTATGATCCACTGTAGCCTCCCCTTTAAGCAGTTCTTTACCCACCTTACTATACTCATATTAAACCCCATCTTTGTAACTTAACTAATAATTCCCTGTGTGGAACTGTATCAAATGCCTTGGTAAACTCTAAGTAAATGAAGTCTACCACATTCCCTTTATTTAAAAAAAAGATGTTATTCTTTCAAAAAAGGAGATCAGGTGGGTCTGGCATGATATACCTTTTGTAAAGCCATGTTGTATTTTATCCCAGTTACTGTTATCAATATCCTTAAGTGCTTTCTCCTTCAAAATTTTCTCCAAGATCTTGCATACTACTGAGGTCAAACTAAAAGGCCTGTAGTTACCTGGATCACTTTTATTCCCTTTTTGGAAAACAGGAACTATATTAGTAATTCTCCAGTCATACGGTACAACTCCTGAGTTTACAGATCCATTAAAAACCTTTGCTAATAGGCTGGCAATTTCAGGAGTCAGTTCCTTTAATACTTTTGGATGGGGATTATCTGGGCCCACCAATTTAGTCCCATTCAGCAGACTGAGTTTGGCTTCTACCTCAAGTAATTTCCACTTTAATGACCCCATTCCCATTAGCTACCCTAACTTTATCCCGAAGCTCTTATTAAGGCAGTAAGCCATACCTAGATTATCAATGACCTTCACTCCATCCTCAGTTTTTAACAGTCCCACTTCTTCCTTCTTTGTTTTCTTCCTATTTATATGGCTAAAGTTCCTTTTACTGTTAGTTTTAACTGCCTTTGCAAAGTCCAGCTTTGCTTGACTTTTTGCTTCTTACTTTACAGGTTCTGACTTCCAAAAAGCAATTTTCCTTGATGATCCCTCTCATCTTCCACATCTTTTAGGTGCTATGCTTCCTCCTAATCACCTTTCCGAAATGCTTACTCATCCAGCTTGGTCTACAGCTCTTCCCTACAATTTTTTTCCCCTTTCTCAGAATGTAGGCTTCAGATAGCTCCTGCAACTTTGACTTGAAGCAATTCCAAGTTTCTTCTATCTTTACATTCCTGAGTTCTTCAGTCCAGTCCTCTTCCCCAACTAATTCCCTTAATTTTCTAAAGTTAGCCCTTTTAAAATCAAACACCCTAGTCACAGATTTATTTTTGTTTATCCTTCTAATTAATTTGAACTGAATTAGCTTGTGGTTACTTGCACTGAAGTTCCCTACAATTAATTCTTCTGAGGTCCTCACTACTCACCAGTTCCAGATCTAAGATGGCATCCCCTCTTGTTGGTTTAGTAACAGTCTGGAGAAGGAATTCATCATATATCACACCCAGCAAAATCTAGGCACTTCTATTACTATTAGTACATGCCCTCCAGTCTATATCTGGGAAGTTTAAGTCCCCTATAATTGCATAGCTCCCAGTGGTATTTACTTCCTTAAAGACCTTAAAGAGGTCCCTATCCATGTCTAAATCAGATCCCAGTGGTCTGTGACACACCCAAAGCACTATCCCCAGAGAAATAAAAGTACCTTTTTTCTCCAATGTGATTTTTACCCATATAGATTCTGTGTTGTTAATTCCATCACTTTGAATTTCTTTAGTCTGCCTCCTCTTTGATATTAAATGCTACTCCCCCACCTTTTCCTTTATATATGTCTTTCCTAGAGAGCACAGTCTTCAATAATGGTACACCAGTCATGACTACTATTCCACCACGTTTTTGTTATCCCTATAATATCTGATCTCACTTCCTCTACCAGTAGCTCCAGTTCCTCCATTTTGTTACTCAGGAGTCTCGAATTACATATTAACATTTCAGTTTTTGCTACTTGACTTCACTCATGTTCTTTATCTCATTTGGCACAGTTGCTTTATGGCCAATATCTCCCACTAGACTGGTGTTTACACTATCCCTCCTTCTAGCCTCCATGCTGCTCCCTATTTCTGTGTCCTTATTTCAATTTTCTTCTTCTGAACAGTAATATCAGGCATGGAGGTATTTTGGGCATCTCCCTAGTTTAAAGCTCTCTTGATCAGCTGTGCTAACCTCCCTCCCAGAAGTCTGTTTCCCTCACTACTCAGGTGTAGTCCATGCCAGGAGAACAGTCTTTTTGCCATGAATGCCTCCCAGTGACCATACATGTCAAAGCCCTCCTTATAGCACCACCCTGAGCCATCTGTTCATCATCAGGATCTTCTCGCTCCTTTGTTGTCCTCCTCTTGGGACAGCCAGAATCCCACTAGAGATCACCAGGGCCTCTATTTCCTTGAGAGTCCTTCCCAGCTTGGCCTAGTCCCCTTTGATACCTTCCAGTGAGAACCTACCTACATCATTTGTATCCATAGGAAGGACAATCAAAGGATTCTTTCCTTCTCCCATTAAGAGCCTCTTCAACCTCAGATTGACATCCTGTATCTTAGCACCAGGGGCGATGCTACAGGTAAATATTGGGGGGGGAGGGTGGCTCCCACTAGCCGCCAAGGTCCTGATCCATTCTCTGACCCCCATGGCCCCTCCAAGTCCCTCCCAATGCCAAGTCCCACCACTGGCCCCTGCTGGCCCAAGCTGACCCCTCCCCTGTGCCCTTTCCCCGCTGGGCTGCTGTGCCTACTCCTGGACCCCACCCCCAGCACACTTACCTGCTGCTGGAGAAGAGTGGGGTTGTGGCAGAGGCTGCAGTCCCCGGCATGACCCTGCTCTGAGCATGTTTTAAAAACTCCCAGCTCAGCCTACAGCAGCTCCCTCCAGGTCACTGCCTGGCAGCATTCCCTGCATGAGGACATAATGGGGCACCCCTATGCATTGAGAGGCAGACTACTCAGGGGGCTGTCCCTGAGTTTAAAGGGGGCTGAGGTCCTCTGAGCTGCCCCCCCCCCCAGTGATGCCACTGCTTAGCACCAGGCAAGCAGCATACCCTTCTGTTCTTGGGATCAGGTCTGGTTAATAATCTGTCCTTCTCAGCAGGGAATCACCGATCACATAGGGTGTGTTCACACAGCATTCTTATTTCGAAACAAGGTTGTTTCAAAATAAGAATGGCCATGGCCACACAACACACGGCTATTTTGAAACAAGGAAACCCCTTGTTTCGAAATGGCAGCCATTCTTTCGGAACAGCTTAAACCTGGTTTCCCGTCGAAACAGCATTGTTTCAAAACAGTTAGTTTTGAAACAACGCCAACGGGACATGCTGTTTTGAAACAATGGCTGTTTCCAAACAGCATTTGACCCTTACTTCCAGGGTGCTAAGCACCCTGGGAGGAAGGGCTGCCCCCTCAGCACACTGGCCAGGGTGCTGAGGGGTGTCCCCTGGCCAGCAGAGGGGGACTGCAGACACCCACGGGGTGGGCACCTCACCCGCAGGTGTCTGCAGTGGGGGGACTGCAGGCAAGGGCGGAGAGCTGGGCAGCTGGGCGCTGCACCCCTGCCCGGGCTGCCCCCAAAGCCCACCACAGGTTCCGGGGTGCCCTGCTCAGTCCACCACTGCAGAGGCCAGGGTGAGCACAGCTCCGGGATTCCCTGGTGCCCCGCTCTTGCACCTCACCCCGCGGGTGCCTGCAGCCCCCTCCCCAAGCAAAATAGCATATCCACACTGTGGACATGCTATTTCGCTCCCTTATTTCCAAGGCACCTTTTTGTCTTTGGAAATAAGGTGTTTTGAAATAACCATTAAACCAATAAACAGCTTGTTCCAAAGCTCTTGTTTTGAAACAAGCCCTTTGTGTGTGAACATAGCCATAGACTTGCCTTTTCCTGGAATTGGTGCTATCCCCACTTCTTCCCAGTCACAAGTTTTCAGTTCTACAACTTTTCTCTACAATCCTCTGCACCTGCTCCTGAGTCCTTCTGGAGATCTTATTGGGAGGAATGTTCTTCAGCTTATCCCTTCTTTGGATAGAACTAGCTGCTCTTCTCTTCTGCCTTACACTCCCACGTTCAATAACTATGTACTGTGTTCCTTCTTCATTTGCTAACACTGCAAACATGTTTCTGAGCTCTGTTTCTGCTTCACTAGCCCGTCTTTTCCTCTGCCAATTTTCTCACAGTCACATGCTTCCACCAGCCCCTTTCACCTCCCAGTATTCTGCCCTTACAGTCTGATGGTCCTGCTTTCATCTGCAGGTCTGGGGTTTCTCTTAAAACCTCTTCATTCATCTGCTCCATCAGTTGTTCAAACCCCCTTCTAAACTCAATGAGAGTTTCCACCTGCATCTCTCACCCCTGAATTTTCTCCTCCATCAACTCCATGAGGCAGTACTTCATACACATGAAGGTCTTTGGAGGTACCTCCTCCAAGATCATATATACCCCACAGCTTCCACATCCCATCATCTTCATTGTTTCTTTTCCTGCTTGACTGTCTACCAATGCTGCCTCTGTATCTGCCATAATGCTTCCCTTATTCCCAGTCTGCATAAAACAAAAATACACCCCAATGCACCAAGCAAAGCAATGCAAGAATCCCACACTCCCCTCCAAACTCCCCTGTTTACAGCCCTGTTGACTTCCCTTGTGTGTTGCTGCCTGCTGGAGTGGCTGCCTTTATAACTCACTCAGTAGGGAAGCCCCAGTCCCCACTGGGGTCTGCTTATCTCTCTCCACCACTCAGCCTCTGCAAACTGAACAGGAAAAAGAAAAAAAAAAAAAAAGGAAAACAAAAAACACAAACAGCAAACAAACAAACCCAAGAACTCACAACTCCCCAAAAACTCCTTCATAGCCCATAAGGCCCACTCAAACTTCCTTGTTCACAGCCCTGTTGACTGCCCCTGTGTGCTCTGTTTTAAATTAGGGGCCTAAAAAATGCATATAAACTGAGTCAGATCACATGGTCACCCTACCTACTTTGTATTATGAGGAGCCTACAACCTATTGTGAACCCAATGAATCTTTGTGAATGACATCAGCTAAATTAAAGCTTATCTGTGATTCTGGTATCAGTTCTAACCACAGGAGAACTAGGTTTGTCACAAACTCTGGGCCTGATTCTTTACCTTACTTATATGAGTACCACCACTGAACCTGTTTTGTGATTCAAAGAGATCTCATTTGTTTAAAGTGTGTCACTAAATTTATATTCTGGCACACTCTGTGGAGTATGGGGCCAGACAGGCCAACTAACAGAGGAGGAGGTGGGGAGGGGAAGAAGTCAATTGCCCACAGGCCTGGCAATTTAAAAATGGCCTTGCAATTAAAACAGATCCAAGCCTCTTCCACCCCCCACCACAACACAGACTCCTTCACCACTTGCTGCATCACCTCTCTTTCCTTCCCCCACTCTGCCTCCCTGTTGCCACTCTCCATTTTTATCTGTCCTTTACTCTGCTCACTATCCTGGTGCTGTTCAGTGTAGCCCTCTCCCCTGCTCAATCTCCTGGTTGTTACTTACCACCTGAGAGAAGGGTGAGTGTGAGGGGTGGGGGACAAGCAATAAGGATGTGGCACTAAGCAGACCTGGGGTGGAGTGGGAGCATGACTACAAGCAGAAGAGGTGAGATGGACAGAACTACTGTTTGCTTGCCAGTGGAGATTTAGAGAGATCTATGCCATATGAGACATATTTTTAAATTATTTGAAACAGAAAGGGAAGACTATTTGGTTAGTATAGGAACACTTTAAAGGATTATATGATGATAAAATTCAGGACTAACTACAGAATCATTCATTTGTAATGAATGGAATGGTTTTTCCATTTTGCTCACCATACAATATTTTCTTTCAGTTACTGCTGCTGACAACAGGACAGTTTATCAATACTAATGAGTGTGCTTGACCAAATTAAACAGCCAATTTAGGAGGGGAAAATAATTTAATACAACCCTTTCTGAACTTTAAGTCCTACAAACTTGAACCAGAACCTAAAATAAAATAGATTATAAGTAAAGGGCAGAACACATCTAGATTAACAGATGTATTCCAGTAATGAATGTGGGAATTTTGGAAAAATGTAATGATTCCTTTGCATGTCTTAGTTTTCCTCTGTGCTTTTAATTGCTACAGACAGTGTGTAAAGGATTAAAAAATCTTCTTTGGGGGTAGTGTAACAGACCTGAGGTATTGGTTCACATAACTTACTCAGATGGTGTGAATTGGTTGTTCAAGGAATGTCTGAACTGTCCCATATCAAAGAAGGATTTTTAAATCTGGTGGGAACCACCAAGGACTGAACAGTTAACACCTACTCATGGGAAACTCCAAAAGGCTGAGCATGTGAACACAACAGAGGAGAAGGAAAGAAGGAGGAAGACAACAGACCAAAGAGGTGAAGGAGGCTAAGGCCTTGTCTGCACTCAAAAACAAAGTTGACAAAACATTTTAACTTCCTGCAGTACTCACTGTAGTGGATGACATCCATATAATCCTCCTTGGGTTGATGGAGTGCATCATAAGTAACAATTCTACAGTCTTAGAAGGGTTGTGCCAGGAGAGCCACAGACTGGCTCCAAAGGGGCTGTCCCACCTACACACTCTTGCCAGCAGCATCTCCGTTCCACGTTCTCCCCTCCCCATTCCACACTGGGAGCCAGGGAGAGCCTCCATTGTCAGGGGAAGGGAATCCAGGGTCTCTTGCTTCAGAGGAGTGCAGTGTACATGCCCCTGCTTCTCACACTGCCCCTCGCTTACCACCAAACAGCCTTGTACCAGGCTGCCTGTCTCTGGGCTGGGAGTATGTAGATAAGCCACCTAGGAGTTACCCAGGAGGTGGGCTCAAACTGCCTGTGGTTTTCCTGGTCCTTGTGCACAGCTGGGAGGCAAGCTTCAGCTGCTTGGACTTGCTGCAGCCTAGGCTTCTTGCATTGCTCACAGCCCAGACTGGGAACAAGCTTCCACAGGCTTGGACTATCTTGTCAGTTTCAACCCACCAGCAGACCTCTGTCCAAGCATTGAAACTGACAAGAATGGCAGCCCCACAATGTAACAGGATAGATTCTCCTACACTAACACTGCATTGTCCAAGCTATTCCAACAAAAGCCTTACACCTCTTACTGAGATGGTTTAATTCTGTCCAACAAACAGGACAGTTTTGTTAGTGGGAGCATGACTGCAGTGTGTACACCAGTCCTCTCTGTCAACAAAAGCTGACTTTACTCAACAAAACTCTCTAGTGCAAACCCAGCTGTAGATAAGAGCTGGCCTGTGGGACAGATTGAGGTGTACTTACCTGGGATTGTCTGGCAAAGAGTTGCAGCCAGCCAGAGCCAAAATGGATTCTTTTACAGATCGGTTTGCCAGAGCTGGGTCATTGGTCATCTGCCTTACCTTTGCTTATTTATACTAATGTAAGGACTCCCTGATGCAATCCCCTACAGTGTATTACAAGTACTAATAAGCCCTACGATTTTAAAAAATTGTGTGGTGTCACTGCATGGACTTGCAGAGGTTCACTGATCCCTAAAGCAAGCAAAAGTCTCTGAACAGGAGCCTCTCTCAGTTGGACTTGCTGGACAGAGCTCACAGTGTGAAATTTCCTTATTTAGTATATCTGACATGCACATATGTCCTAATTTTCATATTTGTAGTCATCATTAACAAAAAGCAAGCAAATAGAAATACTATCCTCATACTTGGTTTTTAAGTTTTCATCAAAGACAGCTTGCTTCTGTCTATAGATTATACTTTCTTCCATAAAACTGCTATCTGCAATGCTTGGAGTTTATTGCACTTGGAAGAATTATTTTCTCATCCTAGATACTTCAGCTCTCAGCTCCTTTAAGGCAAAGTGCCAAATACAAAAATCATATTGTTGTACTACCTTTATGTAACTAGAGTTTGGAATACAAGGTTTATTTAGGATGTGGCATATCAAACACCACAAAGTGATTGCAAAGTCAAGCCACATATAACAGATTTGTTTCACTGTATTAAACTTGACATGCTACATCCCAGAAAGTGAGTGAGAGAGAGAGAGAGTATATGTATGTATAAAATGTTGGCTAAGAGAGGTCGCTTTCTTTGCCATCTTAAATCAAATGTTAGTTATATTCCTTTATAAAACAATATCCTCCCATTATATAGTTAGAATTGCATATCTTTTTTAGCATGTTTTCCTTGTAAATAAGGTTATTTTACAAATGAGGTGATGCAGAATGCTTGGATACAGACTGGTGAATTACAACTCTGTTATTTGATATAGCTTATTAAGCATTAAAAACAGAATTGCTCTCTTTATTTAAACCACACAGTTCAGTGGTTAAATCAGGCCAACAAAGACCTTTTTTTAAATAAAGGTAACATGCCATCTCACGTATATTTCCCATTTCGTGTGTGTTCTTAAACAAAGAGGGTATCAATTATTCATGTGACTCTGCTGTGGAACTGCTTCTTTTCTTTGTCATGCAGATGAACTGTTTCATACTTTCTATGCCAAATTAATTTAATGTGGATTTCACTCCAGAACTGTTTATTTTTCAGTGCCCTTTCATGAGTTCAGCTCTCAAGCAGTATTCTGATTCATGAACCTTCATGATGGCTTGGGCCTTGACAACCCATATTTTATCTCAGAAAAGTATGCTCAAAATAAATATTTATTATAAAATGGCACGTTCCAGTGCTTGTGGGTATTGATTGCAAATCTGGATCACTTTTATAATGTAGTAATGTAGAGGCAGCTGAGATAGCACAATCAGTTGGTAACACTATGCAGCTAAAGCTTTGATTCTTTATAAAAAACAACTATAACCAGTTGATCCAGCCTAGCATTTATGAAGACATAATAGATTTTGGCATGTTTTTGGCCATTTCTAATGCAGCATTCATCTAATCATCTATTTCTCTGATTCTCATTGGATAAGAAATTTGCATTTTATTAAATATCTAATTGCTATGTTTTCTTGTACTGCAAGTCCCCTTCTGGCAGTTCTGCATTTCACAAAGACCATTGCAGACATATGTCACAGGTACATTTTCCAATATTCAAGTATTTTAGAACATGGAGATGTCCTGTGAAACATGACTATGACAAATATTTCCATTGTCATTCTTTCAGCACCTGTTTGATGGAACTACAGACCAATCAGCCTGACCTTGTTCCCTGGGAAGCTAGTAGAGCAATGGACAAACAATTCAATTTGCAAATACCTGAAGGATGAAGGGATAATAACTGTCAGTTAGTGCGGATTTACCAAGAACAAATCACACCAAAGTTAGCTCCATTTTATTTTTTTGACAAAGCAACTAATTTGGTGACTAGAGGGATCCAATGGCATAATATGCTTGGAGTTTAGCAACGCTTTTGACACAACTCTCTATGACGTTCTCGTAAGTAAGCTGGAGAGAAGCAGGCTAGCCAGAACTAGCATTAAATAGATATATAATTTGTTAAACAACTGGAAACAAAAAGAAATTATTAATGGAATGATGTCTGATAGGAAGGAGGTCTCAAGTGGGGTTCAACAGGATCTGGTCTGGGTCTGATATTGTTCTACATCTTTACTAATGACCAATATGTATTTACAGAGAGCATACTGAACTGGCTTGAAAATGACACAAAGCTGGTGGAGGAGAGGATGCTTTGGAGGACAGACCTAAAATTCAAAGAAAACTTGGTAAATTGGAGAACTAGGCTATAGAAAACAAAATGGCTATGTGTACACTGCCACAGATTTTGTGAAATAGTTATTTTCAAATAACTACTTCAAATTCATTTGGAAATAATTATTTTGAAATAGCATTATTTTGAATGTATTATTTCAAAATAGGCATCTAGTGAAGACTCTCTATTTTGCAATAAGGCAGGAGTTCTTATTTCAAAATAGAAAGTCTTCACTAGACTTTCTATTTATAAATAGGGAAGGCAATGTAAAGTATAGGCCTATTATTTTGAAAAAAGTGAACTCTGTGGCTTGGAATGTTTTGTTTTTTGGTTTTTTTTGAAATAGCTATTTAAAAACAAAACAAAACTATATTTCAAAATAAATCCAGGTTTTAGTATTTTGAAATAGCACTTCATTATTTTGAAATAATGAAGTGCTTATTTTGAAATACCAAAATGCCTGTGTGAACAGGCATAAAGGTTTTTTTTTTTTTAAATAAGCCTTGTTATTTCAAAAAAACTCTGCAGTGTAAACATAGCTAATGATATTTAAAAAGACAAATATACAATGTTACACTTTGGGAAGAAATAAATAGTGAACAAATACAGAATGGGGAGAAATCGACAGCTGAATAGGTGAGAAGAATCTGGGAGTTGTGGTGGACCATAATCTGAACATGAGTCAGAATGTGAATCTTTCCAAAAAAAGCAAATTTTAAATTGCATTAACAGACATATAATATGCAAGTTATGGTAGCTGATAGCATCACTCTAGTCAGCATTAGTTAGGCCTCAGCTAGAGTACCATGTCCAATTTTGGTTATTACTGTATAGAAAGGATATGGAGAAAGCAGAAAGGATCTACAGATGAACAACACAGATGTTCAAAGGGAGAGAATGCAAGCTATATGAGCAAAGGCTGAAAGAACTGGGTGTGCGTAATTTGGAAAAGAAAAGATTAATGGAGATGTGATAGTAGTCTTCAGATACTTGAAAGGCTGCCATAGAAAAGATGAAGAAAAGCTATTCTTTTTTTGCCACAGAGAGCAAGAGAACAGGAGGTGAGTTCAAACTCCAACAAATTTCATCTATAACATATAGATTTTGATTAAGTCTCAGGAAAAACTACCTAACAGTAGGACAATGAAACAGGCTGCATCAGAAGATTGTGGAAGCTTCTTCACCAGAGGTTTTCAAAAGAAGGCTAGATAGTCATCTCATAGACATGTAGACTAAGATCTGAGGGGACCATTTTGATCATCCAACTCCTGCACAACTCAGGCCACAGAACCTCACCCACATACTCCTCTAATGGACCCCTAACCTATGACTGGATTATTGAAATCTTCAAATAATGGTTTAAAGACTCTGGGGTACAGAGAATCCACCAGCAGGTGACCCATGCCCATTGCTGCAGAGGAAAGTGTTGCCTGATTCTTCAATGTTATAAGCTCAGCAATAGATCTGGTCTGAAGATAATGAGGTTATTGGCTTGGAATCAGTCTCCACAGAATTTTTACAAGGACCCCTTTGGGTGCATGACAAGTATGCTCACAGATAACTGAAAGTGTATACTTTTATAAGCTTTTATTAAGATAGCATAAAATGATAGACAAATGAATAAAGGGAGAATGATTAGTTAAATAGATAATGATTAAAATTACAGCCTTGGTCTAAAGCACATGTGATCTACATAATTATACTATATGCTTTGAATTGGTATACTCACAGCCTTCCCTGATAACCTGGTTGAGAGAGGTGTCCAGTTCCTCAACTCTTAAGTGGGTGGGGACTAAGAGAAGGGGTGGAGGGCTTGGCTGTGCTTGAGAGCTAAGAGCTATAAGAAATAATTAAGTTTACAGAGAGGATAAAGAATCTAGCAAACATTAACTAAAATAAACTTAAGAAAGAAGTAGCTGACAACCATACCCTACTAATATGATTGGCCTATTTTATATCCTGCATAATATTCATCCTCCTAAATCCAAACTTGACTTCTTCACCCACAGTGCTGGGGTACATTTAGTCTATAGGCTGGTCAGTTAATGTGTATTAATGAGATATCAATATCCTTTCCACTGATCCCTGGGAATTCACTTTGTTTCTGTGAATTTTGTGGTATACTTGTAAAATTTATTTGGAACCGAAACTAGGCAGCCCCACGTCCTCTGATTGGATGCCTCCTGACTTACCTAGAGTGATAAAGTCTTAATCACATATTTAGTTTCTCATCCCTTCTCTGAGCTAAAGGTCCTGAACATAGGTATGTTCACTGCTTCAGCTTTTCATGCATGATGTGACCTGAGGCATAGCCGTAACTACTATTTTAAGTGCCCACAGCACGTTCTGATCGGAAGGCACTCCTTACAATAGTCAGTACTTGGGACGAGTGGCATGGAATGTGCCCTTTAATGGAGCAGCTCAATGAAGCCACTCCTACGTGCCTGGGGCAAAACGCCGCTCCCCCTGCCATATTTACGGCCCTGCCTGCAGGCAACTCTTGAGTTGCATTTACTCTATTTTACTTAAATCTATAGGAAAATATGCATACATAAAAGCCAGAAGGTTAGTTGTACAGGCTACGAAGGCAAGAAGAGCACAGGGCCACTACCAATATGCCCTAGGACAGTGGTTTCTAACCTGTGGTCCATGGTCCATGAGGGTACTGCAGGTGGTCCGTGGGTGCGGGGGGGGGGATTATTGAAGGTAAATGCACGGTGATGACTGCAATATGTTTGTGAGTGAGTGTAATAAATTATTAAGAGATAACTACACTTTTAATATGCCTCGATATATAAGTTTGACTCCTGTCAGCCACAGACTATGTTTAAAATGGTTTATTTACATGGTGGTCCACAAAAGCTGTGGATGATGATGTAATGGTCTACATAAAGGGGAAGGTTGGGAACTGCTGCCCTTGGCGAAAATTCCTTCTTGACCCCAAATATGGAGATCAGCTAAATCCTTAGCACATGAGTAAGACCAACCAATCAGCCACTCAGAAAGAATTCTTTATATTAGCTCACAACCTACCCCAACTAACATCCCATCACAGGCCACTGGGAAAATTTATCACTAAAAGTCAAAGATCAGTTATTTGCCAAATTAAGGTATCCCATCTGTCATTGATCATTTAGATACAACAAATCCTGCATCTTGGCAGACAGACTAGATGTCCTACACTATACCGTCAAAACCTGTGATTCTGGGACTTTGTGATACCAATATAAACTCATTTTCTTGCCATTAAATTGCTTCTGGCAAAATACAGCCTCCAGTGATGAATTACATAGTGTTTGGTTTGGATTTTGAGATAGGCAATATTAATGAGGGATTTAATTATTGCAAATATAAATAGTTGGGTTTGTGAGGACTCATAGAATTTCATGGTAAATTGCTTATCAGGTGCAAATGATGCAGGTCTCTCAAGACATCTAGACAGACTAATGTGCAGTGCTGGGGAGGAGCTAGTGGTTGTGTTGCAATGACATAGGGAAGGACAGGAGATAGGTCCTGAAGATCAAACGTAAGGTGGTAGTTTATATATTGAAATTCAGGACTGCCATGGTAGCATTCTCTGAAGTGCTTCCAATTCTATGCACAGAGACAGGTAATAACTACGGCATCTAAGTGCATGGATGAGCTGACGGTGTATGAAGGATAATTTTAGGTTTATTAGGAACTGGAGAACCTTTTGGGAAAAAGGAGACTATATGGGAAAAATGGACTCCCCCTAAATCCAGAATGGAACCATATTTCTTCAGGGTAAAATTAAAGAGGTTGCAAATGAGTTTTTAAGCTAAGGGTTGGGGAAAATCTGTAAGGTGCAGAGAAGCACATGGTTTGGGCATATACATACCTTTTGGGAGGATCTATTAACAAGGATTCTCTGAGTATGTCCACATGTATCTTTTAAATTGAATAATGGTGGTTATTTAAATTTAAAAAATATTAGGTCCACACAATGGTCTTTTCAATTAAAAATATGAGCTCCATCATTTTGATTCAAGATGAATTGAAATAGGTTAAACCTACTTTAAAGCAAAACATGTTAAATTCAAACGGTTATTTCAAAATAATGCCATTTAGACGCATTATTTCTAAATAATCGTTATTTCGATTGAACACAATTTGCCCTTCTCCTTCCCAGGGTGCTGTCCTTTTTCTATATACCGGGTGGGGGCATGGCCCTTCTGGGGGGCCATCTTACCACACCTCCCATGGTGCCCCTCTCCTGAATTGAAATAGCAAGTCCTGTGTCTGGACTTGCTATTTCAATTTGGTTTTTTGTTTTGTTTTTTTTTTTCATGTGGACCTGTTAAATTGATTTAACTTAAATCAATTTAATGATTTTTATTTCAATTTTATTAAATCAATTTAAGTTAAGTTAAAGAGGAGAGGACAGAAGTCAATAAAGTACAAGTAGGAGCTGAAGAGAAAACAGTTAAATGAAAGTCCCATTCAATTACATCAAGTGAAGGCAGACAACTGGCTATTGACAAGTTTTATAAGTGCTTGTGTACAAGTGGAAGCATTTGAAATATTAAGATAGGTGAACTTGAGTGCTTGGTTTTAAATAGGATATTGATATGATAGGTATCGCAGAAACTTGGTGGAATAATGAAGATCGATGGGACATGGTAGTACCAGGTACCAAATATATCAGAACAACAGAGTAGGTTGTACTGATGGGGAAGTGGCAAAATGTATAAAAGAAAGCATATAGAGACAAATATAGTAAAAATCTTAAATGAATCAAACTGTACCCTCAAATTTGTATGGATAAAAATCCCCTGCTGGAATAATAGGAATAGAGCACTAGCAATATATGACTGACCAACCGTCCGACCAGGGAGGTGATGATTATTATGAAATGCTTTGGGAGATTAGAGAGGCTATAAAAATACCAAACTCAGTAATGATGAAAGATTTCAACCATCTCCATATTGGCTAGACACATGTCAACTCAGCACAGGATGCAGACAGAAAATTTCTAGCTGTCATTAATGACTGCTTCCTGGAGCAGCTAGTCTTGGAACCCACAATGGGAAAAGCAATTCTTGAATTAGTCCTAAGTGTCACACAGGATCTGTTCTTGGAATACAGATGAACTGTAGGGGAATAACAATCATAATGTAATTAAGGATCCTTGGTGGGAGGTAGAGGGAAATACCAAAGTAGCCCATTCAGTAGCATTTAGCTTCAAAAATGAGAACTACACAAAAGTGAGGAAGCTAGTGAAATGAAAAGTAAAGTAGCACCAAAAAGAGTGAAATGCCTGCAAATTGCACAGAAATGTTTTAGAAACACCCTAATAAAGGCCCAAATTAAGTGTATATCTACAAATTAAATAAAATCAGAGAGGACCAAAAATACAACACCATGGCTAATTAACAGAGCAAGAAGAAAGCTAGTTAAATAACTTTAAGCACTATGGCTACAAGAAAGATTGGTAGATAGGGTAAAATTATCCAGTGCAGAGGGCCAACACAAGACATATGATGAAAAAGACTGATCAAGATTGAAATCTATGGTGGTGGTACCACCTTCAAAGGACAATCAGCTTGTGGAGTGACTGTGGCTACCCCACCATGGCTCCAACTGGCAGAGCAAACCCACTGTGGAAAGACAGAATATATACTATTCAAATGCTGACACTGCTCTGACCTAGGTTATAACCCCTTAAGTTTCACGAGTCATCTCCTCTTAGTCAGCCATAGTGGCTCCTGGATTTCCATTGAAGTGTGCCCAAACTCACCTCAGATCCCAGGTGGGCTGTGGATTAAAACACCATTTTACTCTGAATGAACCATCTTTACTACATCTCTGTTTCCATTCATGAGGAATCCTATCATTCCATGTTTTGCTCCAATGTTACAAAAGTAATGTCATGGTTACTGACATATCTAAAAATCTATGAAGATGACCATGAGTGATGCATAAACTGTAAAATATAGGTATGCACTGACAATGCAGGGAAGAATTCATTTGTGCACAGTACAAAGTCTGATGTGTATTAGTAGGGCTACATCAGGAAGCTGGTTCCAGATCCTCATTCTGGGAGTCATTTTGACCCCAATTCAAAACTGTTCCCAGGTGTGCTACTGGTTTAATGTCCTTAATGAATCCTAATCCCATACTGCATTGCAGCAGTGGAAAGAACCTTGCCTGCCACTGAAATACCCACTTCTTCCTTCCATGATATGCTCTCTAGGACAAGACAGGAGGAGGGACAGAATCACCAGATTTACTTTTCTATAGATGAGCTAATGCGTACGCAGTTCCTTTGGGAGAGAGAAATCCTCAGCTGAGAATTTAGAGCTATGTTATGATCCATTTGCACAACCTGAGTGGTTCCAAAGGGTCATCATGATTCAGTGTGTAAATATATATATATATAATATTAGGAAATGTGTATACACAAAGGAGAGCACAAGTAGGTATGTATGGAAATGTTTATGTCCTGTTATTTTGTGACTCTGTGAGAGTGAAGCAATTTAGTCCTGGAAGGATAGTAGACCTTAGTTGTCATTTAATTAAGCTGCAACTTTTTATTCTTAAATGTCTGAGAGAATGCAGCAGCTAAGATGTACAGTGCAGGTAATTCCATAATCATTTCAATATATGCCTTGGGAGTTTCTGTTCACCCTCATGTTTTTTCCATCCTCGTCCTTAGCTGGCCCGCTCCTAGGATCTTACCACGTCCCAATTATCCTTGACTGAGAGCTGGAGGGGGTAGCGGGGAGTCTTCTCAGTTTTACATTGATAAAACACCACCACTAATTTATCAATTATTTTCTTAATTAAGGTCATACCAGTTTTAAGCTGGAGTAAGACAGCGAACAATCAGCCTCTGAAATTATGGGACAGATTTACACACTGTCTCTGAGGCCCCTCTGCACAGTCTGCACCTTGGGTCCTGTCTAGTGTGGTAGACCCCTGCTTCAATGGATCTGGTGCTCAGTGCCTGTTCTTGTGCTGCTATGATCAGTGCCTCAGTGCTGTCTTTTAGTCCAGCCCTTTCCAGCCACTGGTAGGATTTCCCAATGTCAGCCACCTCAGCTATCTGTCGATGGTACATCCCATGCAGGGTCTTGTTTTGCCATGGCACTTCTTCTGCTTGGTCTTCCTCCCATGTCTGCTGCTGCCTCAGGCATTCTCTCAGCAGCTCATCTTTGGGTGCCATCTTACTGATGTACTCCTGGATGCTCTGGGTTTCATCCAGGACAGTGGCTCTGACACTCACCAAACCTCGCTCGCCTTCTTTCTGGCTGGCGTACAGTCTCTGGGTGTTGGACTTGGGGTGGAAACCTCCATACATTGTGAAGAGCTGCCGGGTCTTCACATCGGCAGCCTCCATGTCTTCCTTTGGCCAGCTCACTATACCGGCAGGGTATCTGATGACTGGCAGGGCGTACCTGTTGATGGCGTGGATCTTGTTCTTCCCATTGAGCTGGCTCTTCAGGACCCGTCTTATCCTTTGGTGGTACTTGGATGTTGCTGTCTTCCTTGCCTCCTCATCGTGGTTCCCATGTGACTGTGGGATGCCAAGGTACTTGTAGCTGGTCTCTGTGTCTGCAATGTGGTCTACTGGTAGTTCCACCCCATCAGTCTTGACTATATATATATATATATATTTTATTTCCATTTGCAATGTATTAACGGTAGAGTTAGTTGGGAATTTATCAATGGAAAGTTTGTCCATCAAAAATGACACTTCATCAAAACTGAAGCCTTTAATGAAAATGTGTCAGTTTCAACAAAACTTTAATGAGAACAGTTTCTCAGAGCCAAGGTAAAAGCTGGCATATCTAATCAAAACCATATAAAAAGGCTAATGAGCAGTGGGATGCCTCTGGGATGCGGCGAGACCAAGACTCAAATATGTTCTAAAATAAGTCTGTCTGTCTATTTTCTGATTTGAATCTTTAAAGATTTGTTTCATTCCACATAGGAATGAAACCAAGATGTAAGATCTCAATTTTTTTTGCAAAGCAGAAATTCTGTTTCCAGCCAGCTGAATTTAATAGGTATGAGATGAAACAGTCACATATTTCAGTTTTCAACTGTAATAAAATTTAAAGCTGAAGTGGTGACAGAAGAAAGATCGTTGTGTAATTAAGGCCTTGGAAGGTGAGTCAAAAGACCTGAGTTGTATTCCTGTGTGCCTATGGGCAAGTCATTAACGATGAAATTATGAAAAGCACCTAAGTCACTTTGGAGTCTAAGCTCCATTGACAGTCAATGAAACTTAAACACCTTTTGAAAATTCTATCCTTTTCCTCTTTGTGCTTCAATTCCTCATCTATAAAATGGAGTTAACAACATATCCTTTGTGCTTTATCCCACCCTTTGTCAGTTTTATCTATTTAGATTCCAAGGTCTCTGGGGCAGGGACTTTCTCTTACTCTGTGTTTGTACAGCATCTCCTACAATGGTAATCCAATCTGCTTAAGGTCTTCTTGGCCATATGGTAATGCAATTAATAATAAATAAAGAAAAATTAATAGGTGTTACTGTCATGCAAATAATAATAAAATATCTGCTATGTTTATTTAAAAAAATAAGAAAAGACAAAACTACAGAAAAGACAAATATTTAGTAAAAAAGCTACCTGATATGACCAACCACTGATTGGTACCAAAAAAACCCAACTGTATCTGCCTGGTATCAGGAGATGGGTTAATTTAGTACTTGCTAGTTGAAAAAAAAACACCAAAAAAAAAAAAAGACTACCTATGATTGAACTAGTAATTGTTTTATCCATAGCTGGTACCTCTGACATGGTCTAAAGAGGAAAATATGGGGAACACGGAGGGGGGGAGGAATGGGATGACCTGTAGCGCAATGTGCACTTACTACTTTCATTGAAGCCACACTTAAAGCAAATGGCATGTACTCTATGGAAAGATCATCAGTGGAATATATACATATGTATGAAGCTATGCACTTCTGTCCCATAGTTCAGGTGTTTTATTTCATGGTTTCCTGAGAGACAGCAAGTAACTTGAATGTTGGGGAGGATTTTTTCTTGAGTGATTTCCTTTTGTTGTTTTCTTAGTCTGGCTCATGTTAATCCCCTCAGGGTAAATTAGATTTAAAAAAAGTATGTATAATCTTTCTACATTTTACTTTTCGTTGAGGAAATTATGTATTCTACTATTTCTGAAATATCAGAGTTCCCAGCGCAGTATATCAGCCATGATTGCCTTGCACGATGTGTATTTTCTGAACAGTAATTTCATGCACCATTCCAGAGTCTAGGTTTATAATCATTCACTGTTCATAAAATATACGTATATCATTAGGATAGAAAACTGAAGTACATGCTGGATGAAGGCAATGTGCACAGAGCTAGAACCTGGAACCCATCATGTGTAGTTACAGGACATGAGATGTCCTTATCTAGACTCTTAAGATCTGACTTTATTGAGTGTGTGAGTTGCGTGTACTTAACACCAGAGATAAATATCACCCTATAACTCCAAGCACAAAGCAGTAAACCTAGAAGGATGTTCTTTGAATACAAAATTATTTACATTTTTTCCCCAATGACTGAGCACTGGCTAAAAAAAATCATATGAAATAGTAAAACTATATAGAACTATTTTTATTGGAGAGTATTTCACTTTTCTCCCAGCGTAGCTTGAAACTGCATATGTACAA
The DNA here is from genome assembly GCA_007922195.1 of Podocnemis expansa. NCBI lineage: Eukaryota > Metazoa > Chordata > Testudines > Podocnemididae > Podocnemis > Podocnemis expansa. The sequence goes on from ML682013.1 coordinate 9,679,844, forward strand.
GTTCCTGGATATTTCCAGGGGCAAAATCACTAAGGAAAATATATACTGATACCACCAGCGGTAAAAAATATTAGATTCAATAGCATCGGACAGACATACAGTATTTTAAAAATCCAAATATATATGTAAATAAAGACATCAGTGTGCTCCTGCTACTTCTGAGGATACAGATATATTGTGTCTTGTACAATATGGATGTTATATGTATTGTGCTCTGCATGTCTTATATCTCTTCTCATTATCTCAACCCTGGGCAGGACTCATTGTTTCCTGTCAGTGGAAATATATCTACTAATGAAAGGGAAGTAGAGATAACTACTTAATGCATAAAGGCAAAATTGGCTAGCAAAAGATTGCTGTTTTCTACAGGCCCAATTATTCAGCCTTCACTTACAGTGAATGAGAAGCTCTGAATCACATGACTATGCTCACTAATGTCTATGTAGATCTAGTTGTGCAGGGTTTTGAAAGCAAAGAAAGCAAGAAACTTAAGTTCCATACAGTGGGTAAAAGTTAGCCAATGGAAGGATTTAAAGAGAGGAAAGGGATGGTCAGAACTGACAGGCAAGGAAGTTAATTTTAGCTACAGCATTATTGTCACTTTGGACTGAGTGATAAACCAATAATCAAGGCTTGCTGTATAATTTCTGTTAGGAGGAGAAGCTGGTGCTAAGAGTCAAATATACTCTCTGTGTAATCTTGAGAATTACAAGAAATCTATACAAACACAAATTTTCCTGTATACAGTAAATGCTAACAGCAGGCAGTTTCTTTCACCGGAAATCCCAAAACTGGCACCCCTATCAGCTCTATGCACAGGAAATTCCATCTCTGCTTTTCCTCAGGGTCCCACTCACAAATGCTTCTCAGAATTTTTGCTTCTCTCACCCACCATTTATAAATCCCTAAACTCCAAGATTCTGAATTTGTAACCAAGCAAATGTATAAATCCACACAGCTTAGTTTCTGGCCCCTATTTGCTTTGAACAATCCTTCCCATTGTTTCTTTGTGTCTTTAGTACATAAAGGGGGCTTAATTGCTCCATGCACTGACTCTGAAAGAATCCATGAGCATCTTGAACACTTTACCTTAAATCAAAGGCTTGATGGCAGCCATTACCACCGTCCAGTATAAAAGATACCTCAAGGAAGAGTGAAGTAGGAAACATAATAATCAATTGTCAAATTAAATATATACCCTAAATGAAAAATCATATCAAGAGAACCCAAAAATGCAAACATGGCTAAAGAAAACCTATAATACGCAGTTAAAGAAAAAAGGCATCCTTCAAAAATTGGAAGTCAGATATTCCCACACATGAACCATTATTTTTAAGTGACAAATCTGAGAAACTGCCCAAGATTGAGTTGTCATTAGGGGAAGTTTGGAACAAATTAATGAATTGAACAATAATAAGCATGAGAACCAAATGGTATTCACTTAAGATACTCAAGAGATCTGAAGGAATTTGTATATGAACATGCAGAACCAGTAGCTTTGGCTATGTTTACATTGGAGGCTTAAGTTGACTTAAGCAACTCCAGGGCCACATTTGGAGTTCAATAAGTCAACTTAATCCTTTGCTTAAGTTGGCTTAATAACTTTCACCCTTAAAGTCGACTTTAAGGGTTAAACAGACTTTATTAAGTTGACTTAACAAAATCTGACCGTTAAAGTTGACTTAAGGCAAAATAACCATTTAAGTCGACTTTATAAAGCTGACTTAAGCCAGGGGACTCATTTAGAGTTGACTTAATAAAGTCAACTTAAACAAATGGGGACTCTCTATGACGACCTCGATAAGTCGACTTAACTGGCCCCTCTAGTGTAGATATAGCCTATGGTATGTTCCAGAGGAGTAGCCATGTTAGTCTAGTTCAGCAAAACAAATAAGGAATCCTGTGGCACTTAAGACTAACAAATTTATTCATTGCATGAGCTCTCATGGGAGAAAATTTAAATTAGCTTCTGTATCAGATGCCTGGAAGACAGCTAATGTAATGCCCTTTTCATGAAAGAAAGAAAGAAAGAAAGAAAGAAAGAAAGAAAGAAAGAAAGAAAGAAAGAAAG
>ML682013.1:9704311-9730224 GCA_007922195.1 Podocnemis expansa
GGGGGCAGCTCTGGCGGGGGGGCTGAGCCACCCCGCAGTGGCTCACCAGCTGCTGGTGCCTGCAGCCCCCTTTCTGGGGCTGCAGGGTGAGCCAGCAGCGGCTCACCCCCAGGGGTAATGAAATAGCATGTTCACACAGTGAACTTGCTATTTCGTTTCCCGCTTTTTTTCTTATTTCAAATTAACATTTTGTTAAGTCGAAATAAGATATTTCGAAATAAGGTGTTGTTTCGAAACAAGTTGTTTCGACACAACTTGTTTCGAAATAACCCTGTGCGTGTGAACACAGCCTAAGAGGCAGTAGCTAAGCTGATAGAAGAATTCTTTTGTCAACTTAGCACAGTCTATACAGAAACTTAAGTTGGGTACACTATGCCTGTCAGGGATCTGGATTTTACACTCCTAAGCAATACAGTTCTGACAATTTAATTTCTATTGTAGGTCAGACCTGACTAGTATTTTTGCTAGGAACAGAAGTCTAGCTCGTACTATTCCGTTCCCTCAGTGACCACCAGTCAGGATAATGCACTGCATTATTCTTTTCTTTTCCTCCTACCTAATGATGTCTCAGTACATTTCCCTCTGCCCCATGCAAAATCACAGGGAAGATTTATGTGGAGAAGCTTTATTATATTAAGTCATAAAATTGTGGAAAATTGTTCATAATGAAATCTTCATTTCAAATTTGTGGCTATATATTCTATGTCAAAGTGAAAACCCAGTGCAGGCTCACTGAAAGGAGTGGTAAGGCATTCATATAAATGGCATGTGTGAATATAATCTTTGGACCAATTTTTATGCAACCTGCCATTACTAATTTAAGGTTTCACTTTAGAATGTGGAAGATGTGTAGTTTGGCTAATTTCAATACAAAATCAAGAGAACCTGAAGTTTTGACTGAGTTTTGGTGAGTTATTGGATCTTAATGACCAAAGTGAAAGAATGGGGTACAAATAATGTAAGAATAGAAAACAAAGAAAATGTTTTTTTTTCATGGACCAAGGAGTTTCAAACATCTGAGCTTGAGACATTGTTTTCCATAACTCTTGTATTAGATCATCAGTTTTGAATGGTTACTCACACTTAGAGTGATGAATAATTTATTCACCCAAAAATGTTGTTTTGTGCTAACCAAAACTATTTGCAATTTGATGTTAATTTGCTAAATAGTTTTGTCCCTCCCCTAATTGCTTCAGGGGAGTGCATGGAGATTCACAAAGGACTTGGGTTCTAGTCACAAAACTGAAGAGAAGCCCCTCCCATATCTCTCATCATTCCAACTCTGAGTCTCAGTGTGAGAAACCCAAGTTCAAGCCCTCACTTTGCTCAATTCTGAGCAGAAATTTGAACATAGATCTTCCACACTGCAAGCAAATCCCTTAACCCCTGATGATCCCTTTGTATATATAATTAAGTATACCAGTACATTGGATCAGTGCTACAGAGATATTTTTACTTTGTCCCAACATGGAAAAGTCAATGTAAATTCCTAATCTGAATCAGGAAGACAAGGGATTTGTAGTCAGGTCTTCCACAGCCTACATGAACATACTACATGCGTGGATATAGTATGCAAAGGGGATGGCACCATAGTCTCTTTCTCGGTCTGTGAATGGTGTTTCCAAATTTCCTTTGTGTTTAATATCAAGTAACTGAATTTGAAAGATTTAGTTTCAGTTCAGATAGAATGTTTTGTTCAATCTGACACAATTTTACTTCTCAGTTTATGTTTTGTAAAAGAAAAATAATTTCAGGTCAACCAAAAATTAATTTTTTAAAATGATTATTTTGGTTTAGCCAGCAAATTGAGAAAATGATTTTTAGAGCTTGGCTTATACCATTGGATATGTAAAATAAAACCAACAACTAACTCATCGATGGTGTCTTAGCTGATATATTATTTATCTCAACCTTTAGAAAATTGCTTCATATATTATCATGATTGTGCCTCAGATCCTCAAGAGAGTTTTCATAAGAGATCAATAACACTTTTGAATTTCAGAGTGACCGGGAAAGGTGCTTGAGTTACTTTCAAGGACAGACAATAAATATCAGATTTATGGGAAGAGAAGGATTAATATAATAGATGTGAAATGAAATATAACATTTTTAAATAGATACCACCAAGGCTGGTAGGCCTAAAATTAGTTCTATCACCTATGTTTTGCTTTATGGGGCACACGTACACACTGTGCCATCCCCGCCTCTCTGCCTCTGTCTGCTCCATTCTTGTGATCAAGCACAGTATAGAAAAATACATTTCAGCCCTGTCCCTCTATATCACAAAGAGTAGCAGCATAATGCAGTGGTTCCCAACCTCCTCTCTGCTGTGGCACACCTTGATACCTTTAATTTTTTGAGGTACACCTTCATATAGGCTCCAAATTAACTTATGAATATTCATGAGTCTATCCAGAACTCTGAGTAGTTTTTCAAAAATTCCATGGCACACCTGCTCAAGCCTGATGACACACCTCTGTGCCATGGCATGCTGGTTGGGAAACACTGGCATAGTGTGATACACATATACCTGCCATCCAAAGAACACCCAAGGCCCAGGCTCTTGTGCTCCACTGAAACTATACGACTTCAGCAATATTGTTGTTCAATGTGAGTGAAAGGATAAAATTTTAAGGGAGACTTTTTTAAAGTGGCATTTTTTGTTTCATTTGCCATAATTATTTCAGATTAGATCTGGTCACAGTATTTAAAAAATGTTTTAAATGTGTCCTTTTTAAATAGAAATAGTTTGGATTCATGCGAAGTAAACAGAGTGGATTGAAAAAGAAAACAATTCTGAAATCTGGAAAAGAAAGAACAAGAAAACTCCCTCAACCACTTCTGGTAGGTGCAGATAAGTGAGCAAGGATAGGATGGAGGATACAGTGTGGAAGGATCATTGCCCCTGCTAGAATACTAGACAAATTCAAGTACCTCCTCACACATGTATTCCCAGAAAGGTACATGGCTAGCATTTGACACAGTGACTAGTAAATCTGTCGGGCAGCTGGCAATGCTGTTCCTGGAATGAGCATACATGGAGTTTGGTACTCCAAAGAGATTTCTAGCATTCATTGACAGTGCCAGCTTTTTAAGGGGCCATGCTTTATGCTCTATTCTCATTTATGTGATCCCATACAGAAAGTGAAAGTTTAGAATAAGAGAACTTTCTCTGACTTGGTTACTCTCTCCTGACCCTTAGTAGTCACAGCTCCAACCCACAGACTCACAACATTTTGACTTGATTTTTACAAAAGAAATAGGCACATAAAAATAACATTTTATTTTTAAATAGTTTCCTAAAAGAAAGGGAGCTTAAGCATGGGCCGTTGTTAAGGCCAGACACTGAAAGAAACAGTTCTCAAAATTATGCCATGATCTTTTAAACACAAACCTTTCACAACTTGTCACTGTGGCTAGGCTGATGACATATTCCCAAAATGAAAAACTACAGAAAAAACTTCTCATTTCTTCTAGGAGGTATCTATCCTGAGACACCGACTTTTGCTTTCTAAATCCCTTTTAACCCATGCTCTGCTTTATAACAAATAACCAAGGCAAATCAAACAAAGCATTTATCTCCATTCCCTACAACAGGGGTGTCCAACCTTTTTGGGTGAGGGGCCACACTGCAATTCTTTTCTCAGTCAGGGGGCCCATGAGAAAAATTTTGATAGATAAGACATACAAATCAATCTTAGTAATAAACTTTAATAAAATAATGATTAGTGTGATATTTGGCATTGCTTTTGCTTGCACTATGTACAGAGGATGGGGGGGCAGGGGTGCCTGCGTGGGGGGTCAAGGCAGAGCATGGGGAGAAATTGACAAGGGGGCATGGGTGGGCCAGCCACAGCTGCCAGGCTTTTTCAGCAGCACTCTGTAGGCAGGTTGAAAGCCCTTGGTGGGCCAGAATCTGGCCCCCAGGCTGGACAAGCCTGCCCTACAAGCATTATTTTATATACCTCTCTCAGCATATGGCTTCAAGGGGGAAAAATGGTATGCAAAAGAAGTTCAAGGCTTCTTCCCTGCCATGGTATTATATTTGGAGGAATATGGTTGGCAACTGAGAAACAAAAGGAAGATTTACACAAGGTGAGTACTTTTTTTCCCTCTTGATCACCACCTGCTTTTAAAATGATTCATACGTCTATTGGGGTTTTGCAACAACAACCTATTTAAACAACCACATTATTGACTCTGATTTTACTTTGTTCTCTTGAGGATGCAGACTCATGAAGAGGGAGCATCAAAGTCAAATTCCAGCACAGCAGCAAACCATCTTGATACAGCAGTAAAACAGTTCATGTTCTGACACGTTAATTCCTTTCACTAGAAAATTAAAATAAAAAAAAAAAAGTACTTCTGTTCACTAAGCAGTTTCCAACTACAGAAGACTGGAGTAAGATCTATAGCAGTGTATGATAAATGTTATTCACACACATTTTGAGTGAGCAATGTGTCCAGTTAGGGGAAATTAGTATAATTGCTGAACTTTTGTACTCTCTTTTCTTATTGATTTTTCTTCAGTTTGTTTTGCAACATATAGCTAATTGACTATGCATATGGAAACTTAGCAAATAATCACATTAACAGCAGTAAAGGAATAAAAAAAAGAAAAAGAAAACAAAAGAACTTCTTATATATATTCAGTATTTAGGACTTTTTTAGTCTGTGTTGACACATTCACCTGCCATACAGTACCATCACCTTCTGGCTGTGCACAGCATCTGTCAACTCATCTGAGGACTGGAAGGTCAGGAAAGATGAGTTATTAAGCTAGAGTGTAGGGAAAGTAAAAAATGAAATTAAAAAAAAATTAGTATTGATTATTCCACTATTCAACAATCAAGGAGCCTGGTGGCACTTTTAAAGACTATCAAATTTATTTATCGCATGAACTTTTGTGGGAGAAAATCCCACTGACCAAGTGGGATTTTTTCCCATGAAAGCTCATGCGATAAATAAATTTGTTAGTCTTTAAAATTGCCACCAAACTCCTTGTTTGTTTTGCCAAACTAGACTAATGCCACTACCTCTTTGGAAGTTAAACGTTAATATGTAGCTTTGCTGACAGACTAATGTTGAGAAAAGGAAGAAAAATATATGAGGTGGGTTTTAAAATTATCTCACATAGCTAGCATTTCAAGCTTTTTGAATATTAGTTGTTACACTTTGTGCAGATGTATGCACATCTGAGACATAGAAAATGTCTAAAGGATTGCTTTTAGAATAAGGAGAAACACAGAATAAGAAAACATGTGTAAAGCCTTCATGAAGGAAAAAAACACTGACTTTAGAGCAAAGCATAATTTTTCAGACAAAACTGTTCAGTAAAAAATTGCAGATTCACTAATACCAAAATATGCTGAATTCATGTTAGTTTCATCCAATTACTTCAGAAATAAACAAAGAAAAATCCCTAAAAAAATAGAAATGCTTCATTGGATATTTTCAAAATGAAATGATTGTTGTTCAGTTCAAAATGACTTTTTATTTCAACTTCAATTTTATTTCAAAAAATGCATTAAAATATTTCTATTGGACCCTAAATGAATTATTTTCCAAATTCTGAATTAACTCAAAAAACTGAAAATTTGGTTGAATGTGAAAACTTTTTTTTCCCCAAAACTGTCCTAGCTAACTGAAAAATCCATTATTTGCATAGCTCTAAATGATTTACTCTATAGCTTTCAGAGTCTTAATTGAAATACTCATTGGGTACATCTATAGCATGGGTATGTCCACACGAGGCTTTTATTTCAAAACAACACTGGCTGTTTCGAAATAAAAGCCCCTATGTCCACATGATGTTTTCTTGTTTCGAAAGGAGGGATCTCCTCCTTTCGAAACAAGAGCCCTCCTTTTGAAACTGCTTAAACCACTTTGGTTTCGAAAGGAGGGTTATTTCGAAACCAGTTGTTTTGAAATAATGCCATTTGGACATGTTACTTCGAAACGATTGTTTCGAAATAACAATGACCTTCCTCCCAGGGTGCATAGCACCCTAGGAGTAAAGTCCCCTCCCAGTACCCTGGCCAGGGATCAGCACCCTGGCCTAGGTGCTGAGTGGAGTGCAGGGGGCTGGCGAGTGCCCCAGCCAGCTTCCCCCGCCGCTTCCCCTTGCTGGGAGCGGGGGGGGGGTCAGGCGCCTCAGCCCCTTTGTCCCCCCTACCCCTGGCAAGGGGAAGCAGGGGGAAGTCAGCTGGGGCAACCCCCGGGCTCTGCCTCCCGCCCGGGCTCGGGGGGGGCGAGAACTGCCAGCCCCACAGCCCTGTTCTGGGGGCTGCAGCCCCCATGGGGTGGCTGATCCACGGGCGGCTCACCCCGCCACCGGGGCTGCCCCCCAAGCCCAGCGATGGGGTCCAGGGGTGCCCCGCCCCAGGAATCCCCGGGCACCCTGCTCCTGCCCGGGGCGGGGCTGGGTGAGCCCCCACCGGGGATTCCCAGGACAGGGCTCTGCCGGCCCCACCCCAGGCAGGAGTGGGGTGCTCGGGTATTCCCAGGGCAGGGCGCCCCCGGACCTCAACTCGTGCAGAAGCAGGGGTGCCCGGGGATTCCCAGGGTGGGGTGCCTCTGGACATTGCCGCTGGGTTGGGGGGGCAGCCCTGGTGGCAGGGTGAGCCGCCCGTGGAGCAGCCACCCCACGGGGGCTGCAGCCCCCAGAACAGGGCTGTGGGGCTGGCAGTTCTCCAGAACACCCCGTAGTGGCTGCAGTCCCCCCACCTGGGCAGCAGAGCCTGGGGGTTCCACAGCTCCCCAAGCCGCTTGCCCAGAGGGCAAGCAGCTTGGGGCACCCCCAGGCTCCTTACAAGCCCCCCACCCCCACTGGTGACAACATGGCCTGCAAGGGGCCATGTTGCCACACCTCCCAGGGTGCCCTTCCCCTAAGTCGAAATAGTAAGTCCACTGTGTGGACATCCAATTTCAATTCCCCCTTCAAATTGTTTTTTTGGTTATTTTGAATTAAGTTGTTTCAAAATAAGGGCTTTATTTCTTATTATTTCTTTAATAACTTATTTCAAAACAATGCCCTGCATGTGGGCATAGCCTATGTATTTAAGTCGACTTAAGGAACCTTAAGTTGACTTAAACCGAGCCCTGTCTACACTGCAGGGCAATAAAGTCGACTTTAGGGTCCTGTAAAGATGACTTTATATGGTCCATTTCTAAAGTCGACTTTACTGTTAAGTCAACTTTATTATGTTGAATTATTATTATTATTAGTAGTAGTAGTAGTAATATTAGTATTATTAATAATAATAATTAAGCCAGGACACCCATTTACAGTCGACTTTATAAAGTCAACTTAATGTAGTGTGGACTCACTAATTCGACTTAATAAGGTTTACTTAAAGTTGACTTTAAGTAGACTTTATTAAGTCGACTATATAAAGTCGACTTAGCTTTTACAATGTAGACATAGCCATTGACAGTAATAGGGAGTATATGTGTAACAGTATAGTAACAGTACTTGCAGAAAAATTTGTAAACAACTTGCAAGATTTTCTAATTTCCCAACTGATTGACTGAAGTCTTAGTTCCATTTTTAAAAATGCCTAAGACAACTCTTCAAAGGTGAAGAGATTAAGGTCCATTGACTTTTGGTGAGACTTATCCTCCTAGACCATGTCTGAAACTGGGACTGTAACAGGGTTTCCAGTCATTATTAGTGTGGCTCCTAGTGCTTACATACTGTAAAGGAGCTCTCGCAGCAGAAGCATCGCTGGCTGGGGGAGGGACCTGGGGCATAGGCCCAGGCCTTGCCCCTGGCCCACAGGCCTCGCCCCCTGGCCGGGGACAGGGCCAGGCGCTGCCGTGCCGCTGCGGGTAGCCAGGCCCTGCATCCCTGGCTGGGGACAGGGCCACTGCAGCTGCTGGCAGCCAGGCCTCAGAACTCCAGCCCAATTGGGCCACAGATCCGGGCCACTGGTGCTGGGGATAGGGGCACATGCCCCGGCATGCCCAGTGCCAGCAACGCCCCTGTCTCACAGCATGATGTGCTCCCTGCTAGTCTCTCTGCAATAGTCTCTTTTCTGGTATCTTGGCCTCCATCCAATCTCCTATTTAGTCCACCCCTTATGAAGACCAGAATGTCTAAATGCCTTCTTAGGACAATGTTGGGAATCTGTATGCTGTGCCACTATACCAACAGCTGGCAGGGAAACTCAGACCCACCAAAAAAAGCAAGGAGTCCTGTGGCACTTAAAGACTAACAGATTTATTTATCACATGAGCTTTCATGGGAGAAAATCCCACTTCATCAGATGCTTTGAGGAGTGGGATTTTATCCCACGAAAGCTCATGTGATAAATACATCTGTTAGTCTTTAAGTGCCACAAGACTCCTTGCTTTTTTTGCATCACTAGACTAACACAGCTGCCCTTTCAAAATCAGACCCACCAACTGTACCATGTTCCAATCCAGGGACCCTATTACCTGGAATCCAATTTTGTTCAATCTCTGTTGCTGTTTCCCTAGGTTCCTTCTTACCCAGCCTCTCTCTCTTCCCTTTCCTGTTTACCACAGAAGCCTACTCTATTCCCCATGATTACTTCAGCTCCTCCTACTCTCTTGCTACACTCCTTTCTTTAGGGCAGGAGCTCTTCCCTTTAGACTTCCTCCTCATCGCTGATGGCCTCCCTCATTTCAGGGAGTGAGTGAGTTCAATCTTCTTTCCCTGCAGCCTTTTTCTGCTTTCAGCCTCCTGGCTTTATAATGCTGTTCCAATCCCTTCCCAGCTGGGCTTCACTCTTAATTAACCCTGGCACTCCCTCTCACAGGAGATAGCAGGTAGCCTAACTAGCTCCAAGGCCCTTGATAGCCCTAGAGGTCTGATGTGGGATTCACTCCTCATCACAGAGAGCTAGGCTCCTAAATCACCAATATGCTTTTGAAAACTTTACCTGATAATTCCATTTTATAAATACCATATCAGCAATCGACTGTTCACCAGTACTTCAAATGTTTAGAAATAAGATCTGAATTCCCATTAGAGGAATGTGATATATGAAGACAGAAACCATATTCTGGTACCAGTTACAAGATGAATAACTTCTTCTACTTAATAAAATACTGCTCCATTTTTACTCCCAAGAGCTGTTCAAATACTTCCAAAAACAACTAAGGCTGCAATTGCCTTCTCTACTACCTTCTGATTATGCCAGCATGCTGCAGGCTGACTTACACATATGCTGTTTTGCTGTTGTTTTATAACATCTTTTTGGGAACATTCACTGCAAAAGATAAATTGCATTCCAGGCATTTTCTTTAATCATCCTTTTTCTCTAGTCAGTTTGAAATCCCAGTTCTCACGTCATATAGATTTTAACACAAAGAGGCAAATGATTGGCTGTTTCTTAATTCTCTGGACAAAACTCAACTGGAAACACTTTTGCAATATGCACATATTGCCATTTGTTGATCGCTGGTCCTTCAATACACAAATGGATATTGATACAAATAATAAATATTTGAAAGTACTGTAAAATATGGGAATCAGTGGATATTTGAAATGAATGGTAACATGTCTTGATTAATCCTTATTGTTACTGTGTTTTATAATGTAAATAGAATATAAAGTCATTGGTGTCACAAAATTCAACATTTGTTCAGTTCTAAAGTATACCTTTGTACAGAAAGGAGTAACTGCAGAATCTCTGATACCATTGTATGGTAACAGGAGCTAAATTTTAATAATATCTACTGCTGGTAAAATGTTATATGTCTCTAAGATAAATACGAAACCTAGTTTATGATTTTTGACTTATAACTATGTCTACGGATACAATATTATCATCAGCTGGATTATGAGTAGCATTTTATATATCTGCATTCATGTCAAATGCTCATGTCAAATGCTCAGTAAAACAGAAAGTACAACCCTCCTACCCCTTACTGATCATACTTTTCCACAAATTTTATTTTTAAAAGGATACACCCACAAAACAGAAAATGGTTTGGAATTTTCTTCTTTGAGAATACTTTTGTTGTCTGTGTAATTATTCAGGAGAAACAAAATGAGGGCATTTTAATATCTTCCAACTTTGTTTAAAAGTATATTGCTAGTATTCTAGATGCTTGCTTAGGCAAATAATATAAAATTAATATAAAGAATAAAAATAAATAAAAAAGACTATTCAAACCATCCTGAATACACAGAATATAAATTCACCAGTAAGCAAAGAACCGTAAATAAAGACTACTCTTCAACATCAGAGCTGAATCAGGCAGCAGAGAAACCCTAACCTGGGCTTCTCATATTTCATAGGAAGGACATTAGGTTGTTGGCTCTTCTAGAGCGGGTCTGCCTTTGGTGGGTATGTAACTGTGGGACGTCCTGAAAGGTCTCCATTTCATTCATTTGTGGAACAAAATAAGTTCAAAACTGCCAAAATGTTTTTGAAAAGGAATTCTTGTTTTCTGGCCACCCCCACTCCATACTTCCTCATCCCAGAACTTTCTGACACATGGGAATTCTGCTGACTAACATTCAATTTGTTTTCTCTGGCTCTTAATGTGTGTTGTAAATATTTCAGGATGGGAAAAATAAATAACATGAAACAAGCAAATACTAAGGACATGCCTGGACATTAAACCACAGTTGACACTGAGATCATATTCCTGACTGAAGATTCAAAGACCTGAAAAGTTTAAAACTAAAATATTAAAGCGTCAAATGAGTTATTTGAAATGGATAATTAAGTAAAATTTAAGATAAACTGAAACATTTAAATGTAGAAAAATGCCCATCAAACCACTTTATCTCTGTAGGGATACGATCATTCCACCCATTCTGCTTTTCCCCTTTCTGTTTACTTTGTATGAATTGTTATTTTTGGATGAAGCAGCAGCTCAGGACTTCTCTTCATGCATTTGTATACAAAGGGAGTGTCTTAATAGCAAGATTTCCAGTACTTCCTGAGATCCGCTATTGCATATTCTGATTTGTCTTTGGCCACTGTTTCCAGTTTCGGTTTCATCCAAGAGGTACAGAAGTGCATAACAATTCAGTATTTCTAACACAGTATTCGAAATCTTAAAGGTTAGTAGCATTTCACACTTTGTTCAAGCTGGTTTTCTCAGCCATAAGGTAATAACAGATTAGAATTTAGACATCAGAATCAGAGCTATGTTACTAAGGTAGCTAAGCTCTGCAAGTTCCAAAAAAGTAGCTGTGTGTGTGTATGTGCATGCCAGACCTCTCCTCACCTTAAAGCGGGCACATATCTTTGCAAGAAACCATGTCACCAACTTTGCCCACATATCTGCACAAAAGACACCATCACAGGACCTAATCAAGCCAGTTAAGGTCTCATTCACCTCATCCACCAATGTGATTTATGCCATCACGTACCAGAAATGACACTCCTCCACCTCATATACTGGACAAACAGGACAGTCTGTGCCGAAGAATAAATGGACATAAATCTGACATCAGAAATAACAACACTCAAAACCAGGTAAGGAAACGCTTCAATCTTCCTGATCACTCCACATACAATCTGTTAATAGCTATACTCGGACTACATTAATAACAAATCAAAGCTTCAGAGATACTGTGGAATTGGATTTCACATGCAAATTTGACACTGTTGGTTTAGGGATAAATAGAGACTATGGGTTTTTCTTTTACCTCCATTACAACAGGTGATCTGACCTCACCTCCCTCTATATGCTGTTTTCTGCTGTCTGAATCTGAAGACCTCTTTGATTTGCTGTAATTGTCTGACCTGATCATATGACTTATGCTACCCTGCATTTATTTTCCTCCCATTCTTTAAATTCCCCATCTTTTAGCACCTGACAAAGTGGGATTTTCTCACACAAAACCTCAGGCAATAAATAAATTTGTTAGTATTTCAAAGTGTCACAGACTCCTTGTTTTTCTTAAATTCTGCAGGGATTTTGCCATTTTTGTGCATTAGCACAATAACAATTGGTATATTATAGTATGGCATAAAGGCTGCTTTCTGAAATCCTCCTTATCTCCTCGTATAACTTCCACCATTAAATAGTAAAATCTGTGTAAGACTACCTGCCTAATTATACATAGACTTTGATTTCTGCACAGTGGGAATAATTCTGCCATCACCCTGCCAGGAAGCAGCTCTCAGCACTTCTGGATTGAAATAAAACTCCTACCAGCATTACACTTTTAAATTAAAAACACTTGTTTGCTTTTTCTTTGATTAGCTGCTTTCTAAAGTCACCTATGCCATAACTGTTAGAGAAACCAACAAGAGCTCTGCTAAAGGCATGGTTTTTGATATTGGAAGAGTTTAATTTCATTCCATGTCTTAGCAGTTTAGAGAAGCAGAGATGAATATACTACATAATACCGTGTGGATTATTTTAAAAATCAAGTAAAATGGTCAATTATAATATGCACGTAATATAGTCTATGCTTGACAGCTAGTACATGTGTCATGTAACATCTTCCTGTTAGGCAATTTTGCATTTCTTTTAGTTTTAAAATTCATGCATGGAGATTTAATGTAGAATACACAATGCAAAATAAGATCCTACAGCGAGTATTAGGTGAAAAAATGTGTCCCTGAATCCAAAGTAACAGGAAATTTGTATATCAGGTATTATTGCAAACATCTAACTCATATCAAGTGTGCTGATAAGTTCATAAAAGAGTTGAGCAAATAATTTTGCATTTAAATTATTTACACTTCTTATGTTTTTTTCAGGTTTCAGTTTCAAGAGAATGGAAATTCAGAAGTTGTGAGCTACCCCTTTAACTCACAGTTTGTTCAAACCCAAAAATCAAAGTGAACTGTGGGAGGTATGAACCTACACACACCGAAACCAAGGACTATAGTTCATGAACCCTGACTGGCACATAGACCTACACTAGGTATTTATGTGCCCACTTATAATAGTGTGAAAACCCCTCAAACGTGGGACTATGGGGTATTCTCACATAAGGCTCTCCGTCTTTCCTGTCAAAGTTTTTCCACTGTTTAGGAAATACTTAATTAGAAATGTGGTGTGCCAGAGAGATCATGATTTTGTACTCCAAGGGGTAGGACACTTACCTGAGACATAGGAAGTCTATATTCAAATCCCTTCTCTACATCAGGCAGGGGGAGAACTAACTTGGAGTCTCCCACATGCCAGATGAATACCCTAAACATGGAGTTCATAGACTCTCAGGTCAGAAAGAACCAATAAGATAATCTAGTCTAACCTCCTGCACAATGCAGTCCAAACAACATCACTCACCTACTCTTATAATAAACCTCCAACCTATAATTGAGTTATTAAAGTGATGACAACTAGCATGATGACAACTTCCAGAGCACTAGCCATGTTAATGTGTGTACAGCAAAAACAATGGAAATCTTGTGGCACCTTCAAGACTAACAAATTTCTTTGAGCATAAGCATTCATGGGCTCCAAACCATCCTATGAAGTGGGTTGGAACCCATGAAAGCTTATGCTCAAAGAAATTTGTTAGTCTCTAAGGTGCCCCAGGACTCTAGTTGTTTGAGTTATTAAAGTCCTTGAAAATGGTTTAAAAATTTTATGGTACAGAGACTCTATCGGCAAGTGAACCACACCCCACATGAAGGAGGAAGGAGAAAATCCTTCAGTGACTTCGTCATTTTGGGGGTTGGGAGGGAATTTTTCCCCAGGGCAGATTGGCAATCTGTTAAACCCTGAGCATATGGGCCAGTCTCACTGGCCAGACACCCAAGAAAAAAATTTCTGTAATAGCCAATTTTTATTCCCACTGATCCCTCTGGGAGGCTATTTCAGAAATTTACTTCTCTGGTTGTTAGAAATCTGTCTAATTTCAAGTCTAAACTTGCTAAAGTACAGTTTACGTTCATTGGTCTGTGTGTCCACACTGGTGCTGTACTCAAATAATTCCTCTCCCTGCCTGGTATTTATCCCTCTGATGCATTTATAGAAAGCAATCATACTTTCTTTTAGTTAGGCTAAACATGCTAAGCTCCTTGAGCTTCCTCTTCTAAAGCAGGTTTTTTGTTTCCACAGATCATCCTAATAGTTGTCCTCTGCACCTGTTCCGGTTTGAACTCCTCTTTCTTAAACATAGGACATGCGAACTGCACACAATATTCCAGATGTGCTCTCACTAATGCCTTGTATAACAATACCAACACTTCCCTGTCTCTACTGAAAATACCTCATCTGATGCAACCTAGGACCATGTTAGCTTTGTTCATGGCCACAATCACATTGGCAGATTGTAGTCATCCTATGATCAACAAGCATGCCCAGGTCCTTTTCCTCCACCACTTCCAAGTCATGCATCTACAACTTATTGGAAAAATTCTTGCTGTTAGTCCCAAAATGCATGACCTTGCACTTTCACTATTAGAATTGATCAAATTCCTATTATTCCAGTCTAAGATGTCATCCAGATCTTCCTGCCTGATATCCTAACCCTTCACTGTATTGGCAACAGATTCCAACTTCATGTCATCCACAAAATTTATTTATTAGCACTTTCCCACTTTTTGTGCCAAGATCAAAACAAAACAAAACAAAAACAAACAAACAAAAAAAAGGTTAGGTAAGATTGGTCTCAAGACCAATCCCTGAAGCAAGGGTGTCACTGGCCCCAAAATTCCCTAGGGGCCTGGCCCAGCCCAGCACCCCAACCCAATGTGCCAGCCCTGTCCCCTACAGTGCTGGCCCCACTCTGCCCCTCCCCAACCTCTACTGGGGTTGAGACCAGATTAAGCTGCTGCTGCCATGGCAGCCCAACCCTGTGGACCTCGCTGGAGTTGGGGATGTATGCTCAAAGCTGACCTCCTGGATGGGGTCAGAACTGAGGCAACTGTATACATGATCAGTCTAGGTGCTTTAGATATGAGGGGTGGCAAATGAAGCACCTTGGAAATGTAGGTGCCTGCAAGATTAGGAAGTAAGTGAGTGGAGATTTTCTGAATGACACATGCCCTTAAATATTGATCTTAGACACCAAAAATCAAACCCTAACTGACCAGACCATAGTCACACAGGAAACCACTGGAGGAGTAAGAAATTGAGCCTTTCTCCCTTAAGTCACAGGCTTAGACTTCTTACTGCTGTCAGTCAGTCATTAATCAGGTGAACAGCTGATGGGTTGTTAATTAGAGGCTGCATGCATTTGCTCCCTCTGTGTAGCCTGTCCCAGTCTGCACAATTACCTGAGGCACTCCTTCATGATCGAATGAATCAGTACAGACATGGATCCGTTGAAAGCACAGGCTCTTGAATGAGGTTTATTGCAAAGAAGAACAATGAAAAGTACAAACTTGCAGATATCACTTGCGAGTACTCAAGATATGTATGCCCTAATGCAATGGTAAGGCACTGCTTGATAGCAGGAAAGACACCATCCCTTATGTCAGGCAAAGCTATTCCCTTTGACCTGCAACTTTATACACTCTCATTGGGCATGTCAACCCTATGGGCTTGAGTCGACTTAAAGCCCCTTAAGTTGACTTAAGCAAAGCCCAGTCTATATTTAGAAATTAAGTCGAGTTAAGCAATTGCTTAAGTCAACTTAATAACTCCTGTCCTGTAAGTTGACTTATTAAGTCAACTTAATAACTCTTGTCCTGTAAGTTAACTTAAGCATTTAGGTCGACTTTAAAGGGGAGGGCCTGCCCCCTTCCCCATCCGAGGGCATGATCGGACCCCAGAGCCCTGATCCAGCTCCTGCCGTGTGGCGAGATCAGGCTCCCTTGTTAACTTGACTTCCAAGGACCTCACCAGTGTAGACATAGCCATGGACAGGTTTCACGCTGGTACTGTTATGGAGGTAGTTACCACCCTCTGATGGCATCTGGTCCTACCCATTTCCATAGATGAGAAACTGGACCAAAACATCTCAATCCATCATAATGTTATCACATTGACAAGGTCAAATGGTCCCTGTTACTCAGTGCTGCCGCCTTGATGCCATAGTACTTTGTATTTATAATTTCTTGAAATAGTCAAACACCAGGTGTAGCTGAATCTTACCCAGTGACAGTTCATTTCCAAGACTCCTTACAGACTGCTGTGATTTCCCACATCCTTGACGATACTTTGAATTTGTACCCTGGCCTGGTTTTCCAGGCCTGAGGCCTCATTATGGGTTGTTATATTAGCCTTCTGTCTTAGGTTCTCACTTTCTTGTACAATTACTAGGACATCTCTCGTTTTCCTTCTATGTTTCATGAAACAGCTTAGATGGATCCTAACTAGAATTTGCTACCTCTCCTCCTTAGTACTGACACCCATATTTTAACAGAATAGGGAGAATCATTAGAAAGTAGTCTTAGTACAAGATTTATTGAGAAATTTTCTCTTCCAATAAGATTTAAAAATACAACATTAAAGCTCCAAATGGCTTCTTTCTCTCTTTCCTTTTTTGAATTAATATTTTATTATTACATGTATTTTAATATTTAAAGAGTACTTGATGTAAACTCTAAGCACCTATGAATTAATATCTCTTAATAGCAAGAAAGGACATGCTCAGGAAGAGAGCAGGGAAACTCCCTTCCATCCCTGGGGCACCTGTTTCATAATAACCCATAGTAAACATACACACTCTGGAATAATACAATGAATTCAGGAAAGGGAAATATTTATGTAGAAAAGGATGAATGGAGAAAAACAATGGGGGGAGAAGGGGGCATAGGGAAAGTGGTAAAACAAGGTTACATCACAGGACTGGTGGTACCACAGTCTGAAAGGGCAGACACCAAGCAATACGACTACATTCAGAGCTAAGGAAACCTGGAATGAGTTCCAGTTCAGCAGTAAGTCCTGAGTGTTCCTGATCACCAATGATGCCAGGTACCTTTCAGCAAGAAGCCCCTCTGGTGCCCTCTTCTTCCACTCTCTGCACACCCACATCGAACAACAGCCTCCCTACTTAGTTAGCTACAGCCACCTTTCTTATTCACATGGCAGGTCACAAGCTCCAGAACTTAGAGCCCCATATAGCTCTGGGTGACAGTGATACCAGATCTGACTCCAGCGCGTCCTTCAGAAGTAATTTCCTGCTGGTATAGTGCTCCTCCCGGATTCCATCCTCAGGCATTCACTCTGCTTTTTTAGGCTTTGGGCTAGTTTGTGGATGCTTTGCTATGCGAGGCCTTGCTCTAAGCACCTATTTCTTAACAGATCTGGAGCTACATACACCCACACCCTGTCACTCTCCCTCTCTCCAATGCCCTTTGAACAAGCAGCACTCCCAGAATGAACAGCACTTTCCCTCCCTCAGGGGAAACTTTTAAAGGAGCCATAGCCTCTGAAACCACAAGAAAGTTACATTTGTAATGGAAAAAGATAGCTGGTGCATCATATTTCAGATCCGAGGATCTGGTTTAAGCTGAATGATAAGATTATTACTAGAACTGGTCAGAAAACGATAAATATCTTTTGAAATAAACAAACAACAAATTTCAAAAATTACGATTCATTTTTTTTTCCAAAAATCAAAAAATATTGAAGCAGAATAATCTGTCTAAAAAAGGTCATCTGACATAATACCCCCTATCTTCAATGTAAAATATCAACCCTTTTGTTACTACAGCTTAGTGACTAAATCAATTCTTTCTTGCCTCCTGATGAGTCACAGTTCTTTCCAATGAACTCAGCATGACTCTTTCTTTAAGAATAAATAATTATACATCACTCTTACATACCATCTCTGATTAACTGACCACAAAGTGCTCTAAATGAGCCTGATCCTGAGTCCACAGAAGACAGTACACTTTACAGCAGACCTTTATAAAACTGTATGCATATTATCCTGTTTTTTTCCCCCCCAAATCAGGTAATTGACAGTGTGTAACTTATTCACTGAAAGAATTGGAGGGGGGAGGGGTAGAGCTCAAGCTTTCTGGTACCCAGGTATTTCATCCTGTCTTCAATCCACTGGTGTGTAAATTTCTCAGAAGTCAATGGGATGATTCTTGTGAACAAAGGCTGTAGCTACATAACAGATGTAAAAACAGTCTTCAGAGTCCCAAAAAGAGCTTTCTTATCTGTTAACTTTCTCTAATGAGCACTAACTAGCAAATAATGGACAGTGTGCAAGAATCCATGATTTGCGGCATGAACATAATCTGTTAGTTATAGTTTCCATGGTGTTGAATTTGGTATATCTGTTACAGGTGCAATTGGTATGTAGAAAATATGCAAACACATTTTGCTCATGCAAAATGCATGATGGATAAAGAAATGCAGGAACCAGTTTGTGACTGAAACTTACACTAGCAAAAAGAAGGCCAGGCCAAAGCCAAATTGAAACCTGTTTCAGGTGTGTATAGCATGTGCTTTAAATATTGAAGAATACACTGAGAAGTACTGCAGGATGAGGTTTACTGTTACATTGTCTCTATAGTTCTACAGCTTATTTAAAATTTCCTTTTTTGAGGAAATCCTGGTGGATCTATAGACACTCTTCAGAAAAATGTAATTTTGATCTCTTGCTTTCCAAAAGAAATATCTTTTCCTGGTTCTCATTTTCTTTGCTTTCTCAAGCAGTGTAATTTGAATCTATGGAATTATTATTTATTTGTATTGTAGTGGAACTTTGGTAGCCCAGCTGAGACCCACTGGTTTGTTTCCAAGTCATATAATTCAATGATTAAAACAGACCAAAACTTTATCCCTCTTTTGATCTCTTAATTTATAAACATTACAGGGACAGTCAAAATTATGATTATTGATCCACTTTAGCTGACTTGCACCACTGCAATATAGCAAAACAGCTAGAAATCTGGCTTCCTTGGCGTCCCAAGAATTTGTCTTGTGTAAAGGAAATTTTTCTTAAACAATGTCAAACACAAATAGTTGCTATACACTTCTGCAGTTTCCAGCACATAGAAGTAAGAGGTGATTTCCAGGAGGAAAGGGGCATTGCCTTGAATGTTATTGCTACACATTCACAAGGCCAACCAGACAAGTCCCTTAAAGCTGTGGGCAGTCAGGCATAAAATAGAGTAGATCCTCAATTTCTCTAAATTATGCTGGAGACCAGTTGGCAACATCCCCAGCAATGAGGGAAGTCAAAGAAGGCTTAAAGCTGAATTCCATACACTGAGCATATCTCAATTGCAGTAAGATCCAGCCCATTCCCATGTAATAGCTTTCATGAGCAAATGGAGATTACTGATCCAACAAGTCTTTCTGTTAATTTCATTGGTCATGAAAAACCCAGTTCAGCAAGATACTTAAGCACAAGTGTAACTTGACCTCAATGAGAATACTCACATATTTGAAGTTATACAAACTCTGAAGTGCTTTGCTGATCCAATGAGTTAGTTTATTGCTTTTAGGGAGCTGTGGATCAAGCTGTCTACAGGTCCCCTTGAAGGAATTGACTTACCGTTGGGTATTCCAGCAAGGAAATAATTAATTAATTCCTGGCAACCCTGACATAAAGTTTTTAAATGATTGTCTTTCTAGAAATAATGAGAAAAGCCAATCAAATGGCAATGCTAGTTCTGGGAAGTCATTTTTGGATGTGTGGTACTTTTTGGTGTACTATTCATATAATCATTTACAATGTTCTGTTGCAATGTACTTAGTTGTAATATCTGAACTTTACATGAAAAAGAAGTCTGAACAGTCATCAGGCTATGTTGAAAAGATCATCTTGACAGACAGTCAGCTAAAAATGGAATATAGAAAGAAACATTAGTTCTTTAAAATAAACATTAACACACAAGGAGAAATTGTTACATACAGAGTTCAAATGGCCTATAAAATTGTCGTGGACAAATTACTGGCAGCTGTGTAGCTTGGACACATAGTATACATTAATTTAATCACTGAACATAAATTTATAGTTAGCAGAAACTGACAATTCACTTCTGATAATTCACTTTAGATTTTAAAGGTATTTTTATAGCATATCCTCATTGCATTAAAAAAAAGGCAAAAAACCCAAGCAAACAAACCAGTGTTGTACTTCTATGCTATATTCAAAGCGGAGGCTAAATTAACTACCATATTACCAAATATTGTTAATTTATACTAGAGATATTCTATGTGATTTTTGTTGTCATTGTTTTTGTTGCAGTTGTATTCACTGGAGGAACAGAGCCAGGGCCAGAAATGGCTATATTGTGAAAGGACATAAGCTATTAGATACTAAATTGAAGCTACCTTCAAAGTATTATGAGGAATGTCCCTTCAATTGTAAAGACTTTATGTATTTTTAAATTTGTCAAGAAATTAAAAAAAAATATTTTATGGTGTGCTCCGATATATTTTTTGCTCTGCTGCTATATTAATATATAAAACAATGGTGTTCCTAGCCTGCTTTGAAAAGAGTATGCTTTGCACAATTCACTTCTCTCAGTTGGTTTTATGGATAACTCAACATAGCAAACATCAGTTTTAGACGTCAGCCTAAGCGTTCTCCTCAGTTTTGTCTCCTTCTTATGGGAGGAGTGCTGATATAGATCCAATGGGTGTTCCTCTGCTAGTCACCCACCAGATAGTTTTGAGGGGAATCGAAACTTTTGTATCTCCATTGTTTTAAACATCTCTGGGCCTCAGCAGGCTGCAGCACTCTCTCCTTCCTTAGCCTCTTTCACCTTTTCTTGCCACTGATTATCAGTCTGTCACCCCTTCATGAAAATGGAGTCCCCCAGCCAACAAGCCTTAAGCCCTCAGGTCCAGCACTGACTTCCAAGATACCCCACTACCTTAAACATTTCCTATCCCAGAATCCCAAGAAGGATGTGAGCCTTCTCACTTGCAGTTTTTCTCTCCCAGAGGGCAGGCTGGCAGTTGTGAAGCATATATTATAGAGTTTGCAGAGTTTAAAACACTGTTTTCTCTTTACTTAGTTACATAACAATGAGGCATATCTGTGCAAAAATAATAATCCTAATGCTTTCCCCTTGTCTTTACATTACACTTTCCCTGGGTGTGCTTAGGAGACAATTTGAGTTCTGTTATACAAGGTTTCCTCCTACACCAGTTTATCCAGATCTTGCAGCAGCTTCCCTCCTCTTAAGCTGGGGGAAAAATGACCAAAGAAGGATCAAAAGATCAACTTCTGAACTTTTATAAACTTACAGTCCCTCAGTCAGCCTCCACAAGCAATTACAGATGCCTAACAAGTAATTTTGTTGCTTTGTGACCTCTCCACTGCTAAACTGGTTCCAGAAGTCAGCTTTTGGCTAGGACACTTCCTTCTTGAATAGAGGACGATCAACATTTAACAGCTCAATATTGTTAATCCTTTGCTGATGCCCTGACAAAGAGTGAAGCTGACTGCCAGTTAAATTGAAGAACTGGAACTTTATTAAATCCTGTAGACTGTTCTGACCATATGACTGAGTTGCCTTGGCCTAAATGACTAGTGTTTCCTGTTTCCCTGGTGTCCCATCGATAACAGTCCTTTGATGGGGCTGATCACGATGCATTTGCCACAGCCCATTATCCCACATGGAATTTTGGTTCAAATTGAAGGTGAAAGGGCCACAGAGAAGACAAATCACTGCACCTTCAGAATGCAATTTGCTGCTTGGTAAGAATATCTACAGAGTTCATAATTTCATACAGAATATGTACATTTGACAGACAGATTCCCCAAATTGTCACAACCTTCTCCATCCCACTCTTTATTTTCATCTGCCTCAGAGTCACAGCCAATCCTTTTGTTTATTCCTGTTTGTATGTCAGTGGACTCTTAATTTGCTTTAGCATGACTTAGCAAAATTATCTGCATCTTTCCATGAAGATTCAAGGTGGTCTCTGGTGTTACTTGGTAGCTCTGTGTTCTTGGAGCATCAGGGCATCAGTAACCAGCCACTGAGACTCAACCCCCCCATCACCTTCAGCCTCTGCTTGAGCCTGAAACCAAAAACAATGAAAGGCAGTGGGAGACATACCTAAAACCCCTTTGAGCAAGGTTGCTGGCATTAGGGCAACTCCTGTAGCCTCATCTACATGGAAGCTGTGAACCATTAGCACACTGAATGGACAGCAGAAATTTCATTTGCATCAAGGATGGAACCAGTATTAGCATACTGAATGGAGAACCAAGCTCCAAGGCAGGAGTCACACTGAACTCTGGGACTGGCAAAGCAGAGAAGCACTGCATGATGGGGGATCCCTGCTCCTGAGACAAAGGAACTCATGTCTGCACACACCCACCTCAGCAGTTATCAGATCAATTCTAGTCAATAGATCTTCAATTGATATCAAACATAGTGTAACACCCAGGTGGCCAGATTGAGTCTGCCTTGCAGGTGGCTCTGACCAGAGAAAGGGTGTGTGCAGGGACATAGCAAGGAGAGCCCCTTTGCCCCAGGGGCACCTGCTCCAAACCCCCAGAGTGACCACACACACACTGGGATAGCGCAGGGATTATGGGAATGGGAAAGGTGCAGAGGGGAAACCAACAGGGGAGATGGGCCAGCAGTAACACAGAGTAAACAGCTAACACAGGGCCCTGCAATGCCCAACAATGCAGCAGGCTGGAGGCAGACGTGAGCTCTGCTTCTGCACCATGAGTTCAGGAGTCCCAGCACAGTTCCAGTCCAGAGTTCAGTCCAGCAACTTCTAGTCTTCGGCGCTATCACTTTCCCAGCAAAAGAAAACCCTCTGATGCCTCTTCTGCTGCTCTCTGCGAACCCAGAGCGACACCCTCCCCACTTAACTAACTACAGCCTCCTCCCTGAGTCCCAGGTGCTGTACTCACAGCCCCACAGCTCCAGATGGCCAGTCACTGGATGCTGCTCTGTCCTTGGGTGACTCTCCCCATCACGGTGTCCTTCTGTGGGTGCTGGCCTGGCATCCCAGTTCAGGTGCTCTGTCTTCCCTGGCTTCAGGCAGGGCCTCTCCCTCTGCTTCCTCCCCAGGCCTCTGGCTGCAGCCCCAGCCCCCTCCTCAGCTCCACAAACCCTCTCCCACAGGGCAAAGATTTAAAGGAACCATGCTCCTTAAAACTCCAGGGGGGTTACAATAGGGAATCTTTCTGATTGCATTGTACGCTACCCCAGAGGAATACCTCCCATCACCAGGAATGATCAGCTCCTATTGTCCACCTAAACAAAACACCTCTGGTATACTCCCTTAAGTCATTATTTACCCCAAAACAACCCTAGTTTTCTGCCTTGAACCATTGTTTGCTCCCTACAAAAATCCCTACCCAAGTTCCACAAGAGAGTTAGTTAGAGAGTTAGTTCTGAATCTGTTCTGATGCTGATCTGTTGCCTGGACCTACAAGCTGCATCAGGTCCACTGGGACTTCACCTTCTCCTTGCTGATTGTGGTGGAGGTTCTGCCTGTCTCCAGCACTCCAGATCCTAAGCTGAACAGCCTGATTCCTGGGCACCTTTGAGCTGCACTGAGTGGTGAGACAACTCCCCTCCCCCTTGATTCTCTCTTTTCTTTTTTTTCCCCTCTTGGTCCAACTATAACTGTCTAAACCTGATCTTTTGTAATCTCCTTGGGCTAGCTTTCCCCAGTACAATAATTGAAACTTGGAAATATTGTAACTGTTTGATCATTCTCCTCTTTTTGTATGGTTATCAATATTGTAACTGTTTGGACATTTTTCCTTCCCTTTATAATTATTCATAAGTTTTATGTATCTGGAAATAAAGTAACTTTTCTAATCAAGCTGGTTGCCAGACTTCCTCTATATTGCTCTGCAGCAACACTCCCTTTACCTAGCCAAAGATCCCTGTGATGCTCAATTCCTTGTAAGGTTTGCTCATTAAGGGGTTACCAGTGTGCTGAACCTGTGGTATATAAGGGTGACAGCTGAAAGTGCTGTTTTAACCCAGCCTGCTCAGATGCATAGTCCAGTCTAGTCCGGTGCAGTACAGGGGCACATAAGGGTAGCAGAAGACCAGTGCTGAGTAACCCGGCCTGCTGAGTTCATGGACACATAAGGGAGCAGCTGAGAGTGCTGATAGACCCGGTCTGCTCAGTCACACTTAAAACCCCAGTCTTGGGAAATTTAGGTCCTACAAGGGTGGTTGCATTGGGAGGGATTTACAGAAGGGAGAAAAAAGGTCCACACAGGAACACAAGTGACACAAGCAGTGCACTAATAGAATTGCCCTCCCCCCCCGGGGGAAGTAACCGTAATAAATGAGCAGACCCCAAGTTGATGGGCAAAGTTGGTAACAGTGGGGGCAACACATAATATCCAAGAATATTAAAGGAACTGACACATGAAATTGCTAGCCTATTAGCAAGGATTTTCAATGAATATGCAAATATAGGGGTTGTACCATATGACCGAAGAATTGATAATAGATTTCCTATTTTCAAGAAAGGGAATAAAAATGATCTGGGTAACTAGAGGCTTGTTAGTTTGACTTTGGTACTATGCAAGGTCTTGGAAAAAATTATGAAAAAGAAAGTACTTAAAGATATCAAGGTTAATAGTGATAGGGGTAAAATACAACATGGCTTTACAAAAGGTAGATCATGCCAGACCAACCTGATTTCCTTTTTTGAGAAGATAACAGATTTTTTGGATAAAGGGAATGGTGTGACTCTAATTCATCTAGATTTCAGCAAGGTATTTGATAAAGTTCACAGCAAATTATTAGTTAAATTAGAAAAGTTGTGGATTAATATGAAAACAGAAAGGTGGATAAGGAAGTTAAAGGGGAGACTATAGCAAGTCATACTGAGTCTTACTGGGATCAATCTAATTTAACATTTTTATTACTGACCTCGGCACAAAAAGAGGGAATGTGTTAATCAAGTTTGCAGATGACAAGTTGGGATGTATTGCCAATACAGAGAAAGATCAGGATATCATACAGGAAGACCTGGATGACCTTGTAACCTGGAGTATTGGGAAAAGGATAGTGGAAACTGCAAGGTCATGCATTTAAGGAATAATAACAAGATGATCATATTGGTCTCTTCTGACTTTAGACCCTATGCGTGTGTGTGCCAATTTTTTTTTTAATTGGCCATTTTGGACCAGAAGACATAAATAATATTTGTCCTGATCAGCAAAACACTTACAGACAGCCCTTCCATGTTCTAGAATCTGCACCTCTGTTACATCAAATTAACCAATAATTCTTGTCCCCATAACTGTGGTGACATGGATGGTACTTAAAAAAGAAAAAAGGTAAATAGCCCATTCCCATGTAAGTGAAAAGAAAAAGAAATAAAGTTAGAAGATGGTGGAACAGGGCCTATACTTAAAGAAAAATAAGCTAAGAAATAGTACTATGGTAGATTCTAAGAACCTTCTCTGTAATAAAAAATTATCAGAAATACACTGAACAACACAGATACTTGACACAGCAATAGCATATAATTAGTAAACTATCTAAAATGCACTAGCTGACCTTAGAGTTTTACTTAGATAATAGTCAATGTTTCCTTGGTTTTAATTCCATATTTAATCCAATGAATATCTAGCAAATCGTGTAAATATTGAAGTAGCATACCTAATTCATCTAAAAATAATAAAGAATTTTCAAGGACCACTATTATAGCTCCTGTCTGTTATTCCTAGAAAGGGCACCTTCACAGTTATTTTTGAAGAACACCTTTAGGTCATGATGAAAAAACTGATTTCCCCTTTGTCTTGTTTACCTCTTCCAGTTTTGCAAAAGAGACAGCACCTGAGGACACTCTGTAGTCCTAGGTGGTCAACACGGATGCCATACATCAAGCTGTGCAAACCCTTTCCAGTTTTAGCATTTGGTCTTGTTAACTCCCCAGCTGTGTAGCAGCTTTGGAGTTGCCCACAGGCCTATCATATGATTTGTCTTCTGTGACTCTGACTGCAGTGTCTTCTTGTTTCCCTGAAAACTATTTTGCTCACTCACCTGGTTCTAAGGAATATGCAAACAAATTGTCATTACTTTATTCTTGATGTTTATTTATAGCTGTTTTGATAGATAGATAGATAGATAGATAGATAGATAGATAGATAGATAGAT
>ML682013.1:9730234-9781190 GCA_007922195.1 Podocnemis expansa
GATAGATAGATAGATAGATAGATAGATAGATAGATAGATAGATAGATAGATAGATTTTTCTCTTTTGATACCTTGAGAAGGAGGAATGGATGGACTAAATTGTCTTTTCTGAAGATTTTTACTATATATGTAGAGTTTTCCCAGCCACTTTGAGATGGCTGTAGTGATAATATTTTTCATTTTGGTCAGTAATAATACTGTTGATTGTATGATGTAGTCTTAACCATTTTTTACTTTATATTGCCTGATAAATCAGTTCAGGTATTTAAAGACATCTTACAGAATTGAGAAAGAAACTTTGTCTTATGGATGAATTCAGGTGAAGAACTAAATCAATTTTCTTAATTCAAAACTAAACTCTGGGCAAAGGAGAGGGTAGAGCACAGAAAACAGGGGCAGTTAAATATCCCAAACTAGCATTATTTCAGTTAGTTTGTCCCCATTAAGATAGAGATATTCAGACAGGTCTTGCCCATCCATATCAATGGCATCCCTGTCAATGAACTCTGTTGTGAGATCAGAATTACACCCTATCCAGTATATATTTCACTTTATTGACCTGCAATGGCTCATTCTCAATAATGGTTATATGTTCCATTTATTACAATAAGTACAACCTATTTTTATTAGTATGACTAAAGATGTTATAACTCCAAATTCTATCAGAAGGATTTTCAGATCTTCCGAAGAGTGAAATAGCAGAACTTTCTACTATATTTCATAAGAATCACAAAACTTTTGTTAACACTAAAGCCCTCCTAAACTGGCCTTTTCTAAAGAGAATTACTTTGTTTGTGGTAATAATATTTCTATGATTCCATGGCTCTGCATACATTAATTTTCTATATATTATAAGCCATTTTATTCTCTCAGGATTTTGTAAAACATCAGTCTTCCAGAATCCAAGCATGTATTTTAGAAATTCACATTGTATTACTGAAATTAAGATTCATAGTTTTTGTTGTTTTTCTAAGGTACCAATTATTTTCCTTTAAAAAGATAATATAAAAATGTGTGTATGAAAAATCTAAATTATTTGCTGCTGTTTATATAAGGCATTCTAAGTAATTATATTGGTTGTTGAGCAAAACCAAACTAAAGGATGTCCACATCCTGGAGAACTCAGGCAGTAGGTAGGGCTGCTGGCACGTAATGTAGAAGTTTGAATTATTTTATTTTAAACTTCTTTTTTATTTTAAATTTAATTTGTGACACAATGACTGACAAGCCATGAATGAATTTTAGTAATTGACTCAGTAAATATGTAGTAAGGATGTTAGTTTTAGCTATGCTAGATAGCTACAGTGATCAAACTTAGAAATTTTAAAGTCTGTAAATAAATAACATACACCTCAACATCTGCAGTATGTCTATTTGTAAGTATGGGACCATTTTCCTTCTATATAACTGGCAAACTTTAAAGAATGATTCTTCCCGGCATTTATTTTCCTAACATTATGTAAGTTCTCCATCTTCAAGCATTTGACAAAAAGAGATTTTCTTCCTTGAAAGTTCATGTGATAAATGAATTTATTAGTCTGTAAAAGTGCCACAAGATTACTTGTTAGTTTTGGTGAACTAGACTGACATGACTACCCCTTAGGAACTCGTTAGAATATAGATATTTAGGCCTCTGTGTAAAGGCCCAGGGCCAGATAAAGGAACTTTGGGGGTCCCCAGGCTGGGGCCCCAGCTCTACACCACCATTGGGCCCCAATCCAGGGCCCAGGGCTCCCACTATGGCAGCCCAAGAGCAGGCCTATGCTGACCAGTGCTGGGGGAGCCTTGAGTCAGAGGCTACTCAATGCAGTGCTCCTGCCCTGGCCCCAGCCTCCCTGGCCTGCCTCTGAGGGCAGGGCCAATGTCCTGCACAAAGCAAAGGGCCAGTTGGGCCTTGTCAGTAAGATTCCACTTATGCTGAGGTTGCAAGGTCTGTCTAGGCACAGCAAGGAAAATTCCACTTCTATGGCTCTAATGTATGCTTATATAGTATGATTTGGCAAGATCCTCTTTTTTGTCTGCATAAACAAACAGCTCTGTGATTAACTACTGTTGCAAGATGTTGTATGCCTGAGAGGTTAAGGCCACTTGGGTGCAGAAAGTCCCTTCTATAGTGATCAACTATGGTTCAATATTATACCTTTTATAAAAAGATATTACCCAAGATATGCGGGCAAAAGTTCCTAAGGTGGCAAAACACCAGGTGCATGTGAATATGAAAGAGGTATCAACAGGAAAGAACAGGAGCTGACGGCCAAAGACGAGGGCCAAAAAAGAAATAAGTTGATGCCAACAGAGAAAAAGAGAAGTAAAAGGATGAAAACAACACCTAAAACAACACCTAAAAAAGACAAAGACGGGGCACCCTGGAAGGTACCCCCCCCTCTTTCAAGTTATCAATAAAAGAGACCCAACTCCGAATGCCAGAGAGGACACTGCCATCTCAACTGCAACTGGGGTCGGTGCACATCGCAGCTTCCTCGATCCTCCAAGCTTCTGCGCCTAACCTGACTTTGGGCTGGTCACCTTTAGTTAGTTTCAGTAAGTATGAAAGGAGAGCGTATCAGAGTGTGCAAGCGTTCAATGTTTTGCTTCCTATGCTGCTTCGCCTGCTGTTTTGCCTAATCCGCTGTTTTATTCACTAGTTAGCTGCTGTGTAAACAAATTATCATCTAATTGCCGTACTACCTTTGTATCTGTAAACATTCTAATAACCGCTGCTCTATCTCTGTAAATCATTTGGTTGCTGCTTGATTTTACCCATCCCTCATTGTATTCCCCCTTTTACAATAAAAGTTACATAGAAGATGGTTAACGCTAAAATGTAGTGTCCAGCTCTCTATCCCCCTTGAGACCCCACATAACACCAGCTGGCCCATGGTGCAGCCTCCAGTGCGGCCCTCCACACCAGAGGCCACAGCACACGCCAGTCAATCCTAGCCCCGGCGCTGAGTGAACCCATGCCGGCCTGCCTTGCCCCCAGAGCCCATGACCTCCCAAGCCCCGCCAGTACTATGTCAAGCAAAGCAGGGCAGCAGGGGGCTGGATAACACAGGGGCTGTAGGGACTGGAGCCCAGCTCTCCCCCCCACCTTTAGGCTGGGGCCCAGGGCTTCAGCCTGTATAGCCCCTGTGTTGCTCCAGCCTTGTAAAGGCAGATTACTTTTAAAGTATGTTATCATTTAGCTAGTTATAGGGGTGTAGAAACGAAGAATCAAAATCACAAGTCTCCTATGTACAGGCCTTCTCTCATTGTGACAGTCTGAGGCCTTGTACTTTGGCTAAGCAAAAACAAGCATCAGAGGCAGCCATAGACTGGGAAGCATGTGGTTACATTCACAGATTCCAAACAAATTTTAGTAAGACAATACCAGGTTGTTAAGAAGACAATCCAGTTTAATGCCTCTGGATAAAGACAAGATCCTAAAATGTTTAAAGAAAACTGTTTGACAGCATTGTCTTTGGTTTTTAAAAAACTTTTCAACAGTCATGGTTCTAGAATCTACACTTTGTATTCTTTGGTCACTATGATACCCACTTTCATGATAATTTCTGTCTAATTCTTTGCTTGTTTCTAGCTGTTGCATTTGTTGCAATTATACTCAGTTAAAGTATTTGGGTATGATTGGTTAGAGAATTATGTTGCGATATATTAGGATTGGTTGAAGAATCATCTTGTAATTTTTTTTAAAATGATTGGTTAAGATACATTAGAAGAACTGAAGTCAAACAGGAAGAAAGGTTGGAAGAAGAAAAATTACTGGTTTGAAGAACTAAGATTCTTGCTTGATTACCTCCACTTAATTCATAGTTGCCTGTTGCTGGATTCTAAACTTCTGCTTCTGTCAGCAAACCAGAGTGGGGAAAGGTCTAACAGCAACCAGTGTAAAATATCCCAAACTGGAATTACCACAGCTTTTGGGAGGCATTGTTAAGGTGACATAACTTATTGCATTGGAATGCTGTCCACTTTTTCCTGTCACTCAACTTATATTTATGGATGAAACGTCTGGTGAGCTACTAAGTTTCTCTTTGGTTTGCAAAACACCTTGAAATATTTTGTATAAATGGTGCAGTGGAAAAGTAATTTATGTTCGGCACTATAACTTTTTATACCAAGACTTTTCATAAACTTACAATCTGATGTGTTGTCTTAAAAATTACATCTCAATGAGTTGACCAAAAAGGACCTTAATTAAATTTCTCTAGTTACCTTAATTCCAAATTTGCACGGACTTAGCATTCTTTGTGGTAGTAACCCTCCCAAAATGGCACACTGCTTGCCAGTTAACCAGTCA
The DNA here is from genome assembly GCA_007922195.1 of Podocnemis expansa. Lineage (NCBI taxonomy): Eukaryota > Metazoa > Chordata > Testudines > Podocnemididae > Podocnemis > Podocnemis expansa. The sequence goes on from ML682013.1 coordinate 9,734,532, forward strand.
AACAATTATTTCACTCTGAATAGTTCCAAAGGCTAAGCTGGATCTGTCCCTTCCGAGGCCACATTACGCAGAATTAACCTTCAAAGTGGGGGTTACTTCTCTCTCTTTTCTTGTCATCTAATTTGCTTCCCAGCAGATTAAGGGGTGTTTACCCAGTAGCACCCTGCCAGTCATTGTGGCAGCTGAGGTCAAGCTTGCAGTCTCTCCACAATGGATGGCTCAGAATTGCAGTCTAGAGGAGCTGTGGGACTAGATGAACTCTGCCAGTCTATGCACAGATTTGGACAGATGCTGAACTACTGCAGCCTGTTAGTGGCTAAAAATAGATGATTTTTATCTACCACACTACTTCAAAGTGTGAGTAGTCAGGCCCCAATGCTACTGCTTATTCAACTTTAGGGACCTTTAATATCACACCACCATGCAACACAGAAAGCCCAGTTAACACACAGATAAACTTTACATAGCACAAACTCTTCCTTCTTGCAAGATTCAAAACAACAAAGAAACCATAAAATAAATCATGACGAGAGGATAAAACAATCTGAGTTATGGTTATGGACTGGCCAAACAAGATAAAAGAAGTACCACACTAGCCACACAAGGAACAAGAAAAACAGCAAAAGAGAAACTATCATGCCTGAAGCAAATTCAGAGTGCAGAGCATTCTGGCCAGCGCATGGCTGGTTTGATTTCCAACTCCAGTTTTCCCAAAGATGAACCCAAACCCCTTTGGGATCTAAGCTACAAGATGCGAGTCTCTCTTATGCATCCTTTAGGCTCTTCCAGTCATATTTGGGCATTTGACTATGTGGATACAGCCTCACAAGATTACAGAAACAAGAGAGGAAAAAAACCTCTCAGGAATGGCTTGAAGTAAAACTAAGGATTATTTGTCAGCATACCTACTGTGTGTGGGTGGGTGGGTGGGTGTGATTTCCTTTCCAAGCCTCCTCCCCACCCCCACCCTGAGTCAGAATCTGGTTTGATGTTGTGCTTGTGTGTAATTTGTCAGGTTACAGGACCATGCTCCCTAGACAGACTCACTTTGTTTGACTCTGATGAAACACTTATTAAGCTTGACATTCATGAAGCTATACAAACACTTACTCATTAGCATTTAGCAGCCTCATTTCATTGAAATTCACAACTTCACTGCATGGATGAAGTGCCACATTTTAGATAAGAATGTGGAAATAAACCCAACCAAAGCTGGTTATAAAATGGAAATAGAAGTGGGGGAGAAAAAAAGATAAAATATCAAATTGGTTTATAATTCAAGCCCAGCAATGGGGCTTTCCTTTGCAGAGAATCAATCCTAGTAATTCTTGTGCCATTTAAACTTTGCTGTTCAGCACTTCCAGAACTTCAGTCACAAATGAATACCATGTATCTTTGTGAACTGGGGAGCTGGACACATAGCTTCCACCTTTTTGAATGGAAAGAGTTTACTGTTTGTTTTTAATTTTAACAAATACTTTATTTCTTTGCTTTTCATAATAGCTTTCGATACTGCAACTTGAAAAATGATGTATTTTCTGTTATTAGGTATACTATACAAAAGCTAATGTTCAGAAAAAAATAAGATGGGGGGCAGATCAGAAGAAACTGTAGGAACTACTGTTTTGTAAAACTGAATGCCATGTCTCTGGAATAAATTGAAACTGCACTGGGCTGCCCTGAACAAACAGAACTTGTGATTTACAGTGGCATCTGGTATGTGTAAAAAATAAGTGAAATGTTTGTATAAGCAGCAGATAAATACTCATTCGTCTTATGAAAAATAACATTTGTGGAATGAAAATGGGATCAAAAAGACAAACCCCTTTTAAAATACAATAAGAGAGCAAAATAATTATAAATTAAGGCTCCCTCAGTACCTTGCACTCAGCTACACTATGTCATTAGATAGGAATTAAAAATTCTGACCATATAAATCCAGTGTCTGCTGAACTAAACATTTCTATTCAGTCAGTTTCACTGCAACTCAGGCTGTCAGAGTCCTTGACACAGATTCTTTTAAACAAAAGATGGGAATTTCTCTAAAGCAGCAGTTCCATTTGCACTTGGCTGGACTGAAGTCTTTACTGTGACAAGGGACTGATCCACAGCTCTGCTTAAACCAGGCAACTAATTCCACTGCTCCCATTTATACTCCTCACAGGCATGCCCAGTTGTTTGCAACTTCTTTCCTATACCATTATAATATGTAGGACTATTTACCTGTCAATTAACAAAGGCCCTAGGGCAGTCTGGTTTTTTTCACAGCCAGATATTTATGATAGGAAGTTGTGTCCAGGAACTAGCTGAAAACTAAAATACAGGTGAACAGTGTGTGGCATAGCAGCAAAGGACAATAATGCAAAAAATCTCAACACCCAAGAGTGAAGATTCCCTTTTCAGGCTGTTATTGCAGTGTCAGGCACACGGTTTCAGTTGGAAGAGTTTGAATATAGTTTCCAAATGCACTGCATGAGACCATGAAAAGTAGAACAACATACAATTTGTATTTGGCAGTACAATTACCAGAGGAGATATAAAAGGAATTATAGAATGTCTCATGGATGAAAGACACAGATGCGACAGTGCAGATTTATTTTGGGAAAGAGATAGAGAGGAGCCAGGACATAGTAAAGGACCAAAAAATGGGTCAGTCTCTGGGTCACCTTCAGAATACCATATGCAAATCCCTGTATTTTAGAAGATTTAAAGACATTTTGGAACCATGATTTTCACGGAGATTCTATCCATGAAGGTCCCAATAACACAGAGTGGTGTACTGCAACCAGAAAATGCAAACCAAACCCATAGACCTTACCTTCATTTTCTTTTCCCTACAACAAAGGTCTCTTACTTTGCTCCACCCATCCATTATGGAATGCAAACAACACAATGGTCAGTGCACTATATTTGCACATAAACTGTACCAGATTGTAGCATGAAGGGACTTCAGCATCCCATAGTGGAATTCCTCTGGTGCATGAAAAACATAGGAGTGACATATGCATTCCTTCACTGCTACCATCCTCTTGTGTGAGATATGGTGGGAGCATCCCGAGAGTGGGAACACAAATGCCCTGTCAACTTAGAGTCCTGGAACAGCCAAGAAACGACAAGATGCAAAAGTGGAGCAAAGTTCCCATTATCCCCCCTTCTCCTGGGCTCCACCTATGCTGTACCACCTGTGAAACGGAGCATTGAATGTGGTCTCCAGCTGCTCCCTACCTCTTTGTCCTTTCTACTTCCTGCATGTGCTGTTGGCTCCCATTCAGGTTGCTCTAACCACTCTTGCTGAACTCCCCTTCCAGTTCTAACTCAGTAAGTGGGCAAGGGGTCAGTCAGGTGGAATCATTGACGCTGGAGATCACACAAGAAAGAAACGTATCTGTCTGCCCTTCAGTACTTATAGGCCAGGAGGTTAATCACATCCTCCTGCTGTTGCCAATGGAGTAGATGGTCAATCACCTAAGCCTCCAACCTCTTCTCGTGGTTCCAGATGAACATAATGACCATATATGCAAGCCAAAAAGTTGGGATATATTGACAGTGACCATCTGACACTAAGTCCTAGGAATGTCATTGTATTTAGACCCCACTTTTTGTAAATACAACATGGTGGTTTGTCCAGTTATGTATTTATGCACTCAGCAGACTCCCAAGGAAGCCACCAGGATTGGTGAAATCACCAGGAGGGTGGCTAAGCATGTGTTTACCCCAGGAATTGCATGCATGCTCCCAGAATTCCTGCACCACAGGAATTCCTAGCTCTGCCACTTGAAATTGCTACACTGACATTTGTGAAGGTTCTCAGTGAGTACTTTCTTACACCCCACACCCCCGCACCCTCTATTGTACATAAAGTTAGAGTCATGTGGAGTTTGAGACACTGAACAGTGCTGTGAGTGACAGCCTACAGGCAGCTCAAGTACATCAAGTGGTTAATGACCCAACCCGAAACAAGTTGCTTGTCATCTCACCTTGAAAATCTGGTCTCCCTAAGCACAGAGTAGAGCACTGTTATCTATTTGCTTTCACGCACACCTATCCTCCATGCTGCAAATAGGAACAGTTGATAAATGGACTATATTCTCTCCTGGAATACGTTGGTTCACATATATTAGCTACAATTGACTGCACCAATTTATGATGGTGGAAATCTGATCCAATTATTTTACTGCTCTAGAGTTATGTTTTAATCTGCTGTGTGATGCTTAATCAGAAGTTCAGCTAGTGAAGTCATGTAGTAGGCACACTGTAAACTGTGAATGACTTCACCTTTATTTCCCATGTTGAGGCACTTTTTACTTTGATAAAGTTAACTGCTTGGGTTGCTTCATTTCTTCCAATGTCCTTGAAGAATTAAGTGTAGTGGGTTGGCTGTGAAACAATCTCTAATATTTGCTAATAGTTATACAGAATTTAGGAGTGGCAGAGGTAGTTTGGTGACTCCCAAAGCAAGCAAAGATAAAATATAAAGGATTTACCCATGGATTTTACAATTTCCTATTTTCTCAAGAAAAATAAAACCATTAAATTTTGTTATTTTTATTGAAAAGGGAAGATTAGCATTAAGACTGAGCATAGTTTAGACACACTGGCTATGTCCAGACCTAAAATCTTAGTTCAGACTTGCTTAGTCAGAACTAAGTAGCTCAAAAGTTAGTTCAAACTAAGCACATTTTTTTAGTTCAAACTAGAAAAGTGTGGCTAGTTCAAACTAACAGATAGTACAAACTTAAAAAAAACGCACTTAGTTCAAACAAACCGCTACTTTGAACTTATTTAGTTCGAACTAGCATGTCTACTTTGTGCTAGTTCAAACTAAATATGCAAATTAGTTCAAACTAACCAGCCAATCTAACTAGTTTGAACTAAGCTTTGCTAAAAAGTTCTTTAGTTCAAACTAGGCAAAGCCTAGTGTAGACAGGGTCCAAATTAGTTTGAATTAAGGATCCTTAATTTGAACTAATTTGCTAGTGTAGATATAGCCACTGATCCTTTTGAAAAGGATTTGGTATTTCCTTTGGTTGATTGTTCTACTGCTCCAATGGGTGTAAGACATTGTTAAGCATATATCATTTCAGTGCCTCTCTCTCTCAGGGAGGGGTAGGGTCCACCTTGTAACAAGAATATATTTAATTTAGACATCTTATCCATAGCAGCAATATCCCATAGATTGTATTTCAGTGCTGTCATGACTTAAAAAAAAAAAAAAAGATCTTTTATGTTCCTTTTCCTAAAATAATTTGAGAATTAACTAAGAAATGGTGAACAGATTAAAGATTTATTCATGCAGAAAATTACATCCTGGTTGATAACATGAAGGCTAAATTCCAGCCTGCTTATTTTGAAAGGGCTCATGTTTTATGAACTCTGCCAAGTCAGCAATCACAGTGGCAAAGTTAATCAAAACTGAATTCTTTGGTCTTACTGATTTTGACATTTTGAAAATTTTACTTGCAGCAATAGACAACTACAGAAGCACTGTTGGTACTGCTGTGTGCTCTGCCTAATTTTCAGAAGTGTTGTATATTCAAAATTCCAATGAAATTCATCGAGAAAAATGGGTACTCAGCATCTCTGACTTCTGAATCTCTGAATTCTCTGTAATGTATTCATAACAACATTGTATTTGGATATAGTAACCCTGAAATTATTGTTCCATAATTAGAAGATTGTTCAGTGGTTTTAAATTCACAAATCATGGTTTATTATTAAAAAAAAACCTGATCTGTTCACTATACAAATACTAGGTGTAACCCATCAAAAATGATGGGGGAAAATCAAAAGGGAATTTATGAAATACTTATTTTAATCGATTAGTAGCTTTTTAATTACAACATTTTTCCCAGAAGTTCTACGGTCAGGTAAAACTTTTCCTTGGTAGTTTGAATCCTTCACAGAAACTTTCAGATTTTCATCGTTTCTTGCCCGAGTGAGAGCCACATACTATTGTCTGAAGAGTCAGCATGAAATATTAGATATAGCTGAAAGCATAGCTGAAAGCTTTAGAATTTTGACAAGTTTCAAAGGGACAGTCTTGCCACCAGAGAGAACCATCCCAAGGTTTCACTGGCTGTTTCTGTCCAATTTTTAAATCTTCAGCCGTTTCATCTTTATGAATCACAATGAGGTATAGAGCTACAATAAGGTGTATACCTGTACCATGCCAAGACTCCTAGGCCATTATGATGTCAGAGGTAACTCAACCAATTGCTTGAGTCACTTCCAACATCACAATGGCCTATCACATGGTACACTTCACCTCACACACATAAGCACATCACAAATTAGTAGATTTCAGCTTGGTTTTGGGTATGAAGCAAGAATTTCTGATATGATCAGTACGTATTCAGAGTAGGAGTCTGCTATTAAATGCACCCATGTCTCAGTTCAGCCGGCAATGATGCCTTCTAATGATTATGTCATACAAGGAGTACTTGGAGTATGTCTAAATAACCCTCATTTGTAAGCACAAAGATACAATGGTAAAGCCAAAATGAGACTGAAAAACAAACACACATACACACCCCATCCTGAAAAAAAGAAAGGATCCAAAACAATCCACGTACAGTGTGTGATGTGTGTGTGTTGTCTCTTCCAGAGAGAAACATGATCACCTCCCACAAATCACAAGCTGCCCTGCTTCCCAGGCCCAGCTATGCAAGTACTGTATGTTTGTCGCTTACCTCTTGCTGCATGCTAGGATTCTATTTTCTCATATAATACTTATTAATTATGTATGGGATCCCCTTCTCTTTCTCTGAACATCTGCCTTACTGCACAGAGGCTGTGCTTAGTTATCACACTTGGAACTGTAAATGTAAGGCTAGATCTCCCGGGGCTCCCTGAGTGCATGTTTGTTCTTTTATTTCACTCTCATGCCTTACACACAGCAAGGAAATAAAGCAGAGAAGTCTAGGGGCTGATCCTCAATTGCTATAAATTCTTATAGCTTCACTGGAACCACACTGTTTATTCTGTCACACATTGTTTATGGCCATCTTAAGGTTCCTAGTCAATCAATTTAGCTTTTTTTTTTTTTTAAAGGAAATATTCCACATCCCTACTGTGGCTCCATCACTACTTGTATAGGTTTACAGATGTATTTAACTTCTACCAAAGTGATTTACATTTGATCCTCACTCTCCACCTGAACACATGAAGTAACATTGTGCATTACCTACCCATCTTCTGTGACGTATGGTCTGATCTTTGCATGCTTGCTCTTACCAGTCTGTGCTAACAGCAAGTTACTGACTTCATGAAAAATACTGCCAAGAAATGCTCACTCCACTGTAATCACATCCATAGTGAGAAAGATAACCCGTGTCTCAACTTGCAATGATGACTTGTGCTTCCTTCATCTCACATCTTTTAAAAGAAATAAAGGACCTACCCTATTTTATTCCATGTTCACTTTTATCTACAGTACCCACCGTAATTCAAGACCATGCTTCTCTGTAGTTTAAGGGATAATAGTTCCATAATGATGCAAGATTTGCAGCTTTAGCCAAAGCAAATTTTGCCATTTTACACTTTATAGTAGTTTGTAGCAACCCTACACATAACTTACAAGAATTTCTCCCTCTGTGTCCACAGGGCACCTCACAGGTAATTTCTCATTCATATTAATAGAGGCCACAAACTCTAAACTCATGACCAGCAACCAGGCTGTTATTCATACAACAAAGTCACATACATATATGTTCAAAAGGAGCAGCCCTGTTAGTCTAGTAAAGCAAAAAAAGAAAAAAAAAAAAGTAAGGAATCTTTTGGTACTTAAAGATTAACAGATTTATTTATCGTATGGGCTTTTGTGGGAGAAAATCCCACTTTGTCAGATGCTTTGAAGAGGGGGAACTTACACAATGAGATAAAAATAAATGCAGGGGACTGTAAGACATGGGATCAGGACATACTGCAGCAGCAAATCAGAGCATTTGTAAGGATTCAAACTCTAGGAAACAGCACACAGAAGGAGGGTGAAGTCAAATTACTTTTGACAGTAGACATAGCCCCCCCCGCCTATGTCTACGCTAGCAAATTAGTCCAAATTAAGGAGGCTTAATCCAGACTAATGTGGTCCTTGTCCACACTAGGCCTAGCCTAGTTTGAACTAAAAAAAAAAAAAAAAAAAAAAAATTGGTTCAAATTAAGCAAAGCTTAGTTTGAATGAGTAAGTTCAAATGTTTAGTTCGAACTCAGAGTTTAGTTCAAAGTTAGTTTGAACTTTAGTTCCTACTAGCATGATGGAGCCATGTTAGTTCCAACTAAATAAATTTGAATACTCAGGTTTTTTAGTTTGAACTCACCATGCTTTTTTAGTTCAAACTAAAAAGTGAGTTCACACAAAAAAACAGTGCTTAGTTTGAAGTAACTAGGCACTACTTAGTTCGGACTAAGCAAGACCGAACTAAGCTTTCAGATATCGACATAGCTCCCCCCTCCACCTGCACAAAGCAATTACTCTATATTTGACCTATCAGTCCTCATTCTCAAAGGAATCTACACAACATTTTCAAAAGATGAGTCTGGCAGCTGAAACCTAATACTCTGCCAGACACTAAAATACACGGACTAAACAGAGATCGTGAATTTATGGCTTATTACAACAATCTGTAACACCTACCAACTCCCCTCTTTTGTCCTTTGACTTTATAGGTATTAATAGGCCACTCCACCTTGGTACAGTACCTTAAAATACATGCTATCTACTCAAGTTAAACAATCTGTTTCACCTTGTGTTTTACTCTGATGATGGAGGAAGCACCTTTCCCAAATCATAAGAAGAGGTCTGTGTGTCTCAAAAGCTTGTCTATTTTACTAAATCTACTGGTCCAACAAAAGATATTACTTCACCCACCTTCTCTAATATACTCAGACCAACATGGATACAACTATATTGCATACAAAGTTCCTTTACAGCAGGGATCTTGCCTATTGCATACTTGAGTTTTTTAAATACTACAGTTTCAGCATTAGGTGGGCTTGTTTGCAACCATCATTTGCTCCTCCCTCACTACAAAACATTTTTTATACCTTGTGAAGCACATTTCCCCTACTCATTTTAATAGTCGTGCCCCACTCAACAAGAAATACCTGGAACTGCCAGATGCCTCCCATGGCTATGTCAACACTGCCAAAGATATTTCAAAATAGTTATTTTGAAATAACAATTTCAAATTTATTTCAAATAGCATTATTTTGAATTTATTATTTTGAAATTGGAGTCTAGTGAATACTGTCTATTTTGAAATAAGGTAGGAATTATTATTCTGAAACAGAGAGTCTTCACTAGATTCTCTATTTCAAAATAGGGGAAGGCAGAGAAAAGTATAAACCCATTATTTTGAAAAAAGCCAATTCTGCAGCTTGTAATGGCTTTTTTCAAAATAACTATTTCAAAAGAATTGCTCTTTTGAAATAAAAGCAGGTTTAGTTATTTCAAAATAGCACTTTGTTTTTGTTTTTGTTCTTTTTTTTTTCTTTTTTCCCCAAATTAATGAAGCGCTTATTTCATAATAACAAAATGCCTTCATGGACAGGTGATTTTTTTTTTTTCAAAATAAGCCTCCTTATTTTGAAACAAACTTTTCAGCATAGATATACCCACTCACTCTCTCTCTCTGTCTTATATATAAGAACGCCATACCATGAAAAATGATCTGGTTTGATGTTTTGGTGTGGATAGCAAAAGGATCTCAGGCCTTGCTGCCATTCCTATCCCCACTACAGGATGCTGACTACACTGGGCACTTCCTGGGCCCACCAATCACTGTATGCAATTCAAAGTAAAAATATTTATTTAATACATAACAATCAAAATTCAAATAAAAATAAATAAAAGAGGAGAAAGACTAAAGGCAAACAACCAATGATAACCTTGGTATTGGAGAACCACACATAGCATCTCAGGGGGGGTAAGAGACAGTCATTGTCTGTTTTGCACGTTGCATGCCAACTGTCCCAGCCTGGTTGCACTGCAGGGATCCAGGGACTCAGACACTGGCTCCAACAGTGATCACCCATCCCCAGGTTCTAGGAGCAGAGCCCAGCACCAAACAGCTCTGCCCCAGCTCCCAGATCTGCTGTACTTTCTGAGATGTTCCTCAGGCCCCTCTGGTTCTGTTGCTATGGGTCCTCCCTGCGTGGCTTGGCTCAGCTCTGCTCCCTAGACTCCTTCTCTGACCTCCTGCACCCAGCTTCACAAGACTCCCGCCCCAGGCTCAGCTCTGCTCTTCTTTGTTCAGCTTCATTCTCTGGACTTCTTCTCTGACCTCCTGCACCCAGCTTCAGAGGGCTCCTGCCCAAGCTCCACTCTCCTCTGTTTGGCTCCCTGTCTGCCTCTTCTGGTCCTGGTGTTGTGGGTTGGCTCAGCTCCCTGGCCCGGCTTGTCTGGCTCCCAGCCCCTGACTGCTTCCTTCTTAGCTCATCTCTGCTTTCTGGCTTACCCAGTCATGTCTGCCAGCAGTCTGAGCTTACAGCTGGTGGGGAAAGGAGAAGGGGAGCACCCTCCTCGCTCTCTCATTCACTATCCACACTGTTAGTCAGGCTGCCCTGGAACATTGGCCTCCTTCCATTGATCCTGAGGGCTGTCCATTTCAGGGTCTTGATTCCCCATGTCACGGCCAATCAAAAAGGCCCACTAAGTGGTTAACAATCCCCTTATATTTATATGACAGAATATTTCATGCAAATAAGCAATTGCTCAATACTATCCAATTTGGGCCTTCCATAAAAGAAGGAGCGGAGTCACTCAAAAAATGCATCTGCCCAGTTAAAGACTACAGGTGGGTCACTAATACTTGTCAATTTCAAAAGGGATAGCCGTGTTAGTCTAGTCCAGTAAAAAACAAAACAAAACAAAACAAAACAAAACAAAAAAAAAACAAGGAGTTGTGTGGCACTTTAAGACTAACAGATTTATTTTTTGCATGAGCTTTCGTGGAGAAGATCCCACTTCCTCAGATGCCACACAACTCCTTGTTGTTTTTTTTCACTAATACTTGAAAACCAAAGGCTCTGTAGTCTCTAGACTTCAAAATCCATGGAGTAGAGCTCATGATTGGATCTTCTTTTGGACAACTCTGAGCACGCTGATCATGATTAATGAATAATAATATGAAACCTTTCTATAAAGCAATTTAAAGATAAGTAGTAAAAGTTTGCATTTTATGGTCTGTTTAACAGATATCAGTGGAGCAAGCTAAATAATGCTAATAAAATTTGCTACCATATTCTATACAGAATACAGATTAGAGAGGTAAATGGGAAGACAAGCTAATAAAATCCAAAGTGGTAGCCATGTTAGTCTAGTTCAGAAAAACAAACAAACAAGGTGCCCTGTGGCACTTAAAGACTAGCGAATTTATTTTTTGCATAAGCTTTCATGGGAAAAAAATCCCACTTCGTCAGACGCTTTGAAGATGGGGGAACCTACAGAATGGTCCATTCTGTAAGTTTCCCCATCTTCAAAGCGTCTGACGAAGTGGGATTTTCTTCCACAAAAGTTTATGCAAAAACTAAATTTGTTAGTCTTTAAGTGCCACATGCTAATAAAAGTTATAGAAGGGCTCTTTTTCTCTAACAGCCACCAAAAAGATCAGGATGAGACGCAACTGGATACAATGAAAGCATTTGTATTCATTAGTTGAATAAATAAAATGGAAGAGTATGCAAAAAGGGACCTGGGTGTCATAGCAAACCACAAGCTAAATATAAGTCAACAGTATAATACCTTTGCAAAAAAGAAAAAAAACCAGACATCACGCTGGGATATATTAAGAGGGGTATTGTAAGTAAGACATGAGAAGTAATTCTTGTTCTCTATTGTGCGCTGATTAGGCTTCAACTGAAGTATTGTGCAGCGGTGTCACTGGCACTGGGTTTACGGGGCTCAAGCCCCAAGTCCCAGTGCCAGTGCCCTGGGTCTGCCGCCAGGCTGCCTGTGGTGGCAATTGTCTTCTGCAGCCTCATCCCTGGCCAGGGGTCCAGGACCAGGCCGCCAGCAGTGGCTGTCTTCCCTGGCTGGGGGTCTGGGGTAGGGCCGTCCACAGCAGGAGCCTGATCTGGGCCAGGCAGGATCAAGCACAGGTCCCAAATTGGGAGCAGGGAGGGCGGCCCATGGGGCCCAGGCCCCAATCTTTTCCTGGACCCGTGTCGCTTCTTATATTGTGTGCAGTTCTGGGTACCTCATTTCAGGAAAGATGTGGAAAAACTGGAGAAAATCCAAAGAGCAACATTTTTTTTTTTTAAGTTCTAGAATAATTGACTTAATGAGGGAAGATAGTAAGAACTCGGTTTGTTTAGCGAGGAAAAGAGAAGATGGAGAAGGTACATGATAACAATTTCCAAGTACCTAAGATGTTGTTACATGGAAGAGGAAGAAAAATTATTCTCCTTTATTACTGATTGTAGGACAAGAAGCAATGTGCTTAAATTACAGCAAGGGAGGTTTAGGTTGGACATTAGGGAAATTCCTGTCATGCTGATTAACCACTGGAAGAAGTTGCGTATGAAGTTTGTGGAATCTCCCTTATTAAACATTTTTAAGATCAGGTTAGACAAACACTTGCCAGGGATGGTCTAGATGATACTTGGCCCTGCCATGAGTGCAGGGGACTGTACTCAAAGACCCTTCATGGTCCCCTCCAGTTTTATGATTCTACTATTCTATGAATAAAATGCTTTAATTGTGTATATTTTTGGCTATACCTACACTTGCAGCAGAGTGTAAAATACATATTCTGTGTGTAGCTATACACTCCAGTGAAATGCAGGCTACATCCACACTTGTCATTGCAGTATGTAACCACACATGGAAAGAAAAGCTTTGACAATGAGGAGGCAATGGGACACTGCATACATAAAAATAGCAGTGTAAACACAAGAGGTACCACTTCGGTATATAGCCCATGCAGAGGAATATACCTTGTGAGTTTAGGCATATAGCACATCCTACTCACCAAAGCCATGCCTCACTGTGCATATTGTTACCTATACCCATAATAGTGGGATGTGCAGAGTCTGTTTTGTACACGTCATCATAAACATAGATGTTCATTCCATCCAATAAAACAAAAACAAAAATTTAAAAAACCCTAAATAGTTGGATCTCAGACTATTTAATGCTTTACAAATCAAAACCAGTATCTTAAAATCCGTCCAGAAACTAAAATGCAGCCAGTGAAGGTCACAGAGCCTAGATTTAATGTGCTCATAAAAATGAACAGCACTGGTGACCTGAACTGAAGGTTTAAATTGCAAGTGTCATGTACAGTACTTAGCACAATAGGCACCAGTCCTCACTGGGACCCGGGGGCACTACTTCACTGTGACCTATTATTCACAGCAACAAGAACAATGGTTTAGTTGTGAAGTAACAATAGCTAGGACTAATAATTTGTCTGCTCACATGATTGTATATATTAATATTTCAAAGGTTATACAAATGGTAGCAGCATGCTAGGTGCTAATGTTAACCAAATATAAAAGGACGCTGTTGAGTGACTAGGAGCAGAGAAACTGGAAATACCAGGAATAACTGACTTTGGGAAAGACCTCGCTGCAATATCTCAAGGCCAGATGCTCAGCTGGTGACTTTAGTGCAGCTACACATTTTTATCCCAACTACAAATCTGTGCTTCATTCTTCATCTCATTTATGAATAAAATTTTTCTGACACAAATGGAAAAAAACCTTTGCCAACCCCTAGCAGTATATTGGCTAATCCCGTATAATCCAGGCAAAAGTGCATGTCTGAATATTATCGCTATAAAGAGTGTAATTAAAGTCCTTAGTTTGTATGCAGTTGGAGGGGGTGGGGGAGAACTGCCTTCTATTATATGTTTTTTTCAATATTCAGTATAATTGGAACCACCAAGCCCTGCATTTGAACTACTTGTATTAGCAATAAGTAATAATACAAATATATAAAATAAACAATATAATTAAACAGCAGCCTCAAGAGGTAATAAATACAGTGGGGAAAATAATGGACTCAGCATCAATCCTTAGGGGTCCACACAGTTGGATTAAAACTTAAGAATTCAGATTCACAATGTATTCAGAAGGAATGACTGGAAATGAAAAACTACATCATTACAAAGTGTGAGCACTTAAAAATCAAGGAAAGATGGGCAGTAAACAATGTTGAATGATGGATTCTATCCAAAGTGGCAGATCAAGTAAATTCAGAGCAGACAAAACTGGTTTTAAAAATATAGAAATAATAATCAGCACTGTTTCTTTAAAGTGACCAGGCCAAAATGTGCTCTTGCCTACCCCTAATTGCATCTGATCTGCTGGTTTACATGAAGTTACTCTAGATTTAAACTGGTGTCGCTGAGAACAGAATTTAGCCCGAAGGCTGCAAAGTGGCAAAGGACGTGTTTAGGATCATGAAAAGAGACAAACTAATTTAAAGAAATAGCAAGAAAAAATTTAGACTTATAAATCAATACAATTGTTTCAGTGCTAGGCTAGAAAGTGCTATTAAAACACTGCTAATAGGGGCTGTGTACTGCGCTCCTTTAGGACCACAAGATCACACTGTGCCTCAAGGTGGCAGAATATCCCCTGGCACTCCAAGTTGTACACAATCTATGCACCTTTTACTGTACCCCTCTGTTGTTTATTCAACATTAGAACTAGTAAATGAGATTCATTCACCAAAAAATTGAAAAGTTGTTGCTTTCTTGAAATATTACTCCAAAATATTTTCTCCACATATGTTTTCTTTTTTCTTCTCCCTCTCTCCCAATCCTCCCATTGTTGCAGGGGATACAGAGTTGTGCTAAACTGAATTACTGGGCAAGGAGTCTAGCGTTGGAATGAGAATTCTGTGGAGTGGAGATGGACTGGATAGGTAAGGAGAACGGAGCTGTGACATGGGTGGGAAAGAGACAGAACTGAGACAGGGAAGATTGAAGAAGATGGTGACAAGAGGTAAAGTTTGGGAGGAATGGGTAAAAAGTCTGTGCTCACTAGATCATGGAATAGAACATAAGATTCCTGAACCTCACTATTTCTTTCCTATAAATGAATATCTGTGAAACTCACTGGCAAAAGATGTGTCTTGTATCCCTTCAGTGCTGGTCCATGTAGGGATACACTCTGCTATTGCTGTCCGTTATTCCATTAGCTCAAGTGACAGAAGTCTATGCAAAGGGTCTAGCTATCCCAACAAAAACTGGGCAGAAGATTTTGGATAAATGCTTTTTCACTAGTAAATGCTGATTTTTCAGAAGTGAAATGTTTTGCAGAAAGTGTTGATTTTAAAGAACTTTCAATGTTTTTATCTTGGGAGTTTGTTTTATGGCAGATTTTGAAATCTTGCGGTTTTGTTCCATCTGAGAACAGAAAAAAATGTAAAATAATGCACTGTCCTATGAAATAGAAAATCCAGTTCCTTACCATCTTCCATCCCACCGATAACCATGTGATTGTCAAAATAATGTCACATGATGGAATTTCCATTTTTTGTTTGCTTTTTTTAAAATGAAATTATACACAAAGGATATTAAAAGTCTATTAATTAGGCTGCAAAATCATGCATGCAAAAGTTAGAAAATGTCGATATTAAGATCTGTGCAGCCTAAATTCACCCCCATGCATATGCATTATGATAGTCTTCAATTACATGCGGTGCTTTTTCAATGGGACACCTGCCTAATTCAATGCACAGGACTGACCTGCTTTGGGGACAAATCAGGACTTTGTAGGAACTCTCTTTTCCATAGGATCCTTGCTTCATTCATTGCTGAAACTGGAATGCGTGCACTGAGTGAGGCAGGAGATGTCAAGAAAAGAAGTTTGTTGTATTGACTGTGGCTACAAATGTATCCTAATTGTGAGTAAAACTATAGAATGGAAGTGTAAGTTCATAAAATTTTCCAATAATCTATAACAACACATATTGATAGGGAAAAGTGTGAAAGGAAGACAGAAAGCCAGAATTAGTCCAAGAAAAAGGCCTACTGATATAACTCAAGGATTATATTAAAAACATGTATAGTTAAAAAGAGAAGTGTGGAAACAAATCGGTAAACCAAAATCAATGTATTGGAAAGCAGGCCTGGTTGGTGGACAAAATAATGGGGAGCCTGAGCTATTTCATCCACCATTTCCCTACTGAGTCCTTCAAAAAAAAAAAAAAAAGGGAGGGGGGTATATTTGATGAACTAATACTGGCTACCAGGGCAGGCTTCACAATCTCTATTCCCACCTCTTGTGGGACCCCAGACCTTCGTATGCTGATTCTGACAGACATCTTGACCAGACTTTGTGTCCAGAGCGAGGGACACAGATGAAATCACCACCTTTATTGGTTTCACCTGAATCCTAAATTCCAACTCAGATGAAGCAGGATTAGATTTTAACAGCAGGAGCAGCAATAATTTCCCTTTTCAACTCTTTGTGTCCATAGGCTAGCTATTACCATCTTTCATACCATATAAAGAGCTTTCAAACAAGTTTTTTTTTTTTCCATTATTTTCCCCTTTCCAGAAACTCACTCCAGAGAAAGGTAAAGGAAACAAGGGATGTTCTCAATATGAAGGCCTTGTTTGATGTTTTGCATTTCAAATTCTTTAACAGTACTTTCTTCTTTACTTTATCTTTAATAAAATGTGGAAAGGATTTTAATGGTGTGTTTGCCGAAGTACTAAGCAGGCTAAAGTGTCTCTGTACTAAATCCCACACTTTGTCAAACACTGTTTAATGTTGGATAGTAACTGAGTCATGCTAATATCTTCAGTCCATTTATTCCACCTAAATATATATAATAGGTCTCATGTTTAAGGCAGCCCTGGAGAACTGGATTCTATCCCTGCCTGTGCTACAAAGTACCTGTTTGACACTGGCAGGGCTGGATTAAGGGGCTTCAGGGCCCCAGGCCTCCCATCACTGTTCCCCCTTCAGACTTCGGCCCCACGGTCCCAGGCTGCCCACCTTGGTATCCTGTGCATGGGCCCGCACTGAAACTGCTCTGCATAGTTCTCCTGCTCCAGCCCCGTCTGTCTGGTATACCTACAGGGACAGGGCAGGCTGGTGCATAGTGCACCCTTTGGTGTGGGACCCCAGCCCTGCCACTACTGTGCTCGGCTGAGTGGGGTTGCAGGGGCTGGATCAAGGCAGGAACCTTAGGGGCTAAAGCCCTGGGCCCATCCTTTAGGCCAGGGCCTGGGGCTTCACCCCTTATAGCCCTTGTGTTGATTTGGCATTGTGTGCTAGGCAAGTCACTTAGTCTTGCCTACACTACAAAGATAGGTTGACCCATGTTCAACATTTTCATTAATGATCTGGATAATAGGATAGATTGCACACTCAGTAAGTTTGCAGATGACACCAACCTGGGGGGAATGGTAGACATGCTGGAGGGCAGAGACAGGATTCAGGGAGACCTAGACAAATTGAAGCAGTGAGCCAATAGAAATTTCATGAGGTTCAGTGAGGACAAGTGCGAAGTTCTGTACTTGAGATGGAAAAACCCCATGCGCTGCTAAAGGCTGGGGAGCGATCAGCTAAGTAGCAACACTGTAGAAAAGGACCTGGGGGTCATGGTGGATGGGCAGCTGGATATGAGTCAAGTGTGCTCTTGCTGCCAATGGCACACTGGGCTGCATCAGTAGAAGTGTTGTCAGCAGATCGAGGAATGTGATTGTTCCCCTCTATTCAGCAGTGGTGAGGCCACATCTGGAATACTTTGCTCAGTTTTGAGCTCCCCACTACAAAAAGGACATGGACAAATTAGAAAGAGTGCAGCGGAGGACAACAAAAGTGATCATGGGACTAGAGCACAAGACTTATGAAGAGAGACTGAAGGAACTAAGCTTATTTTGCCTGTAGAACAGAAGATCAAGGGGGGATTTGATAGCAACCTCAACTACTTGAAGAGATGCTCCAAGGAGGAGGGAGCTCGGCTGTTCTCAGTAGTAACAGAGGACAGAACAAGGAGCAATGGTTTCAAGTTACAGCTGTGGAGGTTGAGACTGGATATTAGGAAAAACTTTCTTACAAGGAGGGTGGTGAAGCATTGGAATGGACTACCTAGGGATGTGGTGGAATCTCCATTTTTGGAGATATTTAAGGCTTGGCTAGACAAAACCCTGTCTGGGATGATTTAGTGAGAGTGGTCCTGCTTTTTTTAGCAGGGGGTTGGTCTAGATGACCTCATGAGGTCCCTTCTACCCCTATGATTCTATGACTTGCATCCACCACATTAATTACTATGGTGGCTGAAGTCCACATTATCCTCTTGAGTAGCTGGTGTACATCTTTGCCAGGAACACATCCACTGAGCTAAGAGGGATAGCACAGAGCTCTGAGAACCTGGTCTTTCAGTACTGCTGGCAGCTTCATGCTGGGAACCAGCTGCCTCATAGGTTCTTGAGTTCCCAGAAGGCTGACCCCATCATTCCCTGTTCCCTGCCAAATGCTGTGGGAAGGCACCTGGGGCTTCTCACCCCCGGGGAGGGGAGTCCAGCTTTCCTAGCTTCTCACCTTCTCTACCCATTTCCTACTGAGAATCAGGTAGCCCAGGAATCTCCTTTCCCTGTTCCCCAATGGAAACTGAGAGAAGCCTCCTGAGGCTTCTCCCTTCCCTGTTCCCCACTGTCAACTGAGGGAAAATACCCATGGCTTCTCACCTCTGTGTTCCCAGCTGGAAGCAGGGTCAAGTCACTCAGCTCAGGGATCCAATGGTGCTCTGAAGTTGACAAGAATGACAGC
This sequence comes from Podocnemis expansa, assembly GCA_007922195.1. Classification (NCBI taxonomy): domain Eukaryota; kingdom Metazoa; phylum Chordata; order Testudines; family Podocnemididae; genus Podocnemis; species Podocnemis expansa. The sequence goes on from ML682013.1 coordinate 9,753,264, forward strand.
CAATAGCCAAAGTAAAGAATGCAGTGTTTACACTGTCACTGTGTTGTGATAACTCAGGGTTCAGCAACCTAGGGTACACATGCCAAACATGGCAATCATGCTTGTTAAGAGCAGCACACAAGCTTGTCTCCTGTGGCTTCTCTCCTGTGCTGGCCACACATCCCCTTAGCAGGACTGGGGGCTGTAAGAGCCATGTGTGTGTGATGGCCCCTGCTGGCCATGCCCCCCAGTGGGGCCACTGAGGGGGGCAGCAGGAGCTATCACATATGTGGTTCTTGCTACCCCAGGCCCTGCTGAGAAGGTAGGGCCCTTAGGAGCTGCCACTTGCAGTTTGCCACCCTAGGTCCCGCCACTAGCACCTGCTGGCCCCACCCCTGCATTTGCTGAGGACACAGTGGTGGGCTGGCACAGGCCCTAACTAAGCTGACATAAGCCTATACTTCTTGTTGAAGTGGATTTATTATGTGGATGTAGCAAAAGAATTATATCACTGGGAAGAGCATTTTAATGTATATGCCTCCACTGTTTTGTCAACAAAAATTGATTTTGTCAACAACACTCTATAGTGTAGACCAGTCCTTAAAATAACCTTTACACAGGTGGCCAATACCTGTGTGTTCCTCCTTTTCTGGGCACCCATCTTCAGACCCCTGTGCACTGAAAGAGATGGAGGTGTGTGAAAAAATAGCATGTGAGCCTATAATTAAAGACTGCATCATTAGCACATGTGTACAAGGAGGTCAAAATAAGGTTGCACAGGCAATCTTAATAATGACAATTTCTAATTTTTGAATATTTGATTTTGAAACCTTAATAATGTTTTGACATGTTTTGCATGTTTGTAATATAAACATGCACAGAAAAGTTGGTTAAACATTTTTTTCAAGCTCTTTCATGCTGTTCTATTTTCATATCATCCTCTCTCCATGTGACTGATCTCTTTACAGCAACAGGAAAAGCCTAGATGTGACTTGCTTCAGTATAGATCTGTTTTTCCTGTGATGGTTAGCATGTTGAATAGTGGTGCTTTCCAAAAGCCTTCTGGATAAAAAAACAACAATTATGAAATTCCTGCCTACATAAAGACAAGCTGATTTACCTCACATGGGGCACAGAAAAAGCAGTTCTTTGATGTTGCAATCTCATGCCTGAATCCTTTATCTTAAACCAACTGAATGTACTCATATAGGACTGACATGTGACACACATTTTATTTTTTAAGCTATAAATGTAAATAATATTGCCTGATATCTCATCTGACATACAACAATCTCATTAATCTCATTTTATATCTACTATAATGAGATCCAGAGTGCATATAAACCACTATGACATACATGACCTATTAAGATTGCATTGCTTCTGGCAATAATTAGTAAATGCACCTTGAGTTTTAAATCAATAGACATTAGGGGAATAGAAGAAAAAATGTATGTATTCCATTCCCTAAAGCCAACAGAAAAGTTCAGTCTGATTGTTCAGTGTTTTAATGTCTGATATGAATATCAACAGGAATAACAAAATACTTACACCAGACCTACACTTATCTTCCTCTGTATAAAAATGACTGCCAACGGCACAGAAATAATTATTTGAATAAGCCTATTGAGATAAAAGAACTTTTCTTTACCCTCCAATTTGGTCTGCTGTACTGCACATTTGCAAACTAATCCCTAAATTATTCATTGTTTTTGTCAGGTATGATGGTTTAGAAAAACTCACTGTAACCAACTGGCATGGTTCTCCATGGCTGCTAGATTCATGAGCTCAGAGAGAGCCTAATTAGAACCAATGGAGATTTTCTTTTTTGAATGAAGAAATAAACAAGACAGCAGAAGAAACCCTGATGTTTCTTAATTATGCTGTGGATTTTTTCTCAACTGGATCTTCCTCCCAACAATCCTAACTAATGCAAGTAGTATGTGTAATATTTTTGCCTGTGAACCAGAAACAGCAGACACAGAGCTGTGAATATCTGGCTTAGTATTTAATTCTTTTATTTCTTAGTCAGTTAAGATTTTTGTTTTGGGAGTGGAGTAATCATTCCCCTAAGAAGAGACTGTGAGAGTAATAAAATGGCACCCATAATCCCACCCAAGAATTTGATCCTGAAATGTGCTGACTACACTCTGGCCCCATCCAGTAGATTATTTAAGCACATGCCCCCTTCACTTCAAATGCAGTACTCATATGCTGCAATTTAAGTACATCTTTGTTGGCTCTGCCCAGAGTGTTCAGGATTTTGCCCACTATCAGGACCCTTAGACCCTAAGATATGGAGGGCTTGCTCTTAGACTAAACAACCCTGATCACAGAGGCATACCTGGGTTGAATCAGGTAATTCTCTGTAAAGAGCTGCAGGTGGATGCAATGAAGGGGAAAGCCAGGAACCTCTAGAACCAAGGCCTTGAGATTAGAAGAGTTGCCCCACACATAGAGTACTGGGAAACACCCTGACCAAGCAGGGAAGGGATTGCAACATTCTCCAAGCAGTAATGAGGAAGAGAAACCTCATGTGCAGATGAAGGAATTGACTTGGTCTGGGAATTGAGTTTTACTTGCAGTTTATTTTGTCAGTAAATCTAGCCCCTGAGGAAGGGTATTTTTGACTAAGAAGACACTTGAAAGAAAATTTATTTGAACAGTCCATGAGGGGAAAGTGAGGCACATCACCTGTAGCATGGCCCTAGACAATGAAGGGACTCAAAAAAGATGGCCAGCACAGATATGTGCTGCAAAGTCAGTACTTTTTAGCCATTCATTTCATTCTCTTCATTCCACATCTACATTGGGTCACTGCCCGTCTTCACAACTGAGACCCTTAAAGAGATTTTACAGATTGTAATTTGATAGGAACATTTATTATTTATTTGTAATGTAATAGCTTTTTGGAGTCCCAGTCATGGACCCATGTGCCCAGTGTGTTAGGCACTGCACAGAACAAAATGAAATAGATTAAAATGTGATTTCAGGTATATTACACCACCACTTTTGAAGGGGGATCCTTCTTCTTGAAAGCACTAGTGCCACAGAATTTGGAGGAAGAAAGCAAGAAAGAATCAAGCTTACAATGGAGAGCAGCATTAACCTTCGTGGTGGAAAAGCTGCTACTCCATTTAAAAAAAAAAATCCTTGACCAGAGATGAGACCAGACCTGAACATTTAAATCAAAACATTCAAAACGTTGGAAAAGTTTGCGACAAGATTTCAATTTCATGACTTTGGCACAGTTATCACTTTACCTACATATTATAGAGGACACCCTGAAGCAAGCGTAGACTTCCTGTACACTCTTAATGGAATTGTTTGGTTTTCCTGTGAGGTGCTGCATGCTGGGTAAAAGAAACAACAAAGAAACCCAGGATAGGGAAGACCAGTTTCAGGCTACAACTAGAGAACAGTGGGGAGTTATGTTATTTTTTTCCCTGTATATAGCTCCTTTCCTAAGATAAACTTTTTATTATGACCAGTCTTGCTAGTTAATAAGACGTGGTACTAGAAGAGGAAGGCACTGTCAGAGAGGTTATGTTGAAATGACTACTCCAGAGCCAGTGCAACTATAAGTATCCTATCAGTCCTGAGAATTGGCATAAATGCTGAACATGGCTGCAAAAGGATCAAATGACAATTTGAACTGTCCTTGCTGCATCTATAACATCCATCTTTTTCTTTTTTAACTTTCTCTGCCCACATTTTCCTCATAATTTCACTAACTGTATAACATCCTTTTCATGTCAAAAGTGTTTTTTCTGGCATTAGTTGCCTGCTCAGCAACCACTTTTAATCTGACTCAGCTCATTTACACTGTTTAGGCTCACAAGAGGAACTACCTACTCCCTGCATGCAATCAGGTTTTCTCATCAATTGGCCAAATTAACAATGGACCTAATTCTACAACACCTATGTAAAATGAGAATCTTTATTTGTAATGTGGTACCAACAGGTTAGGTTTTAGGTGACAGCAGGGTATCTTTGAAATACTGAGACATTTCTTGCATCAAGGAGTTTACAGTTTAAATGGACAAGACAGATGAAGCATGGGAAAGGGAAAATGGAGAGTAGCTAATTTGTCTGAGGTCACATTCTGATCAGTAACAGAGCTGGGCACTAGAACTCAGGCTTCCAGTCTTGTACTTCAATCACAGGACACTGACTGAGCCCCCAAACATTTGATATCACTGAAACATGGCTAGACGCCCTTAGTCAGATGAAATGCATCTCAATGATTATTAATAAAATCCTTGTGTGATAAAACTGGCTGTAAGAAAGGGGCTTTAAAACATAATACTCTATAGAGCACAGGAAAATCCCGTGGCAGACATTCTCTCACACCATGTCTCAGAGTGTGTCTCTATTCTGCACACAAATGCTTGAACATATTGCCTTCTTTGTTTGATTAGGCACAGTTGGGTGTTGTATTTTTGATCATAGCATGATACAAAGAAATTCTTTCTTCTTTTTTTTTCAGAGAATAAATGGGGCCCATATTTCCTTGCTTCAGCAGGTTCATAAGTGGCCTGAAGAAACCAAAGTCCTTGGTTTTCCTTGGTCTTGAAGTGTCAAGAGTATTTCAGTATTTATCTCAGCATGATTTTGCAAGAGAAAGTGCATTTGTAATGTTTCAAGTGGGCTCCCACATTTTGATTGCACTGCTTATGTAAACAGCTCCAAGTGTAAGAAATATCCTTTCTTTTACAATAATATGAGAATAATAAGTAGTTACACAACCTTGTGGGTTTGGCTTCCATGCATCTAGTCTTAAAGCATATTAATCTGAGCTTAATAGGACAAATCCACCCTATTTCCATCCTGGAAGATAAAAGGATGTGACTCAACTGCACAATCAAGGCTGAATTTATAATGGAAGTAATAACATCACAGGGTTACCTGCTTGACTGTGTGCAGAACGGAGGCCAGACACTTTTCACAACTGCTATCATCTTTGCCCTCACAGACTTCCTTCTGTGCATGTATGTCACCCCAAGGGGACAAACAGGAGCCAGGGCCATGGTCCTGTCTTCCCTGCCCTGTAGCATATTGAGGTGGCAGGCTGAGGGCAAAAGCAGGCAACACCAACATTCAGCAAACATTCGAATTCCAGTGGCTCTTACTGCAGACATAAAGTAATCTCACATGCTGTGCCACAACAGTTGCTGTTTCTAAATATCAAGGTGAGCTGTTTCAATAGCTCTTATATTACATTTCTTTCACAGCCTCTGTGGCCATCTGCTCACAACACAAAGAAGTAGCCATTTTCAGCAACTGCATAATGTATTTTGTAATGTTTGCAGAGTTTACATTTGCACTACACAGTAAAAAATAGCATCCCTAAATATCTTCATCATTGTTCCCTTATTCTTTCTTTCTCATTAAAGTCATAAACTTTCCAGGCACAAATTCTTACTCTAAATGTTTTTCTTCAGTCACCTTTATAGCTATTTTAAAATCAGATAGGCTCTTATTTGATTTAACTAAGTTCAATTAACATGTTCACATTTAGCTCTAATAATCCCCCTGCTGAGGAAAAAAGAATACCTTCTTCACTGACAGCACTAGTGTTCTTTGCTACTTACAAATGATGCATTTTTACAATCAGTAATGCTGAGTTTGGGACTATGATAAACAGTTTGTTAGCAATTATATATTTATAATTAATAAGGCATATATTTCTGAAGCTTTACAACTAATCTACAAATAAAAAATCTTTTCCTTTTTGTGCTCATTTAGCTTTTCTCTCACCTCTCCATTTTCTTGATCTTTTCCATTGGGTATCCTTTAGGCAATATTCTTTCTCCTGCTAAACAAAATTAACACTGTTGTCAATGTATCTGGTGCAAAATAACAGAGATGACTGGGAACAAGAATTTCAATTCCCTTGGAAATGTCAACATTTTTTAAAAAGTTGTCATTTAGAATAAAAGTTGAAGTTTTGAAATTTTTGGTGGAGTGAAACTTTTTTTTTAATTTCAGACTATCAAAATATTTCCTTTTAATTATATTTTATTTTTTAAATTTTATGCCATATTAAAATATTACATTATTAATACATTAAATATTAAATAATACACAGAATTAAACACAATAATTATGAATACAATATATTAAAAATTTTAATATAAATGCTAAACCAAATGAATTAAAACATCAGTGAAAAGAAAACAATATTGAAATGAAACATTTCTACTTTTTCGGCTCACAAAGGGCTTGCTCTTGCACCATTGAAAGCAATTGGAGTTTTGCCATTATCTTCAAAGGGAGTGGAATCAAGGTCCACCGATCCTTTCAGTAAATGTGAGAGGCTTTAGTGTAGAGATACTAGCTCACAAATGGGGATAGCAAAGATCAACCAGGAAATCAAAGCTATGGATTCTTGCACTGTTCATGTCTATGCTTAACTTTTATGTATGGTGATCAATGTTTACTGTACCACTAAATTTTAATGTATTGAAGAACATATTATTTCTTATTTTACCAGTGTGAAAGTCCATGAATGGTCTATACCTGAGTATGCAGTAAAAGTAACACCATCATACATACAGGTACCTCTTCATCAGAGCATACTAGTCATTTGAGTATACAAAGCAGAACCCTCTGCATTCATAAGTCTGCAGTTACCATCTACTCACAAGTAGGTTCAGCTAAAGAAGTTACCATCAGAGGCAAGCTGAGAGCATTTGGTATTCATAGATTGATATTTTCTAAGGCTTGAAGGGACCAATGTGGTCATCTATTTTGCCTTCCAGTAAAACACCAGTCACAGAACTACCCCAAAATAATTCCTAGAGCATCTCTTTTAAAAAAACATCCAACCTTTATTTAGAAATTGATAGGGATGGAGAATCCATCACATTCCTTGTTAAATTGTTCCACTGGTTAATTACTCTTATTGCCAAAAATCTGCACTTTATTATCAGTCTGAGTTTGCCTAGCTTCAACTTTCATCCATTAAATTATGTTATAGCTTCTCTGCTAGATTGAAGAGACCATTAATGACTATTAGTTCTCCATTAAGATATTTATAGACTGTGATCAAATCACCCCTTAGTTTTCTCTTTATTAAACTAAACAGATTGAGTTCCTTGAGTCTCTCACTACAAGGTATGTTTTCTACTCCTTTAATCATTCTCATAGCTCTACTCTGAATTCTTTCCAATTTATCAACATCCTTCCTGACGTATCAGTACCAGAACTGGACACAATATTCCAGAAGTGGTCGTATTAGTATCACAGAGATAAAATAACCTCTCTAGTCTTACTCACTATTCCTGTTTACTGAGATTTAATGAGATTCTCAGGATCTCATTAGCTCGTTTGGCCACAGTGTCACACAGATAGCTAATATTCAGCTGCTTATTCTCCCTCCCCACCATCTACCACACCCAACCAACCAAAATAAATAAATAAATAAAATCAAAGTAATTGATCCCCAGGATAGAGTCCATCATTCTGTAAGTACGGGCTACCTTCCTTGTTTCCACCTGTATACACTTACATTTAGCGTAATTAACATGCATATTGTTTACTTGAGCCCAGTTTATTAAACAATTTGGATTCTTCTAAATAAGTGAGCTGCCTTCTTCATCATTTTCCACTCCCGTAATGTTTATGTCATGTGCAAATTTTGTCAGTGATGATTTTATGCTTTCCTCAGTATATTGATAATGTAATGATATTCAATACTATAAAGCCAAGAGCTGATCACTGAAGAACCCATAGGAAACACATTTGCTTGATGAAGATTCCCCATTTATGGTAATATTGTGAGTCCTCTCAGATAGCCAGTTTTAAATCCATTTGATGCATGTCTTGTTAATTTCATATCATGCTAGGGTTTTATTTATTTATTTATTTATTTATTTATTTATTTATTTTTGTTGTTTTTTGTAAATTAAACTGTCTTACTGGACCAAGTCAAATACCTTACAGATGTCCAGTATGTCAACCCTATTCCCTTTACGAGCTCCTTTCTTTGTTTTGGAAGCAGCTATGGTTGGCTTAGGAATGACTTGGAAAATGATGGACAAGTCCATTGCCCTGAGAAACCCTGTTCTAGATATTGGAAAGGCCTATCTCAGAGCCAAGCAGCAGAAGAAGTTTTTGGTTACAACAACAAACCACATAGTACCGTTGTTCCCAAGTAATCTGAAATACCTAAAGATGGCAACCCAGATTTCCCTCTCAGTTAGGGCAACTCAATTCTGGATGTATACTAGAACAATTAATAAGATCAGAATTTGGCTTCATATCTGTAGAGATCCCTTCACCTTTCAGTAAAATAAATATAGGGACTTCTGCGGCAGTAATATCGCACAAGTTTTAGAAGTGGAAACTAACGAATAATGTACTAACCTGAAAGTGCAAGGGGAATTTAGATTGCTAGAATGTTGAACTGGAATTTGGCCAAGAAACTGGAGCTGACACACTTCTCTACCTGTTGTTTTTCCAAAGAAGCATCTGCAGTCCAGCAGTTTGAGGATGGTGGTGAGAGTCAGAAAATGTACTTCTATTCTAATGTGTATTCTGGGCCTGGTAAATGACTTTGAGCTAAATGCCAAGTCTTGCAGCGTTCCATTTACTCCATCTGATAAACAGAAGAATGAGATAATAAATAATGCTCATCTACCTTTGAAATCTATGGACAAATCTTGCTATTGATTATGCATGCAAATTTCCAGCAATATTTCTTTGTATTAATATTTCCCAATAGAAGTAAGGAAACAAAAATGAATCAAATTTCACACATTAGGGTATATTAGTACCATGGGACTTCACAAACTGACTAGGGCTGTGGGTCTTTAGTATTATATTGGAAGATTTATTGTTCCAATTGCTTTGCTATCCAAGCTTGCTGAAATATTTGGTTATTTCAATGATAATATTTTTTAACACTTCACAGATATTTCCTAATGCAAGAAGAATCAGAAGAGAAAAATTCTGATGGCTGCAAAGTGCAGTGGCCTCAGGTGGTATAAATAGATGTCATTCCGTTCACTTCAGTGGAACCAGTTGGATTTTCACTGGCTTGGGGTTCAACTCTACGTAGTGATTATAGGTGCAAATGTGCCTCAACCCTGTGTCCTGGAAGAACTACTTTTTGGTGTGAGAACAGCATTAGGTCTCAAGGGATATTCTGTCTCCATATCTCTTAAAGACTTTCAACGAAATTGACAATTAGAATCCATCATGGTAAAGGCTGTTGTCACATAGGAATCTAATATAAGTAAATTAGAACTAGTTCTATTCTCAGTAGGACCCAGGCCACCCCACTTACTAAATTCTTAAAAATATACGGAGCTACTGAATCTGCAATCTATTTTATTCTAACAGCATATAGTTTCTTGAAAGCTACTGTATATGTCATATCAGGAGTTGACAACTCCCACCATGCATGCCAAAGATGGTACACTTGCATTCTGAGTAGCACTGCTTGGCACAGCTGTGAGCACTGCAGCTACTGCTCCTCCTGCTGAACTAAACCCCACTGTGGGGTCTGGGGCTGCAAGAACAAGGTGTGGGCAGTGGTTCTTTCCCCTGCTGGCCTTGTCCCCATCACCTGCCAAGGACTCGGGAGAAGGAGTTGGCATGGGGGCCAGCAAAGGTTGCTGACATATTTGTCAGTCTCTTTAGCACAAGTATGTACATAGATGAAGCTCATGTTAGCAGTTACACACTGGCCCAATCTACTTCACTCTTTAGTTAGGTAACATTCTCACTGAAGTCAACGAGAGCTGCAGGAGCACAGCGCCATTAAACATCAGAACTCTTATTATGGCGCTTAAATTATGGATACAAGTGTGAAGACTTTAGCCAATACCATTTCCCTTATATTTTATGAATGTCTGAAATAATTTTAAAGTCTAGCCCGGCATGACAAACTTCCTCAGTAGAATCACTTAAATTAAGAATAGCTAAATGTTTACATCATGTTCACATACCCTTAAAGATATTTTATAATCTTACTATAAAACTCCACTCCAATATCAAAGCTAATACTGAGAATCCGTTCAGAGGGAGTCGAAGAAATGAAAAAGGGAATTAGACAAATGCACACTAACTGGTTAACATGATAAATGAGTCTGAATTAAAACCTTTGGGTATGTCTACACTGCAGGCTTAACCTGGCTTAAGTTTCTTAAACAACTCCATGACAACATCTGGCATTTATTAAGTTGACTAAAGCACTTGCTTAACTCAATAAGTCCTGCCCTTAAAATTGACTTTAAGTGTTAAGTTGACTTTATTAAGTCAACTTAACAAAATGTTGCTACCTAAGTGAATTTAAGTCAACTTAAGCCAGGATAGCCATTTATGTTGACTTAATAAAGTCGACTTAAGCCAGGGGGTCTGCTTAATAAAGTTGACTTAAAAATTGTGGACTCTCTACGTTGACATTAAAAAAAACAAACAAACATTTTCACCCATCTTTGAAGCACCTGACAAAGTGGGATTTTCTCCCACGAAAGCTCATGCAAAAAATAAGTCGGTTAGTCTTTAAGTGCCACACAACTCCTTGTTTTTTGTTTTGTTTTTTTTTGCTGGACTAGACTAACACGGCAATCCCTTTGGAAATTGACTTAATAAAGTCACCTTTAAGGCGACCTTGTTAAATCAGCTTAACTGAGCCTTCTAGTGTAGACATAGCCTTTGTTATTAACACATCCAACACTGTAGCGAAGTTTAGCTCTGGAGTTTTGCAGCTCCATCCTTTCTGGTTAAAAGAAAATGAAATGTCTGAGAAATTACAGGAAGGAGACCGTAAATTAGAGCTTCACATTCCTTCCCTAATTCACTTAACTGGATACTTTACTTCTGGAGAATGGAAATATTGGCCCATCTTACATGTTATGTTGCAATACCTCAGCAAAATGGCAGAAGTAAAGATTAGCACCTGCTATTAGCAAATACCTCCAATGGCTGAAAAGGGACACTATGGCTATGTCTACATCTACTCTTTTAGTTTGGGCTTGCTAGTCCGAACTAAAAAAGTCCAAGGTTAGTCTGAACTAATCCTGGGCTAGTTCAAACTAATTGCAGCTTTTTAGTTCAAACTAGCTGAGCATTCTAGTTCAAACTAACCTTTTAGTTTGAACGAGAATGCATGGCTAGTTCGAACTAATGGCTTAAGTCAAGCTTTTTAAGTTTGAAGTTGTCATTACTTTGAGTACTGCCTGAACTAAAGTTTGAACTAAGTACAGAGATCCAACCTAACCATTGGGTCTTATTAGTTTGGATTAATCTTTGCCTAGTCCAAACTAAGAAATTTCTTAGTTCAGACTAGCCAAAGCCTAATACAGACATGGGCCAAATTAGTCAGGACTAATTTAGCAGTGTAGACATATAGCCTATAGGTCAGGAGGAAGGCTTTCAGTTACTACAGAAATTTTTTTCCCATGTGTCAGAATCTAACTAATTGACATATTTGGGGTTGGGAAGGAATTTTCCTCCAGATTAGTTTGGCAAAAATCCTGGGGTTGGGGAGAGAGGGTCTGTCTTCCTCTGCATTGTGGGGCATGGATCACTTGCTGCTCATTTGAACTATAAATAGTGGATTCTCTGAAATCTAAGCATTCCAGGAACTGAGCCATAGGTTGTGGGGCCCATAGTTGGAGTGGCTGAATGAAGATCTGTGCCTGCAATGTGCCTGAAGTCAGACTAGATGATTAGGACAGTCCCTTCTGGTTTTAAAGTCTGTGAGACTAAGATAGAGTGACAGACTAGATTCCAAGTGCTTCGTACTATAGTGTACTGTAAATCAGGCTTTGGTGGACATTTTAACATCTTCTGCCTTAATATAAAGTTTTTACATCATTTTTATTCTTTTCTTGACATTAATATCTTTCACTGCCTATACCCAATGCTTCATTCAAGATATTTATCATGCTCTTGGGATTTTTGTTTGTGAGTTTCTTATCATTTACAGCTAAGCTTTGAGGCTATCTATCTGCTCTGCATCATGTAATCTTAATATGTCTATAATTCTGTTTTCTCTGTTGAAATTTACCTCTGGGAATAGAGAAATAGATCCGTTGAATGCTATGAATTCCATGGCTATTTAAGAATGAAAAATTAAGAACAGAAAATCAAATTTGAAGTTCTCATTCCCTTACCAGCATTTCAGGTAGAAGTGTCCTTCATGGCAATCTATTTCTGATTCTGGTGACAAAATTGAAATGGCTGAACTCCAGATTAATGCTGTGTTTCTGCCAATCATTCTTTCAGCAGCAATGCGCTTTCACTCTATACTGCAGAGCTGACTTGATGGAACTGAATGAGAATTTTTTCTCCTGTTTAATGTATTGCTACCAGACCAATTTTACTAGAATAAGGTTAGAGAATTATTAGTTTCTGAAACATAATAGGTAAATAGAGCAGCAATACTTGGATTTCATAACAGAATGTTCAAAATGTAGAAAAGGCAACTCAGATATCTAGATATCTGGAACCTAGATCTATGGTTCACATGCCCTACAGTAGGTTTGGCAGAGATCTTAGATGTTTTCCTCCTCAGGTTAATAGCACTCAGCTGATTCACAGAACTTTTGTTCTTAGGCCTCTCAGAATAAATAAAACTGCCATTTGTTGCATAAACCTCATGCAGGGCTATTCCTGTGGGGGAGACTGGTGTGACTGCTTCAGGCCCCATGACTTGGTGGGTCCTGCCCTGCATTGTCCCCCCACCCCACTGTCTTTGGTGACAAGCCTGCCCAGGAGCAGATCTGGAGCATGGGGCCCAGCCTCTTGGCTGGCCCACCCTGCCCCTGGGGCAGATTAGCTGGCCCAGGAGTGAGATGGGAGCACGAAGCCCAACTTCTGACCCAGGGCAGCCCTGCCCCTGCCAGTGCCAAGTGGGGTGAGGGCACCCACAGGCCGATTGGCCCTGGGCCACACCCAACCCTTCAGACAGCCCTGGGTATATGTTGTCAATACCGACAGAAAATATCAATGTGTTCTCATCATGGGAACTCTGTTCTCCTATCTGCCTGTTCTTCTGGTTGTATTTGGTCATTAGCAAAGAAAAGAATGTAAATATTCAAGGGAGGAAAAAAGATTCCATATTATAATAAATGCTTGTTACTGACTGCTTAAGAAAAATATATATATATCTACACCTTGTTAAACACAATGGTCTCTTTGCCTTCATTAGTTGCATTTTATAGCTATCATATACAATTCTTTTTTTTAGTAAAGAAGGGATACATACTATAGAAGTACAAATAAAGAGATTAAATAGATATATCTGCATTACTCAGAGCAATTTATACATACATATTGATGTGATCCTGTAACCTCATCTGGCTCAAGCATTAGTTTAAACTAGACATGAGGAAGAGGATCAATAATTAACAGGATGAGGGAGAGTGAAAATAATCATAAAAATAACTCACTATAAAGCTGTTATTACTGTATAATAGGGTGTATCTTGTTCACCTTATATGTAATGGGAAATTTGCCCACTTAAACTGAATTGGAATTCATACAAAGAAACCTGTTATTTTGGAACCTGTGAGTGAAACAGCCTTTTGTTCCAAACCTGGCAAGTTACCAGGACCCCATTTATTCTACACAAACACAAAAGAAAAAAAGAGAGTGCTTGCCCAAGAGAATTTACAATCTAAATACGACATGAGAGATAACAGGTGAACACAGGTGGGAGTACAATGAAACAATGAGAAAATATTACCCAGCATGCTGGCCAGTAGCCTTGGCACATCAGTGACCTAACAGTTGTCAAGTTCTTTGTAGGCATCATAGCAAAGGAAATTTTGAGGATTTGAAGGAGAGGAATATGATAGGTTTCAGGATGCTTATGGTCAGCTCCTCCCAAATATGAGAGAGAGCAGAGAAGAAAGCAAGAGGGTGCTCATTTGAACACAGTACATGAAACCAAAAACAAGCTGTGGCATGTGAATGCTTCTCGAAAGTTAAGGAATTTTTCATTATTGAGTTTTAATATTATAGAAACAAAGACACAAGGTGTAATAGCTTTACAAAGGCAAGCAGCCCAGCCAGTCTGAATATTAAGACATTAAAGGAACAGATAGGGACAGAGTAATAGCGTCAGTAAGAGAAAGAGAGAGATCCTTTAAGCAACAAATATCTTTTAGCTCTGTCTGGGTTCCCTCTTAAGTGAAGCCCTAAAGGAATCCTGGCAGGCCTTTCCCATTTATTATGATATGACACTTAGTTTTCACTATTTCTAACCCATCTTGGTATGTTTAATATCTGTCCATTTTATTATCTTACCTTATGGGAGAAGCTAAAGTTTAAACATAAAAGAAAAAAAAAGGGGGGGGGGTATAATAACTGTGATCTCACCCAATAAGAAATTAATACATCTCTGTACCGATATATCCCCACTAAATAACTGGCAGAAGGAACAGACACACATTCACAAATTATTCATAAACCAGCGCTCCTGGGCACAAAGCTAGTAATTTTTATATTACAAATGGATGTGTTCAGGTTATAGGAATTTTTTAATAGCTAATTCTAATTACAGGAGATGCTTTAGCAGATATTGAATCTCTGCTGGGAAAAATAAAAGTCTCACATGTTGTGTAGCATTAGTATGATATAAAATCAATTATATAGCAATCAATACACTGTATTTAGAAATGTGTAAGTGTGTCTTTTACAGTATTGAACCAACTAGGCACACATCCATTGATTTGCTATATTCATACCCAGAAATATGGTCTTTCCAAAAATGTAACCTCACTGCTGTTAGAGTTCAACTAAATATAGTTGCACCTGCTGATAGATAGGTAGTATCACTGGTAGCAAAATATCTTCCTTGTATATGAGTCAAATACTCCTCGTATATGACTTTTATCCGAATCCTCATGGGTTTACCTTGAGCTGGGTACAATGTCTGATTTCTCTTTAATAACTTATTTCCAGAAGAACTGAGGAGAAAAAAATCCTGTACTATTTTATATAGTTGGTAACTACTGCAAATATAAAAGTAGATCATGCTATGTGCATGTAGCCCATCTTACGTGTGGTTCTCAGGTGCACCTGGAAGTATTATTATGCCCTCTAGCTCTTGAGAGGGAGTAATTTACTACACCACTAGGAAGCAGGAGAATATCTTCTGTACTTGCCAGCATGTGTGTGCATGTTTCTGTGTATGTAGAATGGGACAGATGAAGAGCAATGTCTTCTCTACCTTTTCTTCATTCGTTCTAATGTGCTTACATCCAGCAGAAGTACATTGGTGCTGAAACTATACTCCTCTAAGGCTATATCTACACTTCCAATTTAGTCCGGAGTAAGATTTCTTAGTCCGGACTAATTTAGCCCTTGGCTACACTAGGCTTTGCCTAGTCTGAACTAAGAAATTTCTTAGTTCAGACTAGGCAAAGCTTAGCCCAAACTAATAAGCATCCTTAGTTAGATTGAACTTACTTGCTTAAACACATACAATATCTGAAGTAATGGTTAGTTCGAACCTAAAAAGTTTGAACTAAGCCATCAGTTCAAACTATTTGTATATTTTAGTTGAAACTAAAACTTTAGTTTTAACTAGAATGCAGACTAAAAAGCCGCAGTTATTTCGAACTAGCCTGAGGTTAGTTTGGACTAACCTCGGACTTCTTTAGTTCAGACTAGCAAGTCCAAACTAAAATTGCTGATGTAGACATAGCCTAAATGTCAGAACAGCCATTGTCCCTAGTCTTTGTGTAGCCACTTAAGAGAAAGGAGGAATCCTTTCTCCCATCTAGTCCCCTCCATGATCACCTAAGATCTAGTCACAAACTCTCTCTTAATTTGTCAGACAAAATATGTGAAATACAAACTGCACAAAAGTTGTTCTACAACAAGGTCAGGAGGTGATGGCAGTCATAAACTCTTACCTCTGCACTAAGTCACAGTACACAGCTGGAACACTGCATTAGTTAAGGGTCTGTCAGAATACTGAGGCCTGGTCTACAGTGCTGGAGGATTTTGGCAGCAGACAACTGGAGACACTCAAGCTACGCAGAATAGCTTGCATATCTTCCCTTCAACTTGCTAACTCCTACTTACCACGGTGTGCCTACTATCCTGGGTTGATAGGAGATGCCCTCCAGCTGACTCATCATTACTCTTTTTATGGTTTTGATGTCCAGGTTCAACTGAGTAGGTCTTCACTGCTGCTCAACTGATCTTGCAAAACTGATCTTGCACTGCCAACAATGCCTCCAGCAGTATAGACATACCCTGTGAGCACCTCTGCCCCTGATACATCTTCTATGCTGGTGTGGAGAAGCAGTCCCTCTGCTGGTTTTATGGCATCCAAAGATTCTCCTGCACTCACAGACGCTCAGGGATTGTTTATATGGGGATGAACAGGAACATTAATCTGAATTAACTAAAGGTGTGAATTTGAAGTGTATTTGAAGCTAAACTTCATTAAATCCCTGTATGGATGCTCCCATTCAGAATTAATTCAGTTTATTTTAATTCACTTCCAAAGGGGCCAGATTCACAAAAGGATTTAGTTATGTAACTGCCACTTCAGGTGCCAAAATTCAGACTCAGGCCCCACTGGAATTCACAGAACACCTGCTCAGCTGCAGCCAAATATTGTGGATGCCTCAACTCCTCCGTGCCTAAATGACTGCAGTGAAGTTCCCTATGTATCTATGTTTTGCCTGTGCACACACACACTGCAGCACTATAGTGGGCATCCAGATCATAAGCTCCTGAGCAATTCATGAACCAGGGGAAGGTAAATGTTCCTCCAACTAATTCACTGTGGGACCTGACTTGGTACTAGAATCACAGCTTGGCTACCATATCAGGCCCCATCTTACCTAATCTATCAAGCTTACCTAAAATGGCTGGGGGAAATATTTTTTACCACTACTCATGTACTCACATGGGATGGGGGAAATACCAGTCCTCACCCATGCTCCCAGGTTCTGCTACCTCTCAGGTCAGCATCCTTACTACTGGATTATGTGATAGTCTGATGTGGTGCACTCTCAGTCTCTCTTGATGACGCTATTCCACTGTGCATTAAACAATTAGAATCACTGGGCCACAACATGACTGTGCAAGCATAAGAATGAGTCTATACCCGTGTGGGTAGAGTGCTCCGCCATCATATGGGAGATCCAGTACCCCTACTCTCATGACTTTTTTTAGTTATTGATTTACCATACAACTACTTCAACAAGAGAGGCTCAGACCACCACCTAGATCAAAACATCCCATGGCCCAGCACTCATCAGAGCTATAATAATAGCACCCTGTTCAAAGTGCTTCTTTTTTGGTAGAGGTGAGGACTCAAACCAGAGGTCTCCCATATCCCAGCTGAGTACTCTAACTCACTTATTTAAGGGAGGTCCTGTTTTTGTTCTCTCACCTCCCTATTCCTCCACCAGCTTCTTGGGGTTAAAAATACTCATCTAGCCCCAACAAGAAGTTGCCTATAGTGCTGTTTTTTGTTAATCTCATTCTGAGGTGTCTTTCTCTCCCCATCTATACTATCGGGAGCCTAGGCACCTACCTCAAGCTTTATGAATCCTAATGATTTTCTAGATGCCTAAAGGTTAGTGTGGCAATGCCCAGTGGCACCAGCTTATGATCCTTGTGAATCTAGCTCTTGATCCATATAGTGCCCTAAATTTTGAGTATTATTATTTTGATGATGATGTTGGGCCAAACTCTGCTGTTAGTCTGCTGCCTTTTCCTAGCCTTCTGGTCACTAGTACCAGTGTGGAAGATAGGAAGAGAAAAGACAGATAGAGTCACTCCAGTGATGTTTTCCACACCAAGTCATCATGAATACAGATGTCTTATTTTTGTTTGCTGCCACTCCCTAATTTCTAGTTGTCTGCACATGCTGCCACTGCTAAAATTAGTGCTCAAATGCATGGTGGAATTAGTGTCTTCTGTATACAGAGTCAATATTGCATCCTCATGACTCCATTTATTTCAAAAGGAAAGTTTTTGTGGCTATTAGATCCTGATAGTAAAACAAAATTATGATGAATACATGCCAGAACACTTTATGGGTACTATACCGTGTGGCCCAACTTATCACATGTTTTAATTGGCACCCAGCCAGACCTCTGGGATATAGTGAAGGAACATATCTGTTTCAATACTCATCAATTAATAATAAAAAGTCTTGTTTATAGGCTTAATAAATACTCAAGACATACTGAATCAAAAAGCAGCTAATTAGTTTGGTGAATTTAAATGCTGTGTTTGCACATTAAAACTAATTAGTGATTATATGCATTCCAGAATCAAAGATCCTTCCTTTTGTTTTCCCTAGGATTGTAAGCTTAAATTAAAGAGAAATTTGTGGGCTTTCATTTTAAAGCAAGAGTAGGGGGTTATAGTCAGTATATAATCATATTGTCTACATGCTAGGAATCTTCTCTTATCTCATAATTATCGTCACCTGAAAAGCGTATTTTAAATCATCACAAGTAACTCACATTTTATCTCAGCCTTATACACTAATGGATATATTTTTCTCACCTTTATGTATGGAATGTTAGCTGCCTCGCTGATGTCAATATGATTCAAGCAATTAATTCCCTAGGAAATTAAGGTTGCACTGTACCTTGCCCAGATGCAGCTGTGTAGGGAAACAGGAGATAGTAGGAGTAGGAATTCAAGTCTCTACCTGTGTGTCTGTATTAACACATAGCCACTCCTGGCAGCTGTGGGCACATAGAGTTTGGATTTCATATGTCACCCCCAGAAGGAAGTGTGTGAAAATGAATGGAGTGTGGGGGGGGAGTAGGCAGACATCCTATTTCTCTCATGACAGGTGATGGGCAAGCAAAAATTCATAATGGATATAGCAGCAAATTATTCTCCTGCAGGATATTAGAGAAGCCCCATTAATAACAGCATTGCTCTAAAGCCTCTTGATGTGCCTCTGAATCACTCTCTTGATTTGGGCTTTGCCTGCGTTGCACAAATAAGCCCTTAGCAAGGAAGACACTATCACTGCAAAGTCATTTCCCTTATCTGTTGTTCATATATGATTTCATGAACATCACACTCCACAACAACAAAACAATTAAACATATACAGTATTCTTATCTTATATACATGGGTGTATGTGAACATACACACACTACATTAACAGAATAATGGAAAAGGAAATTTCCGTGACAGGGAATGAAGTCACTAATCAGGGCCCTTAAGTAGAAGCAAGAAAAATCAGAGACTCAGAATTCCTTGGAAGAAAGGAAGGATGATGTATTAGGGTTCCAAAATGGAATACCTAGGTTTAATTCCTGTGTATATTACACATTTAGAATGTAAACTTAGGCAAGTTTCAGATGTCTCCATCCTTCTTTCCTGAAAATGACCAGTACTTTAGTCTGTGTGTAGTCCCATTAGTGTGATGGGGCTGGTCAATTAATAAATTATATTTCAATATGAGAAGCAGTGACATAATCTAACCCTAATTAATCTTCTTGTGCTTCAGTTCCCAGTCTGCAAAATGAGGGGATAACAATACTTCCCAACCTCATAAGGACATTGTGAGGATAAAGCCATTAATATTGCTGGAGTGCTGACATACTATAGCAATAGGAACTAAAGATAAATAGCACATAGAAGATGAAAGTGCCTTTTAGTGAATAATTTGAATACCACCAAGCATAAATTATCAAGATAGCTATGAATGGCATACAATTCAGCTGTATTTTCTGTGGAAAATTATATGGATACTGCATCCTAAAATGCCTCACAAAGTTAGATTACATAGCTACAGATTTAGAGTGAATTGTGTCCTCAGCTACATGGATAATTTGAAATTGCATCTATATATGTGAGAGCAGAAATGGACTAATAAATAATTAATAATTGCCAATGGAAAAGAAATTAAGAAATATAGGCAAGGGAGCAAAAATATGCTCTTAGCTGAAATCTGAAACTCGATGGAGAGTCGATGAGGCAGAGAGACACAGGACAGCTGTTCCAGACAGCAGGAGCTTCAGAGAATAAGATGATCATCTCAAAGCTGGCAAAATGGTGTGATAGAGAAAGAGAGGTTCACTGCAGTATTAACTCCATCTCCATGCTTTCTAATCGCCTCAGAAGTAGTTGGGAGGGCACATGCAAAAGATGAGATTCAAGGGGAAAATGCTTCCTGAATGACCCAAGCTACCAAAGTGAGGGATATCCCAGGGAATAATGTTGGCAGGCTTTCTGAGTAGAGGCCTCAAGATTTACACAAGTGGATGCTGGATTCCTTATGAATCATTGGTATCATAATAGGTGAGATGCCATTATCCACGCTCATATGGGCCTATAGGCATATGGGCTTCTTCCTGCCCTATGGGGGACAATCCATAACAAAAATTCATTGCCCATTTTCCCATTCTCATTTTTTTCATGAGAAAGTGTGATCTAATGCTATACGTATAAGTTCTGCAATGTTCAGAGACTCTCTCAAAATACAGAATGGTTCATACAGAAGGAGTAATTTGCCAGGGTGATAGGATATGGCAGTTAAAGTGGATGATTGATTGAATATGAGTCAACAATGTAACTGTTGCTGACAAGGAAAATATTAATTGGTTAGTAATAGCAGGAGTAAATGTAATTATTCCGCTCTGCTCAACTCTTCTAGGACTTAAATGAAGCACTGCCCTGAATGAGTCACCACATTGTAACAAAAAAAAAAAAGTTGGAGTGCAAAATATCTGAGGGAAAAAGTTTCAGAAAACTGGCAACATTCAGAGTTTGCCAGAAAGACAACCAACAGGAGGTATGATAACTCTCTCCAGAAATACATGAGGGGATGGATGTCTAAAAGAGGACTCAAGGTGTTTTTCTTTTCATTTGTCAGAGGAAAGAGGAAACAATAGATGCCAATGCACCTGAATTGCAAAAGGGGAATCTGAGGTTAAATATTAGGAACATCTATACTTTTACAAGTGTGTTAATAGATATGGGAGCTCTGTGTAAGCCTGAAAGCTTGTCTCTCCCACCAACAAGTTTGGCCGAATAGATGGTATTACCTTACTTTGTTCTTCTGACAGCGTGGGACTGACACAGCAATATCAATACAAAGTACAAAGTTACAAGAAGAAGCTACCAATGGAAGTTACTGGATGTTGCCTTACATCCTTCACTCCTCTGTGCCTCTTTCTGATTTCAATACATATATTTTTTGCTTCTTCAGTTGAAATATCATGTTAATGACAGATGGATCTCAACAGTTTTAGGAGCGCCTCACCAAGGAGAAGTGTAAAGGCCTCTTTCCCATCTTATAATACTATTTTTAAACTGGAAAGGAGTTGTATAATGGGATGCAGTGGAGGAATAACCAGACAGACCTGTGCTACAACAAGATAATATGCTGACTTGTCCTAGTCTAAAGATTAATGATTCCACTGAGGCCAGGAGCTTACCAGCTTGGATCCTGTATCAACCTGCACAGAGCATACTGAATGCCAGCAGAGGAATACATCTCTGATGCACTTGATGAGGTGCCAGTGCTGAAGGAGGACTCTGGGTTTCCTCGTCCTTCAAGATCTGCCAGTACATAAAAGAATTGGGAAGGGGAGGTCTACAGGGACCCTACTGCATGTCTATATATCTTTCTGAGGTGGTGGGGGACAAGTTAACCAAACATTTCAAACTTTCAAATAAATTTGATTTCTTTTCAGATTGAGGGATAGGCAAAAGATTCAGGGAGTATCTTTTTCTTTTTCTTCTTCCCTTCCAGAACACACTGCTATTAGCTATATAAAATCCTAAAAAACAAAACAAATAAACAAAAACAAATAACTACCGCAACTTTTATCTTTACAGAAAAATGAAGGGGGGCAATTAGTAGCAATTAAGAAAGGTGCTACATGCTCAATCTATTAAAGTAAGTGGGGAAAAAAAATTGTTGCCACACCATATTCAGAGGAATTCATGTGAGAAATAAAATTTTGTAGCTAAAGCATTTATGAAAGCCAAGTGGGCAAGTCTCCATTAGTAATTAATTCTCAAAATATTTACTCATCAGTGGAATTGCATTGTTTGTACAAAAAGTGTTTCTCTATAAAAGATGAGGCATTATCTGCTAATAAAGTTGGCACTTCATTATTACTCTATAGTTCTTGTAAAGAGCTTCCTATGTGTCCTAATGTCCCACTACTCAATAAATCAGGGATGTCCAACTTTTGAGATCAAAACATTTAACTTTGTTATAAATCCTAAGCAGTATAGTAGCTTGTAAATAATTGAACACATTGACTGAATAATACAAATATAAACCAATAATACAGACACATATAGAGGTGGCTAGAGCCAGGTCATAGGTGTGTAACCTTCCTCCAACCTGCCTTTTTAAACACACAGTATAAAACAATCACTCAAGATTACTAGATATATCATAAAGACTAATACTGAACTAGGCTAACACGGCTACCCCTTTGGAACTTGACAGTTTAAATGAGAAAACTGTAGAATACGGAGTTAGTAGACAGATGTGGGGGTAAAGAAAGGAATGATGGTTACTAAGAAAAATTGAAAATGATATAAAAATAGTGTATAGCTATCAAATGGTATCAATTCTAATCACTCAGGTAATGACAAAGATAGAGCAAGAAGGGAGAAGCAGCCTGCAGAACAGTGGTAGCACAGCAGTGGAAGACAGGTGGAAAGGAAGATAAAGGAATATTTATTCAGCTCAGCTGGTTGAAAAATGCTTCTTTGACCAGATCCAATGTTTTCAGGGGAAATTGTTATTTTGATTGAAATTTTCAGGTGTTTCACTGAAAATCTGAAAATGAAGATTTTATAGTAACTAATTTCGAACCCCAATAAATAATATTTTTAAGACTAATTTTGTATTGAGGTTTCACTTTTGGTGTTTATTATGGAAATCTGATCTTTTATGAGATTTTCTTTAAAAAATCCAAATAATTATCATTTTTGCCTGGCACTAGTATCAAGGAGAAAATATGAAAGTGGATTTTGAAGGTGAGTAGTGTACAGAGGGGGGCATTGTTCCAGTAACAGTGTACAGAAACACCTCTTTTGCATGGTAAACTGCTCTTGGAAGTCTCAGGGTCAAATGCTGATCCCACTGAAGTCAATGGCAAAAGTTCTCCATGTATAAGTTTACCCTCTGGCTTTGAAATCCAGTACCTTGTGCAATCATCTCACTAAATAATAATTGGAAATATAAATGGGAAATATTTTCTAGAAATATTACAAAACAACATGTAATTTTTTTACCACTTTCTTGATGTTTTTGCTTCAGTTAAAAAATCAGAGCCACAACATTGCCACTCTTCCTCATGCTGACTAGTTCCTTTCTTACCAGATGGTCTGATTAAAAGCACTAATGGTACCAATTTCTGCAGGAATGCTTGCTAAATAAGCTACTGTTCAGTGTAAGGATGAAAATGTGGCCCCTAAATGCCACCTTTTTTTTTTCACCTCTTTTATATTGCATGAGAAACCCATCCAATATTATCCCAGCAAATGTCCTCCTTCATACTTGCTGCCCTTTAAGAGCCTTTCATTCAAAACTGGCAAACAAAAATTAAGTAGAAAGGTACCTTTTATGATTACTGGAGCCTTTTCTAAACAAGAAAATGTCTCCCACAAGGCTAGAAAGACACATCATGCTAAAGGAAAAGACATATTTGTCATCTCCCACAGCAGCTAGGCCTGTTGTTTCAAGGTAATGCCAAGCTGATGAAAGCAAAGAAAAATGTTTAAAAAATTTAATATCAATTAAAAGATTAGATCATTTGCATCAATGTTTAACCACAAATCTTATGATAGCAATCAAAGAAGTACCTTGCCCTATATTGGGAACCGCTAACACAGTTTTCTTTCCACAGGAAGGATGATCCAATAGTGAAGGCTCATTCCTTAAATTCTGAAGAGCTTCATTCAATTCCTTATTCTAACAGTTTCTGTATAACATAATCCTAGGTACACTTCGGGCAAATTTGGTGGCAGTAGACCTCCAGTTACACAAGGAACCCAAAATTCCTTGAGTAACCACTGGCGACTTTTAAGGCCACTGCTACATATTAGGGAAAGCCAACTGCAAGACCCTTGCATTTGGCCTTTCCGTACCTTCCCTGGCCCCCAAGACTTCTGAGGCTGACTTCCAGGAGCGGCGTGGTGAGTTCACACTTGCTGCAAACCACTGCCAGAAGGGCGAACTGATGGCAGTGAAAATGACGCCATCAGTGTAGACGTATCCATAGATAAGTCATTTAGTCTCTCTCCACCTCATTTCCTATGTATAAAAGGGGGCTAATAGTACTTCAGTAGCTTACGGGGTTTAGGGGTGCTAATTGTGTTAAAGATTGTGAGTAGCTCAGATGTTACTATGATGAGAATCATGTAAGTACCTATGATAGGCAGAGACTCACTGAAATCAATACGACTCTACATGGGCAGAGGGGCCATACTAGCAGATCCCAGTTTAGGAAAGCAGCCTAAATTTGTAGCTGAAACTTCTGAGGTAGCAGCTGTGATTCTCGCACAAAACATCCTTTATAGCTGTTTTCATCTATACGCACAAGAAAAGGAAATGAACTACTATGGCAAACAATAAACCTGTACAATAGTAACCAACTATAAAACATTCCTCTGACCTAAGAAAATGCACTATTAGTGGATGATGTTGATTTTGATGACATGAAAACTCTTCATTTCTGTGCTAGATTATGTTTACTAGTCATACGAGTTTTGTTGTTGACTTTTTCCTCAATATTATCAACAGCAATGGCATATACAACAGCAAGTTTCCTGTTAAACCAAATTCTGCAGCAGATATATTCATGGAACTCCCCTTGAATTCGTTGTGAGTTGCCCATGTGTTTCTGAGGAAAGAATTTAGCCAAATAAAAAGCTTTATTGGTCAATTGCAAAGAAAAAAAAATAATTTGTTTGTTTATGCAGTTGTGTACTCCTTTATGGTTTACAAAAATTATCTCATAAGACCAGATTCAGAGGTGAGTATAAGACACTATAAGCAGTTCTAAGAAATCTTAGCTTGTGTCTGTCTTTGTGCCTAACTCATATCTTCTTTTGGTCTCTTCAGTGTGTTGTTTTTGCACATAGGGATCATGAGTGTTTTAGATTTAGCAGAACTTATTGATCCACTTTCTGGCTGGGCAAGTAAATCATACATATGAGGGGTGCAACAAGGTGGAAAGAAGCTTCACTGAGTACAAGAGAATTTAATCATATGCAAAGGAGGCTAGAGTTTGTGTAAAAGGGTCTAATTCACACATTGATTCTGATTTGTACTCAACACATTATATTCAGCAATACTGTCGACTTTGGCAGATTGGGAAAGCTGTAGCTGATTTCAGTTGTTGTGACATTACTTTCATGCTTCAATTGGTTAGTCCTAAAAAAGCCTTCCAGCAAAATCAGAGAATTCAAGATCTAATGTTCTAAAGTTTAAAATAAAAGGGAAAAACAAAACCAAAACCAAAAACTTTTAAGATTGTCCTAAAAGAGTGTAAAGGAGCAATAAAAGCCATAAAATCCTTTATTATTCTTTCTTTTATTCATTTTTTGTATCTGTTCATGACAATACTATTAGTACTTCAATATATGTATCTCCCTTTGTTGCAACCATTTTTGAATCTCCCTCTCAATCTGCAGCACTTTCACACTTGAACATCTTAAACAACTTCAGTTTACTGGTAAAACAAACAAGGAGTCCCGTGGCACTTAAAGACTAAGAAATTTGTTAGTTTTTAAGCATCACAGGACTCCTTGTTTGTTTTTCTGAAGTAGACTAACATGGCTGCCCCTTTGGAAGTTTACTGATAGTAACATTCTACCTTCCTCTTCTCTCCTAAAAATCTCAGAACAGCAACACACAATTTTTATTTAATTGTCTACCTATTTTATTTTTTTCAAAATATCCATGCAATCTCCATCTCCAAGTTCTCATTTTTGTGGCTCTGTTGAACAAAAAGACAAGACTTAAGAACAAAAAGACCCAAAGGCTGTAATTTACCATATTATACTTCTCAGGGATCTGATATCTTTCATGTCCATTCCTGGCAAAACTGACTTAATTTGGAACTTTGCCTAAGTAATGATTGTAGGACTGGTAATAGGATAAATTAAGTTTTGTAGATATCTGGGACTATTATGTGTTTATATAATAAGTGTGGCTATCCACAAACACAAACACACATCCTTTTAATTTGTTATGGCAGATGCTATTTCGAGATGCTTAAACTAATTCAATTCTAGCATCTGAAAAAGACAGTGCTGTTACATCACAAAATAATTTTGTTCAATGCCTGTAAATTGCAAGCTAACTGGGAAGGAGTAACATCACTTCCTTAAATCTTCACAAATGTAGCCAACATGGAAGTATTTGACTGCATGAACGTTGTGTTAAATCAAAGCTTCAAATGCATATTAATACTTGATACTCCCTTGAAGACTCTGAGTCCATAACCTAATGAATGAGACATGAATACTATATGCTAGTTTAATCTATGAACATCTTGTTTCAGAATTTTTTATGTTCTTTAACATGAAACTGTACCCATATTATTCAATCCAGAAGCTTAAAAGTTCACAAGCATTTCTCAGAATGATTAAACTGTAAAATTTGTTTGAAAATAATTGCTTCTGACAATTGCCAGTAGACACATATACTTTTGAAATTCATTAGTAATGAGCAGGGCTGGTCCTATGGTAAAGGCAAGCTAGGCTGTCACCAAGGGTGCCAGACAGTACAGGGCACCAAGGGCTGCTGGGCTGGGGTCAGCAAGCCTGTTTTAAATTTCCCACAGATACACAGCCCAGGGTGGAGCAAGGCAGGAAGCTATTTCGCCTGGCTCCACTCCCCAGAAAAGGTAAGGGGGTGCCTAGGGACAGGATTAGAGGGGAGGGGCCTAGGAACAGGCTTGTGGAGGCTGAGGGGCGAGGGGGCAGGAGCCCTTTGGCTGGCCCACAGCTCACCGGTTCAGGCCCAGCCCATGGCTTGACCTGAGTGACTTGTAGGCCATCACTCAACCGATGCCCCTCAGCCGGCCCATGGTCTGGCGTGACCCAGTCCCGCCCACCAACGAGGCCTGCTGCTTGGCCAGAGCCAGCCCAGCCCCCTGCTTGGCTTGGTGTGTGGCTCAGCCAGGTTTTCTGGGGGACTAGGACTGGGAGGGAGGCCCCACCACCTGGCCTGCCTGACCCAGGCCACCACCGGAGAGGGGAGGATGGTGCCAAAATCACAGGAACCTGGGGTGCCAAAAAAACTTTGAGCTGGTCCTGGTATTGAGAGGTGCTTGCTATCTTCTGAATTTTTTGGCTTCTGAAGCCAGATATATGAGAAGCATGAGAAAGTATAGTTTTGTCTTAAATTAACCACAATGTATAAAAATAAAACTGAATGGAAATTAATTGTACAAAATAATGGAATAGCTACGGGCAAAACAACTAATGCTGTTGGGTTGTATGTAATTTTTATAAACACAAGACTGTTTGTAAATGTGGGTTTATGTTATGTTATGATGGAAAGTGAGAAAAATCAGGACAAGGGTCGAGGGGTAACAGATGTCCATGTAAGACAATGCCCTCAATATTGGTAATGTCCATATAAAATGGGGACATTTGATCACCCAGGTTTATGTTCGCTTCATCGGCATGTACTTTATATGCACAAATTATGTGACCATGAGAGAAAATATGGACCTTGGCATGTTCCACCTTGACTTTAATAGGTTACCTCTAAATCAACCATATATGATTTGGGGAATGTTAGAGGAACTGAGAAGTTTCTCAAGTGGCTCACAATGACGCAGGCATCTGCATTACTATTATGGGACTGGAAAACACACTTTTTTGCTTGTGTTGTCTGAGTTCATTGAATAAACAACAAGGAGTTGTGTGGCACTTTAAGACTAACAGATTTATTTTTTGCATGAGCTTTCGTGGGAGAAGATCCCACTTCCTCAGATGCTTCGAAGA
>ML682013.1:9781590-9818547 GCA_007922195.1 Podocnemis expansa
TCTTCTTCGAAGCATCTGAGGAAGTGGGATCTTCTCCCACGAAAGCTCATGCAAAAAATAAATCTGTTAGTCTTAAAGTGCCACACAACTCCTTGTTGTTTTTTCACTGGACTAGACGAACACGGCTATCCCTTTTTCATTGAATAAACCAGGTGTTCCTTGTATTCCTCCATTTTCCCCTAAAAGCTTTCTATATACCACTTTCTCATATCTATTTCTATAACTTGCTGCAACTTGTCTTAGTCCCTTCCTCAGGGTGGGGACTCTGGCTATGTCTACATCAGGAATTTTAGTTCGGACTTGCTAGTCTGAACTAACCTCAGGCTAGTTGGAGCTAACTGCGGTTTTCTAGTTTGAACAAGCCACACGTTCCAGTTCGAACTAAAGTTTTAGTTCGAACTAGAATGCATGGCTAATTCTGCCTGCCCCACTCTACTGGGGCAGGGGTGGATAAAGGCTTGAAGCTCTAATAAGACTGCCAATCTTTTCCCCATTTGACAGCTGTAAACCCTCCTGAGCAGGGCTAACTGGAGCGGTGGACTTCCTTGGAGCCTGGGTCTGAAGAAGGGCCTCAACACCACTGCTGGATGGATCCACAACCAGCCTACATGCCTCAAGAGGGAAAGAGTTATGTGCCATGCCTGGTCACAAAGAGGTATCGAATGGGATGCTGTTTCCCCTTCATGCTCTCCTGATACAAATTGTGACCTGTGGACGATAGCAGTGTGATAGAAAGTGGCCAAGGAAAGTGCTCCTAGAGGTCAAACTTTTTTGTTGCCCTCAGGAATGGGAGGGTCTGGGCTCCGCATCAACCCCTCCTCCACCCTCTATGTTAAAACCCCCTAACCACTAAGCAATGCTTCCTGTCATCAAAGACCATCACACTTTCACCTGCATGTCAAGAACTTGTGTGCTCTCCATTACTTCCAGGATCATCTGTTCTCTCATCTGTTCTGTTCTCTTAGCAAAGAATGAAGCTGAATACAGGTTAAGTTAAACAAACTGACCTTTACACATGTTGTGCACTTCTCTGTCCCTGGGCAATGTTGTCTAATACTAAAAACAAATAATTGATGCACAGATGCTCCAACCTAGTTCCTTATTGCCAGAGGCTGCTAGTACACAGAAGAGTTTCATTGTTATCACAGACTCTGCTGATTAGTCTCTGAGGGTATATCTACACTGGAGGGCTCTTTTAAGTAGACTTAACAAGGTCAACTTTAAGTCAACTTAAAGAGGACCACGTTAAGTTGACTTAAACGTATATCTACACTGGAAACAGGGCAGACATACCTTGGCCCTGAGCCCAGGTCCCACCCCCTGCCCTGCCCAGGGCCATTCTGGTTCCAGGGGCCCCATCCAGCTCTGCAGACCAATCCGGCTCCTGCCACTGCCCAATGTGGCCCCAAGCCACTTACCACAAGCATCAGGCAACTCAGAGCTGGCTCCTGCCACTGCCAGAAGGTGGCTCAATCTGGACAAGCAGAAGGTGGCTCAACCTGGACAAGCAGCAAGCAGCTCAGGGCCAGACCAGGCTCCAAGCCACCTGCTGCTTGTGGCAAGTGTCTCGGGGCCAGATCTGGATCTGAGTTGCCTGCCAGGATGGCAGCAGGAGCCAGATCAGGCCCCTGGGGCTGGATTGGACCCCTGGGGCTAGATTGGGCCACAGGGCAGGGCAGGGCCTGGGCCCTGGCCCCAGCTCCTAGGTTAACTTAAGGTTTACGTCAACCTTAGCAGCAGGTGTTATTAAGTCAACTTAAGCAAGCACTTAAGTCGACTAAATACAAGCCCAGTTTGGACCTGGAGTTCCTTAGGTTGACTTAAGGAAGGTTAAATCAACCTAAGGATCCAGTATAGACATACCCTGAGATAATATCATCTCCTCAACAGGTGACAACACTAGGAGTTACCTATCTCTGCTTCCCTGTCATCTATCTGAAACTGGAAAACTAACTCTGAAGTTTTGTCCTTCTCTTTTGGGTTTGTCTACGGATGCTCTCTGTTTCGTGATGATCTCTATCCCTCTAGTCACTTTCTGGTTGTTGTGTCTGCTGTCACATGTCTCCTGTTCCTTCAGTTCACTTGTCTCTTTTGTGTGGTCACTTCATATGACTACTGGGCAGAAGATGAATCATTCCTCAAAAATGCTGCATCTCTTTCACATCTGCTAGAGCTGGTGTATCTCTGACTCCACTGAGTATGCTTGGTATGCTTTTTGCCCCTGTGCTGTGAGTAGATGCCCAATGTCAACACTTGCTGCCCAGTGTCAGTGCTTGCTGTCTTAGTCACTTTATGTCAGTGAATTGCTTTAGATAAACTTCCTGTTTTCTGTCATAATCTTGTTGAGGTTTTTTTTTTCCCCCTCCCTCCACTGCTCCCTTCTCCAACAGTGAGAATATTATCTAAAATTACTTTCACTGGGCAAGCCTTCCAGTTCTTGGGTGACTTTTCTCAGGAATATCTTTCCTGTTGGGCTTATTCCCCTCAACATGGACAGCCATCTGTAGCAGCCAAATGGTGTTTCAGAGGTTGCCAACATGCTGGACTCTTTATCCAGGCTTATGTGACAGAACCCATTCCTCACATATCACAGAATGTAAAAAAATTGTTTTTGGAAAGTTCTGCAAGATGTCACCAGTCGTGGGATGTGGGTAGTGTAACCTTTTCAATGGTTGTTTAATGCACCTTTCAGTTCAAGGTATATTTGCAGATGTTTAATTTGCTTGATGGCTTGTTTACCACTTCCATGTTTCTCACCTAGGCTATACTGCCCCCTGTAGGTGCTATGAAACCCCTGCTCTACACAGTGAGCTACTAGTGTACTGAATTACACGGTGCCACAGGGATTTTCCTTCATGGTAAGCACAGAGGTTTTACTGAGGGATTTATTTCTAGCCACAGCTTTCCTTTGAGCCAGCACAGCCTTTGAAAAAATAAAATAAAATAAAATAAAATAAAATAAAATAAAAATTCCCCATGTGCTTTTTAAATTGTCTTCATTGTGTACAGGACTCTTCTTTTGCTTCTTGCACTGCAGCTATAAAATTCTGATTCTGCACTCTGAACATCTCTTACCACATATTTTGTCTGTTTTTTTTGTTTTTTGTTTTTTGTTTTTTGCATTTTTGTTCTTTTGGCATGAGGCCACATTTTCCTATTTACTGAACTATGCACTTGTAAATGACCAGAGTGTGCTCTCTCTCTGTAATGAGTAGGAATCTAAGTTATCCCAACAAAACACATTGCAAGAGGCCTCTGTGTCCAGCTGAAATTACCCAATCTGTTTCTCTATTAACATGCTTCAAGCATGGAGGTTAACATTGTTCCTCGTTTCTTACCTGTCCCTCCTCCCTGAATCTGATATGATCTCATATTGTAGGAGGGAGCCATGATGTCATCAGCACTGTCTGATGTGCTGTTCCCCTACATTACAAATCTGACTGAATCATTCAGGGACTTTCCTTTGCTTGTGCACACCTGTTAAAATGGCTTAAGTTGCCACATCCCTTGCAATGAAATCCTAGTGCTGGGCAGGTCTCCTTTTACCTACTAATGATGTCTCCTCTACTAAAACGTCTCTCTATGGACGTAGAACCCTGCCACATGTTCTCTTTTCCTTCTGTCCCACTTCATGTACTTCTGGGGATGTCCTAACTTTTAGTCGTTTCATTCTTAGAGGATTTTACTGCATTTTCCCTGACTAAGCATCTAATGTGAGATTACTGTCCTGGAACACAGGTTACTTCTACTGGTGGTGATCCCAATCACCAGAGACTGTCCTGCCCCAAAGCAGGGAGTCTGTCAAATCCTCAAAATTGCATGTAACAGACAGTGTGTAAAAGACAGTGTATAATGGTTATCTCCACCACTTCAGATTTTTACTCCACATTTTCATTCTGCTTTAGGAAGCAACAGGTACTCAAGGCTCCTAGGAATGCTGTGAGGACTGGGGCAGTGGCAAGAATCAGAGCAGTGCATCTCTCTCTGCCTTGTGCCCCAATGAAATGAAATATGCATTTTACATTCCTACTATTATTGTCCTCTTGAATGGCCAGGTCTCCATACAGCCCAAACTCTTCTTTTCGCAAGGTCTATCACTGGGCTATTTTTGTATGTGGAAAATCCAGGGTTTCAGACAATATTCTAAGATTCATGGTTCCAGCTGCTGGACTTCAGAGAACTTGCAACTCTGCCACTGCCACCATGTTTCATGTTTCAGCTTGTGAAGCTGAAAGCAGGTTAAGTTGAACAAGAAGAACTTTACACTGGGTTTAATATTCTTCTGTCAATGTCAGTGAGTTGGTTCCATCCTTATTTTACTTGCTCCCTGTTGCCCTTATGTCCCTCCAAGGAACACAGGTTCTCTGACTCCAGTTACTGATCATGCTATGCATATCAGTGTACCTCATCCTTCCTTCTCTCAGGGATTCTGTGTGCATCCCCTCATGATGTGCCATGCCTGGTCTCCAATTCCTCCCTCCATGTCAGAGCCCATTGTGTCCCTTTTCTTTCCAACCCCTCCCCCCATCCCCTCTGATTTTTAATCTTCTTTGCTTCCTCTTTCAGGGTTTCAACATTTTAAACCCACATCAGGAAACAGACAGAGCTCAAATGAGAGTTCGTTTTGTAGGCATGTGTAACTGGCTGCCTTCAACTAGTTCTTTGATCTGTAGACAATTACACAGACACTTGAAGCTACTAGCTTCGTTTACCAGATGCCAGAAACTCCAAGTGTCACCTGTTTCCACCTGTTTCCCACTTCTAGTTTGCTACCAGAATCAAAATAGTTCTGCCCAGATGTACTTAAAACATTCCCTGAAATGTTGGAATTGATCATATGCAGCTTTCAAAAGTTGCTGTGTTACAACCAAACAGCCAAAAAGAGATATAACATCAAGGTATGTGGAAGGCCTCGCAAGCTTGTTCCAAAATATTTTCTGACAATGAGCCCATCTGTTCCTAGATATCAGTAAAGCCTAGTTCATATGGCTCATGATGTATTGTAGTTTCCCAGTTAGAACCTTTTTGTAGCATATTATTTATCTTAGCTGAGGATTTTTCTTTCCTCTTGTTGATGCTGATCCCTGTGCTACAAAATCCAACTATATCTCAAGAAAGATCACTTATTTTCTCTGTTCTCATCACTATTCTTATCAAAGAGGTTCACCTACCCCCCCAGCAAATCACTTTCCTTTGCTGAGTGTACAGAGGCAACATATCTAAATAATGCAGTAAGTTGCTTGCTCATTCACTGTAAATTGTAAAAGTGAAGTAAAATCCGCAGATAAGACTGACAATGCTATCTGATAGGCTCTATGAAAGATATCATAATGATAGTAACCAGCACACTTGAAAAGAAACAAGCTGATGATGCCATCAGGTTCATTTTAAATATTCATTCAATATGGCAGTTTTTGCCCTTCCTACTGTACTGAACTAAATGAATTGCTTGATCCTCTTTGGCATATCAGAAAATAAAAAGGAGGAAGTGGGAATTAAATAATTAATTGTAATGATGCATAGGTGTGTCTAATGATGAATTAATCTGTATTTGTCCAAAGTCTTTTTGGCCAAACAATGAGGTTCTTAATCTCTGTTTAATTTCATTTCCTTAGCACCAACAATCAGTAGAAACTCAAACCATTTCAGATTTCTTTGTGAAACTAATAACATGTGGGTCTCTGGAATACTAAATCTCTCTGATGTCCCGCATGCACTGTCTTTTCTTGTCTGGATAACTACACAGTACTGTATAAAAAATGTCAGATTAATTGGATTTCAGGTTGTTCACAAAAGACTGCTGATAGCTCCCTTATGAGTATGCCTTTGCAAATGTTTCTGGCTGTTGCATTTAATAAGCATAAGACAACATGTATTTTGCATATTAAAGTAATCTTTATATCTTAATGGGGAGAAGGGGGCAAAGGAGGGGGACAAAATGTGACTTGGAGGCAAAAAGCAATAATTCCCAGAATTCCCAGGCTATCATGTGGCCCATGATAACTGACCTCAGCTTTCCATTTTGACCCACACAGAGAGCTGTGCAGATGAAGATGCTCAGGCCACATTTCAGTGCAACGTGCTGTATACAGATTATGTCAATCTGTGGAATGCCTTGCCAGAAGATGTTGTGTAGGCCAAGACCATAACAGGGTCCAAAACGAGGATGAGTGACTGTTAGCCAGGATGGGCAGGGATGTAAAGCCATGCCTGAACGTGTTCCTAGCCTGTTTGTCAGAAACTGGGATTGGGCGACAGAATAGAACACTGATGATTGCCTGTTCTGTTCCTTCTTGTTGAAGCACCTAGCAATAGTCATTGCCAGAAGAAAGGATACTGAGCTAGATGAATCACTGACCTGACCCAGTATGGCCATTCTTATGTACCCATGTTCTTATTAGGAAAACTGTTAGCAGCATTTGACTAACAATGCATACTTAAACTGTTTTTTAGAAACAAATTATCACACTTCCCCTTGTCAGTCTAGACAGAGCATAACTATACTATAAACATGTTCACTAAATTATGCAGTAGACCAGGTAGGAAAAAATGACACCCAGCACCTACTGAGCAAGCAGGGTGTTTAAGCAGTGGCGTGTTGAAGGGGCCATGGCCCTGGGTACCAGACCGGGGGAGATAACAAGGCAGCCCTTCTCTGAGAAGATGCCCCCAAAACTTGACACAGGTGGCCAGGGGCTGTTGGGTTTTAATATTTCTGGTGGTTGCACTGACCCAAGTTCAGGTCTGCCAACTGCTGAGAGCTCCTCCTCAGAGGGAACAAGCACCCTCCTGCCCCCTCTGGTGCCATGCTGGGCTTAAGGAGGGAGCTGCAAAGACCTTGACCATTTAGTAGCCAAGCAGCCAAAGGCGGGGCTCTGGGCAGAGCCTGTCAGACACAGCACCTGTCCCCTCTCCCCCAGCCAGGTCATCCAGAGGCATCTGCCCCTGTCACTCCCACTACATCCGTTGCTCTTGCAGCTGATGGAAAAGTGAGGAAAGAGCCCATGGACCCACACCCCACAGGGCACTGCTGCCACCAGGGCCAGAACAAATGTAAGTGTTGGCCCTGGGCACAGGAGTCTCCCAGGGTCCCATCGTACTCCACTGTGTCTGAGTATGGTTTGCTAAAAAAGTGCTAAGACAATTTCCCTGACTAATATAGACAGAGACTCAGAGATAACAGAAGCTATAATCTCCTCCATTTTATGCAGCTCAGCAAGCCAGTGCTCCCCTGGGAGCTTGCAGCCTGTATGTTTCATGCTCTTAAGAATGTCATTATCAGTTTTCCACTATTTCTGGGAGATTGTTCTGTGGTGTTCCGCTACTCTGCACTCTGTTATTTTCTGTGACATTCTCATACAGACACTGGATACGGAGCTGTTATACTTTCGTGGTATGTTTACGTATATGCCCTTCTCTTCTTTCTGTTGGTCACATCCAATCATTTCTCCAGTCTTCTTCTGTCAGCCTATATTCTCTCTAATCTAGATTTTTATCTGCTCTCCTTCCTCACTGTTCTATTCTCCTCACATTTCCTGCTACCCATTATTCATATTCTCTTTCTGTATTATTAACCTCTTCTATTCACTGATTTGAAATTCAATTTTCTGGTGTTGCTGCTGTCACCATTATTTCTCTAGCTTCCTTCTCTTCCTTCTTTTATTTTTCCAGTAGGCCAGCCCCCATGCTATCAAACACAACAAGTGAAATGACTCCAAGTAAGTCAGGTAGACACATCTTCTCTGCATCTCTTTTGGCGCTGGCTTTATTACAATAAGTCTTCTTTTCAGAGAAGAGGTAACTCTTAGATCAGAATGTTGTAGCCTTCATGGAGAGGAGGCCTTTGAAAAGAAGAGTATTTCTTAAATCCCACTCTGTCCAGACCAGGAATGTTTTGCATCTGAAACCCTGCAGTTTTATTTATTTATTCATACCATGGAAGTGTCTTGAGGCTTCGCCTGACTCCTTGTGGTAGGCCTTGATCATGGCAGAATGAAGCTGAGTATGCTGGGGCAAACCATGAACATCCACTACCATGTGCTGCTGAATACTTTGCTTTCCCCGCTACAAACCAAAACCCATCCATCTTAAATGGTGTTAATGCTGACCAGTGGCTCAGAAGTAATGGCAAGGTCCTCTCCAATGAGCAAATCCAGAAGAAGAGAGACACTTCCCTTTTCCCAAGCCAGATGACCATCATTGAGGACAGTGAACATGCACTGCTACTACTCAAGAAGTTGGCTTCAAACACCATCACAGTTAAAGTTACAACCAACCACGCTCTAAACAATGTCTGCTGTGAGTCTTCCTTCCAGTTACCATCAAGGGGGATGTCAGAGGCCAAGGGTCATATTTTTTCAGAAGAAGATCAAATGCAGGGCATGGCTGACCAAACTGAGAAACATCTCAGTAATAGAAAATTAATTAAAGTAAAATTGGCTGATCTGGAAGGCAGAAACTATGTTAGAATCAGAGGAGTCTCTGAAGGAACAGAATAAGAGAAATGTCTGGTATTTATTCCCAAACTTTTAATAGAAATTTTTTATCTGTCTGAGCATTATATATTTGAAATGGAAGGAGCCCACAGGTCTCTGCCCCTCTCAACCCCCATCCACCCATCCAGTTTGCCCATGGAGCTAAACCAAGAGCCCTGATAATCAAATGTCTCAGGTTCAGACCTATGGAATCCATTCTATACACAGCAAGACAAAGAGAGAGCTTCTTTGAAGCAGGCTGAAAGAAGGAAGTTTCCCCATCTGAAAGAAGGAATTTGCAAGATTTTGCAGATTTTTCAAAGGAAGTTGTAGAACAGAATGCAGTGTTAGGACCAGGTCACTGGCCAAACAAAAGGGCTAAACTCTCATTTAGATTCTGCTGTGACATTGCTGGTAGATACCAGCATCATGAACCTGGAGACTATCATGAGGGTAGCTACCCACGAGCACTTTTGTTTTCCTTCTTATATTGCTGCAAGACTATTATATTACCGTCAGGCCCAAACTATTGTCTGAGAATATTGATTTGCCTACACGCATTTAAAATTTGGGTAATGGATTGATTAAACTGTTTATAATGTTTCTGCAACACAGGAGATGGCAACTCTGGTGCCAGAAAATGAGTCCCAGCTGAGAACTCTGACACTACATGGACCTACTTGTAATTATTTGGCACAGAGGGTCCCTGCCCCAAAACCTTGTAAAGCCCATACATCCTACCCAATTTGTCATTGATATAATCACCTGCAGGATGGTTGCATTAGGCAAGAACTTCCTCTTCACTGCCAGTAATTTATAATCTCAAGGAATATCTACAGCATATCACTGACTTAATGAAGGACAACCCACTATTATTGACATATCTACTCTTCATTAACCGCATATTATGTAACATCTGTTATAAATCATGTTTACTGAGTTTCTGAATGCTTGTTCTTGAAACCATTGAAATGTCGACCCTTTATCTGGGATACTGCAGATTATGTATTCCTTGCACTTGTTAACTGCTAACCAAACTACGTATTTGTCAATAATCTGTATGCTCTACCCAGATGTTCAGTGACTCTGTGAAAACTCTGTAAACTGTTCATTTTTCTAAATATTATTTAATTAAAATAATTTATTTAACTTCAAACCTTTTACACCTTCTTTGTTACGGATTTTTCCCATATACACTTGCTATTTATAACACTTTTTGTATTCATGTAAAGGTTTGAATTCTGTGGGAGACCATAGTAAACAAAGACACGCACCTT
The DNA here is from genome assembly GCA_007922195.1 of Podocnemis expansa. Classification (NCBI taxonomy): domain Eukaryota; kingdom Metazoa; phylum Chordata; order Testudines; family Podocnemididae; genus Podocnemis; species Podocnemis expansa. The sequence continues at coordinate 9,791,342 of ML682013.1, forward strand.
CCAAAGTAAAAGAGAGTTTTACCAACATTTAGTAGGCACTGTCAGTCAAATGTTGGCATTCCTTATTTTTGTTGTAGTTATAGTCTATTTGCTTCCCTTTTGGTGTTACCTTCTTGTCCTTCTCACTTCCTCCCTCCCGATATTCATATTCAAGAAAATTACACATTACATGATTGTGATTTTCATCAGCCTTCTGCAAGTAACTGTCACTATTGCTGATGTCTCTCCTCAGTTTTCCTGCATCAACCCTACTCTTTAGCCATCTGACAGATTGTGAGCATCTAAGAAGGTAATCTAAAATCTATGGAATATGTGTCTGATGCACTTCCTCCCCCTTATAGGATGTTAATATATATTGGCCTAATCTCAATGATCCTAAAACCTTTCATAGTTTTTTTCTTTTAAATTAAATATAGACACACATATCCCTATTGTGTTTGTTGGGGACTTTAATGAAGTGCTTGATCTTTGGTGAACCAAGCTCATCTTCAGGATTATAAAATCAAGAAGCAAGAATAGCCCTGCAATGACATATTAAGGATCCAGAGTATGTTGTTATGCAGGATTCATATATACTAGAACAGGGCTCCCAAACACATGGCGCAAGGGCCACATGTGGCTCCTAAAGCTATTTCCTGTGGCTGGCAACAACTCTATTGTTATCAATATTTGCAATGTTGTCATATGAAAAAGTGTCAGTGGTGCGGCCCTGAGGCTAACACACTAGTCCTCGTGCGGACCTCATGGTGGTTTGAGTTTGAGATCCCTATACTAGAATGAGTAGAAACTATTCATACTTTTCCCTAGTACATTGGTCCTATTCCCCTATAGAATTCTTTTTGGATCTCCAGTGATTTAGTTAATTCTGTAACTGAGTCCTCAATTCATACAGTTGCTGTCTATGATCATGCCCATATAGCTCTTCAGATAGTAACAGAACTGTATAAGAAACAGCCATGTAGATGGAGATTTAATTCTTCACTTTTATTAGAACCCCATTTCATTTGTTTTTATTTAAAATGAAAGTGGCCTGCTTCGGTAGACAAATGAACCTTCAAAATTTAGCAGATTGTTTTGGGAGTCACTGAAGGTCTATTTGAGGGGTAGAATTATTAGTTTTGCATCTGCTGAGATGAAGGAATGTGGAGAAATATGATGGCTCCTTAGAAAGAAGTAAAAGCTTGATTTGTCTTTTTCCACAGCCCCATCTCAAGATTTGCTGACATCCCTGATCAACTGTAGCTATGAATTCCACAAGCAACAGTCAGCACAGCCTAAATTCAACATCTTTTGACTCAGGCATGATGGCTGGTAATCAGTGAAAAGGCTGGCAAATTGCTAGCATGCTGCTTAAAACAAAGACCTCTGCAGATCAAATCAGTCATCCATTATAATCATGGTAAATGATGAACATAACATAAAAATATTAACAGTGAGATCTTTAATTTCAGTACAGATTAGACACAAACCCTTCTACAAATGTTTTATATCAGTTTTTCAAAAATGTTACATTACAGCAAATTACTGCAGCCCAGTGTATAAACCTTGATACTCCCCTCACAAGGAAAAGCTAATTGAGATGATTAAGAATATTAAAGTAGAAAAACTGGCTGAGCAGGGGCATCATATGGATTTTCCAGTAAGTCAGGAAAAAGGGCTATTGTCTCTTTTCTACCGTTAAAGCAATTATTGAACAGATAATTAAAGAATCACTGGCAAGTATGCAAGTGACTCAGTAGTCTGGTAGCTAGGGCACAGAGTTCAGAGATGTGTGGTTCCATCCCTCTACTCCACCAATTCTAATGATTTATCTAGGGGATAAAGTAAGCCAGAACGCACAGGAATGGCATTCTGGGGCCCACTATTTTTAGAAGCTCAGCATTCTGGCGCCACTAAAAACAGCAGGCCCCGGAATGTCATTCTGGCAGGTTCTGGGAGGCAGGGAGTGACCCTGGCCCAGGCTGAGGCTCTGGCCTAAGCCTGTTCTTCCTGAGCATGCTCTGTCAGACTAGGCTCTGGGTGGGAGCCTCGGTCTGGGCCAGCGCCACTCCACAGTGACATGGCAGCCAGGTAAGGGGGCTTGGGGATGGGTTGGGGAAAGGCGAGCTGGCCTGGCCAGGAAAGGGCATGGGGGAGCGGGTTGGCCTAGGGCAGCAGGGGAAGACAGCACGGCACAGTGGGGGGGTTGGGGAACAGTTGGGGGACCACTGGCGAGACAGGTGCTGGGGGGCAGTAGCTGGTTGGTGGGGGCAAGTATTTGGGAGCAGTAGCTGGGGTATGTGAGGGGGCCCCACCAATTTAGGAGGGTTCCAGGGCCTGCCAAATTATACTTTAATCTCTGCATTTATCCAAAGTGGACCAGCTTCAACAGCAAGGACTGAGAGAATGCTGCATCAAAAAATATTTTGTCTCACTGGTTACACCAGACTCCTGAGGGATGTGACATCGCTGCCCAAATCCTCTCCACCTCAGGCAAATATCTGAATTGAACGTGAGTGTCCTCAAGCCCAGGTAGTTCTCTAAGTTATAAGGTGGGCACCACCAGCAGCCGTTTTCCAGGGACTGGAGCAAATGCCTAATTCATTCTCACAAAAAACAGCTTGGTCATCTAAGCCCCATGACTGAAGGAGAAATCTCTGGTGGTGATGCACCACTAGGAGCCTAAGTGCCTCCCCACAGCCCAGACTTATGTGCCTATATTTATGGGGATATGATTATTTCCCTCTATTTGGCACTGGTGAGGCCACATCTGGAATACTGTGCCCAGTTTTGGGCTCCCCACTACAAAAAGGACATGGACAAATTAGAAAAAAAAAAAAAAAAGAGTCCAACGGAGGGTAACAAAAACAATCAAAGAGCTAGAGCACAAGACTTAAGAAGAGAAGCCTGGTTCATTCAGTCTATTTAGCCTGCAGAAGAGAAGACTGAGGGGGATCTGATAGCAACCTTCAGCTATGTGATGGCACGCCTGAGGAGGAGCGAGCTTGGCTGTTCTCAGTAGTAACAAAGGACAGAACAAGGTGCAATGGTTTCAGCTTACAGTTGGGGAGGATGAAGTTTGATATTAGGAAAAACTTTCTTACTAGGAGGGTGGTGAAGTATTGGGATGGGTTATGTAGGGAGGTGGTGGAATATTCATCTTTGGAGATATTTAAGGCTCTGTTAGACAAAACCCTGTCTGGGATGATTTAGCGAGAGTGGTCCTGCTTTTTTTGGCAGGGGGTTGGGCTAGATGATCTCATGAGGTCCCTTCTAACCCTATTATTCTATGAAAGGGTTTAGGACACACCTCTCGACAGCATCTCCCATTGTCTAGTTTAGTTGGTTCTCCACCCAGCATGCTAGCTTTTGTGGATCACATTCCATGGCAACTATCTCTCTACATTCACTGTATATGTATCCTAGGGTATATCTACACTTGCAAGTTAGTTTGAATTAAGCCTCCTGAATTTGAACTAACTTAGTCCCTGTCTACACTAGGTTTTCATTGTTCAAATGAAGGAATTCCTAATTCAAACTAATGACAGCTTAGTTGAAACTAGTAAGATCTGCCAATTAGTTCAAACTAAGCTCTTAGTTTGATCATTAGTTTGAACTAAGAATGACGTAGACAAGGATTAACCCTTAGTTCGAACTTAATAACGTTAACTGACGTTGGTTCAAATTAGTCCATGTTGTTAATTTGAACTAATAAATTCGAGTTTAGTTTGAACTAAAACTTATTAAATTCAAACTAACTTTTACGAGTGTAGAAATAGCCCTAGGTACCAAACCCAAGCTTTGTCTATCACAGTGGTATTCCTGTGATTTTGTAGGCATCTACATGTTAGGCACTCAGATTTACAGAGCCCCTGTTCCTTTGTGGATCTGGGCAATAGTTCTATGGAAAGGAGGCAATTTTTGGTAGCATGAGCTCAATGGAGCATAGGTGGCAGAAGCAACTGGAATAAGAGAATCTGAAAATTCAGTTCAGTGTCAGACATAAAAATGTCAAATATCCTGGGCTGGTATAACTATTGCATAGAATAAGAGATAACCACAAAAAAATACAGTGTTTACTGCAAATGACAAAGTGGATCAGACTTCCACTTTTCACATAGGTAGGAGTTTTCTTTGTCAGAATGGATACTTTGAAATTCCATTTTTACCTGCCAACCTGATTTTAAAAAGTGGCTTTCCCTACTTTGGAACCTAAGACATTGTTTTTAATTCATGGAACTCTTTGATACAAAATCTCTGGGACACAATCTGCAACTGTGGAACTGCTGTATCCCTTTAACTCTCCAACCTTTACCGTCTCTCACAACGATATGACAGGGAAAAGCAGCTAAACCTTTCCAGGTGTTGTGGCAACTCAGCCATCAGCATGTGGTGCCCCACACCCAGCTACATTGAATGAAGTTTCCCCAAGCCTCTCATGAATTACACAGAGAGATGTACCAGCCAGTCACCTAACCCCCGGCTTTGAATCCCAGAATCATACCATCTTAAACTGCTCAAGAGTCCCTTGGACTGTGCAAGCTTATTAGTTTTTTCACCACTCCAACAAACAATAGTGGACATGTAACAGCCTTTGTTAACTAAAACCAAAATTCTCTAAGCACAGTCTTTTAAGTAAGATATCAAAAAGATTTATGAACTGTGGAAAGACAGAGCTTAAGTTATTATCATTAGCAGGTGTAGAGATCAAAATTGGTTATACAAGAAATAAAAATAAACCAGTAACCTAAATTCTACAGTCTAAGCAAGGTTTGAATCAAAGTCTCACCCCAATAGATGGTTCAGGCAATTTACAGTTCTTATCACACCAGCTATATATTGCCTTTCAGCCTGGAGCCACTCTCTCTATTTCAAAGATTTGTCTTCCAGACAGTCTTCCAGGTTTTAAGATTGGAGAGGACGGAGGCCAAGCAATGATGTCACTGTCCTTCTTTTGTGAAAAACACATCATAATCATATGACAGAGTGAATATGGAGGGTCCAGGGTGTTATTGTGAGGTATAAAGTGTCACACACCCATAACAACTGACATTTTGATAGGGAAGCTTAAAATTTTGATATCTTCTATTTTCACCAGAGCAATACATATGGACATACAGAATTTGTACCTTCCTTAGCAGCTGTACAGCTTTATTCTGAGACTGTGACAGAGACTCACATATCCAGCTGTCAGAGACGTGCTATTTGTATTGCTCAGAAGGCAGAAGAGTTCCTCCAAACAAGACTACTCCTGAATAAGCCACAGCTCTCCAGGAAGCCTCTGCCATATATGTTTCAAGGTATACTCATGACTCTTAAGTTTTTTATCATTAGATATCCACAATAGCTCAGAAGTTGGTGCGTGTTCCATTCCTTTTCATTGATTGTGATTTGTGTGACTGCCTTTAGGAGTCTTCTTTTAAAACAAGAGTATTTACTCCCAGCTCCAAGTAGACATGCTATAAATTGCCTCACTTAGCTCTCATATAAATATATGGATTCAAGTAATATGCAAATTAAAAAAAATCATACTGCAGGAGTTAGTTAATACCTGTACTACATCACCTAATCAAAACTGTAGTAAAATGAAACATTATGGTTATGACAGAAGTGTTAAGAATAAAGCAGAAAATGAGGTCATGCAAGAAATGATTAGTGATCCTGTAGGAGGCAGTGAGGATGGGTCCTTTAGGCCTGCCTAAGACCTAAAGAGGCCTAATGGAAGCAGCCAATCAGAGTCCACAGTGGTACTTACAGGAGATCCATTCTGGTTAAAGGAGCTGGATGGGCTGCATTTGGTAAAACAGTGAGAAGATCCAAAAACTCCAGTTTCAAAGTAACAGGTGGAAGTAAAGGAACCAGGTGGGAAGGGACCCAGGGAATGTAACAGTTTCTAAATGGAGGAAGCACTACTTGGGTGTTGTTGATAGAGTCCTTGAGTTAGAACTCAGTGTAGTGTGAGGGCTCAGGTTCCCCCACTGTCCACTGCTGAAATAATTTAAGTCCCAAGAAAGAGATAATGCTCCTTAGAAGCTCAAGTAAGAGTCTAGATTTAAAGGGCGCAACACTGTGACTGAAGACCTGAGTAAAAGAAGGTAGAGTCTGTTGACGTCTTTGCTACCCTGAAGGGGTCAATTTTTGACTGCGTGACTTGAAAACTATTTAAAAACTACCATAGTGATGGCTCAAACCAAATGTATAACCCCAACTCAAAAGAAAAACCCTCCCCCCAAAAAATTTAAAAAAAATACTTAGAGTGAAAGAGATGATAGAGACAAAAAGAAATCCTTTAAAGATTGAAAGTTACATCTTATAGTGGAAAATAGAAAGTATCAGAAACTTGCATATCAAGTATAATAAGGCAGGCCAAGAAAGAATTTGAAGACCAATTAGCTATACTAACACTAACAGCAATCAGAATCAGGATACCCACCAGACAATCAGTGGTGCCGTTGGACAACTGAGGTGCTAAATGAGCACTCAAAGAAGATAAAGTTATTGCAGAGAAATTAAATGAATTCTTTACATCAGGCTTCACTGCAGAAATTATGGTGAAGATTCCTACATCTAAGCCATTCTTTTTAGATGACAAATCTGGGGAATTGTCCCAGATTCAGGTGTTGATAGAGGGGGTTTGGAATAAATTGATAAATTAAAAAGCAGTAAGTTAACAAGACCAGATACAAAGGGGTAGCAGTGTTAGTCTAGTTCAGTAAAAAAAAAAAAAAAAAACAAACCACAAGGAGTCCTGTGGCACTTAAAGACTAACACATTTAATTTTTGCATGAGCTTTTGTGGGAGAAAATCCCACTTCAGCAGGTGCTTTGAAGATGGGGGAACCACCATTCTGTAAGTTCCCCCATATTCAAAGTGTCTGCTGAAGTGGGATTTTTTTTCCCCACAAAAGCTCATGCAAAAAATAAATTTGTTAGTCTTTAAGTGCCACAAGATGAGATAGTATCAATCCTCAAGTTCTGAAGTAACTCAGGTGTGAAATTGAAGAAATACAAATTGTGGTATACAACCTATCATTTAAATCAGCTTCTATACCAGATGACTTGAGAATAGCTAATGTGACACCAGTTTTTAAAAAAGGCTTCAGAGGGAATCCTAGTAATTACAGGCCAGTAAATCTAACTCCCATCCCAAGCAAATTAGTTGAGGCTATAGTAAAGAACAGAATTATCAAACAAATAGAGGCATATAATGTGCTAGGGGGAAGTCACCACAGATTTTGTAAAGAAAATCTTCACAAACAACACCAACCTGATAGGATTTTTTGAGAGTGTCAAGAAGCATATGAACAAATGTGATCAAGTTGAAATAATATACCTGGACTTTCAGAAAGCCTTTGACAAGCTCCTATGCCAAAGACTCATGCTATTCAAGGAAAGATACTCATGGATCAATACCCACTTAAAGACAGGAAACAAAGGATAGGAATAAATAATCAATGTTTGCAGTGGGTGTAATAATTTTGAGAGTTCATTAAAGACCATACCACTGAATGAGTGAGGAATAGAACTTTAATCATACAGACAGGTATCCAGGTGCATAGCTGGGAGCAGCCATGTTAGATCTCCTGTAGGGCACATCTCCCAATTCACACAACACTGGTCCATGCTAGGGAGGGTCTCTAAATTCACAACCTTCTACAAGCACATCTCTACATCTTCCCTCCTAAGGAAAACAAGTGAACATTTAGATACATATGAAAGCTAGCTAATGATGCATGTACTAACGTCTAATAATACATAACAGCTATCTAAAAAAACATGCACAAGAACAGTCTATAAATATACTGATTGAATCTTTCACAAGCATTGAATCTCTCAAAGCTCCTTCTCAGTCTGTACATATCTAGTTTTGGCATCAGTCAGTGATTTGGATGCATATGCCACCGGTTGCCAGCAATCTTCATGTTTTTGCAAAATCACTGTACCCAACCAAGACTGTGATGTAGCTGCTGAAATTTTAATAGGCTTCTCTGCAGAATAAAATTTCAGTATGGGATCCTGAATTAAGTGTTGTTTCAAAACCTTCATATGATTCCTCCTGTGTAGCATCTGAACACTATTCATTTTTTGTCTTCTAGGAATTGTCTCAATGGTGCTGCCTTGGCAGAAAGATTGGGTATGAATTTTCCAAGATAATTAACTAATCCCAGGAACTGCTGGGCATCTTTCTTTGACTAGGGATGTGGCATCATTTCAGTGGCTGAAATCTTCTTCTTATCTGGTTTTACACCTTCATAGGAGGCAATGTCTCCTATAAAAGTCAGCTCTCTAACTCCTAACACACATTTGCCCTTATTAAGTTTCAAGTTTGCAGCTCTAGTTGCATCCAACACTTGCTGAAGGCAATAATTGTGCTTCTCTTTTGTAGAGCCCCAAATGATGATGTCATCCACAGAGGTGTGAGAGATTCAATCAATATATTTATGGACTGTTCTTATGCATGTTTTTTAGATAGCTGTTATGTGCTATTAGATGTTAGTGCGTAAACTATTTCTTCTGGTGAATTCAGCTCTTTTATTTGTGGTTTTACTATGTCAGTGGCCCTGCATATTTGGAGGACTTCATTCAAAGGTGTCTCCCCCCACCAGCAGTCTCTCTCTTAACACATTGTCTGTAATGCCACATATGAATTTATCTTTGGTCAGAGACTCTGCCAAGTCACTAAAGTTATACTTTTTACTAAGTTTCCTTAATTCTGTGACAATTGCTCTATGGTGTTACCTGGTTTTTACATGCATGTAAAAATCTATACCTTTCAAAAGTCACATTCATTTTTAGCAAGCAATATTCCTCAAACTTAGTCAGCATAATGTTTACACTCATGCTTGCACCATCTTAAAATTCAAAGTTATCATATACATCCAGTGCCTCCTCCCCAACAACATGCAAAAATATAGATGACTTTTGGTTTTAATTTTTTTTTGCATTCCAATAGCAGACAAATACAACAGAAATCACTGCTTAAACTTTATCCGGTTTTCTGCAACATTACCAGACATTTGAAAAGGTGAAGGAGTCTGTAAATTATTTATTTTTATTTTTGAACTTACTTGCTGAAGGCTTCCTTTGTTTTTAGAGATCCCCGGTGTGTCTGTTTTCAGTTGCAAACTCAGGAGTTTTCCTCCAAGTCTTTGTAGTTTCTAAACTCATTCACCATCTTCCAACACCATGTAATCATTTTAAAGGTTCATTAAAGACCATACTACTGAATGAGTGAGGAATAGAACTTTAATCATACAGACAGGTATCCAGGTGTGTAGCTGGGAGCAGCCATGTTAGATCTCCTGTAGGGCACATCTCCCAATTTACATAACACCAACCCATGCTAGGGAGGGTCTCTAAATTACAAGCATATCTCTACAGTGGGAAGTGGAAAATAGCAACCCTTCAAAGATCTATACTTGTGCTGGCGCTGCTCAACATATTGATAAGTGATCTGTAAAAGGAGGTAAACTGTGAGGTGCCAAAGTATGCAGACAACACCAAATCACTGAAAATTGTAGTTACAGTACTTTTGAACTGAGCTATGAGTTACAAAGGGAGTTCACAAAACTGAGTGACTGAGTAACAAATTGGCAGATGAAATTCAGTGTTTGATAAATGCAAAGTAATGCACAATAGAAACAAGTAATTCTAATTATGAATACAAAATGATGGGGTCCAAACTGTTACCACTCAAGATCTTGGAGTTGTTACAGATAGTTCTTTGAAAACAACCACAGTGCAGTGACAGTAAAAAAAAAAAAAAAAAGAAAAGAACAATTAGAAAATGGATAAATAAAATAGAAAATATAATCCTATATTATATTAATCCATAATATAATATGCTATATTAATCCATGATATTCCCACACCTTAAGTATTGTGCATCATTTGGATCACCACATCTCAAAAAAGATATACTGTATTAACATTGGAAAAAGTACAGAGAAGGGCAACAGAAATGAGAAGGTGTATGGAACAGCTTCTCTATGCAAAGAGATTAAAAAGATTGGGACCATTCAGTTTACAAAATAGACTACTAAAGACAGGATGTGATAGAGGTCTACCAAATCATGAACAGTGAGGGAATAAGGAAGTGCTGTTTACCCTTTCACATAATACAGGAATCAAGGGTTGCTTAGTGAAACTAATAGGCATCCAGTTTAAAACAAACAGAAAGAAGTACTTCTTTCCCCCCCACACAGTCAGCCAATGGAATACAGAGGGTGTTGCGAAAGCCAAAATTATAATTGGGTTGAAAAAAAAACTATTTGATAAGTTTGTAGAGGATAGGTCCATGATAGGCTATAAGCCATGATGGTCAGGAACTCAATCCCATGCTCCAAGTGACCCTGAATCTTTAACCTCCAGAAGCTAGGACTGGACAACAGAGTATGCAGAGTTCTTATGGTGGTATGTGACTCCTTTTGTTTGGGTAGTAGAGCACTGGTGATCAGATTGTGGCACTGCCCCTGCTCTTCTCTTCCTTCAAAACCCCTTACATGATCTTTCCAAACTCTGCCCCATGTCCTCTCCTGCCCAGCCCTGCATGCTGCTCATGGTTTTTGGAGGAGGGGGCAAAGAAACATGAGCAGCAGGTGTGGGAAAGGGCATCCAGGCTGAGGACAAAGAAGCATGATTGGCAGGTGATGGAGTGAGCCTGAAACAAAGCGGAGGTGGAGCATTGGAAAGGTAGAGAGGTGGAGTAGGAACTTCCAGCTGTGGTTGTTTGAGGACATATAGGCACCCAAAGCCTCTTACACCCACAGCCCATGCCTTTTGTGTTCATTACTCTGAAGCGTCTGGCACTGGCCACTTTTGTAAGACAAGATACTGGAGTAGATGGACCACTGATCTGACCCAGTATGGCCATTCTTATGTTCTACTGCCAGTCGTTATATTTCGGAGTCAGATCCAAAACCAGAAATTTCTTGCGGGGGGAGTGTGTGTGCTCACATGTCATGATCCTCTTGCCTGGGTCATGAGCCCTCAGGATCCACCCATGAAGATTCACCCTCCATGGACAGTACAAGTATGTGATCTCTTCTCTTAGGAATAGGTCGGGATAGGAATCTGTCCTTGTAACCATGAGGATGTCCTTTATTTTCATGCAAAGCCCTGGATGATTTGCCCTCAAGCTTATCAGCTTTAAGGGCTCTATTTGTCTGTTGGGGTCAATTTACAGGTGGCCTCGATCAAAGTTAGTTCACATAGCCTTCTCTGTACAGTGTTTCCTCAATCAAAGCTCATAACATAGCACAAGTAGTTAGCACTCATTGTAATGGAATATTCAAGAACTAATCATCTGTAACTCACTATCCCCCTGTTTTTGTCCTATGACTATAGAGGTATGAACAGATAACTCTACCTTGAAAGGTGCCTTAAAATATGTGGACAAATTCCAAAGAGGTAGCTCTGTTAGTCTAGTTCAGCAAAACAAACAAGGATTCCTGTGGCACTTTTAAAGACTAACACATTTATAAATAATACACTTAATAAATTTATTAGTCTTTAGAAGTGCCACAGGATTCCTTGTTTAAAATATGTGCCAACTACTTATACTGAACAACCTATTCTACCTTGTGGTTTGTTGTGATGCTGGGAATTCTTTTTCCAGTTCTGAAGAAGAGGCCTGTGTAGCTCTAATGTTTGTCTCTCTCACCAATAGAAGTTGTTCCATTAAATGTTGTAGCCTGATTCTTTATGATTTGGATTGGGAGATTGGAATTTGGATTATGGATTGGAATTGTCAATAAATCTACCTAGGGAATTTGGGTTCGAGTCTGAATTTGAACACAGAAAATATTATAAAATGTAAATTGGGAACCCCGAGGGAATGGCTAACAGTACTCGTCACACAAATACTTTAAATTACTTCATAAAAGTCTTTATTGCTACTAAAAGCATAAAGCATAGAATTGAGAAAATGTTAGTTTATAAATATACAATGAAACAATTAGTTCATACACACAGAAAGCCTTTAAGAAATCTTACACAGTTTATAATTAGATAGATTATGTTTCCTGTTAATACTTAGGGTATGTCCACACGTCTCTTTTATTTTGAAATAACACTGATTATTTCAAAATAAAAGAGATTAGGTCCATGCAATGTATTCTTATTTCGAAATGATGGGCTCCATCATTTTGAAATAAGAGCTGTCATTTCAAAAAGAGCTTAAACCTTCTTTAAATTGAAACAGCTGTTATTTTGAAACGGTTATTTCAAAATAACACCATTCAGACATGTTATTTCGAAATAACCATTATTTCAAAATAACACTTTTGCCCTTCTCCTTCCTCGGGTGCCTTCCTTTTCACCTATATTGGGTGGGGGCATCGCCCAGGGAGGGGGCCATGTTGCCACACCTCCCATGGTGCCCTACTCCTAAAGTGAAATAGCAAGTCCTGTGTTTGGACATGCTATTTCACTTTGAGCTTTTCCCTTAATTCAAATTAACTTATTTCAAAATGAGAACTTTATTTTGAAATAACTCATTTTAAATCACTTATTTTGAAATAATGATGTACATGTGGACATAGCCTTATAGTTGCTATACTTACACCCTGGAGTCAAGAATGGCACGTGATGCCTCAATTGACAGGAAGAGAGCAGAGTCTAGCAACCCAAACTGATATATTTAAACTTCGTAAAGCAAGAAAGAGTAGATAGCTAAGAAAGAGCAAGATAGGTCTGTGGTGTTCTTTCTTCAGAAAGGCAGACCTGGAATCTGAGGATTAGAAAGGTCTCCTTCATTTGTCCTGCTTTACAAATCCTAAGGTCTTAAATCCTCTTTTTACTCCTACCAACAGGGCCTGCACTTTTATACCCTTCTAAAAATAGGTTAAGTTAGATGCTCCCTGGTCAACCAAATATGGGCCCTCACCCCAGAAATTGTCAGGGTACATCTATGTCATTGGCTATAGGGTTGTGTGTATAATCAATGTGTATTTTACTTACTAGAATATTCCTCATCACCTTTCCCCTTTTCTTATTTACAAATTTTATGGGGTTTGTAGTATTCTATAAAATGTCAAAGGTCCCACCATAAATTGTTATTCAAGTTGTTATTCACTTCCTGTCCTATGTGTCATGATCCAAAGTAACTTATCTGGGGTTTTCCATCAGAGATTGTTGAACAGATCCACCCTGTCTGATAAAATAACTCATTCTGATACCCTTTGCAAAGCTCCCACGTAAAGACTGCTTATGATTTCTTATACAGACCTGTAGGTACTTTGGATTTCAGCTATCAGTATAAAATTAGGGTAGCTTATCCACTCATGCTAAGTCTACTACTATAAATCCAGGATTTCTTAAACTTATAAAGAAATATATACATGTATGAAATTAGATATATGTGTGCAAGCAAAGCATAGGTAAAGTCAAGGGTTACAATATATTACTATATCAAACTCGTTCTTAAAGATCCTATGGCATCCTTTGAAGGAAAATGTGTATTAGCATTTATCCGAAACAAATTACAGTTTTGATAATTATTTTCTGCTTGTCATATTCCCCCCCCCTTTCTAGTTTTGAGTCAAAACCAAGTTCCAATCATCACAATATGGTGAGATAGGCTGTTGTCAAGGTATTCCAGATGCTCTCAAACTGAATCTAGCCCCTGAATGATATTACCATCCACCAGATGCAATGTATGGGATCTAGAGACTTTTCCTGAAAAGCCAGAGAAAAGCAGTAGCTCAATGAAGCTGTTCCCAGACTGGATTGGTGGAAAAATAGTCTCTGAATGCCAGCTGAGAACATCCCAGAGGAAATTTTAGATTATTGGGCCTCTCCCAACAGAAAGACTATTAGTTAAGAGATTTGTTGTCTGCTTCATTAAGGATGGTCCATAAACTCTATTCAGAAAGTAGCTGATCTTTCAGTATGTGCTTGAACCATTTAATTTTGCAGTGGTAGTTTTTACAGCACCTCAGTTAGAGCTCCCATAATAATTCTTGCCCAACTCAAAGCTTTAAATATAAATAGACCATTAGCTTCCCTACCATAGAACAAAGATTTTACAAAGACCTGAGATAAACCATAACCAAGGTTAGTAAAAGTATAGGTAAGAGCCTTTAAAAAAGTGTAAATGGGCAAACTAAAGTGGGTTTGTACAAGGAATTTATTCTAGTTTTAGCAATATTATTGATTGTAGTGCCCTTTCAAATAGAAGAATATATCACTGGAATCAGTAAGACTTTGAAATCGGAATAAATGTTTAAGTGTATCAGTTGAACCCATTTTATTTTCCCTCAGTCTCAGTGTACTCAAGTACTCTATCAGCTTCTCATTACAGAGTTTCCATGACAACTCTTACATAACATAACCTTACTTATTCAAATGCTAAAGTTCCTCCTGATGGCCACACCAAACATTACCAAGCTCAACCATTTCATCCTCACTCATTAAATTTGACATTCAGCAACAAAGACTTAATGCAAACCATGACAACTACCATGGACATTAGGATGACTTCTCAATATACCATCCTCATAGTGCCCTCCCACCTGGAAAAGAATTTATTAACAAATGCGGCACTAAACCAAGAATATACCTGAAATACACTGATGATATTTTCATCCTCTGGAGAGACAGCTTAAACATCCTCATAGGTTTCTACCACAAATTCAGCAACCACCACCTGTCCATTAAACTCTTTATGGAACATTCCTACACAAGCGTTAACTCTGTGCACACCATGATCCATTTCAACAATCTAGATGCTCCATACAACTATATGCAAGACACCCAAGGGTCACCATATCTACCTTTACAGATCCAGTGACCATCCACAACACAACAAGAAATATGTTATCTATAGCCAGACATTCTGATAGCATAGAATATACTCTGAGGAGAAATTCTAGCATATATACATTAACAAACTTAAAACTACTTTCACTAAACAAGGAGACTCCAGCAGAGATGTAGATTGCAACATGGAACATGTCACCAAAACATCCAGAGAGAACTTGCTTCAATACAGAAATAACGCCCCCTCTGCTCAGACACCCTAGTTGTAAACATTGGTTAAAGTATAAGTTGGTGGGCCCTCGAACCCTCCTAACTGGTGGGCCCCCTTCCCGTATCATCCAGGCCCCCTTCACCCACCACAGGTACTGCCCCTCAAACATCTGCCCCCATCCCATCTACTGCCCCCAAACACCTGCTCCCCACCCCAACTACTGCCCTCCCCCAGCTGTGTCCAGCTCACCCCTGTCATCCGTGGCTCTTTACCAGGCCCATCTAGCATCTATGGCTGGCCAGCGTGAGGTTCAGCAGGTCCCGCGCCACCACTGCCTCCAGCAGCAGGCCCAAGAAGCAGAGGGGTGCAAGGCAGGAGCTGGGCAAGGACAGCCACCTGTCAGCTTCTGCTGAGTTCCCCACCCTGCTGCCCCCCTGGGGACCATGCCTACAGGGCATCTCACTCCGCTCCACCAGGAAGGGGTGCTGGCCGGGCACCAGGGCTGGCTCTGGCTCTGCTTTGGCCACTGCAGGGGGATGGGACAGAGGGGAAAAGGGTGTGGTGCCCCCTGCCCCTGCCCCTGCCCCTGCCCCTGTTAATTTTAAAGTAAGGTAGAATGCACTGGAACACTGCATTCTGATGTGTTCTTCTATTTTTAGGGGGCCTGGAATGCTGGCCCCTAAAAATGGTGGGCCCCAGAATGCCATTCTGGTGCATTCCACCTTACTTTTACCCCTGGTTATAACCTATCACCCTACTCTGGAAGCTATCCATGGCAGGATCACGACACAGTGGGGAGGCTTCCTAGCATTATGTGACACACAAAGCTTCCCCCCATCCCAGCTTCCAAGAGTTTTCAGGGTCATGACAAAGCACGGAGGCTTCCCAGCTCTGCGTGACACACCAACCCTCTCTCCCGCAAGGTAAGGCTCCCCTCCTTAGCAGGGCAGGCTTCGGTGCATTGCCAAAAACCACGTTTCAGCAAATTTTGTTACTTTTGTTGGATGGGAACAAAATCTGTTGAAACAGGATATTTGGATCCTCTTGCCCTGCTTCTGATGGGGAGAAGGGGAGCCATCAGGCACTAGGGTTGGGAGCTTCCCAGGGCTGCAGAGATTTCTGCAGCCTCGGGACTGCCCCCCAGCCCCAGTAGTGAACTGCTGCTGCTGGTACCCCCTCCCCCGCCCCTATGTGGAGCCAGCAGATACTAGGGCTTGGAGACTCCTGGGGCTGCAGTGAATACTGCAGTCTCAGGATTGCCACCTTCCCAGCAGCATCCTGTGGCTGCTAGCTCCCACCAAGCCCTGCAAGCATGCTGCTGCAGCTGGCTCCCACCACACTGGGAGCCAGCAGGCACTAAGACTGGGAGCCTCCCAGAGCTGCAGAGATCTCTGCAGCCTCAGACTGCCCCCGGCAGAGTGCTGCTGCTGCTGGCTTTCCCCCTGCCCTGCTTCAGCCGGGAGCAGGAGAAGAGAAGCTTGAGGCAGTTGCACTCTGGCTGGGAGCAGGGTGGTATGATGTCAGTGTTTGGTGACACACCTCCCTGCTCATCATCACACACTTTTGTGCTGTGACTCAGCAGTTGAGAACCACTGATTCAGGGTACTATAAAATAACTATAATCCATACATGCTGGGGACTCCACTGAGAAAGAAATTTTTCCTGAACCCCCCACTTATTTCTTCACACAACCCCCCAAGCTTTCTACACTCATCATGAGAAGCTTAGCAACCCACAAACTAGGAATCACCAACTCAAAGTAGCACCAGGTCCTGCCAGAAGAACAGAAGTAAAACCTGCAGACGTATCAGGATTCTACAGTGATCAATCTGCCCCACAAGGCAGCTTTCAGGATTCATAAATTCTGCACATCACAACATGTGCACTAAATGCCACAGTCACAGTTATGTGGATGAAACCAGACAATCCTGATGCTCTGGGATGAACTCTCTCAGGAAAATGATAAAAGACAAAAACACTCAATCAGCTGTGAGTGATCATTTTGTGCAAAGCAATCGCTCTATATTTGACCTATCAGTCGTCCTCCTCAAAGGAACCTGCACAACATTTTCAAAAGGTGAGTCTGGCAGCTTAAATCTTTTACTCTGCTAGACACCAAAAATCATGGACTAAACAGAGATTGTGAATTTATGGCTTATTACGACAGTCTGTAAAACCTACTAACCCCCCTCTTTTTGTCCTTTGACTGCATAGGTATTAATAGGCCACTCCACCTTGGTATAGTACGTTAAAATAGATGCTATCTACTTAAGTTAAACAATCTGTTTTGTGTTTTAATCTGATGATGCAGGGAGTACCTTTCCCAACTCATAAGAAGAGGTCTGTGTGTCTCAAAAGCTTGTCTATCTCACTACATCTACTGGTCCAATAAGAGCTATTACTTCACCCACCTTCTCTCTGTAATATACTTAGACCAACATGTATGCAACTATATTGCATACGAAGTTCCGTTATAGCAGGGATTTTGCCTATTGCATACTTGAGTTTTTTTAAATACTACAGTTTCAGCACTGGGTGGTCTTGTTCACAACCATCATTTGCTTCCCCCTCACTACAAAATTTTTCTTACACTTTGTGAAGCAAATTTCCACTACTCATTTTTATAGTCATGCCCCAGTCAATACAAAATACCTGGGCCTGCCAAATGCCCCCTATAGCTATGTCAACATTGCCAAAGATATTTCAGAATAGATATTTTGAAATAACTATTTCAAATTTATTTCAAAATATTTTTTCAAAATAGCATTATTTTGAATTTATCATTTTGAAATCAGAGTCTAGTGAAGACTCTATTTCAAAATAAGGTAGGAATTATTATTTCAAAATAGAGAGTCTTCATTAGACTTTCTATTTCAAAATAGGGAAGGCAGAGCAAAGTATAGGGCTGTTATTTCAAAAAAGGCAAATTCTGTGGCTTGGAATGGCTTTTTTTTAAACAACTGTTTTGAAAGAGTTGCTTATTTAAAATAAAAGTAGTTTTAGTTATTACAAAATAACACTTCATTTTTTCAAAATAATGAAGCGCTTATTTCAAAATAACAAAATGCCTGCATAGACAGGTAAAAAGTTGTTTTTTTTTTCAAAATAAGCCTCCTTATTTTGAAAAAAACTTTTTGATGTAGACATACCCTATGAGAGACAGTACAAACAGCTAGCAGGGGTCCTAAAGACTCAGTTCTGTCCACACTGGACAAATCTTTACCAAGAGCAAACCCATTCAGATGGGAGAGTTTTTTAATAACTCCTTTTTTTCCCCAAAAAAAGCTTGCTAGATGCTGGGGCTCAGTTATATTTACTAACCACTAATTTAGTTTTTCCATTTATTTTAAGGAGTTTGTAAATCAGGTTGGAATCTCTCTGGAGGAAAAGCACTATATTAATGTAAATCATTTACATTATTACTTCCCATGACTAGGGAGAACAGGGAATTCATGAAGAGGGAATTTAGAATAGGGAGAGTGTGTCTCTTTGTGAATGACTAAGTTAGTGCCTAGTATATGACCTCTTTACAATTCCCAGGTAAATCATAAGTTAATTACTGTTGGTGTCCGTCGATGCAAGGCATATACATTGTGGAAGAGGCAACATAACACACAGCAGTAATAAAAGATAGCAACTATTTTTTATGTTCAATCTTCAATCTCTGTATTTTGGGTTGAGCAATTGTAACTGAGTAAGCCGGGCTGCCCATGCATCATCTCCCAAGACTTCTTTCTGAGGGTTTCATTGAGTACAGTCTTATCAGTATTCTGTTCACTAAAACTGCCAGCAGATGAATGAAAGAAAATACACTAACAGAAGGAGAGGAGATAACAGGCAGAGCAATGAGCATAAAAACATTTCTTAACTTGGTGCTGCAGATTTTCTCAATCTCCTATGGATTCCTTTTCCCAGACCCCCCTAGGGCAGCTGGCTGTAAGCTTGGTCTGTGATGTGCAGCCCTACAAGTTCTGCTGTACTTATCAAATACAGACACATTGAGGCTGATATTTGCTACCTAGCCAGAAATCAGAATTTTAGGAGTCAATACCACCAAAAGACCAAAAGAGGGAAAAGTGTGTGTGTGTGGAGGGGGCAGACCCATAGCCTTTGACACTAATTTGATGGTACTATATAATAACCATTTATATGACACTTTATTATGTACATATCATAAGATTCTGTACAATAAAATCAATAAAACTAGCTGTGAAATACATCTCAGCCTAAGGGTAATTGAAAAAGAAAATTCACAGCCTTGCACTGAAAAACAGTATGAGAAAGTTTGAAGGCTTCCAAATACAAAGAGAGTGGGGAAGATACATGGTCCCCAAAGAACTGAAAACCTCAGTTTGGAGATGAAGGAAGACCTAACTAAGAATTCTCAGATGTGGCATATATGACATATGACACAACTATCTAAAAATGCTAGATAAACAGGGATAATGTTTACTAAGCTAAAAGCAGCTTAATACATCGGGCGACAAATTATAAAATCAAGCTGGCAAATAACTTAGTCTTGAGGAGTCATTTCACTTTTGCAAAGTGAATATAAAATTCTAATGGATCAAGAATCACATGTGCATCCAGATTCTTGGTCCACTTGGGCTATGCTTGGTGCAGGACCAGAGCTGGTGTGCAAAAATGGCATTATAGCCTCTTTTTTATGATCCCATTCTAGGCTCTAGTCTGGCACCCAGTAAGTTAAGTTGCATTGTATGTAAGAGAGCAATATGATTGTTCAGTGCTCCAGTGTGAAACTAGAGAAAAGCCTGTTGAGAGTTTTTGGGTTCAGTTTAGGGATGAGACCAGCAAGGGAGATGCATGGTGGGCATCCATCATAGAACACTAAACTAGGAGTATACGGCAGAGGAGGCTTTCTTCAGACAAATAGTGAAGGTTTCCAGATCACAGGACCTCATTTCCATGCAGGACTTCACTCTCCCTAACACCTGCTGGAAAGCAATACAGCAGAGCACAGGAAATTATGGAGAGTGTTGTGGACAGCTTCCTGGTGCAAGTCCTGGAGGACCAAGCTAGGGGCCATGCTTCTCTTGACCTGTTGCTCACAAACAGGAAAGAATTGGTAGGGGAAATAAAAATGGGTGGTAACCTGGGTAGCACTGACCATAAGAGGGTCGTGTTCAGGATCCTGACAAAAGGCAGAAAGGAGAGCAGGAGTACACAGACCTTGGATTCAGAAGAGCAGACTAACTCTCTCAGGGAGCTGATGGGCATGATCCCCTGGAGGCTAATATGAGGGGGAAAGGGATCCAAAAGAGATAGCTGTATGCTAAAGAAACCTTATTGTAGAGGCAAAACAAACAATCCAATGTCTCGAAAGAATGGTAAATATGGCTGATGACCAGATTGGCTCAATAAAGAAGTCTTCGGTGAGCTTAAACACAAAAGGAAGTCTATAAGTGCATAAGTTTGGTCAGATGACTAGTGATCAACATAAAAATACTGCTCAAACATGTGGGAGTGAAATCAGGAAGGCCAAATCATATTTGGAGTTACAGCTAGCAAGAGATATGAAGGGTAACAAGAAAGGTTTCTACAGGTATGCTAGTAACAAGAAGTTGAGAGAAAGTGCAGGCCCTTCATAGAATGAGGGAGGCAACCTATTCACAAATGATCTGGAAAAAGGTGATGTATTCAATGCCTTTTTTGCCACTGTCTTCACAGACAAGGTCAGGTCCTAAGCTATTGCACTGGGCAACACAGACTGGGAAAAAGATAAGGAGCCTACAGTGCTGAAAAAAACATGTTCATGACTATTTAGAAAGACTGAACATGCATAAGTCCATGAGTCAGATACAGTACACTGCTGCTGAATGATTGGTAAAAGTCAAATATAATGCCCATCTTCAGAAAAAGGAAAGAAGGAGGATCCAGAGAACTAAAGAGGTTAGTCTCATCTCAGTCCCTCAAAAAATCATGAAGCATGTCCTCAAGGAACTGATTTTGAGGCAAGTGGAAGAGAGCAAGCTGATCAGGACTAGTCAGCATGGATTTACAAAGGGTTAGTCATATCTGGCCAACCCGAATGCCCTCTATGATGAAATAACTGTTTCTGTGGATGTGGGGAAAGCAGAGGATGTGAAATGTCTTTACTTTAACAAAGCTTTTGTTGCAGTCTCCCACAGTAACCTTATCAGCAAGTTAAAGAAGTCTGAATGGATGATAAAGTATATTTTATAGAAACCCTGCTAAGCGCACAGGAAGTTGCCACTCCAATTAGGAGAAAGAATAAACATGTGAGGCAGCCAGAATGGCTTAGCAGAGAACTCTGCTCTGAGCTTAGACATAAAAAGGAAGCTTACAGGAAGTGGAAGCTTGGTCAGATGACCAAGGAGGCATATAAAGATATTGCTAGGGACTGCAGGGATAAAATCAGAAAGGCCAAAGGACAAATGGAGCTGTGGCTAGCGAGGGATGTAAAGGATAACAAAAAGGGGTTCTACAAGTATGTTATTAACAAGAAGAGGATCAGGGATGGTGTAGGTCCCTTGCTGAATGGGGCAGGCATCCTCATGACAGAGGATGAAGAAAAAGCTGAAGTGCTCAATGCTTTTTTTGCTTCAGTTTTCACAGGCAGGGTCAGCTCCCAGCCCACTACCATGGGTGTGGCAGATGGGAGAGAAGAAGAGAGGCCCTTGGTGACGGAAGGTCAGGTTAGGGACTGCTTAAAGAAGCTGGATGTGCAGAAGTCCATGGGGCCGGACGAACTGCATCCAAGGGTGCTGAGGGAATTGGCCGATGAGATAGCTGCACCGCTGGCCATTATTTTTCAAAACTCATGGAGGACAGGGGAGGTGCCAGAGGATTGGAAAAAAGCAAATGTAGTACCTATTTTCAAGAAAGGGAAAAAGGAGGATCCAGGGAATTATAGACCAGTCAGCCTCACCTCAATCCCTGGCAAAATTATGGAGCAGATTCTTAAAGAATCCATCCTCAAACACTTAGAAGAAAATAAAGGGATCAGGAACAGTCAGCATGGATTTACCAAGGGTAAATCATGTCTGACCAATCTCATTTCCTTCTATGAGCAGATGACTGGTTTTCTGGATGCAGGAAGAACCGTTGATGTGATATACCTTGATTTTAGCAAGACTTTTGATACAGTTTCCCACATCATTCTCACTGGCAAATTAAGGAAGTATGGGTTGGATAGGTGGACTATAAGGTGGATAGAAAACTGGCTAGATCAACGGTTTCAGCATGTAGGAATCAATGGTTCCATGTCTAGCTGGCAAACAGTCACGGGGCCAGTTCTGTTCAACATTTTCATCAATGATCTGGATGATGGAATAGATTGCACTCTCAGTAAGTTTGCGGATGACACCAAGCTGGGGGGAACAGTAGACACGTTGGAGGGCAAGGACAGGATTCGGGGAGACCTAGATAAATTGGAACAATGGGCCAATAAAAATCTTATGAAGTTCAATAAGGACAAGTGTAAAATCCTGCATGTGGGACGGAAAAACCCCATGCACTGCTACAGGCTGGGGAACATTCAATTAAGTAGCAGCAGTGTAGAAAAGGACCTGGGGGTCATGGTGGATGCGAAGCTAGATATGAGTCACCAGTGTGCTCTTGCTGCCAAAAAGGCCAATGGCATACTGGGCTGCATCAAAAGAAGTATTACCAGCAGATCAAGAGATGTGATCCTTCCCCTCTATTCTGCACTGGTGAGGCCACATCTAGAATACTGTGTTCAGTTTTGGGCTCCCCACTACAAAAAGGACAGGGACATGCTAGAGAGAGTTCAGAGGAGGGCAACCAAAATGATTAAAGGGTTGGAGCACAAGCCCTATGAGGATAGACTGAAAGCATTAGGCTTATTTAGTCTGCAGAAGAGAAGATTGAGGGGGGATTTGATAGCAACCTTCAACTACTTGAAGGGATGCTCTAAGGAAGATGGAGCTCGACTGTTCTCGGTGGTAACAGAGGACAGAACAAGGAGCAATGGTCTCAAGTTGCAGTTTGGGAGGTCGAGGCTGGATAAAAAAAAAAAACTTTTTTACTAGGCTAGTGGTGAAGCATTGGCACAAGCTGCCAAGGAAGGTGGTGGAGTCTCCATCTTTGGAGGTGTTTAAGGCCCAGCTGGACAAAACCATGACTGGGATGGTTTAGTGGGAGTGGTCCTGCCTCTGGCAGGGGGTTGGACTAGATGACCTATGAGGTCCCTTCCAACCCTAGGATTCTATGATTCTATGATATAGAAAACTGGCTAGATCATTGGGCTCAGTGGGTGATGATCAATGGCTTCATGTCTCTTTGGCATCTGGTAACAAGCAGATTGTCCTAGGGGTTGGCACTGGGGCTGGATTTATTCAACACCATCATTAATGATCTGGAGGAAAATATGGATTGCACCCTCAGGAAGTTTGCAGATGACACTAAGCTGGAGGGTTTTCTAGATATGCTAGAGGAAAGGGATAGTATACAGTAACCTAGAAAAATTAGAGGACTGAGCAGAAAGAAATCTGATGAGGTTCAAAAAGGGTATGTGTATACACACACTTAAATTTGACCTAATAAACGTTAGGTCGAATATAAAAATTGACCTGTTTACACAGCACTCTGGCCAATTCAACCAAAGGCTTCCTTTTGGTCGAATCCAGGAGAGGTCCCTTTGAAGTTACAAAACCTCCCGTAACTTTGAAGGGATCATCAATTCAAACACCCTAGAAGGAAGACCAGTGTGTGGCAAAGGCAGCCCTGTACTGGGCTGTCAAAAACAGCCCCACGTGGGGATGTCAAACCCCGCTGGCAGTGGAGAGCAAAGGCAGCCCCGCGCAAGGCTGCTTTGTCCCCGCCACCAGCGGGGCTCCTGCAGGACACCGGGATCCCCTCTCCCTTCCACCCTGTGCTGCCAGCAGGGGGGCAAGGGATTCCCCCTGCCCAGTGCCAATGGGGGGGGGGGGGAGGATTCCCCCAGCCTGCACAGCAGAGCGAGGGAGAAAGGAGTCCCCCAGCCAGGCACTGACAGCAAAGGGCTGGGGGAGTCCTTCCTCGCCCTTCCCCACTGGGCTGTGTGTGTGGGGGGTGCCCTGGCCCCAAGGAGCCCTGCCAGGGGAAAACATCTCCTGCCAGGCTCCTGCCTTCTGAGCGGCAGCTGGGGGAAAGAATCCCCTGCCCAGCTTTAGCGACAGGGCACCTATAGCTGTGCAGGGGATGCTTTTCCCTGTGCTGGGATTGCAGGAGCTGGAGCCTGGCAGGGGATTGGGTGGCAACATGGCCCTGCCGGGGGCCATGTTGCCACACCTCCCATGATGCTCGTCTTCCAATTCGAAATAGCAAGTCCTGTCTATGGACATGCTAGTTCGAATTGGTTTTCCTACTCTGGCCATGTTGGTTCGAATTGACTGAATTCAAGCTAATCATAATTAGTTCACCTTGATTAGTTTGAATTCAGTCAATTTGAACTAACAGTCTAAGTGTAGACATACCCAAAGAGTCCAGAGTCCTGCACTTAGGATAGAAGAATTCCATGAACTGTTAGACTTGGGACTGGCTGGGCAGCAGTTTGAGAGAAAAGAACCTGGGGGTTACAGTGGACAAGAAGCTGGATATGAGTCAACAGTTTGACCTTTATTACCAAGTAGGCTAATGTCATATTGGGCTGCATTAACAGAAACATTGCCAGCTGATTGAGGGAAGTGATTCTTCCCTTCTATTTGGCACTGATGAAGCCTCACTTGGAGTATTTTGTCCAGTTTTTGTTCACCCACTACAGAAAGCATGTGGACACATTGCAGAGATCAGCAGAGGGCAACAAAAATGATTAGGGGAGTGGAGCGCATGACTTATGGGGAGAATTTGAGAGAAGCAGGCTTGTTTAGCCTGTAGAAGAGAAGAGTGGGGGGGATTTGATAGCAGGCTTTTAACTACCTGAAAGGGGGTTCAAATGGGGGCGGAGCTTGGCTCTTTTCAGTGGTAGTAGATGACGGAACAAGGAGCAATGCTCTCAAGTTTCAGAGGGGGTGGTCTAGGTTGGATATGAAGAACAATTTTTCCACTAGGGGGGTGGTAAAGCATTGGAATGGATTACCTAAGGAGGTAGTGGAATCTCCATCTTTAGAGGTTTTTAAGGTATGGCTTGACAAAATCCTGGATGGGAGGTTTTAGGTGTGGTTGATCCTGGTTTGAACAGCAGGTTGGACTGGATGACCTACTGAGATCTTTTCCAACTCTAATCTTTCATGATTCAAATTTTTTGTGACATTCATACCACTCTAATGTATACTCAACTGTTCTGAAAAATGGAGTCTCACAAAATGCAGCACTTTCCCACCAAGAACAGTTTTGTGTCAGGGAACAAGGGAAGAAATGATACTACAGCTGTTTCTATGTAACACAGTAATTCCCTGACCAAAGTGAACTTAGACCTGCAGTGATGCTAGCAACTAAAGTAGGTAAGGAATCTGGTCTACTTTGTGTTGGTACCAATGATTACGCAAGGCATAAGGCAATGGAAAAATAAGGGTCCCTTCTCATTGTGTCTGACACTGCCACAAACAACTGTGACATCTTCCTAAATAGTTTAGTCCTTTCAATTATAAAAGACAAGAGCCCTTCAGATATTGAGTGTAGGTAATTCATGTTCTCCGTCACCTGCATGAGGTTTTGGAAAAAACACTGGGATAAAGATGTCTTGACTCATGTGAAACTGAGGAGTTCCCTTAGTTCGAACTAAGGAAAGCCTAGTTCGAATTTATAAAAACCTCCCTTAAGTTTGAATTGATGGTTAATTCAAACTCAGTAGTTCTAATCAACCTAATGTATCTGTGTTAATCCGAATTAACTATTAGTTTGGATTTACCACAGCTTGATTTTTTTTTCCCAATGCAATAGCGCAATAGTCCTTGCATGGACATGCTAGTTCGAATTAGGGTTTCTAATGTGGCTGTGTAAATTCAAATTAACTTAATTCGAACTAATAATTATTTGTCCGAATTGATTAGTTCGAATTCAGTTAATTCGCACTAACCTTCTAAGTGTAGACATACCCTGAGAGATCAGCTTAGGCAGGAGGGCTGAGTGAGGACAAAGTTGCACTCTGTGTTTGAAGAAACCATGTACGGTGGTTCTAAAGTCAAGTTTTTAAGCTCCAACACTCTCCTTGAAGATATGATGGCTATCAGAAAGGCCACCTTCCAAAGACCTTGATAAGCCCTACTGCTTCAAGTATAAGTGGTAGTCCAATATTAATGGGATATCTGCTGCTGAGATTTAGACACCTGAGCCTGCCACCCAGCATGAAAATCTCTTTCATTTTGCCTGGTAGGTGGCTCTGGAGGGCTTTTTACTTCCAAGGAGAACCTCCCTAATCTCCTTCAAGCATACCACTCTCTCTGATTCAGCCATGGAGGTTCTATTCTTTCAAGTGCAGTGTCTTGAGGGTGGGGTGCCTCAATGCAATGCAGTTCTGAGTATGCAGATCTGATAGCAGACAATGATTGGCAGTTGTATTGAGAGATCAAGCAGCATTGTGTACCAGCGTTGCCACATCAAGCTGGGGCTATTACAATAACCATAGCTCTGTCTTGCCTCATCTTTTCTGTGTATCAGTGGGGTTGGTGGAATGGCATAGAATAGCTGGTGTGACCACGCACACAGAAAGGCATCTGCTAGTAAACCAGGGCT
The DNA here is from genome assembly GCA_007922195.1 of Podocnemis expansa. Taxonomy (NCBI): domain Eukaryota; kingdom Metazoa; phylum Chordata; order Testudines; family Podocnemididae; genus Podocnemis; species Podocnemis expansa. Next base: position 9,817,946 of record ML682013.1, read on the forward strand.
GTGCTTCTAAAATGAGCAAAATATCTTGAATTTCGTGTTGGCTTTAGAGGCAAACATGTCTACTTGGGGATGACCCCCCCTCTGGAAAATATCAGATATCATATGTGATCAAATTCACCACTCATAAGTGAGGAAAGATCTGCTGAGCTGTTTGCTAATCCATTCTGGCACTCCAGAAGGTATAAGGCTACTAGGTGGATCAAGCTGACAAGCAGAAGTCCCACAGAATGAGGGCTTCCTGGCACAGGGTAAAGGTGCAAACTCCACCCTGTTTGTTTATATAAAACATCACCATCCTGTTGTCCACCAAGGTCAACACCACCTTGCCCTTCAGGTGGTCCCTAAAGTTTTGTCATGCCAGGAGAATTGCCCTGAGTTCATTCACATTGGCATGAGATAATATGTCTGCTGGTCACCCAAGTGAACTCCCCATCCCACATTCAGAGCATCCATCACTAGACATATAGGCTGTGTTCACACACACATGGTTATTTCGAAACAAGTTGTGTCAAAACAACTTGTTTTGAAATAACACCTTATTTTGAAATAACATACTTCGAATTAACAAAATGTTATTTCGAAATAAGAAAAAAAGCAGGAAA
>ML682013.1:9818947-9848055 GCA_007922195.1 Podocnemis expansa
CCAAATGGGGTTTAACTTGTTTCAAAACAACGCCCTTGTTTCGAAACAACAGTGCGTCACGTGAACATGTTTTTTTTGTTTCGAACAACGAGGTTGTTTCGAAACAAAAGTGCTGTGTGAACACAGCCATAGATGAATGAGGGAAGCAGAAGGAAAGAACACAACACACCCATTGTGCCTTGCCCCATCACTTCAGAGAACTTTAGCACCTGTGGTGGGAGACATACCACTCCATCTAGAGCATAGGGTCCTGGGTGATATACTATTGCCAATGAAGCTTGTAGAGGCCTCAATCAAAGTCTTGTGTACTGGACTACATAACTTCAGGCTTCTACGTACTGCAACAATTTTTGACAGTTTTTAACTGTCCATGATTCCAGTCCCACAATCATGTCCCTGATACCTCAAAACATAAGCCTGGGAAAGAGATGCCTTTTGTTCCCTCAAGTCTATGACAGCCCCAATGAATTCAATCCTTTATGCAGGAATCAGTGTGGATTTCTGTTTGTTGACAATCACGCCCATCTTATTGGAAGTAGCCCTTATCACCTGAAGATGTGATTCATCCTCACTCCTGGAATGTCCTTTCACTAGCTAATCTTCCAGGTAGGGAAACAGCTGGATCCTTTGGTTCCTCAGGAAGGCTAATAAAAGTAAAACCCTTTTCCCCTCAGGTCCTTGGGCACTTCTCCTCTAACTTTAGAAGCAAGTGCACATCCTGGGGAATCAGTTGTTTGTGAGAGGAGTCCCTGAAGAGGGACAGGGTTTGAGGGAGGGTAGGAAGGGGCATAACAGAAAATTGGAATGAGTACCTCAATTTCACCATGTGTAGGACCAACTGATCCAAAGTGATTTGAGACCCTGTATGACAAAATTGGAATAAATACCTGTAAAATAAATAGTAGCTGGATCCAGGTTCATGGCTGAGCACACTCTCAAAAGGTTTTCTTCAGCCTGGAAGAATGACACAACTTACCCTGGCTTTGGTTTGAGGGGCACTGATTGTTCCTTCTACTATTATGACCCCACCTATGACTAAAATCCTGCCTTGACTGGTAGAAGTGGGGCACGGGTTGAGGCTTAAATGGTTTCCCGTAGATTGTCAGGTTGTGCCGGCCCAAAGACTTTAAAATATCCCTCAAATCATTCAGGCTCTGTCATTTCAAGTCCATTGGGGATGAGAATATTTCTGGTCTCTCAAAAAAGCAGGTCCTGGATTGTGGTTTGGACCTCATGTGGGTGGCCCAAGACCTACAGTCATGAGCTCCTTCTCATGGTCACCCCTGAAGCCACAGAACATGTGGCAGCACCTGCTGTGTCTGAGGCTGATTGAAGCAGTATCTTGAAGATGGCCTTGCCATCACTGAGCTTTGTCTTGAGCTCTAATCTAGATGCCTGTATACTTCTCCAGAGATGCCCAGGAGTTATATACATATCTGCTCAGGATCACCTGCTGGTTTGCATGCCTGAGTTAGAACCATTTCCTCCTGAAGAGCTCCAACATTTTGATATCCTTGGCCTTTGAGAGGTAGGCCCTTGCTATCTCTGCCACTGTTTCTCATTGGCTGCAACCACCACCAATGACCTTGGGGTTGTGTGAGTTCAAAAATGTCCATGCCCCTTGAATGGAAGGAAATATTTCTTTTTGATCCTTTTATCAGTAGGTGGAATTGAGGCTAAAATCTGCAACAAGGTCTTAGTAGAGTCCTGCAAATCGGCGGATATCTGCAGATATCTGCCTTATATCCGCATCCGCAGATACAACACGGCTATCTGCAGACCATTTCTTGTGGATGCAGATCAGATACAGATCCACATATTTTTATCTGCATAGAGCTAGAGCCCTGCAAATATGCAGATACCCGCAGATATCCACATTATATCCGCATCTGCAGATACAATATGGATATCCAAGGGCCATTTCTTGTGGATGCAGGTCGAATATGGATCCACTTATTTGTATCCGTGCAGGGCTCTCGGTCTTAGTGTTGAGGCTGGAGTCTGCCACACGGTCTTGACAGTTTTAGTAAGTAAGAGGGTAACCCTGGCTGGACCTTCAGGGATTAAAATATCCACATTTGGGTCAGTGTCCTCTACCACCTCTTGCACCTGGAGCCCCATATAATTTATGTCACACTTTGCAGCAGTTCTTGATGTACCCAGCTATCATTGGAAATGGTTGCTGGGGTGGCTCCTACCACTATTCCAGGGATGCAGATGAAAATCAACTTCATCAATTGCAGTGATGACTCCTGACACTCAGCTCCTTTCAGGTTTCACTCTGCTCCTGTCTTTCACTGACCTTGAAGTTGAAGAGCATCCTCTCTCCATTTTCTTCTTTTGCAATACCGGGGAATGAGAATGGTGCCACTGAGACCTTTGTGCTATGGTCTTCAGAGGCCAGGAAGAATAACTGTGCTGCAGCTCTTCAGCAGAGTACTTGGCTTGTGCACATCCCTTGTCAATACTGGGGCACTCTGCATTGGTGCTGCCTTCCTGGTACCTGGTTCTCCAGCCTCTGATGGATGCAGGGCCTCCTTCATCATTGGAAATTTCAGTCTCTGGATTCTCTCCTTCTGAGTCCTTAGGTGGAAGCTCTGGCAGGAAACTCTGGCCAATCTTACAGTAATCTTGCAAATGGCGTTCTCCCAAACACCTCAGGAAGGAGAAGTGTGGGTCATCCCTTGGCATAGGCTTTGTGGAGGACAGGCAAGATTTGAAGCCAGGCATGCCCTGATCCTGTGCCCAAAGAGGGCAGAGCTAACTTTCTGCTAAGTGGGTTTTCCAAATAACTAACATTGTAACAATACAACTACCAAAGCTAACTACTTAACAATAGAACTATAAACAGGTAATTATCATGAATGATAAAGGGGACGGATGCTTGATGAGTAAGAACCAGCAACTGTTCTAGTGACGCATCAATGGTAGTAAGAAGGAAATGAGAAAGGCAAGGGTCAGTTGAATCCGTCAGAGTACTCTACAGAGGCACAACTCCAGGGAGCTCCACAGCTGACACTGTGGGTACACAGGGGAAAATTTTTCCAGTGGATCATGAACATGGCACGCACATACCTCATTTGTAATGCACATGAGCAAGCACTTGAAGAATAAAAACAACATATCCCACTACTTTCTATGTGGCATTGGATTTATACCCATTAGTATGGTTACATTAGCTTGGAAGGAAAATATTCAAATGTACCTTGATTACAACTTGTATTTGAAAAAGAAGAGATAATAGTTACTCACTTTGGGAGCTACATGACAATAATAGCATTGGCAATATCCTTTAATTAGTAACACAGATGGCATTTGTATTACAAAAATGTCATTACAAGTGCAATGAAGATTCTGAATGAATACATCAAAGAATTAATATTCACTACAAAAGATCAAATCTTCAACAATGCTTGCATGAGTAAAATGACACCCTAACCTGCCTCTGCCCATGTCCAGTTCTGTCTGGATAGTGAAGACTTCATCCTCAGAGATACATCTGCATCCTTTTAACCAGCAGTGCTGATTTTACTTGGCAAACTGGGAAATATTCTTCCTCTAATGTTGATGTATAATGCTTATTTAATTACTATTACTGGGAACTAAATGAGATTATGAAAACAATGGCTATGTCTACACTATCGGGCTCAATTAGGTCGCCTTAACAAGGTTGACTTTAAGTAGATTTTATTAAGTTGACTTAGCCCTAGTCTATACTTGCTGCGTATTTCAGCAGCAGTAGATGCAAGATATGCAAGGTATGTAAAGCACCTTGTGTATCTCCCAACAACTCTCTAATTCACTGCTACACATTAAGGTAAGGCAACCACAAATGCCCTGTGGCGGGCTTAGCAGGGGTCTCAAACGCAAATCACCACGAGGGCCACATGAGTACTAGTAGAGGGCTGCATGAAAATTAGTACAGTTGCCCGAGGGCCACACCACTGAAACCTTTCCATACAATGATATTGCAAATATCAGTAATGACTGTGTCATTGCGGGCCACAGAAAATAGCTTTAGGGGCCGCATGTGGCCCATGGGCTGCATGTTTGAGACCCCTGGCTTACAGCAACTCTAGTTCTGGTGCTGGAGTTGCTATGACAACTTCCAGCGTAATTCAGCAGGTTTATACTCACCACTGAATCGCACCCAGAAGATTGCACTGACAACAACGATTTTGCCTGTCAAAACAGACATACCCTTAGAGAATCCCCATTTGTTTAAGTCGACTTTATAAAGCCAAATTTAAATGGGTCCCCTGGCTTAAGTCAACTTAATAAAGTCGACTTAAATGGCTATCCTGCCCTAAGTTGACTTTAAGTTGACTTTATTGACCACATTTAGTTGTCAACTTCATAAAGTCAACTTAACCCTTAAAGTCAATTTTAAGAGTAAGAGTTATTAAGCAGACATAAGCAAGTGCTTAAGTCAACTTATTGAACTCCAAATGTGGCCATAGAGTTGGTTAAGTCAACTTAAGCCTCCAGTGTAGACACAGCCAATATGCCCTATTTTCATTAGTAACATAACTAATCTTTATAGCTCTGTAGATATGACATTATTTTGCATCTATTGTAACAGGGAAAATAATGTCACAACATGGTCTTATAGAAAAATTTATCTATTAAATTAATTAGCCAACCAAGTTCACAGATACTCTCTCTGAGAGTGTTCTAAGATGTCATTTATTAGCAGGCATCCTAAAATAGCTGCCACAATGCTAAACTAACTGCCCCAGATGTCTCTGGTAACTTGGTTGATAATAGATTTGTATCATAACATGACCTTCTTTTGCCAGTGAAACTAAGCATGCTAATTAGACCTTTGAAAGGGGAAAAATCTTCACTTTCAGAACTCATATTACCCTTTACTGTCTCTGAACATAATGTGCTGTCTGCATATGTCTGGTGTCTGCATATCACACAGAAGTCACATCAATTGGTGTGAAAGCTCAAAAAAAGTTAGCACATTATTCATTTAAAATATTATGCTACAAGCTTTTTATTTCACTCAGATTATGATATAAAGGTCCTACTTTCTGAAATCAACTTATTGACCCTTTTACATTTAAATTTCAGGAGAGCTAACATTAATGTGATCACAGTACATCAGCTTGAACTGACACCTCAATAGATTCTAACTGGCATTTACAAATCTTTTTTAAAGGAGCAGTAAATTCTGCAAGACTACAGGTATTGATCATTAGCACAACAATCCATGTTAGAAGCACCTCAGTTTATCACAATCTTTTTTTCCTCTAATGACATAAGTATGTGTTTTAATAAATCAGTAAATCATCATTATACTGAAAGTGAATGTTGTCAATGAGATCAATAATTTATAGAAGGAGAGGGCAGAATATTGGATGAATAAGTACTGTATAATACATGATTTTGTTAAGCAGATTTGCTAAATCTATAACACAATGCAGTTGGGCAAAATTTGTCCCTCCTTGTTTACTCTTTTGTTACCCTTTGGAGAATCCAGTAATGTTTGGGGACCAGTTTTCCATCTGTATGATTCCAGTATTTATATGACAATGAATGTAGCTGCATGAGAATAAATATACTAACATGAGAAATGTTTTCCCTAGCAGCTCTTTATACACCTCCTTAATGTATTTGATATTAGGTGGTAAAAGAAGAACAAAACAGTAAAAGCAAGTAGTTTTAAAACAAGTTATCACTAAGCATGAACAGTGGTAAGGAGCAGAAGTTACAACTGCAGAAAGGTGTTTTGTTTTGTTTTGTTTTGTTTTGTTTTGTTTTTTCTGGACATACAGTGAGAGTAGTCCTCATCAAAGCCTGGAACAAGTATCTGCATTGTGGTCAGATACTAAAGAAAGATGTGAAAATCATAGAGTCAGAGATGATCAGGTTTGAAACGGACCTCAGAAGGTCATCTAATCCAACCCCCTGCTCAACCAACGCTGCCCATCAGCACTGTGAAGGACTCCAAATCTTCTTTTCTGATGCAGATCAGTTCTTCATGAGAACTTCCCCATGGAACCACCATGATATACACCATACAGACACATCCTGTTATGTGGTTTGGCAGAGGGATGATTTCCCATTGCTGCCATTCTGAAGAGCTGCTGACAGGGAAGTGGCCTTCAGCTCTGTTGCTGTCATCTGGGAGAAACTGCGAGTTAGCCAACAGCAGCAAGGTCCGTCAGACAGAGATGCATCAAAAGCCACAACAGATGTAAGGCAACAGCAGCTATCAACTGTTGTTCTTAATGTCCTATGAATATCTGGATGGAGGTTCTCTGATGGAACACTTTTCTATCAGAAATCACTGATTCATCAAAAGCAACAAGGAGTTGTGTGGCACTTTAAGACTAACAGATTTATTTTTTACATGAGCTTTCATGGGAGAAGATCCCACTTCCTCAGATGCTTCGAAGATGGGTGAACTTACAGAAAGGAATGAAACTAAATGCAAGGGGGTGTAAAATATAGCATCAGGTCATAAAGTAACAGCAAATCAGAGCAGTTTACAGGCTCAAATGGCTTCCCATGGTTTGAGCATGTTTTAATGCAGTTTTAATGCAGGTTTACAGTTTTAATGCAGGTTTTACAAACTTGAACAATGTAAGCTTTCTGGGCTACTGATCTCTGTACACTTGTGCATTAAATCTTGCAAAGGGGCTATGAAGCCTTGCTGTTTAAAGTTCATTTTATAATTGTGGTGCAATACTAAAAGTCTTTGCAATAGTTAAAAGTCAGCTTCTTTAGTAAGCAGTTCAACAGAAACTTGTTCAGCTGAAGGGGGAATAATTTACTAGCTAAAATGCAAGGAAAATGAAGCATAGTTCAAGGGCCTGTTTTATGCATCTCTGAAAGACTCAGAATGCCATTAAAGTAGCACTTATCTTGTAATATGAAAACATAAATGGCAGATCCTTATTTTCAATGCAGAATAACTTACAGATTTGTCTTTTTCTCTGTATGGGTGACATTTAACTGAACTGTCTGAAGGAATAACCAGGTCCTTTTTTCTATGCATAGTACAATAGGGAGTAAATTATATTTAGCAATATTATTCTGAAAGTTGGCAGTCTTTTCATCTACACTTTTAAAATGACTTACAGGCATTGATAATACCTAAAGATGTAGTCTTCATTTCTTGAGTCAGATCTTGCCCATGCCTTTCTCTTGTCATTCTGTATAATTTTTTTGATAAACACCTGTGTATATTGGGATGGAAAATTCAGCGCAAGGAAGTACACCTAAAACTAAAATGGGAAACAGAAACCTCAACATTTGACAAACTTGAAAGGATGAATAGCCCAGTGTTTAGGGCACTAGCTTGGCTTAGACCATCTGAATTCCATTCCCTGCTCTGTCATAAGTTTCTATGTGACCATGGGCAACTCAGTCTGCTTCTCTGTGCCTTCGCAAAAGGATATAATAGCACTTCTCTACCATAGGTAAGTGGTGAAGGTAAATGCCTTAAAGACTATGAGATGCTCAGATGCTACAGTAAGGTAGGTTATATGCATACCTAGAATCAACAGAATTCATATGAAAAGTCTCTTGCAAAATTTTCTCCTTTGCTTTAGTCACTGATGTATGTAAATATCTGTCGATTCAGTACATTTCTGTAAGAAATACGACACCCATTTGCCGGTAATGCCTTAACTGCTGTTTTAAATGGGATTGGCAGAAATGTCATACATGGATATTCAGACATGCTTAACAGCTAGCAAGAAACAGTATTTCCTAGGTAGTAATTGTCAAAACTATTATTGTGTAGAACTGTTATTATACAATATGGCAATGCAAGGTCTGCCTCAGCCTGACTGTTGTTTGAATGTTCAAATGCAGTTGATATGACAGCTTTCACTCTCTATCCCTATTCATGTTTATTACACTAAAAACTTAACAATACTTATGAGTTACAGTCATGAAAAGAACAGACAGAAAAAATGCCACCCAAGGCAAAATACACTGTGTCCTAGCCCAGAGTCCCTGTAAACTGAAAGTTCAATTCAAAATCAGAAACTCCCATGTCACATGCCATTTCTCTGCAGTCATTTGTTTCTATTCAGCCAATGCTAGGAATAAACTGGCAGCACAAAAAGGCTCAGATCAGAACCGTTCAGCTCATGTTTGAAATCTGGCTGAGTTTTAACTCTGCCTTAAATACAGTAGCTTAGAACTACTGCATTGATTACTGAAAACTCTGTAAAGAACATTTCATAGCAAAAATTCCTGAAGACCTATCCATTAGTATAATTCTACTACTCTAACATAGATAATATGCTACATTACCTTTCTTTACACCTTGGAAATGCATCAGAAGAGTCTGTCCCCACATCCTTGCTGCTTTTTTTTTTTTTTTTGGCTTTACTAGATTAACACAGCTGCCCCTTTGGAACATCCCCACATCTTGTGATTCTATGTGTTGGAGGCCCAGTGCAATTTGAGTTTCCTAACCACTGTCTTTATAGGCCTAGCATAGCTTCAGTTGCTTGCTTGGTTATTCTGACCCCAGTAACATGAAATCATCTGGTTGGCAAAGATGAATAAGACTACTGTGTAACCTTTGAAATGTTTCAATTTCTGCATATCATGGCACATAACAAGGCGAAATACATGACATGTATACTTGCAGCTTCACATAGATAACAGTAATGGGAACAACAAATTATCCTTGAATGTCCTGGGATTTACTTTTTTATTTCTAAGGGACATATTTTTACACCAGCCCTCCTATTGCCAAATGTTTAACAACCCCAATTATCATAGTGAATATGAAAATTAGTCATGAATAAGAACCTAGTGTAGGTAATTCACATACATGATAATATGTAAAGAGATAATTCGGTAAAAGCTGTTCATGGAAGCATACAAGAAGCTACAACTTAGACAAAGGGCTGTGCTACATAACACCAGATTTTGCAGAAGGTGCTGCCAGTCGGGCCAGAGGCCACTGACTCTTTGGTGGGACCCATAAAGAAAGACATTCTCATACACAACATTCTGAGTGACTGCTTAGCTCTCTAGGCTTAGTGAATATTTTAGGCGTTATATGTAACTAGTATATCTGTAGAAAACCTTGCACATTAAACCTTATTGATCTGCAAATCCAGCATACCGTATTTCACTAGTATTCACACTGATAACTAAGCATTCAGTATCAACACCATGATTCTTTGCAAATTTAGCTGATTCCAGCTTTCTCCTTCAGTACTGAACCTTCCCCTTCTTCAGTTCCAAAGGGGCAGCCGTGTTAGTCTACTTCAGCAAAACAAACGGAGTCTTGTGGCACTTTTAAAGAGTAATGAATTAATTAATTGCACGAGCTTTAGTGGGAGAGATCCAACATCATCAGACACTCGGAAATGGTGTTTTCAAGTGTCTGATGATGTGGGATCTCTCCCACAAAAGCTCATAAGATCAACAAATTTGTTAGTCTTTAAGGCTATGTCTACACCTGAAATCTTAGTTCGAACTTGGTTAGTATGAACTAAGTAGTTTGAAAGTTAGTTCAAACTAAACACATTTTTTTTCAGTTCTAACTAAAAAAGCATGGATAATTTGAACGAAAAGATAGTTTGAACTAAAAAGAAGTGCTTAGTTAAAACTAACCAATAGTTCAAACTTTTTTAGTTTGAACTAGCATGTCTACATTGTGCTAGTTTGAACTAAATATGCAAATTAATTCAAACTTAGCAGTTAGTTCAAAGTAACCAGCCAAACTAACTAGCTCAAACTAAGCTTTGCTTAGTTTGAACTAAAATTTTGTTTAGTTAGCTCTAGAAAAAGCCAAGTGTAGACAGGATTCAAATTAGTTCAAATTAAGACTCCTTAATGTGAACTAATTTGCAAGTGTAGATATAGCCTGGAAGTGCCACAAGACTGCTTTTTTGTTTTCCCTTCCTCGAGTTCCTCAAAGGCCATCAAAGCCGCTCATTTCCAATCTTGATTTTGGTTATTAAGCTTTCTCAAAAGGCCCAGGAACACCAAATAACTCTTGTGTTCTGCTGCATAATGTACAAATATCCTGGAAAAGATCACAGAGAGGACACCAGACTCTTCTTGAGCAATTCCCATCATTACATCAGTGACACAAAATACTCCTGAATGATTTCTCTTGTAAAGACCTTTCCAACTGAATTTTATGTTAGAGTAAAGAAAATATTTTGTTTCCAATGACTTCACCCAAAAGTCAGAGTCCCATATCTACCAGGTTCAAAAAGGAGAAAGCAAAAATAAGAAACTTCCACAGGTTTCATAACATAATTCTGGGCCATTATAATAATTTAAAACGCTAATCTAGCTAACAGAGTATCTGATTTTTCCACCAAAAAATGTACTGGCTCTCTTTCATCTTAAACGAGGATGCCCAAAATCATCCAGTTATCCTGCAATATCACCTGCAGCCTGTCAAGAAATTCCATCAGCTATAAAACCTGCAAGATTTTCTACTCTGTCAGTCACTAGCTGTGTCTACATTGCACAGCATTTTAAAAAAAAAATCAAAAAAATTATTTTGAAATATATTCAGAATAATTATCTTAAAATAACTTTTTTTCAAAAATGCTATTTTGGGAGAACAGTCTGAGGATGGCTCCTTTTCCTGAAATACAGCCGGCTTTTTTTTTTTTCCTGAAAGTGAAGGTCTACACCGGACTTTCTTTTTCAAAAAAAGAAAGCCAATGGAAGAGATAGGCAGGCTTTTTGGAAAAACCCTTTGCTGCATCTGGTGATGGCTTTTTTTGAAAAAACTATCTCAAGAAAGGCTTTTTCTTTTGAAAAAGATGTCAGGTTTAGCTTTTTTTAAAAAGTGAGCCGGTATCTCAAAATACTGGCACATTGTTTGCCAATGCTAAACCTTGTTACCTTTAAAAAAAAAGCCTTTTTCAAGATAGCTTTTTCAAAAAAAAAGCCATCGCTGGATATGGCAAAGGCTTTTTTCAAAAAAGCTGGCCTATCTCTTCCACTGGCTTTCTTTTCTTCAAAAAAGAAAGTCCAGGATAGACTTTCACATTTGAGAAAAAAAAAAAGCCTCCATATTTTGGGACAGGGAGCCAGTCCCTGGACCATTCTCCTGAAATAACATTTTTGAAAAAAGTTTAGTTTGAGATAATTATTTTGAATATATTTCAAAATATTTTTTCAAAAAAAAGAGGGATTTTTTTGAAAATGCTATGCAATGTAGACATAGACACTGTATTTAAACAATTAAAATCCCAGCCTTTAAGAAGAATGTAACATTTTTATCAAAAAGATCTTTCTTCTGATTCTGACATTGTAGACCATAAACTCACACATGCTACTTATGACTGAGTTATTAAAGTCCTCCAGTCATAGTTCAAAGACTTAAAGATACTGAAAAATCTACCAGCAAATGAGCTGTGCCCCATGCTGCAGAGGGCAGAAAACTCCCAGAGCCTTTGCCAATCATCCCTGTGGAAAAACTCCTTCCTGACCACAAATATGGTAATCAGTTAAACCCTGAGGATGTCAGCAAGACTCACTAGCCAGACATGCAAGAAATAATTCTATTCCTAATCAGGGCCACCTAAGGGGCAGGCACAGGGGCAACTTGCTTCTGGGCCCCAACAAGGAGGGGGCACCCCTGCCATGGCCCCTGCCGGAGCTTCTAACTCTATACGTTCCAGGGAACATTGGGGCTGGGTAAACCAAGAGGGGTTTGGTAACTGGGAAGGTAGCCAGAGTGAGCTCAGATAGGAGATCTGTGGGTGGGCAGAGATGGTATGAGTTGTGTGTATGGAACAGTGAGGGAGGCCCCTCACATCAGATTTGCCCCTGCCCCCCCTAAGTCCTCGGGGGGGGGTGTTCCTAATACTCCAGTTCACAAGGTCATCCAGATCTTCCCGTATGATGTCCCAATCTTTCTCTGTATTGGCAACACCTCCCAATTTTCTCTTATCTGAAGACTTTATTAGCCCCATTCCCACTATTTATACTAAGGTCAGTAACAAAAAGTTTAATAATGAGGAAAAACCATTAGTGCCTACCTCTAGCCTGATAGTTCACCTTTCAGTAGGACCCATTGTAGTCTCCCTTTAACCAACTCCTCATCTACCTTTTTGTTTTGATAGTAATCCACATTTCTGCTATTTAAATGAGAATTCCTCATGTGGAACCATTTCAGATGCCTTACTGAAATCTAGCTAAAATAGATTCACTGCATTCCTTTGTCCAAAAAAATCTGTTATCTTCCCAAAAAAGGATAGCTATATATATATATATATATGTGAAAATTTAAAAAAATCTTTTGAAATATTTTTTATTAAAATAGTAAAACATAATACAACAAATAATATAATAACCACACCAGGAAATAAAACATAATGAAACAAAACAATAGAATGAATGCAATATGAAGATTGCCATGTAATATATGTCCTCAAAGACCCTGGTCCAACTCCCTTTGACTTCACATTGTAAAGCTGATTAGACATTCAGTTAAGTTGGCTTAATAACTCCTGCCCTGTAAGTCGACTTAGCTTTTAGGTAGACTTTATAGGGCAGGAAACCCTTGGCCCTGCCCCTGGTCCTAATTGGGCTCCCGGAACCCAATCAGACTCCCGGGGCCTGATCTGGCCCCAGCTGACAGTGGCCAGTGGCTGAGAGCTGGATTTGGCCCTCAGCCCCTTGCAGTAGGCGTTGGGGCTGGGAGACAGCTTCTGCTGCCCGCAGAGAGGAGCTGGGAGGAGGATCTAACTGCCAGCCCCTCACAGCAGGTGGTGGAGGCTTAGATCAAAAGTCTGGGAGCCTGATCAAGCTCCCAGCTACCAGCTGCAGGCAGTGGGGGCTTGAAGCTGACCCATGCCCCCACAGTGCGGAGCTGGGAGCCCAATCTGGCGCGCAGCCCCTTGCCGCAGGCTTCAGGGCTAGAAGCCAGCTCCTGCCCCCCATGACAAGGGCCCCCTGAACTGCTTGCCACTGCAGGCAGGTGGCTCAGATCCTGGTCAATTTCACAGGCGCATAGCCTGTGAAATTGACTAGGTACCAAGCTGCCTGCCTGCTGCAGCAAGCCACTCAGGGCCAGATCAGGCTTCGAGCCAGCTCCTAGCTGCCACAGTCTGCAGCAAGGGGCAGGGGCCAGACTGGGCTCCCAGTCTCTCTCTGCAGGCTGCAGGAACCAGCTGGTGGTCCTTGCTTCCATGGAGAGGGTCTGGGAGCCCACAGCCTTCAGCAGGGGACAGGGAGCCAGATCTTATGCAGTGCAGACACACCCTGAAGTCAACTTAACTAGGTGGACTTAAAGTTGACATGTAGACATTGCCACTAACTCCCCAAGGCTAGATCATGCCTATTAGATATTGCATTAAATACTTTTCCAGGAGATGCTGAGCAAGTTTCTGCCTCACAATGACAAAAGACCTCCCCAAACTCCCCTTTGTGGTAGGGGAATGCACAGTTTAATTGTCCCTAGGCAGATCCACCAGGCCAGTTCCACAAGATGGTTCAAAGCAGTAAATGGAATCATGATTCTGCCTTCACATTCTTTAGGCTGATATGCAGTGCAATGCATTAGAGAAAGAGCAATCCCTGACTGCCCCTGACTTTTATGGAACAACACTGATCTATACCAGTGGGAGGATCAGGGCCTGCATCCAATACCAGCAAAGAATAAGATGCCATCAAGAGAAAGAGACTATAGCAAATGCCATTTCTGAAGATGGGGCTCAATGCAATCCAATATTCTTTTGCTATATCCACATAATACAATGATTATACTTCAGTTACTAAAGGACATTTGTTTTTTCCACTTTTGTTCCCCTAGAAGACTGTCAGTGTATTGCAATAACTTGAGAAGAATCTGAATGGAAGAAACTGATAGAAAATACAATTGACTGCAAGGTGGAAGGAATCTTCTCAATGTTGTTTAATGTTTGAGAGATCATGCAGTTCTTTGTGTATCACAAAGATTATAAAAATTCTGCTAACTAGCAATATACTGATTTTCTTAATGTTATTTTTTGAGTTACTGGTCCTCCTATCTGCCAAGTAGGTCAACAACCATGAAGTAGAGGAGTGGTCCTGCCTCTGGCAGGGGGTTGGACTAGATGACCTATGAGGTCCCTTCCAACCCTATGATTCTATGATTCTATAAGTGTATACTCAGCATAAAAAATTATTCTAATACATTGTCACCCATTATTTTTGGTCTCCTGGGTAAATATTATGTATTTTACAAAACTAACTAATTATTTTTAATCAATAGACAGGAATAATCAAAAGGTTATTTCCATTATTTTCCAGAAAAGAATATGGATTTTATAATTTTTATTTACATATATAGGCTATTTTTAAATGAAGAAAATTAATTGTTTTAAAAAAAGTTTTCTTGTCTATGGGGCAGAATCACAGGTGGTATACATCCACATAGTCATCAGTTGTGAATATAGCCTACTTTATTTAAATAGTATTAAGGGAAATATTCTCCCCTCAGTCAGTGCCTTGAACACAACTGATAGCAACAAAGGGAGGAGACTGCGCTCCTAAAGGCCTATCATTAATGATAAGAACCTTGAAATGCAGTGCAAAGGCTGTCCTTAGTTCAAGTTGTTCCTTTTGTTCCCTTCACAATGGGAAGGATAATAATACCAGACAGTCAGTCTTAACTTTGATTTTCTTCTCTGCTGTCTGCGTAAGTCCCCTTATACTATTTCAACAACTTTGTTCCCCACTTGTACAATATGAGCATTGTGAGGTAAAGGATGGTAAAGCTGTAATATTTTCCTGAGTTAATGACATATGCCTGCTTAGTTGAGATAATAAAGCTCTGTACACTGTTAGTTAAACCAGTTTCTAGCTGGCAGGCTAATCTTAATATTCTTCCTCACTCCCTGAAAAACGGATTCAGTTCTTTTAAGCCTGCAGTAGTTCTGTTGCTGTATAGACTGTTAAACAAACATTGTTAAGCAGAAGTTCTAAAATGCAATGGCACTTTGGCTATAAAATAGGCTAGGAACAGAAAAGTTTAAAAAAAAACAAGCATATTCACAGCAAATACAAAAAAACAGCCAATTTTACATTTATTTTCATGTATAACATTAAAAACAAACAAACAACCCATTTAAACAGGTATCTGAAGTTATCAGCTACCTTAATTATACTGTACTATATTACTTTGTTTTTTGTTAAATTGTCCTGTCTTCCATGAACAAAGAATATTAACAATCTGCATTTTGTTTAGGGTTGTATCTTCGATCCCTCCACGGCCCCCTGTCTTCCAGTAGCTTGTCCTGGAACCAGGGGTGGTTTTGAAGAGGCTAAGGAATGAATCCTGTCTTCCTCAGGTCCCAGTGCAGCAGCAGCGCTACTCCATGGCTGCTATTCCCACTCTTCTTAGTGTATGTGCAATGTGCCTGAGGGGGGGCACTTGACCAAGATTCATCACCAAACTCGATCCACTGGTTGGATCACTAGCTTCCTCATTTCAGGCCCAATATTGACGGGAAGTGCAACATGAATGCTGATACATGTCCCCCTCTCCAGCTCTCAGGCTGCATTACTGTCTGCTGTTTCTGAACCCAACTCTGTGCTGGTGTAACTCCATTAAAGTCCATGGACTTATGCCAGGAAATGATTTCTTGACCCCTTTTCGGGAGCAATGACTGGGAGAACCGCACAGCAGCAGTGCCATAAGCCTCACTCCTTCCTCAGTCTCTTCTTGACCTACCCACAATCCCTCCTATGTAAAATATTCAGAGACCTTAACGGGAACTGAGCTCTGAAGTACAAGTGTTTAGAAACCTTGGGCAAGCTCCCTGGATCCAGTAGTTATGTACAACTGACCCACACTGGTTTTGTTGTATCTGGCAACATCTAGGGGCATGAAGAATGGAGCAATATTTGCCTCTTATATTCTTTTTTGGCAGGGCAGGTAATAAAGAGAAGAAAGTTGCAAACTACGACTATAACAATGAGTACATGTAGCATATAGGAGAGTTATTACAAAGTACAGCAATACTTTTATAGAGGAAAATGCAATTTTCAAAGAGAAACTAAAGCTAGCTCCACTTGTTACTAGAGAGAAAGCAATAAAATAAAGTAAATGAAAACAGACAACACTGTCAATAAAGGTCAAAGGATAATATACTCTGGGATCTAGGGGTCAGGGGCAAATGTCTTGTATTCATTGTACGTAATGAGTAGTACCCCAATGGCAGAGCTTTGAAAGAGCATTTCTTTTTGTATTTTAGTACTGTGAGTTTCTCTAGCAAGAGAATCTTACAACTTGTTGAACCAAATAATCTTGGAGGGAACACAAAGATAGCACCATGGAGAACCTATGTTAAAACAGACTGTACCAGTTGTGCTCCTGTGGGACAATATAGATCACAAAGCCCAGGATAAACTGTGAGAGAGTTGGAAACAAAGCATTAGACTCAAAGGGGATCCAGCTGGGGGCGGGGAGGGGAAGAAAAAAACCTTCCAGAAGAGGTTAGATGAATCCAGAATCTCTGATCAGTTTTAGGAAAGACTACAGAATCTTGCTCTTCATTAAGGCCTTTCCACCAGAAGAAAGATACTGATATTGAACAGTAGTAACCTGTTTTTAGTCAGTCTATTCCCAAAAAAATTCCCAACCCCCTCCTACTACCTAAAAGAGAAGATATAATGTTAAAAGTCAACAAAATCAAAACCGAGAACCTACTCCCAGTCACTTTGTACCTCCAAAAGGAAGAAGTGTGAAACACTTCCACCCTGTTCAGTAGAGATCTTGCTTTTGCTATTGACCTTACATGGAAGTGCAGATAATATAGTGACTGAACAATACAAATGATATAGTTTTGGAGTTACAAAGATCTAATTTACATCTGGGATCTATTGTCAGCTACCTACATGATGATGAATAAGGAACTAGACTGATTTTAGGTCTCCAGGGCTGTGTTCACACACAGGCATTATTTCGATACAAGTTGTGTCGAAACAACTTGTATCAAAATAATGCCTTATTTTGAAATAACTTAATTTGAATTAACAGTTTATTAATTCGAATTAAGGAAAAAAGCTCAAAGCGAAATAGCAGTTTCGGGCAACAGTTATTTTGAAACAAGTCACTGTTGTTTTGAAACAACACGTTCAGACTCCATTGTTTCAAAACAATCATTTCGAAACAACATTGTTTCGTCCCCACATGGGGTTTAAGTTGTTTCGAAACAACGGGTGCCATTGTTTCGAAACAACCATGCGTCGTGTGAACAGGGTATTTCTTATTTTGAAACAACCTCTGTTGTTTCGAAAAAAGAGTGCTGTGTGAACACAGCCCAGGTGATTTTACTTAAACATGTCCCATGGTCCTTTTAAAAACCGACTTCTGTAAAAATCATTGTCAAACCAGGTTGTCTCCGAGGGTTGTTCATTTCTGTCAGATGATGTAAGCTTTCAGTCAGGCTATGGCTACACTGTCAAAGTTATTTCAAAATAGTTATTTCAAAATAACTATTTCAATATTAATTTGGAATAATTATTTTGCATTAGTGAGTCTCCACAAGACTCACTAATTTAAAATATAGTAGGCATTGTTATTTTGAGTTAGAGAGTCTACGGCTATGTCCACATGTAGATCCTTATTTTGAAATAAGTTAATTCGAAATAAAAGCATTCTTTCAAATTAACTTAAATCAAAATAAGCGAAAACCTCAAATCGAAATAGCAAGTCCAGACACAGGACTTGGTATTTTGAATCAGGAGAGGGGCAGCATGGAAGGTGTGGTAACAAGGTCTCCTGGCAGGGCCATGTTGCCAGCCAATATATAGAAGAAGAAGGTACCCTGGGAAGCAGAAGTGTTAAATCAAAGTAATGGTTATTTCAAAATAACACGTCCGAGTGGTGTTATTTCAAAACAGCTATTTCAAAATAATGGCTATTTCAACTTCAGCCTAGGTTTCGCTATTTCAAAATAGGGTTCATTATTTTGAAATGACGGAGCTTGTCATTTTGAAATAACAATACACTGTTCGGACATGACAACTTTTAAATCGAAACAACGGTCATTGTTTTGATTTAAAAGCATTGTGTGGACATAGCCTACATTAGACTCTCCAACTCAAATTGGATCCCCTGGTGGGCTGGTTTCCTCACTGGGGGGGAGAGATTCTCCCAGCAGGCTCCTTTCTCCACCAGGGAAAGGATTCCCAAGGTGGGCTGGTTTCCCTGCATGCAGGTCTGGGAACCCTGGCGGGACTGCATTCCCTGCCAGCTGGCCTGGGGAAACTTGTGGAACTGTGTTCCCCATCAGCCGGCCAAGAAACTCCTGCTCGGCATGCTTCCCCCCAACACATCCCGGAATACATGCTGATTTGTCCCCCCACCCAGCCCCTATATTCAGGCTGTGGGGGCTAGGAATGGGCTAGGAACCAGATCAGGCTCTGAGTTGCTTGCAGTGCCCCACGAGCAGCTCAGAGCCTGGTCAATTTCACAGATATGAATATTGAATATCACCATGGCTATCCATTCTGGATATGTGGATGGCAGCACATACAGATCTGTGACCTCAGGAAAGATAAACCCAATGCACTGTCTTGTCACTGTGGGTGCTGGGACAAAGGAAATCAGACATCAGAACATGCCACAATCTTGAAACATTGCCATTGTGTTAACATGGTAGTGGACAATTTTCTCCTTCTTGTTAAGTTCCTGTCATCCTTCAGTCTATTTACAGAGAAACGTATGATGGCTGCACAGACCTGACTCAAAATTCTCAGTCAAAAATAGGATCTATTTACGTAAAGACTTCATTTATATCCCTGGTGGTCAAACACAACAAATGTGTCATGATTCACTTCTGATTGGCCACTTTAGCCAAAGGACGATATAGAGCAGGACTTCTTAACCTGTGGGTTGCGACCCAAAAATGGGTCGCAATGCCGTCTAAAGTTGGTTGCCATGATCCTCTTTAATAAATTGAAAAAGGAAATGGTTCATTAATTCAAAACTGAACCATAGGTTGTGAAGCTGACTCCCAAATTTAATCTGGGTCCCAGCTGAAAAAAGTTAAGAACCTCTGATATAGAGGCTAGTGTCTTGAAAGTTCTGCTGGTCGAAATTGTGTTCATCCATTGAGTCTTATTACAATGGCATGTACCTCAACACAGACTCCCCGTGTCAAACCCCTGGGTATTAGGATTTCCCTGCCAGCTCCACCTCAACTATGGTCATTTATCTGCATGGACTTTACCACTGGCCTTCCCAATTCCCAGGGCCACATGTTCAAGCTAATCTCTGTCAACCTACTTAGAAAAATGTCCCATCTTGTGCTGTGCCACTACAGAGGTAAAAGTCCTTTTTCAACCAAGTCTTCAAATTTCACAGACTACTATTTAATATTACATCTAATTGAGGATTCTGATCATCATATTTCTGTAAGACTTATCCAAACTTCTGGATATGGATCTTCATGTATCCTCAGTTTATTACCCCCAGACAATGAATGAATGAACCAAATCCTTGAGCAACATCTCTGTCACTATCAATTATCATCAGAATACCTATTTTATTCTTCCCTTTTGTCAAATTCAGTTACAGTTCCAATCAAAGATCAATTTACCAAAGTTTTTCTTACGTCAGCCAATTTCTACCTCCAGTTCCACCCACCTAAGCTACAAGTCTCCCATGGATCCACAGCCTCCAACCTAGTTAAACATCTGCATCCAGGAGGAGTTGAAAGCCTACTTGGAATGGGCAAAAAAAGATTCCAAATGCTATGCCAACCTCTCTCAGCAGGGAATCCCTCACATCATGGTTGGAGATGAAGTATGACTCTCCACTCAGCACCTTATTCCTACCTAACAAATCTGCAAACAAGGGTCAAACCAGGTGATCCCAAGAATGCATACAGTTCCTAATGAAAGTAGCTACTCCACTCTTCTGGACAGTGCTACCTTGTTCAGCATATTCTCTGTTATCTGGTAGTACTTGCTATCTGCCAGCTCCAACTACTGCTCATATTGTTACTGGTGTCCTTACACAGTGTCAGATGTACTCAACAGAAGATGACTAGTTGATGGCTTTTTCACACTGTCCTTTGTCTAAGGTTGAGAGTAATTGCAAAGCTTTATAATTCCACTCTAATACAGCTGACCTTTCTTAGGACAATAAAACAGTGATTATCCTCTGACAAATACATCTTTTGACTTTTTTATTGATCTCAATTAAAGCACTGATATGCAGCATGCATGTTTTATTTTATTTTTTTTATTGATCTCAATTAAAGTACTGATATGAGACATTTAGGGAAGTTCCTTTATGTAACTCAGAACAGAGTTTGACCCACCGAGCAACCAGTACATTTTGTGCACTGATGTGGAAAAAATATATCTCATTGTATGTGATGCTAAGTATATACAAAAGATGTGAGAACTGAAACATATTTACATATTGCTTAATTCAGTGTCGCTGTAACCTGTTCATGACAATGTGGAATATGCTCTATATTTTGTTGTTTTCAACTGCAGATCTTACATTCAAATCATACAAGTGCATTTACTTGAAGTATTTTTTTTAAACCATCCTCTACCAAAAAATTCAAATAGATGGAGAGGGGGGAAACATACTACCACAAATGAAGTTACTACTGCTGTGGGTTAACTTTGATTTGCCTATTTATTTTATTTTATTTTATTTTCAGTAAAAACCCCAGTCAAATGAGTCAGTAATTGGAAATACATTGAATTTGAAAATAGTCTTTCTGGGTAACAAACACATGGGCTAATACCTTTTTTCCTGTAAGTAGCATGAACTGCACAAGGCAGAGGAAGCATTTGCAGCCTCAACATTCACTGGCTTAGAACGCTGGCAACATTACCTTTGGGGCAGAACTTTTCTAAGTGAGAAATGAGATGTGACTTTTGTTGTTATTATGAAAGGTTTGATAAAAATCAATTTGGCACTTATGAGTTAGAAGCTCAAGTTACAAAGATGGAGGTTTGTTTTAATTTGAGAAATTTAAAATGACCTTTCAAAAAAAAATAAGGCTACATTCCTCATTGTGCATCATTTCTAAGAGCAAGATGAGTGTGAAACACTGCTAAATCAGGATGGCAATGATTTGCATCCAATTTGTACTGGTGTATGTTTACCACACAAGGTGCAGGGGAATGGAAATCTGGCATTCAAACTTGGTCTCTGTAGCCCAGCAGTCAGTGTGTGGTGTACCCACCCCTATGCCTGATACCTGAAAGATGTGTTTCTGTTTATAGCCCATGTTACAGAGCCTGGATCTTTTAGCTTTAAATCAGGGGTGTGACATTTATGGCCAATCAAAGGCTTTTATCAGGCCCTCCAAGCTGATGGTTGTTCCAGTGCTACAAGTCAGCTCTGGCAGCAGAAAGCAACCTCTCTGCCCTGAGCTCTGCAAGGACAGTAAGAGAAGCTGCCAGCTCCTCACCTCTGCCTCAACTAGCCTGAGCAGGGAAGGAGATTTTAACACTTTCCAGCCCAGGCAGCATGGTCGGCACCAGGCTGCTGTAAGTAGTGGACCCACTGGACAAGGGGAAGGGAACTGCAGTGGCACTGGGTGTGGGGCCCTGTGTGGAGGAAAGTCCAAAGCCAGACCTGGGCTGCCGGGTCTCCTGGTGACAGGGGGAGCCCAGAACTGTCCACAGGGACCACCAGTGGCAAGGGAAGGAGCCCTTGGGGGAGGGGGAGGGGACCCCAGAGCTGTGTGCAGGACAGAGTCCCCTGGTGATAGGGGGGGGATCCAGAGCCTGGTGAGGGTCACTCAGCAGGATCCTCCCCATGCCAAGGGGGGGAACTGGCAGTGTACCATTGGCAGGAGCCAGAGCAGGGCACAGACCATGCAGGGTTCCCCACAGTAGACCAGGCATCAGTCCAGGGCCAATGGGTATGGGGGGACAGACTAGGTGAGCCCTGGCAATAGGTGAGTGTGGTGGGGGGTGTGGATGTGGGAGACTTGTGGCAGGCAGTGGTGGATTTGGGGGGTGAGCATGGCTGGGGGATGCTGCATTTGGGAGCAAACATTTGGGGGTTGAGAGTGGCAGGGTTGGGGAATTGGGGCATGAGAGTGACTGGGAGTTGGGGGGTCAAGTGTGGTAGGGGGTGAGGGATGTGGGGGATTGGATTTGGGTCCTAGCCCTGCCCCAAAGCTGGGTCCAGTCACCTGCTGCTGTGCCACAGCAGCAGGAGCCAGCTCCAGGCTGGGGCCACTGCCACATTTGGCTGGCAGTGCAGCGGCAGGAGCTGGCTCTGGCACTGGGCTGCCTACCGCTTGCTGGCAGTAGCAAGAGCCAGATTGGACCTCAGCACCAAACTGGGCCCCTGGGCTGGATTGGGCCTCAGGTGGAGCTGACTCTTTTTAGGGGCCAACAAAGCTTCTGCTCCAGGGGCTGGATTGAGCCCCTTTCAGCCAGGTAGGACAGCCAGCCCCGCATGGGGGATGGGGAAAGGGTTGGGGAAACTGTATGATATTATACCAGGAAGGGGTCAAGAAATCCACATGGATACGTGGCCTGTGTCAGGTGTCTTGCCCTCCAGTATGGCCCACCACATAGAATAAGTTTGAAGCTTCTGCTCTAAATGAAGTGACTTGGGCTTGAAGCTCTTGTTCCCAGACCAATCCCTATTGTTGGCCAACACATAATTACAGATGGTTTTACTATAGTTTGCAATCAGGCACTGTATAGAGGCATTTTAATGATCAGGCAGATGCCCAAGACGCTGCCAGTTATTGTGAAGGACTACCAATAATCCTGCCTGTTGCTTTTGGGGTAGTAGATAGTGGACACATGAAGTAAGCCTGACTCTGAGCAATCTCTGTCTCCTTCTGAATATGCTGGGGCAGATGTCTATGAAAAACTGGAAGTCTGGCTATATTTTAGAACTGCAGCTATGGGGATACCTAGCTGTTAGACAAACACTCAAGATTGCTTTGGGGGTTTTTAATCCCCCCTCCCCATTTTCTTGGTATATGGCCTGATAAAGGCCAGGTCTACATGTACTGCAGCAAATTCATCACCATCGGATAGATCTTCCTGATCGACTGGGTGGGTCTGTGAAGACCCACTCAGTCAATCAGGAAGTTGGTCCCTGAAGCCCACCCTCTCAAACAGGCCATTTCCCATTGACTTAGTACATTGTAGACACAATGTTAAGTAGGTGGTTGAAAGTCAAAAGGAGATAAGCAAGTTATTTTAAGTAACCTGCATAGCTCCCTGGACTGCCACCAAAAACTGTTTGCAGTGCAGACCAGGGCACAGACTCGCAGAAACTAAAAGTTTTTGCATTAAGAAAACCTGGTAACAGCACACTGAGGTTTTTTAAAATAAGAAATATGAAAAGGTATGCTGTTGGATGCATGATGTTTGTATAATTTTCCAGCAACTTAATAAAATCTACTTGGTGTAAGTTCTGAATGTTTGCAGGGCTCATTTTATAAAATGTATTCATTTCACAGACTTCAGTAGTTCTTTAAAAGATGAACTTTGGGCCTCCCTGATAATATCGGGAAAACTCAAAGAAAAGCAGATAGTGTAAAATGAGTAAATATTTGTTTTGCAAATGTTCTCTTGCATTCATTTGGTAAACAACAGTGCAGCTTTTAATGTTTCTCCAGATTGCCATCAGATATTTATTGCGGAACTACAATGAGCTATTGAATCACTGGATAATTGCACATTCTAAGTTGAAGCACATCTAGAGAAGGATTAAAGTAAGGGTGGCAGTGGAGGAATATAGAAACCTGTTCTCTGTT
Organism: Podocnemis expansa; assembly: GCA_007922195.1. Classification (NCBI taxonomy): domain Eukaryota; kingdom Metazoa; phylum Chordata; order Testudines; family Podocnemididae; genus Podocnemis; species Podocnemis expansa. The sequence goes on from ML682013.1 coordinate 9,842,653, forward strand.
AACAGGAGATCAAATTCCTTACTCTTTTTTCCTATGAGTGGCATGCAGTGTAATACAAAGCATTAGACCTGTTGAATAATTATCCCTTCCATATGGCAATGGTATAAAATTTTGTAACCAGAACTAATGTCATCCAGCTATGCTAAGAAATAAAAACCAGTGGCTCATCACCACTCCCATGTGTCACACCTTTATTACATAGTAGCAAAATTAAATTAAATCACTGGTAATAATGGAACAAAGGAAGCCACCTGAATCATTCAGTAGAAGGAAATCATTACTTTTATTATTAATTATTAATTATTAATTATTATTATTATTATTATTATTATTATTATTATACCCAGGAGATCTAGTGAAGGCCCCACAACACTATTGTGCTAGGTGCCATACATAGACAGAACAATGAACAGGCTTTGCCTCAAGGAACTTTGGTAAACCAAATGAACATAACATGACTGTGCCTGGGAAATAAACTTCACTCTCTTACATGTGTGTCACACAGTTATTGCATTAAAGAGTTCAGCGGAGCCTCCTTCTGTACCCCTTCTCTAGACTTTGTAGAGATGGACATCTCAAATGGAACCAGCAGGAGGATCTGACATCAGACTAAGATATTTCTGGAATTTCAAGAATTTCCTGCCAGTTCACAGAGCAGTATCAGGACCCAAGACAGGAAGAAGGTCTACCAGTTGTACTCACTGTTCATCTCCCCTGCCCTCTAATGGAATATCTTTCCCACCCATTGACACATTACTTTTTCCAGGAACAAAAGAGAACCTCACACACACAGTGATACAATGAATCCTGATTACACCCTTATGGTGTGATTGTGTACCATTCAACGGATCCTCTAGAACTTTTACAGACTAAGGCTATGTTCAGACATAGGGGGTTATTTCGATACAAGTTGTTTTGAAACAACTTGTATTGAAATAACGCCTTATTTCGAAATAACAAAAAGTTAGTTTGAAATAAGGAAAAAAGTGGGAATCGAAACAGCATGGTCACACTGTGGGCTTGCTATTTCGATTCAGAGGCAGGGCACCATGGGAGGTGTGGCAACATGGCCGCCTCACTGGGCCATGTCGGTGGCCATGTTGCCAGCCAGGCACGCCCAGGCAGGAACTTCCTGTTCTCTGGGGTGCTGAGCACCCTGGGAGGAAGGTCAGACGGTTGTTTCAAAACAACTGTTGTTTTGAAACAACATGTTCTGACGGGATTGTTTCGAAACAACTCATTTTGAAACAACGTTGTTTCATAACCAAATGGGGTTTAAGTTGTTTCAAAACAATGCCATTGTTTCGAAACAATGGAACCCGTTGTTTCAAAACAATGGTATGTCGTGTGAACATAGTGTTTCTTATTTCGAAACAACCTCTGTCTCGAAACAACCAGATGCTGATGAAGTGGGATTTTCTCCCACAAAAGCTCAAGTGATAAATAAATCTGTTAGTCTTTAAAAGTGCCACAGAACTCCTTGTTTGTTTTGCTGAATTAGACTAATGGCTGCCCCTTTGGATCTTTTATCATTCATGTTCACCTTTATAGTGTAACTGTGTATTGTTTAATGCTCATGACATGGTGAACATTATTATAATAATATGTTTCTTGCAATATCATGTGTGGTTATAAAGCTCGGCTATGTAATATTCTCACATGTGTTATGCCTGATCAAGGCAAACACTGAGAGCAATATTATTAGTTCATGCCTCACTAACCCATGCATAAAAAAATACAGCTCTTCCAGGAACAGTAGACTAATCTAAGCATTTGATAAGGTGATGATCCTTCACTCTGGACATAGAGAAGACCAGGCAGGAATGTTGGCCCTAATCCTGAAAGTGGAAGTTTAAGGAGTGGAGACAGGGCTGAGGACCCAGAGAGGGAAATGGGGACATTTGCAAAAGGGAGAACATTTTTTTCCCAAGAGATTTCTCTTGCAATATGTGTACAAGACACCATCAAGACTCTCCATCAGGGAGAGCCCAGTTGGACTAACCAGCTATGGCGAGAACCATCTAGTGGTTCAGGCTACTGAAATGTTGTTTAATTTAGAATTTAATTTGTTTTTGTTTCTTAGTGATCAAAGCTGATCTATATTCCTCTGGCTTATAATACTTTAAAATCTTTCTGTACTTAATAAACATAATTATTTGTTTATGTAAAGGTGCGTGCGTGCGTGCGTGCGTGCGTGCGTGCGTGCGTGCGTGCGTGCGTGTAAAAACTTCCTTGAAAGTGACAGAGTTGATACATATCGATTTCTTTGATGAACTGACAGACTATCTATGGGCAGAATCTAGTGGGCAGCACTGAACTCTGTGAGCTGGCAGTGCACGGTTAAGGGGTAGGGACTGGTATGGCTCAGCTATATAACAGTTCAGATTGCAGAGGAAAATCTCTCTCTCACATACACACACACTGCATCCACCAAAGAACTGGAACTTCTCTGTAAGCTCATAAAAATCCCTTGAAATGCCTTTTTACAAAATCTGGGATATTGTTTTGGCTGTTTCAAAATTTTCCAACTAAAAATTATTTCATAATTATTTTTGTATCAACACTGATTCTGTGTCCTAATGGAAATTAAGACTGGAAGGCGCAAGCAAAGAACATGTTCTTACATTGCCCTTATACACCTTAGTTTGACTGGTTACTGGCCTTCTTGGGAAATGGAAACTCCTTCTGGATGCATGCCTTGTCTCCTTCTCTCTTTTCTTACCTTCATCAAGGCCATTCTTCTTGCCTCTGGTGCAGTGGTGAAGTGCTACCACTTAGAAACTTATGATAAAAAAAAAAGTTAAAATAAAATTCTGATGTAATCATGTGCAGAGGTGTCACTACTGTGGGACTGCCAGGGCGTCAGCCCCCTTGTCCCTGAACCTCAGGTCCATCACCCTCTAATTCTTGCTAAGCAGCGCAGGTTCAGTGAGTCAGGCACCTTAAACTCAGCTGCCACTGCTCCTTAGAGCATGCAGCTGAGTCACATAGACTTGGGCAGCAGCAGCAGGGAACTTTAATGCTACCTGCATGGCTTGTGAATGACTTACCCTCCAGAGTCCTGGATGGAGCAAGCAGTACGCAAATAATCCTGCTGTATGTGGTGGGGGCAAGATGGTGGGGCTGGGTGGGGAATTGGTCCCTTCGGGGTCAGGCTGGTGGGGGGCTGTGTGTGGTCCCCCCCCCCAGCCAAGGTGGTGTGAGCAGGGTGCTCTCTCCCAAGTGCAGACAGTGTGGCTGGGGTCCCAGAGCTCTGCCTGCTTCCCCAAGCTCAGGCAACATGGCTAGGACCTTCCCCCACCAGCTCAGGCAGGGAGTGCTGTGGGGAGGCTCAAACCCCAGCACAGGCAATGGGGACTGGCTGGGCTCTCTCCATCCCTCCATGTCCTAAAGCCCAGGTGGCAGGGACAGACTCAGGGGCTGCCCGCCCCCCCCCCCCCCCCCCCCCCCCCCCCCGGTGCCCCGGGGGGGGGGGTTCTTCTTTCCAGAGATTGCCCGAGAACTTGAAATTGGGGGAGGGGGTGTTGGAGGAGTCTTGGGGTGCTCACTAAATTAGTATAACACTGTTACTCACTGGCAACTGAGAGGGTATTTCTGGGAAATTCAGTGGGTGTGTAGGAGGTGGACTGGCCAAGCTCTCTTTTCTCCTTCCCGAAGCCCAGGTTTCACGGTCAGACTCAGGGGGGCTGCAGGAAGCTCTATCCCTCTTCCTAAGCCCAGCTGATAAGACCTGGGGGGGGGCTCTTTCCCCTCCAGAGATTTCCCCAGAACTCAAAATCGGGTGGGAGTGTAGGGAGGGTGTTCGAATGCTCACTATATTGCATGGGAGGGGATTCTCCCCCCAGGGTCCACCAGCCCCATACAGAGTTATTTAAATCACTGAGAGATGAAAGGGCAGGTATAACCAATGGATTAAAACCAAAATTAAATGCACTGCAATGGTGGGAGCATAGTCTAGTTCCCTGGGAGAGGAAGGGAGGGGCAAGAGCACTGAGGTTTTCACTTGATCCAGCAGTGTCTCATTACAGCCTTAAGCAACTCACTTAACCTCTCTCGTTTCTCACTTTCCTCATCTGTAAAATAGATCAACCCCAAGGAGGGATTAGAAGACTTAGTTAATATTTAGGTACTTTAAGATGTTTGGTATTAGGGACAACTGAATTGCAAAGTATTGTTAAGTATTAAATGCTGTTTTTGTTGCTGGGGATCTCTCATCTCCCCCCCGACTGTGTCTTGCTGCCTCATGGCTCCGATGTGATCATTGATCACCAGCCATTTGCAGACATGACTTTCATCTTGTATTTTGTTCTTTTCTTTCTGGGGTGGATCCTTCTTGCTTTTCAGGTATTTGTTTGCATTATTCAGCCATTAAGGTGGTCCTTGCATTTCATCAGGAAAGGCTGGTGTTGACTGATCCCACCAGACGTGCCCTTCATTCTGTTCACACGCTAAAATGAAATTACACAGTATACACCTAAAACAAGTTTAATCAAGACTACAAAATGAAGTTCCACATTCAAAATATGGATCTTTGTTGGACATTGCTCATAATGTCTATTAAACTGAATTAATTATTTTAGTTATGATATTAAAGAACAGATTCACAATGTTTCCTAACAGGTACTTCAAATGTAGAATCTATTCATTTTGTCTGTGTCCCTGCACTGTGGCTACAGAAGCCTTGCATCAACACTGGCAAGATGAATGCTGTTAGGAAAAGGAATTACTTGAGTGAAATACAATGGTATTAACTTATTCAGTATTGCTAATTTCAAGAGATCAAAAATCATGAGATTGGCAAAAGAAGTCCTGAGATGTGAGAGTTCTACTGGGAGATCATGAGTAAGGCTTAATTTTACCGATCAATATTCTTGCTTCTGATAAATTTGCAAGAGTTGACATGTCTGCATAATTTATGTGCTTCAGTTTTAGGCCTATGTGAAAAAAGCCACAGTGAAATAATGCTTGTTGTTTATATAGGCTTAAAGTAAAAGTTTCAAATGCAAAGCCTAGCTCCTGTAACAACTTCCCAACTGGAGGTCAAATACTTTGCCAGTTTCTACAGGTGGGGAGAGAGGTTGTAGGAGGGGAGTTAGTCTTTAAGGTTGCACACGACTCTTAGGCTGTATTCACACACACATGGTTATTTTGAAACAAGTTGTGTCGAAACAACTTGTTTCAAAATAATGCCTTATTTCGAAATAACATATTTCGAATTAACAAAATGTTACCTCAAAATAAGAAAAAAAGCGGGAAACAAAATAGCAGGTTCACACCATGAACCTGCTATTTCGTTTCCTCAGGGGGCTGCGGGCACCGGCGGGGTTCAGCGCTGCCCACGGTGCTCCCCGCAGGTGCCTGCAGAGCCGGGCTGCAGGCACCGGCGGGGTTCAGCGCTGCCCG
>ML682013.1:9848455-9895299 GCA_007922195.1 Podocnemis expansa
TGCAGGCACCGGCGGGCTGCAGTGCTGCCCAGCGCTGCTCCCTGCCGATGCCTGCAAAGGCGGGCTGCAGGCACCGGCGGGGTTCAGCGCTGCACAGCTCTGAACCCCGTTGGTGCCTGCAGACCCAGGCTGTGGGCACCAGCAGGGTTCAGAGCAGCCCAGCGCTGCTCCGCTCCTGGCTTTTTAAGCCCTTTAAAATGTTGTGTCCGGCAGCCCTTTAAATGTTGTTTCGGAACAGCTTGTTCCGAAACAACATGTTCATACGAGTTGTTTCGAAACAAGCATTTCGAAACAAGGTTGTTTCACCCCCCAAATGGGGTTTAACTTGTTTCAAAACAACGCCCTTGTTTTGAAACAACAGTTCCCGTTGTTTTGAAACAACGGTGTATCGTGTGAACATGTTATTTTTTGTTTCGAAACGAGGTTGTTTCGAAACAAAAGTGCTGTGTGAACACAGCCTTAGAAATAAAATAACTCTTGAAAACTTCCAGTTTTGTAAAAAAAATAGTCAAAGACATTATACTAATTGTATTGTAAACTATAGGGTAGGGCTCATTTTAGTCATATGTGGAAGATATAAATTATACCCCATGCTACCTAGTCACCTTTAACCTCCATGGAAATTTACAACAGTAGAAGTCTTGAAGTGTTACTGTAAGAGCCCTTCTTCCAAAGGAGTGAAAGGGAACCAACTTTATTTGCCAGGGCTCCTCCAATAAAGACTTGCATGAGGATGTGAGGAATGAGTGTACATGGACACAGTCCTTTCCGAACTACCACCACCAACATTTTGGGCAGAGCCCCAGCACCCCAGGAGGAAGAGTGGATGCACCAAAAAGTAGATGCAGTTTGCTCTACTAGCAAGACTGCAGGAACAATTTTTATAGTGAAGATGCTGATGACGGAAACCACGTGTTTGGTGTTTGTTATTACTACTGCAAGCCATGGAGTTCAGGAGCACCCCTGGTTCTAGCACTCCTGTCTAACAGAGAGTAGGCATCTGTCCCAGGTACTATGCCACTAAAAATCAATAAACTATTACTGAATTTTACTCATTGTATTTTGGTGCTTTACTCTCAAATATTGTAGTGGTGTATTAGTTTGAGCAGGATGTCAGTGAAGCTTGCAGTTTGTGCTGTTAAATTTTAGTACTTGCCATTTAATTCATTCTGTTTAAATATAATAATCTTTGCAATTAATTTGTTTAAACATGCAATAATCTGGCATTTTACAATAAAGAAATATGAACTGCTTACATGACTGTTAAACCAGAGAATACTGATGCCTTATTTTGTTCACCAGAGGGGGGGTGTGGGGAGAAGGAATCAGATAGAAGATATTGCAGGATAACATCTGTGTCACTGAGCTTATAATGTGATAATGAAATAACATGAACAGACTGATTTGAATAATGAGATTGTAGGGTTCATGGTGTGAGAAAATCTCATGCTGTGCACATTCCGTCTTGATAATTTCTGTGAAAGATTTTACTGCACAAATCTTTTTCCACTCCTAAGAAGATATTGGTGGGGGAGGGGCACTTAATAAAAAATGTTTCCTAACGTCCATTTTTTCTCATTTGATGGCCTTTTGCAGATCAGACACAGGTTTGTGTGCAATAAGAGGATTGTAATTAGTTTATGATGATAAGTTATTTAATGATCATTATTCAAGAAAGAATATGAATAAGCAAAGAAGTACAGATGTTAGAAGAGTAGAGAAATCCATTGCTTTTTAAATGGCTTGGTTCCAGTTTAGTTTGTAGGGGAAAACTGGGGTTGGTGGTTTCATAGCCTACTCAAGGAAAATAACACTCTTTTCAACAGTTAAGTAATGATCCATTTCATGTAACTGGTATTTTTTCCTTGACAAAACCAGAATGATACTTTCTGCTATGGTGTTTGGCCTTAGCTTGGAGAATCATCTCCTTTCTTATCATTACTGCTGTATTTTTCTGTATATAAATACATTATACTATAGCATACATTCTCTATTTCCATTCCAAATATATTTAAAATGTAATGCCCTACAAAAGGCATTAAAAGATCTTTATTTACCAAAATTTGAATACTATGTTAAGTCTTATTATCAGGAAATATAATGGTGAAAACATGATTAAACTACTTTAGCTCCCCTTAGTTCTCATCCAATGTAGTGATTCAGCAGTTTCTGCATGATGAACAAGGTAAAGGAAGAAGGGGGTGGGCACGGATTAGTTCTCAAGGGTATATCATTAGCTATATTAGTCATAACTAAAAAAATTAAGCAAATCTCAATTTTGAGCTTTATAAAAGACAAACTTTCGCAATCTGAGGTCTTTACTATGACAAATCTTGCTTAGTGCAAGCTGAGCAGAATAAAGCTAAGTGCCAGCAGAAAATGTCTCCAGGGTTTAAGCCCCCTGAAAATGTCTAAACAAATTAATTTAAAATTCATACTAACCTTAAAGTGTGATTTTCTTCTATACTAACTCCTTTCCAGAGCCAAACTAGTTAAAAAGTCTGACCCAGTTTTCCTATACCAAACGCATCATTTATTTAACAACAGAGCACACCATTTCTAAGCACCAAAATTGTTTATCTGTCTTTTTAATAGAGTTGAATTGACTTTTTACTTTTTAAAGGATGAACCTTTAACTTGGAGCCATACTTGGAATGCATATTGATACAGTGCCGTCTTGCAGACTCTTTTCTACTAAATGGGAGATATCCAACCACATAAGCATTTTGCCCCAAAACCTAATGTAAATCTTATTCACTCTTGCATCAAGGTCAGTCTAGCTACAGGATTTAAGCATACTTGGGTCAGGTCCTCAGCTGGTGCAAATCAACATGAGTCCACTGAAGTCAATGAAGATCTGCCAGAGTTTTTGTTAGCAGTCCTTTTTCCTGACCAGCATGGGCAGGGAATCTGTTTCTGAAAACTGACTCGCAAAGGTGTTATAAAACTACTCTAACCTAGCTAAGAATGTATGGCGGTGGGGGGAAATCTATCCCTACACTGGTCAAAGACACCCCAGCTGGAAACAGTGTAAGCAAAGACCCCAGTCTATGTCCAGTCCTAAAGGTGCTGCTGGTCTGATTCTACTCCCACTTAACCCAGTTTAGTGATTCAGTTTTAGTGAGGTGAGGGGTGCGCAAGACCTTATTAGAGTCTACCCAGCTCTGCTTCTACCCACTGTATAATTTCTTGCCATAAAAGAGCAACAGTGCTTGCAGCAAAGTCATTGCTCTGCATTTTCTCATGAAACGGAGATACCATGAATATGTGGAGGAGGTGTCTTGGGGAAGAGAACCTGAGCTTTCTGACACCTTCACTCTAATACCTGGCAGCCACGATAGCATCATATGCATTATCACATAGATCCCATGAAGATAAACACCACAGGAAATACCACCTCACAAGGCTGGACTAACAGCTTCCCTCATGGCCCCTGATTGGGTCAGAGGCCTATTTAAACTGAACAAAAGCACCAGGAAGCAATTGGATTCATTAGCTAGCTGTAGTGACAGACATGTCTGTTGGAGTATTCCCAGATGTGGACCCTGACTCAGAACCCTGTCTTCACCATTCAACTCAAATTCTGATCAGTATTTGGATTCTGCCTCTATTCTCAACGCATGGATTTAATGCTAGAATCTTGACCAAGTCTTTTGTACACAAGCCCTTACCATTAAGGCTGCCTACCCAAACTTCATTTGTGACAATGGTTGGGGAGCCAAGAGCAATTACCATTCTTTTTAGCTGAGTTCTGGCTACTTGGAAATGAGCTTGGACATAAGCGTCTCTGAGAGCTCACTACCCTCCAAATCCAAATTCATATCTAGTTACAATGATGATGGCAATCTCCCCAGAGGAACTGTGTGTCAGAAAACTAGGCAAATGAAATTCCCAGTGGCAGCATTTTCCCTTCTCACCAATGGAAAGATTAGAACATTATTTGTCCTTCAGATTTCCTGTCCATAGATCTTATGGTAATAATAAGTAAGGACTATATCATACCACCAGTTTTTCAGCAGAACTCCCCCACTGGTTTCAATAAGGCAGTTCTAATTAAAAATTAATGGCATGGACTGGCTGATAATAGCGACAAAGCAAGTAATATTTTAAGGGATGTATAAAAGCTAAGAAATAGCATTTAGGAATGATTAAGTGGAATAGAGTTTATATTTTGATGACCCAAAATCTTTCATTGTGAGTACCATATAATTGCCATTGCAAAAATGTTCTCAGCACTCAATGAGACAACATAATGTTCCAGCAAAGGAAACAGAAAGGAAATAAAAAGGAAAAATTGTGATTTTTGTGCCTTCTGATGGTTGGAAAGCTCAATGCAGCCATCTGCTTGGACAACCTATTGATGGTTCTTTGAAGATGAGGTTCAGGTGCATAATGCTTTGATGGGAGCCTCCTGAGAGTTACAAATCAAGGACAGGGCTCAAGAGTGAATAATTGTTAGAAGTGGCATATGTTGAAAGGAAGCAATGTCACTTGATGCTTCGCATTATGAATTTCAACAGCTTATGAGTTATGTTAATGTTAGCTATCTCTACAGCTGTGATTAATTGAAATCCTTCATATAATCCTCTTCTTGTATAATAATGAATAACACTACTGTTTGTTCCATGTGAAGTGAAAGAGTTCAAGGAAAAATTATTTTATTTCCAACAGTGCTGATGCTAAGTAGCAATAAACATGCTAGAGGTAGGAAAATATCACTATGGATGAAATTAATGTAAAAATAATTAAAGATTGCCAAAACTGTTTGATAAGAACAAGATACCAAGTACAGAGAATGTGAGCATTCATTAAGTTAAGAAAATTTTAAAAGTTACAAGATATAGTCAAGTAAAAATATGTACTTTGCACAAGAAGTAGAGTCAAACTGAACTGTTGTCAAGGAAGAAGGAAAAAAAAGCAAAGAAAGTGTAGATTTACCAGCTGGTAGTGGCGAGTAACTTATGGTTTTATTATGTTAATGTCTAATATAGCTATACAGGTGAGTAAAAGAGCCCTACCCCGATTCTCTGCATTGCTTCATTAAGTTTTCTTGAATTGCCTCCCTAGCACATATGGTAGTGCAGGAAATGCAAACAGAAAAGGAAGTGATGGGGAATGGGCAGGCCATTGCGCTGCTGACCCTATTCGTAAATTGGCACAATTATGTGGCTATGTACAAGGTGAGAGTAATTTAAGCCACACAAATTGGCACACTGTGGTGTCACTATGGAATGCCAAAGAGCTGAGAGAAGCACAGTGCCTCTCCCAGCTTTTCCTAGGGTTATGTAGCTATGCACTACCCCTGGTACATGCTATGACTTAAAAATTACAAGCACAATGAAAACAAGTAATGCAGAATGTTTAAATAAAATATTTATTTTAGTGATTACACATTTCATGAAGGGAAGTGTGTTCTAGTGGACAAACTACAGAACAAGGGGCCAGAAATCTTGCCATCTATTTGTTGCCTTTCCACTTACATAATGTATGGATGTGTGTCTGTTTGAATTACTTATCCAAGCCAGCAATAAAGCAACTGGTTTGAACGGCAACAAGACCAGATTAGTACAGCTCATCTGAAAAAAAAAAAAAAGTGGAATGCTCAACATATTCAAAGCGCCCCCTTTCAATCTTCTATCTCTGAAATTTTGAAAAATGTCAACCAATGCTACTGTTGGCTAAAACAAATAAGGGGGAAAATCCTGAGAATCTTGTCAAGATTTTTATTTTTCAAATTTCATTGACACTAATAAGAAAAAATTACAAGCTGTACTGAAGGACTTTGTCCCAGATTTTTGATGGAACAGTAAAGGAGACATCTTACATGAACCTCTCTAAAATTTATTTTAAATTCTCCAGAAGTTCATCAGAATAAACAGAAAGACTAGCAAGGTATCTACATGTAAGCAAGGATCTTTACAAAACTATAAACTAGATTTAGACAATGAAGAGAACATTGGGAACACTAATTATGACAATCAAATAGACAAGTGCTTGTTTAAAGAAGAAACAGACAACTTGATGATCAGCAGATTCACAAAAAGAATATCCATGCTCAATAAACAAAACAATAACTGCCAAGTCAGACTTCCACAACACATCCTCAGGGATCTACGGCCTATTCTACAAGGTGATCCTTTATTCTCTCAAGCCTTGGGAGACAGCCCTCTCCTCACTTACAGACAGCCCCCAAACCTTAAACAGAATACTTACCTGCAACTACGGACATAACAAAAGAACCATTAAAGCAGGCACATATCCCTGTAACAAACCATGCAGCCAACTCTTCCCCCCATCTGCACAAAAGACACTATTACAGGACCTAATACAACCAGCTACTCCATCACTGGCTCATTCACCTGCTCATCCACCAATGTGATTTATGCCACCACATGCAAGAAATGCCTGTCTGCCTTATATGTTGGACAAACAGGACAGTCTCTGCAAAAAGAATTAATGGGCACAAAATTGACATCACAAACCGCAACAAACTAAAACCAGTGGGTCAGTATTTCAATCTTTGTGATCATTTCATTAATGATTTGTCAATTGTTGTGCTCATACAAACAAATTCTAAATCAAGGCTTCAAAGAGAAGCAAGGGAAATTGAATTAGTTTGCAAATTCAGTTGCATTACTTCAGAACATTGGGTATGTCCACACAAGGCTTTTATTCTGAAACAACACTGGTTGTTTCGAAATAAACACCTGCATGTCCACATGACATTCCCCCGTTTCCAAACGACGGGCTCCGTCATTTCAAACAAGAGCCATCATTTCAAAATGGCTTAAACCCCTTCTGTTTTGAAACAACAGTTATTTTGAAATGACAGTTATTTCGAAACAACTCATTTCGAAATAACGCCATTGGGACATGCTGTTTTGAAATGACAGTTATTTCGAAATGAGTCATTTCAAAATAACCGTCATTCGGACATATTTCCAAACAAGCGTTGTTTCAAAATAACAGTCCTGACCTTCTTTCCAGGGTGCATAGCACCCAAGGGAAACAGAAAGTCCCTTCTTGCACATGCCTGCCAGCATGGCCAGAGGCCTTTTAAAGCATGGCAGCACATGCCAGCAACGCCCCAGGGGGGCGATGCTGTGCCCCCATATGGACACCCGAGGAGGTCAACTGCCTCCTCAGCATTTGGAGGAGGGAGGACATCATGTCCTGGTTCCGGGCGAGCCACCGGAACCAGGACATATATGCGGACATTGCCATGGCGATGTCCACTGAGGGACGTGAGCAGACGATGGAGCAGATTCGCTCCAAAATAAAGGCCCTGCACCAAGACCATGCCAGGACCAGGGAGGCACGGGAGCTCCAGGGGCCAGGTAGCACTGCTACCTGCCCCTTCTACGACGAGCTCCATGCATTCCTGGGGCCGGAGCCCAGTGACATGCCAGCAGAGCCCGGGGACCCTGGAGCACGCCACAGCCCATCCTCCAGCCTGGAGGCTGCAGACACGGGGTCCAAAGTCTCCATGGGGGAGCCTCCTGCCGCACCACCACCAGTGGCGGAGGCCACACCCGGGACTCCAGAGCTGTTCCCTGGCCCTGACAGAGGGAGCAGCATGGAGGAGCAGGGGCCTGACAGCATCCCGGCCCCTGCAGAGTCCAACACAGACACAGGGACATCGCGCTGGACTCTGGAGCCCCTGTGGGTGAGTATTCCCCTCCCACAGAGGCACACAGGGCTGAGCCTGTCCAGGTCACCGGCAGCAAGAGGGTACAGGGCTGGGCACTGGGCCAGGTAGGGCATAGAGTTGGCATGTGCAGAGGCCCCTCCCATGGCCACGGGTACCTGAGAGACAGGTGGCACCAGGGTCACAGGCTCCTGTGTGCCTGGGGGTGGTTAACAGGGGCTGGGTGTCAAAGATGCAGCTGCATCTTGGGCAGGGTGGAGAGCATGGAGGCCTCACCACTGGCAGGTGGCCTTGGGAGACCCCCTAGAGCAAGGTGTGGGTGAGTCTAGCTCACCATTATGGGCACCACTAGCATGTGTGCCTCCAGGTTATGGTTGCCAGATATCAGGCAAAAGGAGAACATGGTCCCCTTTTTACCATCCTGTTCTTCTGTTTATTCTCACATCCTCTGTCTGGCAGGCAGTTTAAAATACAGGATTTTGTCAGGCTTTTTACTGTAGGGGTTGAAATATCCTGGAATGTCCATAGAATACTTATTTTTAAGGGAAAGTGTTCCACTGCCCCCTAAACATCGAAGAATATCACAGCCATACTGCACGTTCTCCCCATGTGTCCTCCAATGTCCTCCTTTTAGTACTTTCCTGGCCTCCTTTCAAGGCTTTGGGATCCGGTAGCCCTACCCCAGGGCAATGTCCCACAGGATCCTGAGTCCTGCTGACAATCAGGGCAGAGATGTATGCTGCAGACAGGCTGCACACAGACAAGGCCAGCAGGCAGCAGGGCCAACTGTGTTTTCTGATTCCCTCCAGCAGGTCACCCAGCTGCCCGCTGTGCCGCGCCACCTGCCCGACGCCTCAGCCCATGGCCACCACGGCGGAGGAGGAGGGCCCCCTGTACGCGAGGCGATATCCTCGAGAGCCTGGAGGAGCTGGGGGAGTGGACTGAGGCGTCCACCCAGGCCTGGCGCCAGGACCAAGCCATGGGGCCAGACTTGAGCCTCCGCCTGCTGCAGCAGGCAGCAGCTGCAGACAACAGGATGGTCGCTGCCCTGAAGCACCAGGCACAGGTTAGCGAGCGCCAGGCGCAGGCCTTTGAGTGCCTCTGCGACCACCTGCCCACCGTAGTCGAGGCAATTGCCACCACCCTCCACTAGCTGGTGGAACAGATGGCCCCTCCAGCAGCTGCAGGGGGTCCAACACCTGGCCTTCCCCGGAGGCGACCCCGGACCCAGGGTGGCCGTTGGCAGGAGCAGGGAACACCACCACCCCCAGACTCCCCCACAGGCCCTGCCTAAGTTCTCCTCTGCCACCCAGACTCCCTCACCCCCTCCCCCTAATCTATCTCCCCCTTCCAAGTTGCTGGGCCCCCCCAGACTGCCCCCACATTGCCCCATCCCGTAACCGTCCCTAGCCCTTCCCTGCTCCAACCTCTGTTTTGTTAATAAATATTTGAAACTTATTCTTGGTTCTGTGTGGTTTTATTGGGGGTAGTTCACAGTGCAGGTGGATGGGTGAGGGCTGGCTGTGGGTGAATGGGGGAGAGGGTGGTGTGGGGCAGGGCAGGCCTGGCCCTCAGAGTTCCTCCAGGGCAAAGGTGTTCATCATTGCGTCCCGCACTGTCACAGCTCTCTGTGATGGCTGCTCCCGTCCGGCCACAGGTCTGGATTCCTCATAGTCCCCAGCGAGGAGTTGTGCCTCAGCTTCCCAGGCAGCTGCAATGGGCTCTCCCTGCTGCTCACAGAAGTTGTGCAGGGCCATGCACGTACTGATGACCTGCGGCATTGTCCTCTCCGCAAGGTGGAGGCGTGTAAGGAGGCACCTCCAGCATGCCTTGAGGCAGCCAAATGCCCGCTCGACCACCTGGTGACAGCGGCTCAGGCGGCGGTTGAAAATCTGCTGTCAGGAATTGAGGGGCCCTGCGTATGGCTGCATGAGCCATGGGTGCAGAGGCTAGGCTGCATCTGCCACAATGAGGACGGGCACCTCTTCTCCCCCAACATTGATGTTATGCAGGGGGAAGAAGGTGCCTGCCTCCATGTCCCAGTACAGGGCAGAGTTACGGAGTACCCTGGCATCATGGGCCCTCCCTGGCCATCCCACGTAACAGTTTTGGAAAAGGCCCTGGTGGTCCACAAGGGCCTGCAAGATAATAGAATGGTACCCCTTGCGGTTTCTGTACTCCACGGTTTGGTGCTCCAGGACTCACACGGGAATGTGCATTGCATCCAGGATCCCCACACAATTGGGAAAGCCCAGTGTGGCCATGCCAGCAATGGTGTCCTGCAGCTCCCCTTGTGTGACCAGGAGTCGCAGCTGGATCCGGTTGATGGCCCTGGTGACCTCCAACAGAAAGTTGCCAGTGGTGGACCTCCCAATTCCGAACAGGTGCACCACAGACCTGTGTGACTCCAGAGTGGCCATCTTCCACAGGGTGATGGCCACTCTTGTCGACAGGGATGGCAGGCCTCATGGTGGTGTCCTTTCGGCGCAGCAGCAAGGCGAGTTCTGTGACCAGGAGGTTGAAGCTGGCCCTGCTCATGCGGAAGTTCCTCCGCCACTGGTTGTTCCCCCACGTTCACAGCACTACCTGCTCCCACCAGTCTGGGCTGGTCTCCTGGACCCAGACCTGGCGAGGCACAGAAGGGGGCAGGGGAACTAGATCTGCTCTGCAGCCCAGCTGTATGACAGCCTCGGGAACAGGCTGAGCACTATCTGGGTCTTCAAGCAGAGTGTCCCACATCAGCAGGACATTCTGCAGGTGAGCAGAGGGTCTGTTCATTGCACGGTGCTGGTTGAGTAGCTGGGCAGTGTCCACGTCTGTCACTTGCAGAGTCCTGCTAGCCAGAATGGACAGGGAAGTGAGGTCAGGGCCAGCTTTTATAGGATTGACTGGCAACATGGCTGCCAACATGGCTCAGGGAGGCAGCCATATTGCCACACCTCCCATGGTGCTCTTCCCCTAAAGCGAAATAGCAAGTCCGCTGTCTGGACATGCTATTTCGATTCCTGCTTTTCCTTATTTCAATTTGTTTTTTAGGTTATTTTGAATTAAGTCATTTCAAAATAAGGGCTTTATTTCGAAATGACTTATTTCAAAATGACTTATTTCAAAAGGACGCCCTGCGTGTGAACATAGTCATTGAATTTTTCTCTCATTACAACAGGTGATTTGACCTCATCTTCCTTTGTATGCTGTTTCCCTGTGTTTGAATCTTAAGTATTTTGATTTGCTGTTACAGTGTGATGCATTCCCATGACTTACACCTCCCTGCATTTATCTCCCCACTCATTCTGTAAATTCCACCATCTCCAAAACATCTGACAAAGTGGGATTTTCTCTCATGAAAGCTCATGCAATAAATAAATTTGTTAGTCTTTAAGTGCCACATAACTCCTTGTTTGTTTTATATAAAATGAAGGAATTTTATTTATTCTGACAAACAAAGTTTCAGAGAGAGAAAATACTAATCAACCTGGCCAGAATGTACTACACAGATATGAATTCTTTCAGACAATCTGTTTGATAGGAAACTGAAAGAGTCCCATCTTTGCACCCGAAACAGCTGAGTTTAACAGTGGTTGTTTAACATGTTATAGCTGAACTGGGTTATTAGTGAGTCTGCCTTGTACGGACAGGGCATGATAATTCTATAATCAAGACTATAATACTACAGTCAGGATTAATTCCAGCACATTAAAACACCTCTTTTTCTGCTTAATAAATAAAATACAATAATAAATAATAATTATGATAAACTTTTTCAGCTTAGAATCCTTCATATTTTGGCTCCATTTATAATAGAGGAACCAAGCTGCATCATAACCTAGAGCAGTCACAAATAAGTTAAATAAAGGTCAAATTCAGTTGTTTTTGTTCTGTAGAAAGAATCATTGAAAAGGAAAGTAAGAAATTAAAGGTATGATACAAAGCACTTGAGACAGTAACTATATAGACAGTGGCAATCAAATTCAGCATGCCAATGTGCAAACCAGGAGCAAGGGCAGACAAGTGACTCCATGAAGGGAAATATCAGATCATGTATCTAGGGATAAAAAGACTAGACAGAACCTTTTCCCTTAGAGTGCTTTATTGTGGAAGGAGTTGAATTCATTTACAGGAAAACATTAAAGAAGCAGCTCCTGGCTCATGCTCTGAGCTTACAGTGAATGAGCATGATTCATGAGATTGGCATGGACATAAATCTTCCTCTGTGCAAAACACTAAGGCTGTGTTCACACAGCACTCTTATTTCAAAACAACAAAGGTTGTTTCGAAATAAGAAAGGCCATGTTCACACGATGCACCATTGTTTCGAAACAATGGCGTTGTTTCAAAACAGCTTAAACCCCATGTGGGGATGAAACAACGTTGTTTCAAAATGATTGTTTCAAAACAACGCCATCTGAACATGTTGTTTCAAAACAACAGTGACTCGTTTCGAAATAACTGTTGTCTGAACATGCTATTTCACTTTGAGCTTTTTTCCTTAATTTGAATTAACAAACTGTTAATTCGAATTAACTTATTTCAAAATAAGGCATTATTTCGATACAACTTGTATCAAAACAACTTGTATCGAAATACAGGTAGTCCTCACTTAGTGACCGGGTTCCGTTCCTGAAACCTGGTTGATAAACGAATTGGTCACTAAACGAGGAGCAGCCCTTACCGGTATTTCAGGCATAATGTACTTTACTGGTAGTGGGTTTTGTCACCTTTGCATCATTTATAACATTTTTAATATATATTTTAAATGTTTTAAGCTCTAATGTACTGAACTTAGTTTGCATAGTGTACTGTAAATATAGGTAATCTGAGAGAGTTGATGCGAGTTCTCGTACATTGCCATAATACCAACTCATCAGAGAGCCGGTCATAACTCTGAGGGGTCACTAAACGAGTAGGTCACTAAGTGAGGACTAGCTGTAAACCCCTGTGTGTGAACATAGCCTAAGTGATCCTAAAAACAGATCTGCCCAGTTAGAAATTACATGTGAGTCTATGAGCAGTCTTCTTACAGTACTGTGGCTTTAGTAGGATTGCCTAAGATATACCAAAGTTAGTGTAAATCCAACTAGTGTAACTAACAATACCAGTGATGGCAGCACAGTCAGAGCAGGCTAGTTAGCTGAGTGCATATGCAAGGTCTCTTGTGCTGTCTACTCTGAAGCTCCTGTTGCATTGTCTTCACTGCTATTGCTACCCATGCAGACTGGATTTAAACGAGGTCACAGACACTAATCATGCACAGCTAGTGATGCGCTGACTCACGCTAAGGAGGGGAGCCACTGAGCAGGAAAAGCCAGGGCATAATTTACAATTTGGAATTTTCCCACAATTCTTTATTTCTAAATTAAAGAGTTGCTGGTGGCAGCCCTGTTAACAAAAGATAATAAACCTCCTTATTCCTTATTATTCACAGACTTTTCTCTGGCTCTCATTACTATAGTATCTAAGCTCCTCACAAATACTATCCCAGTGAGATTAAATTCTGCAGTTTCATGTACACAGACAGATTATTTTGACTGCAGAGTGTTGCTAGAGGGATCTGTCCATAAATTCAGCTTGTAGGTGCAGAATCTAAGGCTATGTCTACACACAAGGCTTTATTTCAAAATAAGTCATTCCGAAATGAATTATTTCAAAATAAAACCTTTATTTCAAAACAATTTATTTCAAACTAAAAAAAAAATTAGTTTGAAATAAGGGAGACCGTGAAAGAGAAATAGCAGGTCCTATGTATGGACCTGCTATTTTGCTTCAGGAGAGGGGCACCCTGGGAGGCGTGGCAACATGGCCCCTTGCGGGCCATATTGCCACCAACCAGGGTGGAGGGGGCAGAGGGCTTGCCAGGAGACTCAGGGTGCCGTGGGTCCCCAAGCCGCTTGCCCTCTCTGGGCAAGTGGCTTGGGGACCCGCGGCATCCCCAGGCTCCCCCGCCCAGGTCGGGGGAGCTGCAACGGCTGCAGCAGTGGCGGCTTGCTCCACGCCCAGGTCGCCGGCGTGCAGCCCTAGTGGGGTAAGCTGCAGCAGTGGCAGCTCACCCCATAGTAGTCTACGCCTGGCAGAAGGGTGCTGGGGCACCTGGCTCTCCCCGCTGCTGGGGCAGCCCCCAAGCCTGTGGGTGGGGAGCCGGGGGCCGGTCTTTTCCCCACTGCCAGAGCTAGGGAAAGCCCTGCAGTGGGCTGCGGGGGCTCTCCATCTTTCCCCCATACAGGGTCTGGGGGAAGCCCCACATTGGGGATCCTCAGGTGCCCCACTTCTCCCCCACTGCGTCGGCCAGGGGAAGCTGTTTTGAAACCATGGCTCTTGTTTCAAAATGAGGATCTCCCTCATTTCAAAACAGGAAAACGTCATGTGGACTTAGTCTTTTTTATTTCGAAACAACCAGTGTTGTTTCAAAATAAAAGAGATGTGTAGACATACCCTAAGTGACTTAGCCAGTACCATGAGCTGATCCCAGGTTTCCTAAGTCTCAGGTCACTGGACAGAAATGACATATTTTTTCCTCTCTCTGGCTATGTTCATACACAAAGGCTTATTTTGAAATGAGTCATTTTGAAATGACTTATTTAGACATAAAAGCCTTATTTCGAAATGACCTATTTTGAACTAAAAAAAACATTTAGTTCAAAATAAGGTAAAACCTGAAGGCGAAATAGGAGGTTCTATGCATGGACCTGCTATTTCGCTTCAGGACAGGGGCACCCTGGGAGGTATGGTAACTTGGCCCCTTTCAGGCCATGTTCCCACCAACCAGGGCCGGGGGGGGGGAGAGGGCTTCTCTGGATCCTGGGGGTGCCCCAAGCTGCTTGCCCTCTGGGCAAGCACCTTGGGGAGCCACGGCACCCCCAGGCTCCACTGCCCAGGTCGGGTGGGGGCTGCAGTCTCTGCCAGGTGAGCCGCAGCCCGGCGTCTGTTGCTGGACGCTGCTCCGGGGGGCCTGCAGCCCCCGCAGGGTGAGCCGCAGCCCAGTGGCTCACCCTGCCACCAGCTAAGGGGGGCTGCAGCCCCCTGGAGCAGGGCATGGGGTGAGCCGCCGGGCTGCAGCTCACCCCACTGGGGCTGCAGCCCCCCCTTAGTTGGTGGCAGTGTGAGCTGGCATCCTGCTTCCGGGCTTGAGAGCAGCCCCAGTGGTAGGGAGAGCTCAGCGCCTGGCACTCCGTCACGGGGCTCCGCACCCGGCTTGGGGGAAACCCCCCTTGCCTGCAGCAGGTGTCCCCTGCTAAGCACCCTGGGAGGAAGGTCAAATGTTGTTTTGAAACAGTTTGTTCTGAAACAACATGTCCAAATGGCCTTATTTTGAAACAATGGTTTTAAAATAAGGGCCATTTTGATAAGAAACCAGGTTTAAGGTGTGCCAAAAGAACACCTCTTATTTAGAAATGACTGAGTCTGTCATTTCAAAATAAGAAAATGTTGTGTGGATGTAATTTTTTATTTCAAAATAACCTGTTATTTTGAAATAAAAAAGACGTGTGGACACAGCCTCTCTGTCTCTGCCTCTCTCTCTTTTAACTAGTACTGTACAATTCTAGCATATTTTTTTTTAATAAAAATTTTGGTCCAGGTCATTTTACTACAAATTGATATTTTTCAGGTTTCTATGGCTGTGTTCACACAGCACTCTTATTTTGAAACAACAAAGGTTGTTTCAAAATAAGAAATACCCTGTTCACATGACGCACGGTTGTCTCGAAACAACGGCACCCATTGTTTCGAAACAATGGCATTGTTTCAAAACAACTTAAACCCCATGTGGAGACGAAACAATGTTGTTTTGAAACAATTGTTTTGAAACAGTGCCGTCCGAAAATGTTGTTTCGAAACAACAGTGACTTGTTTTGAAATAACTGTTGCCTGAAACTGCTATTTCTCTTTGAGCTTTTTTCCTTAATTCAAATTAAAAAACTGTTAATTCAAATTAAGTTATTTCAAAATAAGGCATTATTTCGATACAAGTTGTTTCGACACAACTTGTATTGAAATAATGCCTGTGTGTGAACACATCCTATGTTCCACACTGAAACACAAAATCTCATATTTTCTCAGCCAAAACTGGTTTACTTTGGAGTTTTGAATTTCAAATGAACACACTTTATGCCTGGTTGGTTTTGTGGAGGAAAGAGCTTCAAATTTTTAGTTGTCTCCAAACTGGGACAAGATTTGTAATCTAAGTATAATGTGCAAACCTCAGATTTAGATGCCCAGTTCAATTCCTGTCTCTTGCAAGCAATGGCAGAAACGTTTTTGTGCTAACCTCCCATGCAAAAGGGCACTCCATAGCCAAAACTAAGCTGTTTATTTATGCCCCTAAGAACTAAATCCTGCTCCTAGTAGACAGTCTGAATAAAAACTAGGATGGGTACTGGGAAGTTTTATGTAGAGGTTAGAAAACTTTGCCCTAAGTTGTGGAGCAGCAAGAGGTCCACTCTATAGTAAGGTGACCAAATAGCAAGTGTGAAAAATTGGAAGATGGTGGATTGAGGCTATCGGCATCTGTATAAGACAAAGCCTGGAATGAGGACTCGTCTGGTGAAATCAGGACATCTAGTGATTCTATTCTGCATCCATCACTACAGCTTCCCAACTGAAGCATGGTCCATGGTACACTAGCCTGTTCTAATTCCTTTTGGATCTAGATAGAAGTGGATTCAGGAGCCCTATCACACTGACTCCCTGTCTTTATCTACTCTGTAGAAAGTGCATACCTCTTCTCCCAAAATTTGAGCTTCTGAAATTTGTTTATTTTCCAGTTGTGTAAAAAACCAGCAAAAGCTCCACTGTGTGAGGGCCACATGCACCCACTGAAGTGTGCATGGGGCCCTCATACAGTGGATTTATTACTTCTCAATTAACACAAGCCATTTTAGATTACATGCAAGGGTTAAAGTATAATTTGGTGGGCCCCAGAACCCTCCTAAATTGGCAGGCTCCCCTCATACTGCTGCAGGCCCCTTCATGTACCCCAGCTCCTGACTCCCAAACACCTGCCCCCCACCCTGGCTTCCAGTCCCCACACTACCCCCACCAAAACTCCTGCCCCCAAACACTTACTCCCACCCCTGCTCCTGCCCCCACCCCAACTCTTGCCCCCTTACACCTACACCCCCTTTCATAACTGTCATGGGGAGGGACCCCAGCCCGGGCTGAGGCTTCGGTCAAGAGCCTGGTCTCACCATGCATGCTCAGAGGCTCTGAGCATGATCACTGAGACCAGGCTTTGGCCTACAGCCTGATCTCATCAAGCATGCTCAGAGCTTCTGAGCATGCTCAGTAAGACCAGGCTGGGGAATGGAGTTTTTAGAACTCCCTGCCCTGCCTGATGTGGCAGAATGCCATTCCGGGGCTTGCTGTTTTTAAGGGCTCAGCGTTCTGGTCCCTAAAAATAGAAAATGGAGCCAGAACACTGCATTCTGGGGCCTACTATTTTTAAATGGTGGGCCCCAGAACACAGCATTCCATGGCCATTTTCTATTTTTAGGGGCCCCGGAATGTTGAGCCCCTAAAAATTGAGGGCCCCGGAACGACGTTCTGCCACATTCAGGCTTACTTTAAGCCCTGGTTACATGTCACTTTCCTTACTTATGAGTCTTTTGCCGTACAGGTAAGGTCCCACTGACTTCCTTTAAAACATTTTCTACTCATTGATTTCTAAATAACCAGGTATATGGCTACATGAATACAGCATCTGTACCTTATGGTTCTTTTTTTCTTATTCTATATTTCTAGCTTTGAGTAAAAGACAGGTGCTATTATCACCAGTAAACAGCCATTGTCTTTTACAATTACATCAGATAATACATTTTAAAATTATGTCCCATTGCTTCTTATGCATTCATACTTATATTACAAAAGAAACCAGGAAAACAGCAAAGCCACTGCAGTATTCTATATAAAGTACATATATTAGTCTTCTACAGATATAGAAACTTGTGAAATATTTTTACCATATTAAATTTGAGGAAAAAAAATCATCAGGAATACCTATTATACTAAATTATTCTGGGATTCTTATTTTAGACTTAACCTATTAACAAGAATAAAATACCTCCCATAAGAAAAAAGAAAAAGAAGAAGTCAGAGGCCTTGTCCCACTCCTTTCTTGGGTGGGATGCAGTAGGACCACAGGGCTTCCAGCAGAGGACCACAAAGGGTCAGAGGTATCTCCGGACAGTTCCATACAGAGCTTTAAAATAGTACTTGGCAGCAAAATATTAAAAACCAAAATATTTTGCCAAGATTGTAAGCAGTTTGATTCAGAAATTCTGTGTTAGAGGAGTTAGCATTTGGGTGCTCAGCCTTCACCTCCCATGATACATCATGGTGTCCCCTCTGGCCAAGGGAAGACAGGAGTCCCGTCAGAGGCCTGTGGCCATGGCACATAATGGGACATGAAATAAGGCTGGTGAGTGCTGCCCATTAAAAAGAATGGGAACTTGGAAGCAATGAACTTCAACTTCCATGAAGTATTGCAATAGCATATCCAACTAAAAATATTTCTATTTTTAGCTGAAATATTTGGTTTACAGAAAAAAATGAAAACTTTTCAATTAAAGGCATTTGAGAAAAAAATAATTTTCTATAGAAAGGAAAATTTTGTTTTGAACTTTTCAATAAGTCAAAAATCCTATTTTTTGCCACAAAACAGATTTTTGCAGTTCCAGTGTATTAAAACTTCTACTAAATCTATTTTTTCCCCGCAAATTATTAGTTGACCTAATATTGATTTATATCCTCATCTATCAAATCCACTTTTATTTCTTGGAAAAATTCACATAAATCTGCCCTTACCATACCATGATGAGTTGACATTTCTGGAAGATCCGTCTGGCCCTGTTGGAAATTAAATAAATCACATTGTCCATTGGTTCTTGTAGGCTATGTTCACATGTAAACTCTTATTTCAAAATAAGTTACTTCAAAATGAGGGGTTTTTTTTTAAACAAAATCCTTATTTTGAAATAATTTAAGTCGAAATAATAAAATATTAAATTGAAATAAGGGAAAACCTCAAAGCAAAATAGCATGTCTGGATGCAGGACTTGTTATTTTGCTTCAGGAGAGGGGCAGCATGGGAGGTGTGGCAACATGGCCCCTTCGCTGGGCCATGCCCCCACCCTATATATACAAAAAGGAAGAAACCTTGGGAAGGAGAAGGGCAAAAGTGTTATTTCGAAATAACCATTATTTTGAAATAACTTGTCCAAATGGTGTTGTTTCGAAATAACCATCTCGAAACAAAGGCTATTTTGATTTCAAGCAAGGTTTTATCGTTCCAAAATGATGAACGTTATTTCAAAATGATGGGGTCCCATCATTTAGAAATAGAGAAACGTCATTTGGACATCTCAACTTTTATTTCTAAACAATGGTCATTGATTTGAAATAAAAGCAGCGTGTGGACATAGCCATAGAAATGTTGCTTCAGCATTGTGATGGACAAGTGATGAGAAAAGATTTGTCAAAGCCTTCCCAACAGAAAAACCTTAGGCAGTTCGAGCTGCTAGTCTTCAGGTCTGTTCATCAAAGAAAAGGCAGGTGCTTAGTTATAATATAGCACATCTAAATCTTTTAGTTACACCTGAACAGGTTTCAAAAAGGAGGACCTCCCTGATGTTTCAGCAGCCTTCGCTTTAGATAAGTAAGTTAAAAATGTTAACTACTGTCGTTAAACTTTGAAGAACTTGTGGTTTGAATTAAATGCATCTAAAAGGGTAATGTTAAGGTGGCCATACATCACAGAACTGCAAAGACTTTCATATGTGCTTAACTAGATGTCAGGGTGTCAAACTCATTTACTATAGTGGGCCAGATTTGACTTATAAGTACTTCAAGTGGGCTGCACAAGCCATAAATTGAAGTAATAGAGTACTTTTGCGGCATCATGGAACACTGTGTATGTGAGACTCTGCTATGTGATACCACACTCTCTCTCTCTGTTAGGGAGAAAGTAGGGTCCTGCAGAGCATAGTCATGGGTTAGGTGGAAGTGGTTTGCAGGCCACATCTGGCCCACAGGCTGCATGTTTGACACCCCTGCTATATGCAATGTAGCATTCCCAATAAAGTCAATAGGACCATTCGTAGAGTATAAGAGTAAGTATACTCTTTGCAGGATAATTTAACGGTTTGGGAAGCTTTGGAACCATATTGCTAGTTAAGGAGAGTATAAATGTATAGAAACTGTATGGGAAAGGACAATTTTAATGTTAATGATCAGGTTCTGAAGAGGTTTCTTGACTCCACCCCCTATTGTTTTCATGGTGTCTTTTGCTTTTCCTTATGAACATGATCTTTTACATAAAAATAATTGTTTGCCATCCCTGGTTGGATAAGAGCAAAAATAGTTCCTGCGTGACTATTTGCATGTACAAATTTCAAATGTCTTCCCAAATGCTCAAATACAAGTCTGATATTTGCCTTCAGTGAACATGTCTTTTTCCAGATAAATGTGATCCAGCCAATGATCCTGGAATGTGAGCACAAAAGGAATCTGGGCATAATGCTGAGTTTCATTTAAAACTGAATTAATTCAAATAATTTGAACAAATATTCACTTCAAGTTTCTGATTTTATTCACCATGCTTTAGCCAAAGCAATCTAGACCTCACTGTCACTTGCTTCTTTGATTTTTCTCCCAGTCCTCCCCACAAAAATGTCAAATTCTCCTTTGGAATATTTTTCTTTCTTCTTTCACAAAGATTCTTTCACACCTGTTGAGCTCCTTTCCATGCCAAGAGAACAAAAATGCATCTTGAGTCTTCAGACAAAAAATGCTGCAAGATTAAAATCCCTGGAAAACCTGAATACATGTGGATAACTTCTTATTTAACTGGGCCTGTAATAGTGAACTCTTCTATGCTCATTAAAAATGTAATGGAGTCTGTGGAACTGTCTTCATAATTGCCTTCTTAAAATCATTTTTTTAATGAAGTGAAGTTCATACAGCGAACATATTCCTCATTCCATATCAATAGAGCACAGTGAAATGAAAACATTATGTAGCTAAGGATGACAATGTTTTTATTTGTAATTCCAAATGTTTTTCTATTTACTTAGTTTAATTCTGCTCATATGACTGCAACTCTTTATATTTTTAGTTGGCAGAACCTGTTCTGCATCCTTCTAATGCAGTTTAAGCGGTTCTGGAGTTTTGTGGTAATTAATGAAGCTCTCTTCCCTTTCTTCACCATCATTCATCACTTGTACGGCAAAGAATTATCAAATTGTAAATGAGCATAGGAATTTATGTAAAACCACAGTCCTGGGGTGTGATATATCTACTATGTAGCTCAAATTTTAAAAGGCATCTAAAATATCATCATTAAAGCAGATTGTCATCAGGAAAAAGGACAGTGAAAAGATTTTGTACATATACTTACAATGCTCATAAGTATATGGGGTGGATCAAAGCAGAGACCTTCTATATTTCTCATTTTTTAAAAAAGCTGTGAATCACCATTCACAGAAATAAACATTTTAAGTGACTTCTACCCTGAAGGCCTGACTCAAAGCTAGAACCACATATAGGCCTAAAGATCTGGTCCCAATGAAAACTATCAGATTTATTTCTGCTGTGATCTTGCTCAGAAACATGCAACTAATGATTTTATAAGCAATAGGAAAAATGAATAGAATCATAAAATATTGGGGCCGCAAGGGTCCTCATGAGTAGAGCCCTGCAAATCAGCAGGTATCCACTGCAGATCCATGGTTATCTGCATCCGCGGGTCTGGGTGCGAATAACCACAGACCCATTGCTGCACATCAATTCACAGATGCAGCTTCTATTGTTACCTTATCACAGTGCAATCCATTACTGAAGCCTCTGTCCTGATCTGTGTCGGCACCATGCAGGGGAACCAGGAAGCGCTCTGGCCAGTCCTAGACTGTGATCTGCCAGCCAATCAGAGTCTCAAGGTTGGGGCTTGGAGACTCACTGCTGGCCTTTGATTGGCTCATTCCCCTGCCCACTTCTTCCTTTTTTTGTTTTCAGTTGGTAAGCCATTGCTGTCAATCAGAGATTTAATTGGTGGGCAAAGAAATCTGATTGATAACACAGCACGTGAACCACAAATAAGAAAGGAAAAAGTGGGTGGCACCCATATGGGGAATGAACCAATCAAAGGCTGAATGGTTCTATGTGAGCCCAAGCTCAGTTGCAGCTGTGGTTACAGATGCAGCTAAACCCTGGCATGCGGATTTTGGATCAGATTAATGTTATCACTGAGCAGATGCAAATCGGATGTTGTTCCACATTTTTGTATCCTCACAGGGCTCTACTTATGAGATCATCTAGTCCAACCGATTGCCAAAAGCAGGACTACTCCCACTAAATCATCCCAACCAGGGTTTTGTCTAACTGAGCATTAAAAGTTTCCAAAGATGGATATTCCACCACCTCCCTAGGCAAGCAGTTCCAGCACTTCAGCACTCTCCTTATGAGAAAGTTTCTCCTAATATCTTAGACCTCCCCAGCTGCAACTTGAAACCATTGCTCCTTGTTCTGTCCTCTATCACCACTAAGAAAAGCCAAGCTCCCTCCTCTTTGGAGCAGCCCTTCAAGTAATTGAAGATTGCTATCAAATTCCCCCTCAGTCTTCTCTTCTGCAGAGTAAATAAGCCTAGTTCCGTAAATCACGTGCCCCACCCCAGAATCATTAATCATTTTTGTTGCCCTCTGCTTGACTATTCCTAATTTGTCCACATACTTTCTGTAGTGGGGAGCCCAAAACTGGACACAATACTCCAGGTGCAGCCTCACCAGTTCCAAATAGACAGGAATAATCACATCCCTCAATCTGCTGGCAATTCTTCTACTGTTGCAGACCAATATGTCATAGGCTTTTTTGGCAACAAAGACACACTGTTGACTCATTGCCAGCTTCCTGTCTACCATTACCCTTATGTCCTTTTCTACAGAGCTGCTACTTAGCTAATTGGCCGCTAGCCTGTAGCAGCGCATGGGATTTTTTTGTCCAAAGTTCAGGACTTTGCACTTGTCCTTGTTGAACCTCATGAGATTTTGTTTGGCCTACTGCTCCAGTTTGTCTTGGTCTCCTTGAATCCTGTCCCTACCCTCCAGTGTATCTACCATTCCCCTCAGCTTTGTGTCATCCATAAACTTACTGAGCATGAGATTTCTCTCATCATCCAGATCATTAATGAAGATGTTGAAAATAATCGCCCTAGGACCAACTCCTAGTGGATGCTGCTTGCTCCTGGTTGCCAAATAGACATTGAATCATTGATCTCTTCCCACTGAGCCTGATGATCTAGCCAGCTTTCAATCCACCTTAGAGTCCATTCATCCAACCCATGCTTCCATAAGTTTCTGACAAGAATGCTATTGGAAACCATATCAAGAGCTTTGCTAAAGTCAAGGTATATCATGTTGATGGCTATTCCTGCATCCACAAAGCCAGTCATCTCCTCATAGAAAGCAATTAGGTTGGCCAGTCATGATTTGCCCTTGGTGAATCCATGCTGACTGTTCCTGATTACCCTGTTTCCCTCCAAGGCTATGTCTACAGGATGGGTTTAAGCCGACTTAAGGAGGCTTAAGTCAACTTAAGAATAACCCCGTCCACACTTGGAGTTGATTAAGTCAATTTAAGGGCTTCCTTAAGTCAACTTAATCACTCCTGCCCTTAAAGTTGACTTTAGGGGTTAAATCAACTTTCTTAAGTCGACTTAACACAATGTGAACATTAAAGTTGACTTAATAAAGTTGACTTAGTGCAGCATGGCCATTTAAGTCAACTTTATAAAGTTGACTTAATGGAGTGTGGACTCACTAAGTCGACTTAATGAGGTCTACTTAAAATCAACTTTAAGTAGAGTTTATCATGTCGACTTAATAAAGTTGACTTAGCTTTTATAGTGTAGACATAGCCCAAGTGTTTCAGAACGGATTCTTTAAGGACCTGCTCCCTGATTTTTCCAGGGATTGAGGTGAGGTTGATTGGTCTGTAGTTTGCCAGATCCTCCTTTTTCCCTTTCTTAAAGATAGGTATTATATTTGCCTTTTTCTAATCATCCAGGACCTTCCCCCATCACCACAAGTTTTCAGAGATAATAGCTAGTGATTCTGCAATGACATCAGCCAGCTCCCTCAGCATTCTTAGATGCACTTCATCTGGCCTCATAGATTTGTGCATGTCCAATTTCTCTAAGTAATCCCTAACCTAACCTTCCATCACCACGGGCTGCTCTCCTTCTCCCCATTCCATGTTGCCTAGTACAATAGCCTGGGAGCTGACTGTGCCTGTGAGGACTGAGTTAAAAAAAACAGAGTACTTCAGCCATTTCTACATCATCTGCCACTAGGTTGCCTGTTGCATTTACTAAGGGACCTATACCATCCCTGATCCTCTTCTTGTTACTGATACACTTGTAGAGCCCCTTCCAGTTACCCTTCATATCCCTTCCTATCTGCAACTCCAATTGCCTTTTGGACTTCTTCATTTTATCCCTGAAGACACAAAGCAATATCTTCATATTTCACTACAGTCATTTGTCCAAGCTTCAATTTCTTGTAAACTTCCCTTTTGTGTTTCAGCTCATAGCAGAGGTCTCTGGTAAGCCACACTGGGCGCCCTCCATATTTGCTACTCTTCCTGCACATTGGAATGGTATCTTCATGTGTCCTTAGCAGGGTTTTTTAAAATATAGCCAACTCTCTTGGATGGCTTTCCCCTTCATATAAGCCTCCCAGGAGATCATGTCCTTCAGTTCCCTGAGAAAGTCAAAGTCTGCTTTTCTGAAGTTCAGGGTCTGTGTTCTGCTTCTTTTCTTTCTTCCTTTGATCAGGATCCTGAACTCTACCATCTCCTGGTCGCTGCTGCCCAGGTATCTGTAGCTCCTTTCTCTAATAGTTGAAGAGTTTTTATTCCAAAATTTCATACAACCATTTTATGGTTTTCCAATAAAACTTTTGCTTACATCAGCAAGCATATAAGTGTGCTGTCTATGGTGGAGGGACAAAAACAGGAGTAATATCTGGTGCCCAGTAGAATTAAATGGGAAAAAAACCTTATATCTCAATTTTTTTGACATTTCAATTAGTTTCTTATAGTTAAACTTAATGTTTTTTTCTATAGATAGACAAATTTCAATACAAAAAATTTATTTTGACACCCAAACCAATTATTTTCAGTTAAATGTCAAATGGGATTTTCAATGATTTTGAAACTTTAAAAAAATCAAAACTAGAACATTTATCAAAACCAACTCTGCCAAAATCAATTCTGAGTTTTGATAATTCAGCATTTTCTAATAAAAAAGTACTTCTTCTAAAAAATTCCAAACAGCTCTAATCCCCAGTTTTCCACTTGCAAAGTAAAATTGTATGTGTGATGAAAAATAATCTGCAAGCCCTATGCTTACAGGAGATTACTTCCCTGATTGTGCCAGTCCTTTGAGGTAAGGTGGAGCTCCACTTATTTGTACCCATTCCTCTACTGGTCCTTCTTCAAGATAAAGAAAACAGTGGTTCTGCAGTTGTTTCTTTCCATCACACCCATCTCTATACAGGAGTAGATACTGGTAGTGGTAGTCCACATAGGAGAATAAGGGAGTGTCTTATGTCCATTTACTCCCAGGGATGGGTGTACAAACAAGGTTCACAGCCTGGTCTTTTCTCTTGGCTGGGGCAAAGTATGGTTATTTTCATTATTTTAGAAAGGTGTGTGTGTGTGTGTCTGTGTGTGTGTGGAAACAAGGAGACAAGGAAAGTTGTTTTATGAACAATATAACAGATATTGGCATTTCCCTCTAGTCTTAAAGGCTGTGTCCACACTCAGACAGTTAAATTGATTTAACATAAATCTATTTAATAAAGTTGCTATAAAAATCATTGAATCTATTTAAGCTAAATCAATTTAACAGGTCCACACTACAAAGTCAAACTGAACCAGCACGTCCAGGCACAAGACTTGCTAGTTTGATTTAGGAGAGGGACACCATGGGAGGTGTGACAAGATGGCCCACTAAAAAGGCCATGCCCCCACTCAATATATAGACAGAAGAAGGCATCTTAGGAAGGAGAAGGGCAAAATTGTTAAATTAAAACAACCATTAAATCAAAACAAAATGTCTGCATGGCATTATTTTGATAAAATGGTTGTGATCCAAGTGTTGTTTTGGTTCAAAACAAGGATTTATTGAATCAATCTAAGTTTCCTTGTTTCAAAATAATGGAGCTCATCATTTTGAAACAATAAAATATCGTGTGGACCTACACTTTTTAAAATGGAAATAAACAATGTTATTTTGATTTAAGAGCTGCGTATGGGCATACCTAAAAAGAAAAGACTATTTTAATATGGGTAAAATGGTAATACAAGTCAATGAATGTGTTGGAAGATAAGTATCTAAAATAGAAACAATGCCATGATGAGTACAAGAATATCATCCTTATCCTTGAGCTAGATGTTTCCTGTTTGTTAGGCCTATCTAGACCCCAACCATCCAGATCTTTATGCATAGAAGCAAAAAGAAATATTATGTTATAGTTGTGGTCTCTGTTCGCCCGCCAGGGGGGTGCCCCAGTGGGCAATGTGGGGAGTCCTTTGCTCAAGTCGGTCCTATATACGTTCCTTCCTTCCCTTGAGAGGAAGGACAAATGGTTCTTTCTACCCCCAGGAGGGGTGCACCCAGTAGTCCCGGGGCCAGGCACGACAGTTCTTGCTGGGGCCCCGAGCCCCTACTAGGGTGACGAGTCACTGAGTCTGCTGACGGTTAGGGGTTCACTGAGGTTGGGATGGATTGGGGTTCATCGGCTTGACGAGGGAGAGGGGAGAGGAGGAGGAGGGACACAGGCCCACCCTGCACCACTGTGTCCCAGCCCAGGGCCCTAATGGCAGCCAGACCTGCAGGTGGCAGGGTCAGCGGGGTCCCAACCGTAACACGCTGACCCTGGCATGGAGTAGACTCCCCCTGGGCTACTACCCTCCCCTTCTCCCATCAGTACCGGGTTGACGTCATCCTTGGCGTCCTTGGGGTACTCGCTGAGGGGCACTGAGTACAGTCCTTCCCAGGCATCCGGGGGCGGCAGGTCCAGGAGTTCCATGTCGACGACCATCTCCTCGGAAGTCGATTCTGGCGGCCCCCCTTGGTCAGGGGTGAGGGGCAGTTCCCCCAGGTCCACCCCTGAAGGGGGGGTCTGTGTCAGGCAGCGCCAGAGGCAGTTTCTCCAGGTCCTCTCCAACAGTGTGGGAGGCTGTCCCCCAGTAGTCCAGATCCTCACGGTTGGTTGGGGGGCACTGCAGGTCGGGTGGCCACGGCTTGTCCCCCTCCCGGGGTGGGGCATCTTCCCACTGGGTACCTGCCATGGGGGGCCCGAGCCAGCCATCCTGGTAGAAGGCTCGAGGGCGGTGGGTAGCCCCAGTCCTCCTCAACTGGCGGAAGGGCTGAGGCTGAGGACCCTGGCCAGAGCCATCCTTCTCCTCTGGCCACTAAGGCTGAACTGAGCTCCTCTGCCTGTCTTTTATACTTCCTGTCCCACCCACTCCCCTCCTGGTTGATTGGCAGGTTTGCGGGGGCAGCCATCTTGGCTCCTGCGGGGGCAGCCATCTTGGCTCCTGCTTACATATGTATTCAAAAGTAAATAAAATACATTTTGCTTTCAAAACTTGATTATCATCTTTCAAATCTCTGTGAACCAATTTCACTATCTTTTGTCTGTGATAAAAGATAAATTGGTCACAACCCATGTGCTCTCACTGAAGCCAATAGAAGCTGAGGAATAACACATAGTGTGCACTGTTAACCACCACATCTCTGTGGTTAATTCTTATAATTCCTGCCAGTTCAAATGCCTTTAGTATCTGGAGAATTTTATGCTCTTTTTGCCTCTGGGAAGATTACTGTTTCTTTGAAATCTTTCCTTCCTGAATCTGCTTTTTTAGCTAAGCTCAGCTCAAGTTGCCATCACTCAGACAACCAAGCACTCAGACCAACCAAAATCTGTCACCTTTATTCACATTCAATAGCACCATAAGGTGCCACACAATTTCTTGTTGTTTTTTTACGTAACTTTAGTCATTTCAACTAGACAGCTTCTGGAATGAGGTGCTACACAGCATAAATAAAGGTACTGGAATGTGGCTCACAGCAAACTACTCAAAGGACAATGACTCCCCTTTAAAACAGACTGTGTATGGCACTCACAGATCAAGTTATGGAATTTAAGATAACAGGGAAAAATAGTAGCTCAGGAAATGATCAATATTTTCATTATACTTTTTTATAAATGTCCTTACAAGTTCTTCATATGTTGAATAGCTATGGGCTACTTCATCTGTTCAAGGGAAGGAAGCAACACAGACCTGAAGAAATTCTGTTGGTTTTCATTCCTAGAACTTCCCTGGTACTATTCCTGGAGAAGAGGTTGCTTCTGTGGGGTCTGGTCCTGGATCTCTTGAACTCACTGTGGTTTGTGGATAAACCACAGAGATGTGGTGGTTAACAGTGCACACTATGTGTTATTCCTCAGCTTCTATTGGCTTCAGTGAGAGCACATGGGTTGTGACCAAACAGACAGTGTCAGGATTAGGGCCTGATATATGATTCATTCTGCTTTACTGCTTTTGCTTTAATTTTTTGTGGTGTAGGCAATTTGCCACCACTGAATGTATTATTTTGTAGAAGTATTTCCCTCCTTCCCCTTCACCTCCATTCCCCTCAAAAACAATACATTTTCAAACTGAAATGTCACAATCTGTAGCAATCAACTATCTCTATCAATTAGTTTGGAATAAAATTTGTAACAAAACATAGTCAGTGGTGTGTTGCAATAAATCATGATCACTTATACGTGCAAACACATTCAATTTGAATGCATAATTAGGTGACTAATAACACTGAAAATGCAATTGCATGCTTAAATAGACAACTCACCCTGTAGGCTCACCCTATTATTATCATGCTGTACTTTAAATGCACATTAATTTCTTTGCTGTTAAGCAACAGCTATTGAAAGATCGAGGTCTTCCACCCTCAGCCATTTTCTATCCCACAAAGACAAGTCAATTTAGTTTAGGTCAATTTACAGCCATCATTATTATTGTGGTGACTGATGTTCAGCTGCCCTGCTTGGCTCAGTGGTGTATATCCTCTCCAAAAGAACTTCTACCAGCCCAAGAGCAACAGTGTGAGGAGCTGAAAGCCCCCTCTCTCATTTCCACTGGTAGTTTTGTGCTTAAACCCTGGCTGCTCCACAGGTCCCCAGGCTTTTGGCAGGATTTGACCTCAGGTCAGCTCTAGTCACTCAGGCTTCTTGCTGTTGCTCACAGCTGAGAACAGGGTCCAGTCACCTAGCTGCACAGGGGACCAAGCATCACCTGAGCTCTAGCTGCCTGGTTGTCTTGTCATTTTCATGGCTCCTGCATGAAATTGGCTATGTCTACACTATAGGGCTCAGCTAAGTTGACTTAACAAGGTTGACTTTAAGTTGACTTAAAAGTTAAGTCGACTTAACAGAGTCTACTTAAAGGCTATGTCCACACTGGAGGGCTCTGTTAAGTTGACTTTGTTAAGTTGATTTAAGAAAGCCTACAATGTAGACAATCCTATCTACAATGTGTTAAGTCGACTTAATAAAGTCGACTTTAATGCTTAAGTTGACTTTAAGGGCTGGAATTATTAAGTCAACTTAAGCAAGTACTTAAGCTGACTTAAGAAAAGTCCAGTGTGGACATGTCTTTCCTTAAGTTGACTTAAGGGAGGTTAAGTCGACTTAAGGCTCCAGTGTAGACGTATCCATTGAGAATAATGACAGCCAACAATATATGTAAAGAATGTGGTGTCTGCACAGACTGATTCAAATTTGACACAGATTGGTGACTTATGAAAAATGAGCTTGGTAGTTTCAGTCCAGTTCTAGGTGAACATCACAAAAATAAGCTGTTATTTTTATTCAAACTGTTCATGAATATATTTGGAAGTATTTGTTCAACTGTTATCTGAATTTTTGTACTCAAAAATCTACATTAGAGGGAACTAAACTGATTGAGAATAACAGTAACTTAAAGGTAAAAAAAAAATACAGGGATTTAATTATATAGAATTAAAGGGGTGTAATTAAGCCAGTTTCCAAAGGGGTAGCAGTGTTAGTCTAGTCCAGCGGGAAAAAACAAAACAAAACAAAACAAACAAACAAAAAAACCACACAAGGAGTCATGTAGCACTTAC
Source organism: Podocnemis expansa (assembly GCA_007922195.1). Taxonomy (NCBI): domain Eukaryota; kingdom Metazoa; phylum Chordata; order Testudines; family Podocnemididae; genus Podocnemis; species Podocnemis expansa. The sequence continues at coordinate 9,878,300 of ML682013.1, forward strand.
AGACTAACAGATGTATTTTTTGCATGAGCTTTCATGGGAGAAAAATCCCACTTTGTCAGATGCTTTGAAGATGGGTGAACTTACAGAATTGAATGAAAATAAATGCAAGAGAGTGTAAAACATAGGTTCAGGTCATATTGTAACAGCAAATCAGAGTTGTTAGGTTCAAACCCTGCAAAGGCTGAAGTCAAATTACCTTTTGTAATGGAAAACAAACCCATAGTCTCAATTCAATCCTGCTTTCAAACAATTTATTTTGCATATTAATTCCAGTTCAGCTGTTTCTCTTTGAAGTCTTGATGTCCCAGTCACATCTCTGATGACAGTCATTAATAAATCATTTCTCGAGTAATTAGAAAGATGGAAGTGCTCAGCAACTGTTTTTTTGTGTGTTATTGTTTTGTGATTTCTGATATCAGTTATATGTTAATTTATTCTTTTGCACAGGGATTGTCCTGTTTGTCCAATGTGTAAGGTGTTGGGGCATTTCTGGCACATGATGGCATAGATCACATTAGTAGATGAGCAGGTAAATGAGCCTTTGATGGAGTAGCAGGCTTGATTAGGACCTATGATGGTATCTATTGTGCAGATATGTGGGCAGACTTGGCAGCGTGGTTTGTTGCAGGGGTGTGTGCCTGCTTTAATGTTTCTGTTGTTAGATCTGTAGTTGCTGGTGAGTATCTGTTTAAGGTTGGGTGGCTGTCTGTAGATGAGGAGAGGTCTGTCTCCCAAAGCTTGAGAGAGTGAGGGATCATCCCTTAGAATTGGCTGTAGGTCCTTAATTATCTGTTGTAGAGGTTTGACTTGAGGGTTGTATGTGGTGACTAGTTGCATTTTGTTGTTTTCTTTCTTGGACCTCTCCTGCAGTAGATGACTTTGGGGTACACATCTAGCTCTGTCAATCTGTTTTCTTACTTCCCCAGGTGGACACTATAGTTTTAAGAGTGCTTGATAGAGATCCTCAAGACATCTGTCTCAGAGGGATCAGAGCAAATGCGGTTATATTTTAGGACTTGGCTGTAGACAATGGATTGTGTGGTGTGTTGAGGATGGAAGCTTAAGGGATGTTGGTAACTATACCGATCAGTAGGTTTTCGGTACAGGGAGGTGTTGATGTGTCTATCCCTGATTTGTACTGTAATGTCGAAAAAATGGACTCAGCCCTACAGAACGCAACGCCATTCACAGCCTCAGAAAAAACTCTGACATTATCATTAAGGAGGCTGACAATGGAGGTGCAGTTGTTTTCATGAATAAATTAGATTATGATCAGGCAGCTTATAAACAACTCTCCAACACAACATTCTACAAACCACTTTCCTCTGACCCCACTGAAGAATACCAAAAGGAATTACGACGCCTACTGAAGAAAAGCCTTAAGACAGCACAAGAACATATAAAGAATGAAACACCACCAGAACCCCGGCCAGGGATGTTCTATCTACTACCTAAAATCCATAAAAAAGGAAAAAGTTAGAACTGATGTGTTCCCATGAAACATTTATATTTTAACGAAAAGGCACTTTGTGATGCAAAAGATATTATATTGGAAATTTTTCTGTCACATCTGGGAAGTTCAAAGAGTTGATGATGTTCTATTATTGACATCATTTGAGACTATGAAAAGGTTGTCCAGGCTGTTAAATTCAACTAATTTCTTAATTTTAACTCACAGTAATTAGTAGCTTTGCTAGTAAATTCTCATGAAAATCATTCTTTACTCAAAAAGTAAGTGCTATAAATTTGGAGAAGGTGGGCTTCATCATTTATACATTGCCCAAAAAAGCTGTATACCTACTTTAAGTACAAACAGAACTCAAATTTAACTATAGAATCTCAACTCATGCCTCCCTAGTCAGAACATGTTATAGTTAAAACTGAATAAACCAGGGTTCAGCAACCTTTGCCAACCCCTGTCCGGCCCCTCCTCCTCGACAGTCAGCCAGTGCCAGGTGATGGCTCCCTCCACAGAAGTAGAAGTGGCAGCTGCCTGAAAATTTAGTGGCAGCCATGGCTAGAGGTTGGGGGAGGGAGGTGGGTGCTTCCTTGGCATGCCACTGAAAGGAGCCATTCACAGAAAGAAGCTGCCTGCAGTGACTTCTCTTGGCAGCATGCCTAGGAACAGAGGTCCCCAGGGACGCCATGGAAAGAAGCTGCCTGGAGCATCTCCTCTTGGGGGGGTCCACAGGCATGCTGAGGAAAGAAGATACCCAGAGAGGCTCCTTGGCTGCTGCACACCACGGACAAAAGCCATTCCAGGCATCTTCTTTCTACATCATGCCTGGAACATGGGCATGGTGGGGCATTTCCGCACCCCAACTGCCCCTGAAAGAAGCTGTCGGGAGTGGCTTTCAGTGGCAGGAGCCACAATTTCTTTGGCGTTGCATAGGATGCCACATGCCACTCCAAATGGGCTCTTTTGCCACTGTCAGCACATGTGCTGGGGGTTGCCTACCCCTGAAATAAACCAATACTGCATTTGGCCAGAGAAGATATGAACTGTTATAGCATCACAAGTGCTTGATCCACTGTTCTCATTTTTATTTGCTATTATTCCCATAACAGACAATAATCATCTTGTGTACTTAACACACTGCCTGTATTATTATGTCAATACTTTAGTCCTGGAAGTTGTTTTTAATCTCATAGCTTTAAATGAAACCAATACAGGAGCCTTAATAAAAGCATTCTGTTGAGAAACTTAGCACTCGAACAGTTTTTATTGTTATTAAATGCAATGCTTATCAAAGGTATTGAAATTACAGCTATGGAGACTGAAGATCTTTTTCCATAGAAAAACAATCATGTGGGACAAATCAGTGAAAACTTCCATACAATTCCACTGAGGAACCATTCCACGAGTGAAGTTATGGGGTTATCTATCTTGATGTGCATTCAGTACTTTGTTTCTCGGTGGTCCGGATCCAAAAATCATTAAAGTCAATGGAAAGACTACCACTGATGTCAATGAGTTTTGGATCAGACCTGTTGAGGCTTAAAAGATAAGCACTTTGGCAGGTAGTTTCCATTATATGGGCATGTTGTCTTCTGGGCAGTGGACAAAGATGATTAACAATTCATTAAATTAACCAGTCACTGATATGATAGGCAGTTATCTTTTGCTACACATGATCTAAACTGGAACACAAGAGGCAACTGATGCATTTTAGTGCCAGAGAACTGAGTCATTTAAGCACTGTCCTAGTAAATCTGATGTTGGATTATAGTGTTTATTTAATTTATTTTTACAAAAACATTTTCTATGTTTAATGATTCAAAATATATGATGCATACTTCACAAAGGCATAAAGAAGTGATTCAAGCTCACTGAAACCCATATGATTTCAGGTTAAAATATTTTGCATCAAATCAAAGTGGTAATAAATTTGTGTAGAAAGGAAATTTGGGTCCAAAATGAAAGGAAAAGCCTAGTAATAGAGGATATTGCTGAGGTACTCACAAGTAGTCATTGTTCCTTTCTTGGCTTTTTTTTTTTTTTTGCAGGGGGTTGGACTAGATGACCTCATGAGGTCCCTTCTAACCCTATGATTCTATGATAAGGTCCATGGATCTGATTCACCATGGCATTAGTTCATTTTTATATCAGTATCATTCTAATGAAACTGATGATATTACATCAGTGTAAAACAGGAGTAATAAAATGGTGAATCTGGTATTTTATGATGATGGTCACCAGTTATGGATCAGGTCCCCATTATACGTGGCATTGTTCAAATACAGGTTAAAGGAAGTCCCCTTCCTGAAGATGTTACAGGTAGTCCTCACTTAGTGACCGGGTTCCGTTCCTGAAACCTGGTTGATAAACGAATTGGTCACTAAACGAGGAGCAGCCCTTACCGGTATTTCAGGCATAATGTACTTTACTGGTAGTGGGTTTTGTCACCTTTGCATCATTTATAACATTTTTAATATATATTTTAAATGTTTTAAGCTCTAATGTACTGAACTTAGTTTGCATAGTGTACTGTAAATATAGGTAATCTGAGAGAGTTGATGCGAGTTCTCGTACATTGCCATAATACCAACTCATCAGAGAGCCGGTCATAACTCTGAGGGGTCACTAAACGAGTAGGTCACTAAGTGAGGACTAGCTGTATTCTAATTTATCATTGATCTTTCCAGGAATTTGTGTGTGATCAGTTAAAAGAAGCACCAGATTACATATAAATGAATGCAAGGTACACTAAATACAAATTGGTTTCTATGTTATAACCAGATTTTGGAATTGGATTTACTCTTTTCTAAAGTCACATTAGTTATGTAACAGTATTTTTCTTAAGGATGCATTAATGGTCTGGCAGCCACTGATGTGACACTTATTAATATGAGGCAAGACAAAAGAGATCATCAATATAATTACTTAATACTATAGTCCAAAATCATATCCAATATGAATAAAGGGCCAACTTCTATGCAGATTATGGGTTCTGCCGAATCTGGATTTGGTTCTACTTTTGCATAACAGTCTCTGATATGTTTAACGACTGGTGCAAGACAAGAGAGTTTGCAAACTAGCAAAGTAATTGCACTTGTAAATCTGTAAATTACACAGATTGTAAACTCTCTGGTACAGGGACTGTCCTTTTATTATGTGCTTGTATAGCTCCTAGCATCATGAGTGACTGTACCACCACTAGGGCTCCTAGTTAGTAAAATAATACAACTAACATACTAAAAACAAAATAAGATAATGAAGTTTAATTTAGAAGGAAATGTGAATAACTGTCTTCTTCTGACTCACAAACTTTTCAAATAATCCAAATAAATTCAGGGTATATACAGTAGTTATCAGTGAATTCACTAAATGAATAGTATCAGAACTGACAGTAAATATTCTTGGTTATTCTGATTTGTCATCATGCTATCTTCTCCCTAATCACTATCAGCAGATAGGATATAGACATCAGTGGTCATCATATGAATGTAGCAAATTAAAGAGAGCTTAATGTGATTCTCATTTTCATAACATGCATCAATACATTGACATGATAAAACATTGAAAACTTCACCTAAACCATACTTCAAGAAAGTAGCATAGAAAGTGTACATATGAAATTGTCTGGTTGTTCCTCCTGTATTGCTTTTAGATAGCCAATGCAAGTAACATGCAATATATTAGAAAAAAAGCCATATTTGAACCTGGCATGAAAAGCCTATTTGAAAATCATTAAAATAATCTACACACTCTCAAATTTCAGGGGGCAAAATAGGAATTCAAAAGCAAATACAATAAATGTACACTATACCCATAACTGTCATTTTGTCAGTAATGAGAGATTATCAGGTAACGAAAGTAAACTCGCAAGGTTCTGAAATTGTCTCTTACTCCCTTCTGTAGCTGTCTGAAGAATGGAACTGGCAAGGGATTGGTAGTATTTTATTTCATACACAAAGGAAGTAAGCCATTGCCTTTTCCTGGTGAACAGACTGAATGGAGAATACTTAATTCCCCAGCTATGAACTTATAATTGTATTAAGAACTATGTCTGTGTTCAACTATAAAACAGATGATGTTATATCACTGAAATGAGCCTAGAGAAAATGCTTTTGTTATAGAAGAACAGAGGTGTAATGAAACGCTTAATATCTTCTAATTAAAATCTGAGAACTTCAGTGTGTGGAGATGCAGATAACTTTGTGATTCCTATTTATTCACTGGTCATATTTAATTATGGTTCCTTATCTCTTAAAATCCTGTTTTCTGTGAAATCATGAAGAGGATTAAAATTGTCATCCTAGTTTTTAGGGATTTTTTTATTCCATTTATTGTTTCAACAACAATATTATATGTCAGTACCAAAATCCTTACATTATTTTGGCTTTATATGCTCCCTTGAAAGGATTCAATATGAAACACGGTCTTACAATTAAATACTGCCTGGCTAAGCAGCTTGGAGGTTTACTTTTTACCACTCAGATGTTTTTATGAGCAAGTTATCAGGTACTGAAAAAACAGATTACCTTTCTTTTTTTTTTAAATGAAGTTTGCAAAATTTCATAACAATTCTAAATGCTCTAATTTTAATTTGATTAGAAAAAAGAAACATTTACTAGTATTTAAACAAAAGGCACTAGGCTACTTTTTAGATACTTACTCAAATAACGTACTAGTTCAACTTGAATTAAGACTCAGGCTTCACAACACAATCAATATAGTGAATTATCTGGCATTTCATAAGGCATTGTTAGAAAGCCTGTATAAAGGGTTATTTTTCCATGTTACAGTAACACTGCTTTAGTATATGGCGTAAAAAACTGACATATCTCTCAAAATATGTTGGAGACTAGGGTTTAGATTAGCCTGCATAAGTTGTGAGCACACTCTGCTGCTATTAATAATCCTAGAGCTGGTTAAATAGTAACAGATTCCAAGACTATTTGCCTGAATTAAAGACCTGAGCTCCATTCACTATAATAACGACTTATGGCTACGTTCACACGTAAACTGTTATTTTGAAATAACTTATTTTGAAATGAGTTATTTCAAAATAAAGTCCTTATTTTGAAATAAGTTAATACGAATTAAGAAAATGTTAATTCAAATTAAGGGAAAGCCTGCTATCGAAACGGCTGTTATTTCAAAATGGTTATTTCGAAATAAGGCCATTTGGATATGTTGTTTTGAAACAGTTGTTTCAAAACAATGGTGTTGTTTCAAAACAATGTGTCCGAATGCCGTTGTTTCAAAACAGCCATTTCGAAACAATGGCTATTTCAATTTCAAGGGAGGTTTTACTGTTTCAAAATAACAGCCATTATTTTGAAACAATGGGTTCCGTTGTTTCGAAATAACGGAAAGTCGTGTGGACATAAGAAATTTTATTTTGAAATAACAGCTGTTGTTTCGAAATAAAACTCTCATCTGAACACAGCCTATGTTATTAATGATTTATAAGTATTCAGTAGGAATGGTTTAAAACTTTCCATTGAAAAAAGATGAAGAACAAACACTTTGTGGCTGAAAACTGAACAATTTTTAATTTTTGAATGAAAAAAATTTCAATTTTTTATTTTTCAAAGAAAAGCCAAAATTTTCTGCACTATTTTCAGGTCTTTATGTTGGTATTTACTTATTTATTTATTGTGGTGGTGGGGGAGACTTGGTAAAGTTATCTACATGAAATTTTTCCATTTTTTTGTTAGTCCCAATATGCAGACATCTCCAGGTGTTCATTCAAATGTTAAAATTCCTTATAGTTTAATGAATGCTAGCTAACTCTATCTTATCTCAAAAACATAAACTTTCTTAAACCCCAAGGAATTCAAGCCAAACAAAGAAAAATCCATTGCATTCAAGGGATAGGGGGTGAGACCAAAAAAATAAGTGTCATATAGTAGCTGAAGACACTGAGCATGTCATAGATGCAGAGTCAAAAACCGGAATAAAAATTACATCAGATATCATTGCAAATTATACCTGGCGCAAGTAATGATTACCTGGAGAAAAGAAAAGTTACTACACGAAATATAACTAGGCTTCCAGAATTCAATTTTTGGTTTTTTTAGTCGTTTTGATGGCAAACATCAACACTTGCTTTATTTTTTTCCCACTTTTATCTATTTAAATGTTTGCAGTTGGGGGAAATTACTGGGAAATAGTAAAACAATGGGCAGTGTCAAACAACAATTACTTCAGAGATTAAAAAAGTTAAAAGTTTTATCATCCTTAAAACACAACATATTATGTGTCAAAATACACAAAGTAAGTATGTTTATAATCAAACTAGAAAATTCTCAAGCAACATTTTTCTTACATTTCCTAGCTGTAAATTTCTATTATCAATGGTAAAATTTTACATCACTATCCATGCAGACAGTGAAATCAACCTTTGCTGACACTTACCAATAAAATCTAAGCTTTCCAAACAAAAATAAAATACTCTAAATTAACTCTTCCAGTTTCTCACAGATCTGATATTACCAAATAACATACTAGCCTTTTCTGCATTATTAATGTTCTTCTACATTAGTGTGTTTGCAACATATTTGAGCTGCACTTTCTTTTACACAAAAGCAAACAAATCCTATTGCACTTAACGACTAACAAATCTATTTATTACATGAGCTTTTGTGGGAGAAAATCCCACAAAAGCTCATGTAATAAATAAATTTGTTAGTCTTTAAGTGTCACAGGACTCCTTGTTTGTTTTGCTGAACTAGACTAACACAGCTATCCCTATGGAACTTTCTTTGACATACATACATCTCAACATTATCCTTATCTGCTCTATATTTCTGACCTGTTTTAACCAATTGCAATTTAAACTTATTAAATTCCATTTTATTCTGTCACAAACTTTGTGATTCCGCTTGGGTTTATTTTGACCTTAAATTTAATAGGGACCTTTGTCTCACCTTAGCGTATCAACATTCAGTTCTGCTGTCACTGACCTTTGCAATACCTTGAGAAGATCACATCTATTGAAATAAACTAACAATGGAGGAGAATCAGGGTCAAATCCTATTTGCCTTACTCATTCAAAACTCACAATCAAATTAATTGTATTATGTGAGCTGGATGAACAGGCTTTGGCCCAAATGAAGGATCCTCAGCCTTGAGTTGGTCTTCCTATGCTATTGTAACTTCCACACTTGCAAATGTTTGAATTTTATCTATAAGTTTCCCAACAATTTAAACAAGAATCAGACTGTCAAAAAATAGACAAATGACAACTTTCCCCCCTAAAACATGTGTACATTTTTAAAAATGGATGCTGCTTGACAGAAATGTTAAAAGATAGATCTTTAAGAAGCAAAATAAATAGAAACATCATTTTATATGTATATATACCTGAATACACAGAGTCAGTTATATCTAGATTCATAGATACCAAGGTCAGAAAGGATCACCGTGATCAGCAAGTCTGACCTCCCTATCATACAGGAAATAAAACTTATCCAAAGTAATTCTTAGAGCATAGCTTTTAGAAAAATAGCCAAACTTGATTTAAAAATTGTCAGTGATGGAGAAATTGTTCCAATGATTACCAGTCCTCATAGTCAAAAATGTATGACCTATTTCCACTCTAAATAAATCTAACTTCAGCTTCCAGGCATTGGATCATGTCAGACCTTTCTTCTCCAGATAGATGAACACATTCTTAAATATTTGCAAATGTAGATACTTACAGGGTACAGCTACACTTGCAAGTTAGTTCAAATTAAGGAGGCTTAATTTGAACTTTCAAAAGGATAACTGTGTTAGTCTAGTCCAGCAAAAAAGACAAGGAGTCATGTGGCACCTTAAGACTAACAGATTTATTTTTCGCATGAGCTTTTGTGGGAGAAAATCCCGCTTCGTCAGATGCTTCGAAGATGGGTGAACTTACAGATGAAGTGGGATTTTCTCCCACAAAAGCTCATGTGAAAAATAGATCTGTTAGTCTTAAAGTGCCACACAACTCCTTGTTTTTAATGTGAACTAAATTAGTACCTATCTGCACTAGGCTTTCATTAATTTGAATTAAAGAACTCTTTAATTCGAATTGATGAAAGCTTAGTTTGAATTAGTAAAACCTGCCGGTTAGTTTGAACTAAGCTCTTAGTTCGATCCTTAGTTTGAACTAAGGACGGTGTAGACTAGGATTAACCCTTAGTTTCAATTTAATACATTCAAATTAAGGGCAGTTATTTCAAATTAAAAAAGTGGACTAATTCTACTCAATGTTAAGTCAAATTAGTCCACTTGGTTAATTCAGACTAATAAGTTAGAGTTTAGTTTGAACTAAACTTGAACTTATTAGTTCGAATTAATAAATTCAAACTAAATTTTCCTAGTGTAGGCACAGCCATAAACACTCAACTCACATCTCAACCTTCTCTTTGTTAAGTGAAATAAATTTAATTCTTTGATTCTATCAGCAGGGTACATTTTCTAATCCTTTAATTATGCTTCTGGTTCTTCTCCAAATCTTCTCCAGGTTATCAACATCTTTCCTGAACTGTGAGCATCAGACCTAGCCATAATACTATAGACGTGATTGTGCTAGAACCAAATACAGAAGTGAAATGATGTCTCTATGCCTATTCTAGATTCCCCTGTTTATGCATATCAGTTAGTTCTTTTTTGCCACAGCATTGTATTGGGAGCTCATGTTCCAAAGATTATCTACCGTGACCCCTAACTTTTTATCAGAATCACTATTTTCCAGGACAGAGTCTCCCATTCTGCAAGTATGGCCAACAGTCTTTGTTTCTAGATATAATTAGGTACATTTAGCTATATTGAAATGTTTATTGTTTGCTTGTACCAATTGAACAAGATAACCAAATCAGTGTGAACCAGTGACCTGTCATCATTATTTATCAATTCTGTGTCATTTGTGAACTTTATTAATGATGACTTTGTTTTCTTCCAGATTATTGATAAACATGTTAAATAGCATAGGGCCAAAAATCAAAATTTGCAGAACCCCACTTGAAACACACCCATTTGATGATGATTTCACATGTACAGTTGCACGTTGACACAGACAGTTTTTAATCCATTTAATACATAACATAGTTATATATACCATTCTATATTTTTAATGTTGTGCAGTACCAAATCACATCTCCTACAGAAGTCTGACTAGTTTATGACAAAACTATAGTCTTTATAAATACATGTAGACTGGTCAACATTTTTCAAGAGTGTGCACTGATTCCATGTGCCTCTATTCTTGCTTAAATTAGATTTTATGGATACTCACCATCTCAGAAAACAGGCCCCATCAAAAAATGCCATACTATATTTCTGAATATTTTCAGTCCAACTACAACGATTATGTTACCATCCCACTTGCAGAACACTCCTTGTTATTTTTCACCACTGTGTGTGGCTTAGGTTTGAAGTATATTCTTTTTTCTTTTTTAACTCAGAGTAAAGAGAGAGGTTTTATAAGTGCTAAATAAAAACTGAAAAAAAAATGCAATGGTTGTATTTAAAGTTAATTACAATTACAAATATATTACTGATACTAGTTATATTCCCCTAAATGAAACTAGAATGAATTTTAAATGCACCACAAGTGAAACAAACTAAAATTAAAAAAACAAACAAACAAACAAACAAACAAAAAAACAAAAAACAAACAAAAAAACCCAAAAAACCCTCTTCAGGATATTTGAGGATGATTAAAGTTAGAGGCCAGATTCAGTCCTGGCATAATTACATTAATTTAATTGAAATTGCATACTCTTACTCCAGAGTTGAATGATACAGACCAGTGTAAGAGAGAACCTGCGTTTTCAAAATTGTGTTAATGATGCAGTTACACATTTAATAAAGTTGGCAGTTAGAGTGGGCTGGACATCTATCTTGGTTAAATGCTGATTGTGTTAACACAATATTTAAAATATATTACCCATTTGATTAAAACATAAATAAAATATTGATTAAAAATACTAATGAGTCAATCTTAAGAAAAAATTCAGAATTTTTCTACTTTAAATCTCTCATGTGCTTTTTTATTTTTCCTATTATTCACTGTTAAACAATAATCAGGATTAATTTTCCAAACTGTTCCCTGTTCACATCAAAATTGTAATTTAAATATACATGTACAATAGACTGTCATGTACCAAGAGAACTTCCATTTAAAAATAAAATAATTCCTGGGCTGAGAACATATTTACGGGATAGGGGACTCTATTTTTGGAATAAATGACTCTAAAAAAGATTTGAGGGTCATGTTGGATAACCAGGTGACCTTAAGCTCCCAGTTTGATGTTGTTGTCAAAGAGTTAATATGATCTTGTGATCCATGAACAGAGTAATCTTGAGTAGAAGAGAATATTTATCCTCAGTATGGCTATGTCTACACGCAAGGTCTTATTTCAAAATAAGTCATTCCAAAATGACTTATTTTGAAATAAACCGTTCTTTCAAAACCACTTATTTTGAACAACAACAACAACAAAAAAAACTTAGTTCAAAATAACAGAAAACCTGAAAGCGAAATAGCAGGTCCTATGTGTGGACTTATTTTGCTTCAGGAGAAGGGCACCCTGGGAGGTGTGGCAACATGGCCCCTTGCGGGCCATGTTGCTACAAACCAGGGTGGAGTGGGGGGAGAGGGCTTGCCAGGACCCTGGGGGTGCCCCAAGCTGCTTACCCTCTGGACAAGCAGCTTGGGGAGCTGCAGCATCCCCAGGCTCCGCTGCCCAGGTAGTGGGAGCTGCAAAGGGTGTGGGGTGGCCGCAGCCCCGGTGGCTCACCCTGCCACCAGCTTTAAGGGAGCTGCAGCCACTGGCGGGGTGGCCACAGCCCAGGTGGCTCACCCCACCACCAGCTTCAGGGGGCTGCAGCCCACGGCGGGGTAGCCGCAGCCCCGGCGGTGCACTCGGCACCCTGTTCCAGCTATGCAAGGCATATCGATATAATAAAGCCACACGGATTATTTCAAAACCACAGTTTCGAAATAACCAGTCATTTCAATATGATACTAGGTTTTATTATATCGAAATGACTTTCCTTATTTTGAAATAAGGAAGCTCCTTATTTTGAGATAAGAAAAATGTCATGTGGACATGACAAGTTTTATTTCAATGGCTGTTGTTTCGAAATAAAACTCTTGTGTGGACACACCCTATTTGGCATTAGGGCAACCAATACTGGAATACTATGTCCAGTTCTTAAGCCCACAATCGAAGAAAGATATTGGTAAATTGGAAAAGGTCCAAGGAAGAGCCATGAGAATGATTAAATTATTAAGAAACCTGCATTATAGTGATGGACCCAAGAAACTCAAACTTCTCTTTGCTAAGTGAAATATATTAAAGAATGTTTTGACAGTCAATAAGTACCTATATAGGGATGGACTTTTCAATCTAGCTGAGAAATGTATAACACAAGCCAATGGCTAGAAGAAGAAGCTAGACAAATGCAAGCTGGGGGGGGGAGGGAAGTTATATATGTAAACAGTACATAATTAATTACCTGTTAGAAAAATTGTCAAGGATCTTGGTGGATTCTGCATCATTGACAGTTTTTAAATCAAGATTGGATATTTTTTTCCAAAAGACTCACTGCAGGAATTTGGTGAAGTGTGTTATATAGGAATTCAAAGGTGATGAGCACAGGAGTCCCTTCTGGCCATGGAATCTATGTATTGATGAAAACAAAGGTTCAATGACCAGCAATTTTTTCAAACAAAGATATAAACTCTGCCAATGGGCTGTATGATAAAGATTTTACCGCCACTGCCAGTCATGCTTTAATGAGGAAAACCAAATATATACATGAAACTGTAAGAATGATAATAAATTACTATTTAAATAATAGAATCATAGAAACTGGAAGGGACCATGAGAGGTCATTAAGACCAGTCCCCTGCACTCATGGCAGTTTTTTTACAGGAAAAAAGCACCCTCTTTAACTATCTCTGACAGGTGTTTGTCTAACCTGCTCTTAAACACTTCCAGTGATGGAGATTCCACAACCTGCCTAAGCGACTTATTCCAGTGGTTAATCACTCTGACAATTAGGAATTATTGTCTAATGTCCACCCTAAAACTCCCTTGCTATAATTTAAGCCTATTGCTTCTTGTCCTATCATCAGCCATTAAGGAGCACATTTTTTCTCCCTCTTCCTTGTGACAACCTTTTAAGTACCTGAAAACTATTCTCATGTTCCCTTTTAGTCTCCTTTTTTCCAGCCTAAACAAACACAACTCTTTCATCTTTCATATTAAGTCAAGCATTCCAGACCTATAATCATATGTGTTCCTCTTCTCTGGACTTTCTCCAATTTGTTCTCATCTTTCCTGAAATGAGGTGCCCAGAACTGGACACAATACTCCAGCTGAGAGCTAATCAGGGCTGAGTAGAACAGAAGAATTACTTCTAGAGTCTTACTTACAACACTCCTGTTTATACATATCAGAATGATGTTCACTTTTTTTGTAACAGTCTTACACTGTTGACTCATATTTATTTTGCGGTGCACTATGATACCTGGATCCCTTTCCACAGTACTCCTTCCTAGGAAGTCATTGCCCATTTTGTATATGTTCAATAGATTGCTCTTTCCTAAGTGGAGTGCGTTGTACTTATCTTTTTGAATTTCATTCTGTTTACCGCAGACCATTTCGCCAGTTTGTCCAAAGCATTTTGAATTGCAATCCTAGCTTTGAAAGCACTTGAAACCCCTCTCAGCCATCAGTTCAAATTCTATTAAGTGCATGGACACTCTGGCTTTCCTCAATTTGAACTGAGGAACTCCTCAGTTCAAATTGATGAAAGCTGACTTTGAATTGGTCAAACCTTGTTTCCATTTGAAGTCAGGGTCAATTCGAACTGAGGAATTTGAATTGACCATGTGGCCATGTCAATTCGAATTCTCTGTTAGTTTGAATTAGCCACAGCTTGATTTTTCCCTATATAATAGTGCCCCCTACTGAATTTGAACTAGCAAGTTCTGTTCATGGGCATGCCAATTCTAATTGGATTTTCTAGTGTGGCCATGTCAATTCGAATTGACTGAATTTGAATTAATAATTATTAGTTCAAATTGACTAATTCAAATTCATTAATTTGAACTGAAACTCTAAGTGTAGACATAGCCTTCTAGATGTTTGCTAAATGTTTCATTATGCTTAGGTAGAATGTATAGTTCTCCTGCCACAAAATAAAATAATTGACATTCTTGTTAGGACATATTGCTGATAGATGAAAAGAGAAAAAAATATATTGGGGATTAACAGTTTGAAAAAAAGCCAACTTTAATGTTTTAATGAAATTGATGAATTACATTTGACTAACATTACATGGCAAAACATTGTATTAGGCATGAAATTAAAGGTTTTCTGTAGGATAACTAAATAGCTTAGAGAATTTGGTGATGTGTTAATTTTGTACCTGTAGGTCAGTGGTTTAAATCCATGCTTTATTGTTAATCATGAAATATTATAATTATGGTCTGATGGCTGTTCAGTGATTTTTCAAAACTAATTCTTGGTCCAGAACATACCAGAAAAATAGCTACATTTTTCCAAATTACCAGCACTCACACCTTTGACAGCTTTTGGTGTGACAGACAGACCAGAAGCTGATTTTTTTTTCTTGTACAAGGTACTCAAAGCCTACAGGACAGTCCAAAGAGTTCATTCTTCTCACAGTGTTTCAGCTTCTAGATAGTTTCATTTATTTACATCCTTGGCGGAATGCTGGGGAAGGAGACCCGTTCTTACTGATTTAGCACATCTGGGTATTTCACGTGAATGTCTAGGATAAAAAAAATTCTTCTGTAATTTTGATGTCTTATTGGTTCAGTATTCTAGTCAAAATCATTAGTTTGCCACTTTTAGTCTTCATCTTCCTAAAAATCAGATTGTAATCTTTCTGCTACATCCTTCATTATTTTGAATCAACAAGATAATCATTACAAAATCAATTTGTTTTTAGTTGTCTGCCTGTACTTGTTAACACTGATGTACAAAAAGAACAAAGAAGGAGCTTGATTCTCATAAGCAACCTCGAACCTGTGAGTTATAGAGTTATAAAGATGTGTTTTTATTTGTAATTGAGTAGAACATCATACGAAATAGAAATTGTCAGTGCCAAAGTGTCATATTCAGAAAATGGTTCTCTAAAAAACTACATCTGATAAAAAGAAAATAAATGAGGTAATCTTATGGTACAGCAAACAGAAGTGTGTGTGTGTGTGTGTGTGTGTGTGTGTGTGTGTGTGTGTGTGTGTTTATAATTTCATTATTTACACTGAATATTTATCCTATTGTAATTACATGGTGTGATTTCATAAATGTCATCCAGGAAGATGAAGTCATTGGGAACATTCTAGAAACACTAAAGTTGGTTAAGTAAAATGTATATTAGTAATCTTTAATTTAGTGTACTCTCAGCCGAAAACAACAGGTGTGAGAGGAACAATAAATGAGAATTTTTTTCATTGTGGGCGAAGTCCACACATGCCCAAGGCATCTGCACTAGTTATAGTACCACTTTGCAGGACATAAGTGCCACAAAACTCTTGAAAATCCACTGCACACAGGTGAAATTCACTTTGTCAGCTTGATTTTTTAAACTTTGGTTCCTTAGCAGGACATCCTATGATCAGATCCTCAAACCAGAACTTCCATACACATAAATAACTCTTTTTTTCTCTTAAGCACTTTTTTTTGGGGCAAGCAGATATAGGATTTGAAGCGCCTGTTAAGGACTCTGTCTTTGAATGGTAAGTATAATGAGCCACTTACCATAAGCCCTCTAAATTTGCACGTATTTCAAAAGGTTTCCTACTCATAGAAATGCATGTAGGACTAGATACAAAATGGGCATTTCTACTACACTAGAATTTCCTAAAGTGGAGAACTCACCTAAGACATCTTTTTATAAGAGTCCTGTCCTCTTATTTTATCCTTATCCTGATGACAGGCTCCCAGGGTATTTTCCTTTGGCTAAAACTCAGGATATTTCACCTTCCTTTGGAGCATGGGACATTCACCGATTTAAACTAGTATAGATAGTGAAGTCTCTATAATTTGAAGTCTTAAACTGTGATTAGAGAACTTCAGTAAATCAGCCAGAAGTTAGGGGCCTATTTCAGGAGTGCACCAAGCTTTGTGGTCTGCAGTGTGCAGGAGGTCAAACTAGATGATCACAATGTCATTTCTGACCTTAACATCTATGGCTGTGTTCACACGGCACTTTTGTTTCGAAACAACCTCGTTGTTTCGAAACAAAAAAAACCATGTTCACACGACGCACAGTTGTTTCGAAAGTTAAACCCCATTTGGGGACAAAACAACCTTGTTTCGAAATGCTTGTTTCGAAACAACGCATGTGAACATGTTGTTTCGGAACAATAGGTTCCGAAACAACATTGAAAGGGCTGCCGCCTCAGCACCCTGGCCAGGGAACACTCAGCACCTTGGCCAGGGTGCTGAGGGGTGTCCCCTGGCCAGCAGGCACTGGCGGGGGTCAGCGCTGCACAGCGCTGAATACCCCCGGTGCCTGCAGAGCCGGGCTGCGGGCA